>CM059437.1:15619324-16819324 GCA_030390025.1 Squalus acanthias
TTTTTTCCCTTTTCATCAATTTTTTGGTCAACCTTTGCTGGTTTCTGAAACTCTCCCAATCCTCAGGCTTACTATTATTCTTTGCAACATTATAAGCTTCTTCTTTCAATTTAATGCTATCCTTAATTTCTTTAGTTAGCCACGGTTGGATCACTTTTCCCGTGGAGTTTTTGTTTCTCAATGGAATGTATTTTATTGAGAATTATGAAATATTTCTTTAAATGCTAGCCACTGCTTATCTACCGCTATACCTTTTAATCTATTTTTCCAATCTACCTTAGCCAACTCGCCCCTCATACCTATGTAATTGGTTTTATTTAAGTTTAAGGGGGAAAAATTCAGCTGCTTGCGCCTCCCGTTAGCGCCTTAAGAGGGCGCTAATGGGGCGTAAAGCAGCTAACGCCCGGGCGCAGCGCCGCCCACGCCTCCCGCAAAATTTAGTGGGAGGTTAGCGGCGGTGGCAGCCGGTAGCGCCCTGTGGCGCTGCGCCGCCGGCGATGACGTCATCGCCGTGCGCAGCACCCCGCTCGCGCCCCGGCCGTGATCTTCAGTCACGCCCCCTGATTTACCGCCAGACGCTATGTCCGACGGGTTCAGGGAGGCGTACGTGCGGCCGGGGCGGCGATATTTAAAGAGGAGGTGGCAGGCGGCCATTTTTGTTGCTGGCCGCCTGCCAGCACCTGCCCCCGTTGCTGTCCCCGGCCCCCGTGAAGCCCCCCCACCGTGAAGTGCCGGCTGCGCTCCAAGAGCCCGGCACTTCTCTTGAGTGCCGGGCTCTTTTGCCGGCACTCCCAATCCCTGGGGGCCCAGCTGGGCCCCGGTTCGCGCTGCGCAGGGTCCCTCCCCTTTAAGAAGGGGAGGAAGGCCTGCAATACCGCGGCGCGACGTGCCGCAGCGCGTGGCGCTGCGGCACGTAGCGCCAGGATATTCACTCGCAGTGCCCCAAGAGGGATGCGGGGTGCTTCCAGTGGCGCCCCGCTTCCCTCTTGGGGCGCAACCACTGAAGTTCCGGCGCGGGGCCGCTAATTTTTTCGGGGCGCTAAAAGTCGCGCCCCGGCGAGGTTAGCGCCCCAAATGGGGCGCGACTCAATTTTTACCCCTAAGACTCTAGTTTTGGACTTAGGCAAGTCACTCTCAAAATTAACGTGAAATTCTATCATATTATGATCACTCCGCCCCAGAGGATCCTTTACTATTAGATTGCTAATTATCCCTGTCTCATTACATAATACAACATCTAAAATAGCCTGTTCCCTGGTTGGTTCCATGAAATATTGTTCAAGGAAACTGTCCCGAATGCATTCTATGAACTCGTCCTCCAGACTACCTTTGCCAATTTGATTTGTCCAGTCTATATGAAGATTAAAGTCCCCCAAGATTATTGCATTACTTTTGTTGCAAGCTCCTACTATTTCTTGATTAATATTCTGTCCAACAGTATAGCTACTGTTAGGGGGCCTATATACTACTCCTACCAGTGTTTTCTGCCCCTTGTTATTCCTTATCTCCACCCATACTGATTCTACTTCCTGATCTTCGGAGCCAAGATCCTTTATCGCTACTGTCCTTATGTCATCCTTTATTATCAGGGCTACTTCCCCTCATTTTCCATTCTGCCTGTCTTTTCAAAATGTCAAGTACCCTGGAACATTTAGTTCCCAACCTTGGCCACCTTGCAACCATGTCTCTGTAATGGCTATTAGATCAAACCCATTTATCTCTATTTGTGCCACTAGTTCATCTATCTTGTTACGAATGCTTCGTGCATTCAGATAAAGAGCCTTTAATTTTATTTTTTTACCATTATTCCCTGCTTTGACCTTATTATCTGCTGCACTGCTACCATTAAACTCTCTGTCCCTTCCTGTCACCCTCTGCTTATTTTTACCCAAATCGCTACACTGCTCTATTGCCTTGACCTTTCTCTTTAGATTTCTAAATTTCCCCATACCTGACCCCTTCTCCCCCCCCCCCCCCACCCCCCCGCTGCTTTTTTAGTTTAAAACCCTATCTACAGCCCTAGTTATTCGATTCACCAGGACGCTGGTCCCAGCCCGATTTAAGTGGAGCCCGTCCCGATGGAACAGCTCCCTCTTTCCCCAGTACTGGTGCCAGTGCCCCATGAATTGAAACCCCTTCTTCCCACACCACTCTTTGAGCCACGCATTTAACTCTCTGATCTGCTTGACCCTATGCCAATTTGCGTGTGGCTCAGGTAGTAATCCAGAGATTATTACCCTTGTGGTTCTGCTTATTATTTCAGACCCTAGCTCCTCAAACCCCCTCAGCAGAACCTCATTCTTAATTCTACCTATGTCGTTGTTTCCTACATGGACCATGACAACTAGATCCTCCCCCTCCCACTCCAAGTTCTTCTCCAGCCGCGAGGAGATATCCTTAACCCTGGCACCGGGCAGGCAACACAGCCTTTGGGACTCTCTTTCACAGCTGCAGAAGACATTACAAAGACATTATTGAAGTACTAGCAACTGTCTCAAAAAATCTCAAGCATTTTAATATAATATAGACAGATTGATAGTTTACAATATTCTTTCCTATATTCTGCAAAACAAGAACTGGTATCGATATAGTACCAGCCACATGACATCAATTCTATCAAGATCAATATGTCCAATGCATATAATATAAAGATTATATTAAAAACAGTAACAAATAATTGGCACTCATTTTCAAGTAGTAATTCCACCTCAGGGCTCTCTGTTAACATTCATAAAATACTGATTGAATTAATGCCTTGTAACTTTCTGGCAACCATCCGTCATCTTCTGTATTAATCATATCAGTATTTCAGATTTGTTGCTACTTTACAGTTATTAGGGAAGCAATTACAAGAATTAATGATTATCCTGCCAAGTTCAGAAAAAGATTCCTTTCATAATGAACTCGAATGTGAAAGCAACATATTCAGTGGGAGGTAAATAGCTGAGGGGAAGGAGGAAGGTCAAAGGAGGGGAGGGGCGGCCTTTTAGAAGAATTACTGCAAGGTTGAGGGAGTCTACCAAGGCAGGAGGGTCTCTTAGAAAAACAACAGGAAAATTGGCAGAGAAGGGGGTGTGACCAAACAAACCAATTACAAAAAAACTCTGCCCTTATTTCGGACAGTTTTCAAATAGGTTGAGTTAAAATGGAAACTGTCTTTCCTTATCAAATATCAAAATGATGGACGAGAAAGAAGTTGCCTACAAGAGTCCGGACAGGTTGATTGATCTGGAAATTAGTCAGCTTACAGGGGTTTTGCTCTCGGTACAAATTGCACACGGTCAAGGCATCAACAGCTCCTCAGAACTCGGGTGACATATGAACGCCTGCTCATTAGCATTCCATCCTGTAATTCCTACTATTGTATCTTCGATCATTGGTTGATTGACAGCTTTGACTTGAGAGGCCCTGAGACTGGATAAACCCTGGGAAATCCAGTTTTTAGTTCCGGCAGGAAATCTGAACTCGGTGAATGAACTGAGATTCACATCTCAGCGTCGCAGCTGGGAGGTCAACCCAGAGTCAAACCTGACTGTTTCATCCAAAAGCTTTGTCATTTGTCAGTTTCTGTAAGAAATATAAAGAGAAAAAAAAGGCTTGCATTTATATAGCGCCTTACACAACCAGCGGACCTCCCTGCTTTACAGCCAATGAAGTACTTTTTTTGAAGTGTAGTCACTTCATGTAGTTGTAATATAGGAATGTTCTAAGAAGAGAATTTCCACCCTTAAGGACGGATTCTAATATAACTGTGATGATTCAGTATCTTGGTATATATCATTGACTTCTGTGCATTAATTTACTCTCTGAATACATCTGACAAAGTAACTTTAGCCTATACTCATTGATCTCTTTAGTTTTCTGCCTTTTTAGAAAGACAGGAGAACATTAGGGTTATCCCACATGACAGAGTGAAAGAGGCAGCAGGTCCTGGGCACATGGAGTGGAAGCAGAGATACTGAATGGCTGGGGGAGGCTTGGCCAGCACCAGAAGGGTTTGAATATTGTTAGAACTCCACTGCAAAATTCTGTGGTGATTCAGAAGTTTTATTTTTAATATTGGCCCAAAAATTAGTCCCGGGACGCGAGAGTATGCACTGTGTACTCTCGCGTATTCTGTCACCAATTGCCGGTTTTCTGCATGCACTGCGCATGCGCTGAAAACCGGCACTTGGTTTTTGGAAAAGGGGGCGGTTCCTCGGTGCACCGCGTGCGCGCTACAGGCTGCGCGCACGCTGTGCACTTAGTGCTTTGGACGCGCAGGTAAGGACGGAAGATTTTAGAAATGAAAAAAGGAGGAGTAAGACCCACTTTTAACAAGGTAAGTAGTGAATTAAGTATTATTTTGAATTTTTTTTAACAGGTATATCTTTTTTAGAGACTTTAAAGACAGGTACGTTTATTTTTATAACTTTTTAAAAGATTTTAAATTTTTGAAAAAATTTAATTTTTTATTTAAAATGGTTAATTTATTTAACTATACTTATTTTATTAATGTGATGGTTTTTTTTAAAAATTTAATTGAGGTTTAGCTGTTATTTTGGGGGTGTGTAAGATTCATAGCTTTCACAGCACGTATGTGAAACTTATGAATGGAAGATGGTGTGCTGCCATTGGCTCTAACTGAGTCACGTGATCCCACAGCTCGCACGAATTCACTACGCCGGTGGGATACGCAAGCACTGCCCAGCTGATGTCTAGAACATCAAGTTCGTGCGAGCTGGATCTGAAAAAGCCAACGCGGAGTGAGAGATCGCGCCTGCTCCTTACCCCCGCGGGAACAGAGCGAGATCAATTTCTGGGCCATAATCTTGTGGATCTAATCCAGCAACAGTTGTCCATGTGTCTATGCAGCAAGAGCCCAGGAGAGGCAAGTTTCATAAGAAACATAAGAACATAAGAAATAGGAGCAGGAGTAGGCCATTCGGCCCCTCGAGCCTGCTCCACCATTCAATGAGATCACGGCTGATCTTCTGCCTCAACTCCATTCACCGGCCCTATCGCCATATCCCTTGATGCCTTTACTAGTCAAAAATACATCGACTTCTGTTTTGAATATACCCAATGACTGAGCCTCCACAGCCCTCTGGGGTAGAGAATTCCAAAGATTCACCACCCTCTGTGTGAAGAAATTTCTTCTCATCTCAGTCCTGAATGGCCTACCCTTTATCCTGAGGCTGTGGCCCCTGGTTCTAGACTCCCCAGCCAAGGGAAACATTCTCCCAGCACCCACCCTATCAAGCCCTGTAATAATTGTGTATGCTTCAATGAGATCCCCTCACATTCTTCTGAATTCAAGAGAATACAGGCCTAGTTTACTCAATCTCTTCTCATACGACAGTCCCGCCATCCCAGGAATCAATCTCGTGAACCTTCGTTGCACTCCCTCTATGGCAAGTATATCCTTCCTTAGGTAAGGAGACCAAAATTGTACACAGTACTCCAGGTGTGGTCTCACCAAGGCCCTATATAATTGGAGTAAGACTTCTTTACTCCTGTACTCTTGTAATGAAGGCCAGCATACCATTTGCCTTCCTAATGGCTTGCTGCACCTGCACATTCACTTTCAGTGACTCATGTACAAGGACACCCAGGACCCTTTGAGCATCTGCATTCCCCAATCTTTCACCATTTAGGAAATACTCTGCCTTTCTGTTTTTTCTACCAAAGTGGATAACTTCACCCTGGCCTCGGGCACTTCCTGGGGAATAAATGTTAAATTTGAAACTTTTTTGTGCTTTACTTCTTTTCTTAAGAGCCCCAGGTGCCAAGGGAACGCAGCCGTGGGTGTAAATGAGTGTGAAAATAGTAGAGTGCAAGTCAGCGGAAGCAATGACCAAACGGTACAGTGCTCTGGTCAGACCACACCTAGAGTAATGCAACCAATGTTAACAGGTGGTCTCCCTAGACAACGCCTGTAGGAACCTGCACAAGTTGGTCAGTGGGCCTCCAATGACAGTAAAGTTGAAGGTGGTGGGTGTCATAAAACAGTGACTGCAGAGAGATGTACAGGCGATGTCAGAGGCTGAAATGAACATCAAGGGCTGGAGGGAAGTGCAGAGAAGAGTCACAAGGCTGATCCCTAGTTTCAGAGGTCTAAGGCATGAGGAAAGACAGCAGAAACTTGGGCTTTTAAGCCCAGAAAAGTGGTCTTATAGAGGTCCATGGTTGTTAAGGAACATTATCGGTAAATCCAGAATACTATTTTAAATTAAATTGCATGGATAGGTCAAGGAGACACTGGTTCAACCAGTAAAAGATAAATTTACGACTAATATTGGGAAGTTTTTCTTCAACACATGGAATAGGCTCCTGGATAGTGTAGTCGAACTGAAAAATCTGGAATTATTTAAAAAACAATTAGGTGCAGCATTGTGCGGGGTGTAGGGTTGTTCTGGATAGCTGAATTAGAATGGACCAAATGGTCTTCCTCGCCTGTAAGTTTCGTATGATCTCTGGTGAACATCACATTGCAATTAGTACTTAATTGTTAAAATTGGCACACTAACCAGTGTACAACATGCATAAGGACTTGGGAGACTTGATGCCTTTTACTGTGAACACAAGACAAAAATGTTGGGGAAAATGACTGAACTGTAACAGGTGGTCTCTCTGAACAGCATCTGTAGGAACCTGCACATGTTGGTCAGTGGGCCTCCAATGACAGTAAAGATAAAGGTGGTAGGTGTCCTAAAACAGTGTCTGCAGAGACTGCAGGCTATGTCAGAAGCTGAAATGAACATCTTTCACCTGATAAGGGTTCACCTTAAAGCAAACAGTAACTCAAAAGAGTGCGTACTCCTCAGTCCTGACCCCTCGAGTTATTTAAAGTGAGAGGGGCAGTTCCTTTCATTTTCTTAATGTAACAAAAGTGCCAGTGATAGCACTCTAACCTCTGAGTCAGAAGATTGTGGGTTCAAGCCCCACTCTAGAGACCTGAGCACATAAGGTAGGCTGGCACTTCTGTGCAGTATTGCAAGAGTGCTGCACTGTCAGACTTGCTGTCTTTCAGGTGAGACGTTAAATCAAGGCCCCGTTTGCCCTCTCAGGTGGATGTAAAAGATCCCACGCACTATTCGAAGACATGCAGGGAAGGTCTCCATGTCCTGGTCAAGATTTATTCCTCAACCAACATCACTAAAACAGATTATCTGGTCATTTATTTCATTGCTGTTTGTGAGAGCTTGCTGTGTTCATTTCCAACATTACAACAGCGATTACACTTTGAAAGTACTCCATTGGCTGTAAAGCGCTTTGGGACGTCCTGAGGTCATGAAAGCCACGATATAAATGCAAGTCTTTCTTTCTTTCAAAATCAAAAACTTGTTCATAGAAAATGGGGTAGAGTTTCCACTCAGTTGCACTGGTTTTTTTTGGCGCAATTCGCCTGATATGGGCGTAACCCGCGCAAAAGATCGCAGAATTTTAAGCGCAAATTACGTTCAGCGCAAATCGAGTTTCTGCGATCTTATTTTTTTATTCTTTCCTGGGATGTCGGCATCACTAGCAAGGCCAGCATTTATTGCCCATTCTTAATTGCCCTTGAGAAGGTGGTGGTGAGCCACCTTCTTGAACCGCTGCAGTCCGTGTGGTGAAGATACTCCGACGGTGCTGTTAGGGAGGGAATTCCAGGATTTTGACCCAGAGACGATGAAGGAACGGCGATATACTTCCAAGTCAGGATGGTGTGTGACTTGGAAGGGAACTTGAAGGTGATGATGTTCCCATGCACCTGCTGCCCTTTGCCTTTTTCGGTGGTAGAGGTGACGGGGTTGGGCGATGCTGCCAAAGAAGCCTTGGCGAGTTGCTGCAGTGCGCCGGTGGTGGAGGGAGTGAATGTTTAAGGTGGTGGATGGGGTGCCAATCAAGCGGGCTGCTTTGTCCTGGCTGGTGTCGAGCTTCTTGAGCTTCTTGAGTGTTGTTGCTTAAAAAACATCGCACTAGGATCTGGCCCCACCCATAAATCTGGCCCCGCCCCCAGGATGAATGAATCACCATTGCGAGTTTCCACTAATTGTGCTCGTTTGCGGGCCTTTGAGGAAGCTCTAAAAAATTAAGCTGGTTCTTTTGGGCGCAAGGACACTAGTAGACACGTTTTAAAAGCTTTTGAATGTATTTTTTTAATTTACTAAGAAACTGACTTCTGTAACCCAATATCACTAGAAAATGGTTCGGTATATTTTCTTAACAGTCATTTTCAGTGATTTAAAATCAGGTTACTCGCGGGTGGTGGACTAGACACTGTGATTAAAACGCTTATTTTTCATGATAAACCCATTTTCAGTTGTATTAATCAAACTCCACCAAGTTACCACTTTTAAGTATATCAAGGAATATTTCTTAAAGCAAAATTTGTTTAAAAAACGCTAATTTGCGCCCGGATTGCCGATTGCGCCCAAAGCGGAAACTCGACCCCATTTGTGTTAACAATGTCGCTACATGTACCACATAGAGAAAACTTACTCCTCCTAGTCCTAAAAGATCAATTTTCTTTTAAACTTTTATTCACAAATGTACAATTAAATCCTTTACCAGCAAATTTTAACAATCCAAAAGGAAAACAAGTAATCATCCACAATATTAATGCCATTTCCTTAACCATTATAGAAAAATAAAACATTTGCACAAAGCAAAAAACCCCCGAGCCAAATTTATAATTATCTTCCTAGCGGTAAATTCTCACCTGAAATATGGGAAGGATACTGGCAAATTCCTAACTCTGATGGATGCTTTGAAGGGAGCAATATTGCTCCGAAGGTCACTAAAAGACATAAGCTAATTAGAATCCTTTCACGATCAGCATTCACTGATGTTTTAGTGGCATTACTGGAGATAAGACAAAACTCAAAATGAGAAGCCATTGCTTGGCATTAACGTTTTCCCTGGAAATAAAAGTTTAATGACTTACAGAACAGGTCAAGCAAAATTAATCTGAGGATTGTAATGCCTGAAAAACCTGAAATGGGGTTGAGCAATATAATTTATTCCATTAATCCTAGGCCATATCGTTAATTCCATAGCCCCGGGGGCATGGCTTCGCTCTGGGACAGGAAAATGGTATTGTCATTAATGTTACTCTAATTTGGAGGCAAAGCTAATGTTTTGAGAGTTGTTAGCGATGATGTTCCTTTGGAATGATATTCCTGATATTAATGCAGTCATGTAATGAGATTAACATCATGTTTGTCACAGTTTAAATTTCATGCAGCCTTTTCTGTCTTTTCATTGTAATTGAGATGTTCAATGAGCTGAGTCAAGACAGAGCATGGAAATGTACGCCCTATCCTCTTTGGGCTACAACACCAGGCTATCTTGGAGCATGTGCTGTACAATCCTAATGTGATGCTATTCCCTGCCCACTGCATAACCGAAACAATATCAGCTCAACTACCAATCCAAATGAGTCATAAAACTGCAGGTTAACATTACATATGAGAGGACCATATTAGGATTTTCTGAAAATGATATCCTTGTAATTTGCATATTCTGATACATTATTCTCTTCTGACTTTTATGCTAATATCAAAGGGTTAAATCCCACTTTTCTATTTGTTTCAGTGCATAACGCTGTGGCAACGGGGTTTTGATGTGCACCATTTTGCATTTTTGTTATTTTACTTGCCAGTTCACTGGACTCTTTAATTCCACAGATTTTCTTTTGCCATCTTTTAACATTAATGTTGTTACCCAATACTTTAGGCCGTTCTTGTATCAAGTTGTTTTCTGTTGAATCACAAAGGTGGCAAGGAAGTTACTATAATTCACTTCATATCTCTTGTAATAATCTTAATTAAACTTTCACATTTTACGAAAGTTATCATCACTTTGAGAATAAGAGAGCAGGATTAATAATGCTGTTAAAATAGAAGCCGAAAGCTTCACTGAAATAAATAGTGTAAAAATGCTATCAAAAGAAAAAGGGAAAGAAAGAGACTATGAGAGATATAGAAATACTGTTGTAGACAAGGCAAGGAAATTTAAAAAAAAGACAAAACTAGGAAAAAGGAAAAGGGCCAACATTCCAAAAATTGGAGATAGGATTGAAACATGTCTGTGTGAATGTACAAAGCACTCAAAACAAACTTGCAGAGTTAGAAGCATTAATAATGACTGAAAAAATTGATATGCAAACTATAACTTCTGTTTCTGTTTCTGTTAATGTGTTATCAAACATTGAAATCTTTATTTTCAACACTTTGCGTTCTTTGACAGATTTGTGTGCACCTTTGGAAGTGGCTTAGTGAGCTGACATGAATGGTGAGACATAACGGTACCCCCCGCAATGCTGATGAGTGTGAAAAGAATGGCTTGGGCATTGTCTGGATGCTTTATGTTGTTGGTGTGGGGTGGTGCCAACCTGGCACATCATGTGGCAGCCAGGGTGTGCAGTGTCAAGTGAAATAAATGTGGCCATGGTGAGGCCATCCCTGGCGTCCCGGGCAGCAATGTGCTCGGGTGCTGATGCCCTCTGTCCTGTGCAGCATCAGGTGATTGCGGAGAAGTTTGGGGCTAAAATTTAAGTAGCGCCCCGGAAAAATTAGCGCCCCCACGCCGGAACTTGAGTGGTTGCGTCCCAAGAGGGAAGCGGGGCGCTACTGGAAGCGCCCCGCATCCCTCTTGGGATGCTGCGAGTCAATATCGTGGCGCTATGTGCCGCGGTATTGCAGGCCTTCCTCCCCTTCTTAAAGGGAGGGGCCTTGCACAGCGCGACCCGAGGCCCAGCTGGGCCCCCCTGAATCAGGAGTGCCGGCAAAAGAGCGAGGCACTCAAGAGAAGTGCTGGACTCACGGAGCGCAGCTGGCACTCCGCGGGGGGGGCCGTTCAGGAGGCCGGGGACGGGAGCACCTTTAAATTGCGCCTCCCCGGCCGTAGGTAGTCCCCTCTGACCCCGTCGGACATAACGTGGCCAGGATGCTAGCGGCGCAGCGCCGCGGGGTGCTACCGGTTAGCACTGCTGCTAACCTCCCACTGAATTTCGCGGGAGGAGTGGGCGGCGCCGCGCCCGGGCGCTAGTTGCTTTGCGTCCCGTTAGCGCCCTGTTGCTGGTGTGCCTGGTGATGCTGGTGTTGGGGCTGATTGTGGTCAGATTCTGAGGATCAAGGTGAGAGAGTATAAAGTGCACCTATGCTGATAGAATAGATGGCAGGTGAAATAGAGATGATAGAAGCGATCTGTCAATGGTGGGAGAGGTAATGATGTCATGAGAGGTAATGGAGACTTGTGTAAAGACTTGCAGCACTCTGAATCTGTAGTGGAAATGCAGTTTAGAGAAGCTAGTGGTTAAGGGAACATTTCTCAATCAGCTGGGAGCTTTGACTTGATATTTGGAGCTTTCAATTCATCAGCTGATTCAATGGCCACTGACCTCCTGCCTCGGCTTCACAGACGAGGTCTAGGCACAGCGGGAAACCGGTGGGCAAACTGTCAAATTCAAAAAGCTGGGGAAAGAAAGCATTGTTAAGTGGCTGTAAACAAGCCACTAATGATTTGAATTGGGTCTCCCGCCGCTGCCTGTCGGGTCTGCTCAGCGCTGGCAGACCCGACATCGGGAAATGCAGGTGTGCGCATTTTGACAGCAGGTTCCCGCCCCACTGTCAATCATTTTAAATTTCACAGCTGACCCACCCCCCATCCCATCCGCTGAGCAAAGGCAAAATCGCGGCCGATGGGTCGAATGGCCTCATTCTGTGCCATAAATTTCTATGATTCTCTGGCACAGACATACTTCGCATTATAAATACAAATATTCACCAAAATATATTGATTTGTAGACTGATTCTTCACTTCATTTAGCTGCATCTTTTGATATTCGCCATAATTTCTATAGTCTCAAGAACAATAAAACATTCTCCTGCCTCTTTAGGTTTTATCCTACCTGTGTTACATATCTATTCTGTTTGATTTCCAGTTGATTCTGCCTTCAGACCGCACGTGTGTGGATGAATTTCCCTATCCTCCTAGTCTGGTGCTGAGATGCTGTAGACTGACAGTTGCGAATCTCCGGTACTGTTTAAACAATCAATTGTCCAACAAGTATCAAGTCCATCGGTTATTGTGATATCATCAAGAACATTCCAAGCCCACACATACAGCCCCATGATGCTTAACACTGTGGCCCAGAAATTTCGGCGGCCCCATTTTTGAGCGTGTGGGGGGGGGTGGCAGTGGGTGTGCAGAGTGCATTCCCTGCACCTGAATTGGTGAGGCCTGAGGCTCCCCAGATATTGGGCCTTGTACCATACTATAATGGAGTTGATGGAGCATCAGAGCCCGCTGGCAAAGAGTTGTGCAAAAATCGGCTCTCTGCTAGCATCACAGCGATCCTCAGGTAAGCGGGTGCAGGGGTCGGGCCAGAGACCGGGGCCAGGGATCGGGTCTGGGATTGGGACGGGCCGGGGTTTGGGGCTGGGGTTTGGAGCTGAGATCGGATCGGGACCGTGAGTAGGGGAAACGCAGGGGCCGAGGATCAGAGGGGCCGATTGGGTTTCCACAGACGAGGTTGGAGGGAGAATCTGGGATCGAGAGCGGGGGAGATCAAGGGTCAGGGCCAGAAGCGAGGGAGAGCGGGGTTGGGAGTTTTTTGGGGGGTGGGGCAGGTCGGGGGTCGGGGCCAGAAGCAGTGGTGATAGGGCGGGGTGCAGCAGCGGTGATTGGTTCCTTTAATGTGGGCTCGGGAAAAGCGCTCCTGCTCCTCCCAGCTCCACATTCAGCTAAGTTATTTACCTTCTAGGCCTGTGCATCTTTATCCTCAATAAACCAGTGAAGAAATATGACTGTGTTCCTGGAAGTTGAGGCCAGCGATTCTCACCATTGGATTTTGGTTCCCCTCATCTCTCAATCCCCACATTCCAAAATTTTAATTTTAAGGTCTGTAGCTGAAGATGAACATAAAGGTTAAACAAACCCAGACCCCCATTCCTAACAGCTCTATCCAAAAAGAAGGCTGTTACTGCTGTAGAGAAGGGACAAATGAAAAAAATTCCACCAAAAGCAGGAGAGTCTGGGCAAAGTGGAAATGATCCTTAAAATAGTACATCTGAATGATATTTTTGAAGCATCATTGTTTATAGTACTTCTCTTTCTTCATTCAGGTGGGATGGGAAACTACACAACAAATCTTTTTAAAACTCCGGATGCCAAGAGATTACCTGCAGACAAAGGTTTTGTCTACTATAACAGAGTAAGTGGAGTATTTCATAGGGTAGATGTCACTCTTATTTACATCCCATATTTAACTCAGTGATCTATTATCTGCTCACTTCCAATTCTGGCCATCCCCAATTTTAATCGCTCCACCATTGGCGGCCGTGCCTTCAGCTTCCTAGGCCCTAAACTATGGAATTCCCTCCCTAATCCTCTCCGCCACTCTAGCTCTCTCTCTTCTTTTAAGATGCTCCTTAAAACCTACGTCTTTGACAAAGAACGTAAGAACATAAGAAATAGGAGCAGGAGTAGGCTATTTAGCCCTTCGAGCTTGCTCGGCCATTCAATAAGATCATGGCTGATTGTATACCTCAATTCCACCTTCCCACACTATCTCCATATCCCTTGGTTCCCTTAGTATCCAAAAATCTATCGATCTCTGTCTTGAATATACTGTCTTGAGCATCCACACCCCTCTGGGGTGGAGAATTCCAAAGATTCACAACCCTTTGAGTGAAGAAATTTCTCCTCATCTCAGTCCTAAATGGCCGACCCCTTATCCTGAGACTAAGACCCCTGATTCTAGACCCCCCAGCCAGGGGAAACATCCTTCCTGCATCTACCCTGTCAAGCCCCTTAAAAATGTTATACGTTTCAATGAGATCACCTCTCATTCTTCTAAACTCTGGGGAATATATGCCTAGTCTACTCAATCTCTCCTCATCAGTCTAGTGAACCTTCGTTGCACTCCCTCTAAAGCAAGTATATCCTTCCTTAGGTAAGTAAGGAGACCAAAACTGTACACAATACTCCAGGTGTGGTCTCACCAAGGCCCTATATAATTGCAGTAAGGCTTCTTTACTCTTATACTCCAATCCCTTTGAAATAAAGGCTACCATACCATTTGCTTTCCTAATTGCTTGCTGTACCTGCATGTTAACTTTCTGTGATTTGTGTACAAGGACACCCAGGTCTGTTTGAATACCAACATTTCCCAATCTCTCACCATTTAAAAAGTATTCTGCTTTTCTATTTTTCCCACCAAAGTGGATAACTTCACATTTCTCCATATTATATTCCATCTGCCATGTTTTTTCCCAGTCACTTAACCTGTCTATATCCCTTTGCAGCCTCTTTGCATCCTCCTCACAACTTACTTTCCTACCTAGCTTTGTATCATCAGCAAACTTGGATACATTACACTCAGTCCCCTCATCTAAGTCATTAATATATATTGTAAATAGCTGAGGTCCAAGCACTAATCCTTGTGGTACCTGCCAACCCAAAATCTCTACTTTCTGTCCATTAACCAATCCTCAATCCATGCTAATTTATTACCTCCAATCCCATGAGCCCTAATTTTGTGTAATAATCTCTTGTGTGGCATCTTATCGAATGCTTTTTGAAAATCCAAATACACTACATCCACTGGTTCCCCTTTATCTACCCTGCTAGTTACAACCTCAAAAAACTCGAACAGATTTGTCAAACACGATTTCCCTTTCATAAATCCGTGTTGAATCTGCCCAATCATATTATGATTTTTTAAGTGCCCTGTTACCATGTCCCTAATAATAGATTCTAGCATTTTTCCCTACTACTGATGTCAGGCTAAGTGGTCTATAGTTCCCTGTTTTCCCTTTCTTGAATAGTGGAGTTACATTTGCTACCTTCAAATCCACAGGACCATTCTAGAATCTAGGGAATTCTGGAAGATCAAAACCAATGCATCCACTATCTCTGTAGCCACCTCTTTTAAAACCCTAGAATGTAGGCCATCAGGTCCAGGGGATTTGTCAGCTTTCAGTCCCATTAATTTCTCCAGTACTATTTCTTTATTAATACTAATAGAAGCTTTTGGTTACCAGTTCTATTATCTCCTTAAGTGGCTCGGTATCAAATTTAATAGATAACGCTCCTATGAAGCGCCTTGGGACGTTTTACTACATTAAAGGTGCTATATAAATACAACTTGTTGTTGTTAGGAAAGTGGCTGCTGCTGAGACAAGGCCAGCAACAGAAGTGGGGGGTGGGGCCAGAACGTGAGCTCCCAAAGTGAGGAATTCCCTCATCGCCAGCCTCTCAAAGACTCAGTGGGACCAGGCTGACAAATGGCAGTTGCAGGCTCAGGCTTGAACCCCCGAAAAAAAAGCGTAACTTTTTTTTAAAGATTTTTTTACAATTCAGCCCTTTTACACAGGCAGCCAATAACGTCATTTTGGCTTTCTTTCTGGGGAGACCACGTTAAATTTTTTTTAAATGCATAATTTGGGTGGGCTAATTTAATTTTTCTACTGCGGAACTGGTATGACACACCCAATAAAGACCACCGTGTTTGTGTACCAGTTGAGGTAGAGATCCCACATCATGACCTTTCAGTGCCAGACTAATGTCAGATTGCAAGTCCGAATCCAGATTGGGTCAGCTTTATATCATTTGAATTTACTTTCCTCTGTTTAGGTTATTTTTTCTCTCAAATTTCTTTTACTTTTTATTACTTGTTACTGGCTGAATATTTAAATCATTTTTGTGTACTTACTTATATTTGCTGTTAGGACAGTGAAGACCAATCATTTTCTGCTAGCTGCCAGCATACACCGAGCACAGGCTCTGAAGCAACTTTGGGCGATGAATGGTTTAACTATGAGATGTTGGAGTACTACGTTCCAGCTCCTCGTAAAGCCAAAGTTAATCGAGCTGTAGGTACCAAACGTGCAAGGTCACGATCAAAACAGATCCACGCTGTACCCTTGCTAACAAATCCAGCTGGCCCAGGTCCAGCAGTGCACATGGTAACTAAAGAAACCAAAGCTAGAAGGTCACCTTCAGCACCTGCTGTACTTGTGTCATCACCTTCTGCTGAAAGAGCATCTGAAAAGTCGACCATATTAGTTACATCAGCTGCAAGGTCAAATGTGATCACTTCCAAACTACCTGGGAGAACTGTACCAACTGAGCAATCATCAACTGATGTGCTAGATGTATTCCCGTCAACATCCAATGTAGACACTGCATCCAAAGAGACTGCGCTTAACCCATCATCATTTGTGCTGCAAAATATTACTTTGGGACCAATTGTTAGATTCCAAAATACGTCTGTGAGGTTATCGTCCTCAGCACCCGCTGCAATCCTGTCAGAACCATCTGTGGAGACTTTCTTTAAAATGGCTACTACGGCAGAATCAGCAGATGTTGTATCAGGTGCAACTTCCTCAAACCTCACTGTAAAAATTCAATCTGAAAATATAGCTAAGTCATCAAGATATGCTGTGGAAATACTATCTGCAAAGACAACTTCTCCAGAATCAGCTGTAGACAATGGAGACTCACTCACACAAATCAAATCTAAACGTGTTGAAGTCACGGAGGGATGTCTAGGGAGAACAGCAACCCAATTGATAGCAGCTCTTAAGTCATGCATTGGAATTGAAAGTAATGCTTTCATGGCCTACAGTGTAAGCTATATTCTAAAAAGCCCTAGCAGTCACGAAAACTTGATACAGCAGATGTAGGTCACTTATTACCTCAAGAATACTTGTTTCATCACGGTGGGTCCTTCATTACCAACTGCATCAGAAACCATATTAGCTGTGGAATTATTACCAGTAGCATTAGCTGTTCTCTCCAGCCATGAAAATTATATTCAAGGTGTAACAATACAAAGTTATCTCCTGAGACGGTAAAGAACCCCACTCACTTGCCTTATCCCAGACAGTAGTTAAAGTAAGCCAACATTCAACAGCTCCTCTTCAAAGATTCTCAAAATTGAAAATGTCGCATTTGGAGTAAAAGTGGATTTAAAGCCTTACTAATGTTCATCACTGATGAAGATGTCTTTGTCTATGAAATATGTTAATAGAAGATACAAATGCAACAGGCTCAGAAACCCCATCATCAAAAGCTTCAATACTCAAAGTGAACAACGACTTACGCACTTTTTTCTAGAGCATAACTACAGGCCTTAGTTGAGTGTTCATGACAGCAATTTAATTGAGACAGAAATGAATAATGAAGACCACCTGGGAACATTAACAGCTTCTGGCCTAAGAAAAAAAATCACGTGCAAAGAGGACAAGAAAATGAAGCACAAATAACCTGCTGGATTATTTGACTAATTTTCTCATTGTAAATACAACATTTAAAGTTGTGAGAGAACAATAAAATGCTTCTTTAGGCAAAACCTGAAAAATAGTCCATAAATATTCAGACACAAATGTGAATGCTAATCAATATCTTAATCTATTACACATCTCACAATAAATTCAAATCTTTGAGTATGTTTTGCAAGATTTTGTAGGAAACTGTAAAAGAAACAGAAAAGTCAATTCCTCCATTTTTTTCCCTGTATCGTTCCTACAGCACTGAATCCTACAGGCGTAAAACAGGTGCCGAAGGTTCCAATATGGTGGGCAGCATGCACGCGCTCAATCCATGCCAGAAGTGCACAGCCCGCCATATTGGTGAAGGCTTCTCCATAGGCGTCCAGGGCGCACGCCTGAAACAGGCATTCAGCCCTTTACAGATGCAAATAGGGGAGCTAGCAACTGTCTGAGGCCTACTTTGCAAAATCCGACTGCACATGATCATAGGATGCGCTGTGCATGCTTGCGGTCAGTCTCTTCAGACACTTGGCAGCCAAGCCAGCACTCCTTAAAGGGACTCCTGGAGGCTGCCACTGGGAAGGTAAGTGCTCCTCCCGGTTCCACGTTAAATCTGCGGGCCGCTGCTGGCCACTGCTCCCCAACCCCCCCCCCCCCCCAAACCCCCCTACTTCCCGATTGCCGGCCCCCCTCCCCTTTGCCAGACTCTCCTAATGACCTCAGCCGGCATCTGAGCTGGCTGATCTTGCAGGCTCCCCGGGAACCAATGAGCTGCAACTGGCGCCCACAGCCTGCCAGTAATAAGCAAATGAGGCTGGCGGACCAATTCTCCAGGGGGCTGCCACCGGGCCTCATTAGGCGGGTGCACTGCACCGGGGTCGTGCCCCAATTCGGTATTTAGGTGGGCAGTGCGACACGGTTTGCCATAACGTCAGCTGCAGGTATACCCTACATTCTGTGAAAAGTACGGTCAGCAGCAGTGGTGATTAGAAATTATTGGAGGAGGATGTGAGTGCTAAAGGCACTCAAATCATGGGGGCTTGTCCACTCTCGAGAACATTTTGATTTTTGATTCCACGGGGGCCTGTCTCCGGGTATAGCATTTGTGCTTCTGTCAAACAAGTTACTTCTAAACTCCATCAGATTTTGAAAACTTTAATGAGGTACCCCTTTAGCTTTCTTTTATCCAGCGTAAATATACTCAGTTTCCTTGATCACATAACTCAGGGACTCAATTCCTCAGTAGCAATTTAGGTGCCATTCTCTGTACCCTCTCCAAAGCCAGGGTGTCTGTCCCCGCTGTAGTACAATGACCAGAACTGTGCGCAGTATTCCAGGTGGGGTAGAACCAGTGCTTGATCCAAGCTCACTGCTACTCATTGCTAGTATCTGATTTGTTTCATAGTTGAGTTAAGGTCTGGCTGAAGCACCATGATCCTGCACTTATTGAATTGAGAAGCGAACAGCATCATATAATGGAAAAACATTCACTAAAAAGGTTAATAAATTATGTGACATTTTTTTACATTGTATAAAGGGAAAATTCCATTTAGCCTTCAAGATGATGTTGATTGTTATAGAGCTCTGCAAAGGCTTCTTCGACAGCACCTCCCAAACCCGCGACCTCTTCCACCTAGAAGGACAAGGGCAGCAGGCGCATGGGAACGCCATCACCTCCAAGTTCCCCTCCAAGTCACACACCATCCCGACTTGGAAATATATCGCCGATCCTTCATCGTCGCTGGGTCAAAATCCTGGAACTCCCTCCCTAACAGCACTGTGGGAGTACCTTCACCACACAGATTGCAGCGGTTCAAGAAGGCGGCTCACCACCACCTCCCCAAGGGCAACTAGGGATGTGCAATAAATGCTGGCCTCGCCAGCGACGCCTACACCCCATAAACAAATAAAAAAAATTGCTTGGCACACTCCACAGATTTTTTTTGTGCCTCATTCTTTTGTTCCCCTGGCTGCTGCTTATCACTTATTATTAGTTACTGTAAGATCTTAACGATCTCTGAGCTCTTGGACAAGACACCAATAGGCAGCAGCCAGTATGTTTGAGCAATAGATCAAGGTTTATTAAGCATACAGCGTAATATACTTAATATTCGGCGATAGTTTTAACGAGTAGCTCGCAGCCCTTGGTCTCTGGAACCTCTCGGACACAGATGACGTCGTCTTAAGTCTGTTCCTTTGTTCTCGCAGTAAGTCTGTGTAAAGTTGTTCGTTGAGTATCGAGGTTTTAACCCTTTTCTTATCAACAGTTGGTTTGGCCAGTGTCCGTATATGGTCTTTAACAAAATCACCTTTTTTAATTGGTTCTAATGGTCAAAATACCATTATCACTCAGAATAAGGTAGCATCCCGTCTTTCCAGAATTTTTCCACCAACTTTGCCATGTTCAACTTGTTTATAGTTTTTCACCCCATTGGAATCTACTTTATCTCTTTCATTTCTAGCTTCCCTGGTACAAGGCCTTTATACCAAGGGCCCATATCAGCGCTGTTTCACTAGTCTTGAGGTATCCAAACTATCTCACTTTAATCGACCAGATAAATACCTTATCTCCATGATCTCTCTCATTTTATGTCCTGATACTAATTATTTTTTTTAAATATCGTTGCAATTAGTTTTGTTAAGCGAATTCTAATTTCTACTTAGCATCATAATATGTTATTTAATGATTTAACCTTCACTCGCAGTCTGTGGCTGTTTGTTATCAAAGCTTAGTCAAAGCTGCTTTTGACCGTCCTTCGCAGCTGCATTTTGAACAAGTCTTAGCTTTCTTAGTTACCCAGGAGTAATTATAGGTAATATTATTTGGTCAATGGCTACACTTGAAGTTATACATATATGATTCTCGTCTACTAAATATCTTTAAATATCAGCCTTTCGTACATTACCATTTAAAATGTGACATGGCCCTACGCCCTGTACTCGGACTTCAGAAGTGTTTTGAAACAGTTACCACACTTTTATCCGGTGAGTCTTTTATTTTATTAATGTATGAAAGTAGGAAGTTTCTTATCGTACACCTCAGAAACTAATTTTACTGAGCGCCGCCCCCCTACTTTTTTGAGTGGAGTGGCACTTTGGCCAAAGAGGTATATTCCTACCAGTGCCATTACCTGTGCCACAGGGTTACCCTGGGAGCAGGTGGCACTTGAGCTACAATGGCATTGGATTATAATTTCCAAGAATCCCAGAAAGCTGGCTCCCAGTAAACTCCTGAAGACTTTGATTAGTGACATGGTCAAGTTCCATAAAAGAGGGCAGCTGTCTGTAGGTCGGCCAAGCCAGGAGATTGTTCGGAAATCAATTCAGTCGTTCATTGTGACCTGCCAGAATACTTGCCAATGGCTCAGCGAGTTTATGCAATGAACACACTGGGCTGGACTTTACCAGCACTGAGGAGGCGGGTTTGGAGGCGGGACTGCCGGGAAAATGGCAGAAACTGGGAGCGGGTACCGACCCCGCTCCCAACCTGCCTCCGTGCCATCTTCCCGGGAGGCGGGTCCCCGAGTCGCGCAGAACCCGTCTCCTCGAGGCGGGAAGGGGATTAGAGCCAATTAACTGCCTGTTAACAGGCAGTTTTGAGGCTTTTCCCCATTTTACGCCTGCAATTGTGGGCTTCCCGACAGCTGCGAACCTCGCCAGGGTCAGCGAGGCATGCAGTGGGTCTGCGGGGGTGAGAGGGGTCGATATGTCATCTGTAGAGGTGAGTGATGGGTGCAAGTGTGGACAGGTAAGTATGAGAGGTGAGTGTAAAGTTGGAAAAAGCTTCCTTACCTTTGCTTCTTTCTGCAGGCTTCAACCGTTGAGGATCCAGAGGTGCCTCATCTCTACAGCAGAGATGACAGAATGGCTGCTGCATTCTCAGATGCAGCAGCCATCTGCTTTCTGCTGAGGAGAGAGGTCTTGGTGAGCTTTTGTGCAAGGGCTCACCTTAGAACAGAGATTGTCAGTGTTTGACAGCTTCTCAAAGCTGTCAAACGCTGACAATTCATCTGTCAAAACATTTTTGACAGATGAAGCATCATACGCTGACGTCATCTGTCACCGGCTTTCCCTTAATTGGCCGGTAAGCCAATCGGGCTTAACAAGGCCAATCAAGGGAAAATAGCGTGGGTTCGTCAGACGTCGCTGGGGGTGGGACTGAAACCCAGAAGGCAGCAGTCCCACCCCCAACTCGTCTCGGCTGGCAAAATCCAGCCCTTAAGTTCTGCAGGCCAAGAAAGTCACAGGCTCGATCCCTGATCATAGCTGACCTCAGCGGGTAGTAGTGCGCTATAATTCGCCTCAGTGTTGGCCAGGGCTGCCACTGCTGATCACTATCTTTGTGTTGTTGTCGGGTGAGGTTAATATCAAGCAATGATGCCCTCTGTAGTTGTGCAGCCTGCCAACAATCACTCAGGACTCATGCATGAACAATGGAAACTAAGAGGTACTGGAGGCCGCCTGGCACCCAAGGTATTGCACCTCAGAAAAATGCTCAACACCCTCTGGAAAAGAGGGGAGAAAATTATTCAAGTGAAAAATGAGGGAGCAAAAATCCGTGTCCATCCAGCTCACACACAAGGATATAAGATTCAATCTGATCATCTATAGCATAATCCACAACATCTAAAATATTGGCCCTGAATTCGCGGTCAGTATGATGACGTACTCTCAAAGTACACCGTCATACCGCCTTTGAAATTGACCGCAAGTTCAGGATTTCTGAGCACATGCGCTAAATCCTGAACTTGTGATCTGTCAAGTTCTGACTCTGCATCAGCTTCGCTTCATGTTTTACCAACCTATTGAAATCAACGTGCTACCGAAAAGTTGGACTAATTGCCCACCTACTGCGCATTAATTATCCTGAAAATTTTAAATTAAATAAACCTGCAATAACATTCGTATTGGTGACCATGAAACTATCAGATTGTTGTAAAAACCTGGTTCACGAATGTCCTTTAGGGAAAGAAATCTGCCATCCTTACCTGGTCTGGCCTATATGTGACTCCAGACCCACAGCAATGTGGTTGACTCTTAACTGCCCTCTGAAATGGCCTAGCAAGCCATTCAATTGTAACAAAACCGCTACGAGAAACAATACTAAGAATAAAACCAGACGGACCACTTGGCATTGACCTAGGCACTGGCTTCGGACACGACATCGGCACACCCAGCCCAGTCGACCCTGCAAAGTCCTCCTCACTAACATCTGGGGACTTGTGCGAAAATCGGGAGAGCTGTCTCACAGACTAGTCAAGCAACAGCCTGACATAGTCATACTCATAGAATCATACCGTTCAGCCAATGTCCTAGACTCCTCCATCACCATCCCTGGGTCTGTCCTGACCATCGGCAGGACAGACCCACCAGAGGTGGTGGCACAGTGGTATACAGCCGGGAGGGAGTGGCCCTGGGAATCCTCAACATTGACTCCGGACCCCATGAAGTTTTTTTTTATTCGTTTGTGGGATGTGGGCTTCGTTGGCAAAGCCAGCATTTATTGCCCATCCCTAAAGTCTCATGGCTTCAGGTCAAGCATGGGCAAGAAACCTCCTGCTGATTACCACCTACCACCCTTCCTCAGCTGATGAACCAGTACTCCTCCATGTTGAATACCACTTGGAAGAAGCACTGAGGGTAGCAAGGGTACAGAATATACCCTGGGTGGGGGACTTCAATGTCCATCACCAAGAGTGGCTCGATAGTACTACTGCTGACCGAGCTGGCCGAATCCTGAAGGACATAACCGCCAGACTGGGCCTACGGCAGGTGGTGAGAACCAACACGAGGGAAAAACCTACTTGACCTCATCCTCACCAATCTATCTGTCACAGAGGCATCTGTCCATGACAGCATTGGTAGCAGTGACCACCTCACAGTCCTTGTGGAGACGAAGACCCATCTTCACACTGAGGACACCCTCCTTCGTGTTGTGTGGCACTACCACCGTGCTAAATGGGATAGATTCAGAACAGATCTAGCAGCTCAAAACTGGGCATCCAAGAGGCGCTGTGGGCCATCAGCAGCAGCAGAATTGTATTCCACCATGATCTGTAACCTCATGGCCCAGCATATCCCTCACTCTACCATTACCATCAAGCCATAGGACCAAACCTGGTTCAATAAGGAGTGCAGAAGAGCAGCACCAGGTATACCTAAAAATGAGCTGCAACACTGGACTACATGCATGCTAAACAGCGGAAGCAGCATGCTATAGACAGAACTAAGTGATCCCACAATCAACGAATTAGATCAAAGCTCTGCAGTCCTGCCACATCCAGTCGTGAATGGTGATGGACAATTAAACAACTAACGGGAGGAGGAGGCTCCATGAATATATCCCCATCCTCAATGATGGCGGAACCCAGCGCACGAGTGCAAAAGACAAGGCTGAAGCGTTTGCAACCATCATCAGCCAGAGGTTTAAACTTACACAGTAGGTGAAGAGAAAAAGAAAAACAAGATGAGGAAGTAGAAAGGAAAGTAAAAGGGAGAAGGAGTGTAGAAACAATAAAAGAAAAAAAAACAAGAACGTTATAAGGAACAGATCAGAAGGAAAAGGGATTGAAATGAGTAAGATTGCTAAACAGATAGATTGTGTTGTATGTACATAAATCCACCAATTATTATGGATCAAATTGGTGAGCTGGAGGCTCCAATTCGATACGGTGTATGATATGATGTGGGTAAAGTTCCATGGGTGTGGTCCCACTCATCCGCTGTAACTTCAGTGGAAAAGCCACGGGAATATGACATAACAATGGCAGACAATCTGGAGCAATCCCGCAGAAATTCATCCCCAAAACCATTAACAGAGATGTGGCTTAAGACTAGGGAAGAACGAAGAGTTGCACATTCCTGGTTACAAAATATTCAGGAGGAGAAATGAGAGATGGGGCGGCTGTGGTAATCAAAGATCCCATTACAGCGGTAGAACACAGGGATGACATAAGGATGGTGAGAAGGGCAACACGGTGGCATAGTGGTTAGCACTGTTGCCTCACAGCGCCAGGGACCCGGGTTCGAATCCGGCCTCGGGTGACTGTCTGTGTGGAGTTTGCACATTCTCCCCGTGTCTGCATGGGTTTGCTCCGGTTTCCTCCCACAGTCCAAAGATGTGCGGGTTAGGTTGATTTGGCTATGATAAATTGACCCTTAGTGTTAGGGGGATTAAATACGTGGGGTTACGGGGATAGGGTGGGATATGTGTCGGTGCAGGCTCGATGGGCCGAAATGGCCTCTATCTGCACTGTGGGGATTCTGTGAAGTTGAATCTATTTGGTTAGAGTAAGGAATAAGAAGGAATTGTTACTCTACCTGGAGTTTATTATAGACCACCGAACAGTGGAAAGGAGATAGAGGTATGTAGAAACATTTGAGAAAAATATCAGAATAACAGACCCATAATAATGGCTGAGTTTAACTGTCCAAAGATAGATTGGAGTAAAAGTCATGTAAGTGGTAAAAACAGGAAATGTTTCTAAAATGTGTTCAGGACCGCTTTTTAGATTATTGGGTGCAATTTTGATTTTGGGTGATGGTGTATAACGGGCGATATCGGACCAGCCGCTCTCTATTTATCCAATTACCTTTTGAAGGTAATTATTGAATCTGCTTCCACCACCCTTTCAGGCAGTGCGTCCCAGATCATAACAATTCGCCGTGTAAAAAATGTTTTCCTCCTGTCGCCTCTGGTTCTTTTGCCGATTATCTTAAATCTGTGTCCTCTGGTTACCAGCCCTTCTGCCACTGGAAAAAGTTTCTCCTTATGTAGTCTATCAGAACCCTCCATGATTTTTGAATACCTCAATCAAATTGCCCCTTAACCTTCTCTGCTCTAAGGAGAACAAACAGTTTCTCTGGTCTCCTCACGTAATCGGAGGTTGAGTTTTCACTTTGGGCGCAATCGGGAATCCGGGCGCAAATTGCGCTGCAAATTGCACTCGTTTTCTGAATTGAACTTTTTTGCTCAGGTTTCCGCTCAAACTCATTTGCATATCGCTGAATGTAAAATCTTCCATGAACCAGCACAATTGGGTAGTGTAGAACGTAATTTTTTTAAAAAGGTAATCTGCTGCAGTTTTATTAGTACAGCTGAAAATGGGTTTAACACAAAAAATAAAAATTTTTAATGGCCCGGATTTTCCGGGGCCTATGACTGCGTACGCTGGTCGTAAGTGCCACGCAAGTTCCGGGGTTCCGTATGCGATGCGCACGTGCGGAAAACCGGAACTTTCGATCTGTCAAGTTTCAGCTTGGACAGATCCTCCACGGGAAATGGACATTCGCTGGCGGAGAGTCGGGCTATTTGCCCAAACTACTGCCCAGCGAATGCCCATGAAAATCTTATGCCTGGTAAAAGCAGGCGTCGGCCTTCTTTTGCCAGTGTAAGGGTTTAAATAAATATTAATATAAATTTTTTAAATCATTTAAACATTCCCTTACATTTCAAATTAGTTTAGGTTATTTTTGTACCATTTAAAAATGTTTACATTTATTTTTCAAAAATTAGATTTTTATTTTAAATGTTTAATTAAACGGTATTTCAATTATTTTTGAATCTGTAATGATTTATTTTTATTTAGGTTGTGTGAAAATGTATTTTTTATGTGATTCCTATTAAGCTGACGGGGATTCCGTACGTAAATGGAATCCCCATAAGCATAATGGGAATCCCCCTTTTTGATTGGTTGGGCCAGCCCACGTGATCCCAGGGACGCTTGCGAACCACCTGCGCCCCAGGATACGTGGTACGTGGGCCTCTACGCAGGCCTGCGCCTGCAGGCCCAGGAGTGCGAGTCTTTGAACCTCCAGAGGCAGCAGGTAGGTTCATAATCTTCTTGCGGTTCGGAGGCATCGCCCGCGGAAAGCCTCCGATCGCAATTTCAGGTCCAATAAGTGTCTAGTCCACCACCTATGAGTAACCTGATTTTAAATAGCTAAAATGACATTAAAAAATGATACAGAAATCTTTACTGGTTTCATTGGTGTACAGTAGTCAGTTTCTTAGTAAATTAAAAATTATAATTTTGAAAAGGTGCCTATTAATGTCCTTCCTCCGAAAAAACAACTTCATTTTAAGAGCCTCCTCGAAGGGTCGCAAATGGGCACAATTAGCGGAAACTCGCCATGGCCAGTTTTGTGGGCCGGGCCGACTTTCAGCGTGATGTTTTTTAAACTAGTTCAAAAAATCGCGTAAGCTCGATTTGCACAGGACATCATTTGTGCTTGAAATTCCTCGATCTTTTGCGCTGGTTTAGTTGATTTAGGGTGAATTGCGCTGAAAAAAACAGCGCAGCTTAGTGGAAAAGGAACTAAATGTAATATCTCCAAGTTTGCAGATGACACAAAGCTGGGTGGGCGTGTGTGCTCCGAGGAGGATACTGAGAAACTCCAGGATGATTTGGACAGGTTGGGTGAGTGGGCAGAAGCGTGGCAGATGCAATATAACGTGGATAAATGCGAGGTTATCCACTTTGGTGTCAAAAACAGAAAGGCAGATTTTTATCTGAATGGCAATAGATTGGGAGAAGGGGAAGTGCAACGAGACCTGGGTGTCCTTGTGCACCAGTCGCTGAAGGTAAGCATGCAGGTGCAGCAGGCGGTGAAGAAGGCAAATGGTATGTTGGCCTTCATAGCGAAAGGGTTTGAGTATAGGAACAGGGATGTCCTGCTGCAGTTGTACAGGGCCTTGGTGAGACCACACCTTGAGTACTGTGTGCAGTTTTGGTCGCCTTATCTGAGGAAGGATGTTCTTGCCATGGAAGGAGTTCAGCGAAGATTCACAAGGCTGATACCTGGGATGGCAAGAATGACATATGAGGAGAGATTGGGTCGATTGGGCTTATACTCGCTGGAGTTTAGAAGAATGAGAGGGGATCTCATCGAAACATATAACATTTTGACAGGTCTGGACAAACTAGATGCAGGAAGAATGTTCCCGATGGTCAGAGAGTCCAGAACCAGGGGTCATAATCTAAGGATAAGCGGTAAGCCATTTAGGACAGAAATGAGGAAGAATTTCTTCACCCAGAGAGTGGTGAACCTGTGGAATTCTCTACCACAGAAGGTAGTTGAGGCCAAGTCATTAAATATATTCAAGAATGAGTTAGATATATTTCTTAAAGCTAAAGGTACAGGAAACTCTTGTTTAACCGGCACCTAAATATCCGGAATTCTCTCTTAACCGGCAAAAATCATACTCCGAAAACTCCTCTCAAATAACCGGCAATGTTGCCGAGTCCGAGTCCGAGTCTCCCGCGAACGCCGAGTTAGTCAGTGGGGGTAGTTCTCCAAAGTGCCACTACTCGGCCTCCTGGCGCTGTCGGAAGTCCGAACACTGCAGTAACAGGAGTCTGATTCTCCCGCGCTGCCGGGAGTCTCACTTACTGTTAAGTAATTAAAGAGTTATGGATTACCCTCAACTGGCAGTACTGTACTTAATCAAGCATCTTCCACCATCCATTTAACACAACATTCTGTAGGTGTATACTGCACATTTCTTGATTTTTTTATGTTAAAAATAGCCTCGGTAGATATAACTCTCCGTTATCCGGAACTTTCGATCAACCGGCACCACGCCGGTCCCGTCGGTGCCAGATACCAAAGAGTTTCCTGTATCAAGGGATATGGGGAGAAGGCAGGTACAGGGTACTGAGTTTGGATGATCAGCCATGATCTCATCGAATGGTGGAGCAGGCTCGAGGGGCCAAATGGCCTACTCCTGCTCCTATCTTCTATGTTTCTATGAAACTACAGGCTCTGAAGTCTTTCATCCCTGGTACCATTGTAGTAAATCCCCTCTGCACCCTCTCTAAAGCCTTGACATCCTTCCTAAGGTGTAGTGCCCAGAATCATCAACAAAGTGAATAAATCATCAATAGTCCCAGCAAGCAACACCTACTCACCAATAATCTGCTCGCTGACACTCAGTTCAGGTTTCACCAATACCATTTGGCTCCAGACCTTGTCATAGCCTTGATCCAAACATGGACACAAGAGTTGAATGTCAGTGGAGAGGTGACATCAAGGCTATATTTAATCAATATGGCACCAAGTAGCCCTAGCAAAACTTAGATCAGTGGAGTCAAGGGATAAAACCTCCAGTGGATGGAGTCATACAAAGGAAGATGGTCACAGTTGTTGGAGGTCAGTCATCACAGCCTCAGGATATTGATGCAGGAGTTCCTCAGGGAAGCATCCTCGATCCAACCATCTTCATCTGCTTCATCAATGACCTACCCTCCATCACAAGGTCTGGAGTAGGGCTGTTCACTGACATTTGTACAGTGTTCAGCTCCAGTCACAGCTCCTCTGATAATGAAGCAGCCTATGCCAGCCACCAGCAGGATCGAGACAACATTCCGGTTTGGGCTGACATTTGGTAGATAACACTAGTGCCACATAAGTGCCAGGTAATGACCATCTCCAACAAGAGAACAAAATAATAAATAAAAATACAACACTCGACCAACTGTTTGGCGGCTGGCAAAATGGATGTGCAGCTGCCTGGAGATGGGAGTGAGCAGGGTTACTCTGTTTAGCACTTCAGGACACCCTTCCCAGAGAGCAGCAGTGCGCCATTCCTGGCAGCAGGTCGTGTCCTGGCTCAATACTCGTGCACGAACTGCAGAATCTGTGAGCAGGTGAAGAGGGCACAGGTTTGGCAAAGTAAGAATCAACAGTACCAGGTATTGAGTACATCGCCAAAGATTATGCCAGAAAGTGCTGCCCGTCAACCTGTTCCACACTTACAGCCTGTCCATGCCAAATCCTCACACAAACTTACAGCTCATTCATTGCATCTTCTGCACACCTGTACTTCAGTAAGTCACATATTCAAAATTGCAATTGGAAGCCTAGCCATACTCACATCTTTTAAGGGCTTTATACCTCAAGTTAGCTTTTTAAAAATCTTAGTTGCAAGCTGTGTGTAATCACTTACTGACAGATAGATTTTTAAAAATTAATTCTCGGGATATGGGCATCGCTTGCAAGGCCAGCATTTATTGTCCATCCCTAGTTACCTTGAGAAGGTGGTGGTGACCTGCCTCCTGGAACTTCTGCAGTCCATGTGGTGAAGCTACTCTCAGAGTGCTGTTAGGTAGGGAGTTCCAGGATTTTGACCCAGCGACAATGAAGGAAAATCTACCGCTGACCAAGCTTTTGGTCACCTGTCCTAGTATCTCCTTATGTGGCTCAGTGTCAAATTTTGTTGGATGTGAAGTGCCTTGGGATGTTTAGCTACAATAAAGGCGCTATGTAAATGTAACTGGTTGTTGGTAGAGGTTGCGGTTTTGGGAGGTGCTGTCGAAAAAGATTGGCATGTGGGTTGTTATCTGTGCATGTGCTCCTTCAACTTCCAGCATCTCAAAATTACCTTTTACTTGCAGAAAGATGCGTGAATGAAATGCAGTTGGAGAAGGCACATATGCCCAAGTAGCTGTGGCAGGTCTGGACCCACATAAAGAAGGAAACAAAGAACTTTATTTATATCGCACCTTTCATGACCTCAGGACGTCGCAAAGTGCTTTACAGCCAATTCATTACTTTTGAAGTGTGGTCAATGTTGAAGGAATACGCGGGAGCCACATTGAGCACAGCCAGGTCCACAAACAGCAATGAGACAAATGACCAATTAATCTGTTTTCGTGGTTTTGGTTGAAGGATAAATTTTGGCCAGGACTCTGGGGAGAACTCCCCTGCTCTTCTTTGAAATAGTGCCATGGGATCTTTTACATCCACCTGAACATGTTCACGGCCAATTATTGAGCTGATGGCCCGAAAATTAGACCTAATACGGGAGATTACGCACTGTGTACTCTCGCGTATTCGGTCCCAAAGTGCCGGTTTCCTGCATGCACTGCGCATGCGCGGGAAACCGGCACTTCGGGTATTGCGAAGGGGGCGGTTCCTAAGTGAACCGTGTGCGCGCTACAGGTTGTGCGCACGCAGCGCACTTAGTTTTTTTTTCAGGTTTGAACGCGCAGGTAAGTGTTGAAGATTTTACACATAAAGAAAGCAGGCGTAAGACCCCCTGTTAACAAGGTAAGTAGTTAATTAAGTATTATTTTAAATTTTTTTCAACAGGTTTATCTTTTTTAGAGACTTTAAAGAAAGGTAAGTTTATTTTTATAACTTTTAAAAAGAATTTAAATTTTTTCAAAAATTTAAATTTTTGTTTAAAGTGGTTAATTTATTTAACTATAGTTATTTTATTAATGTGATGGCTTTTTAAAAAAATTTAATTGAGGTTTAGCTGTTCTTTTGGGGGCTTGTTGTATTCATAGTTTTGACAGCTCTTGCTGTCAAAACTATGAATGAAAGATGGTGTGCTGCCATTGGCTCTAACTGGCCCACATGATCCCAGAGGTCGCATCGAATTAACTGCGCCTCTGGGACACGCACACACTGCGCGCCGGCACCAGGGAGAGGCCCAGGAACTGAAGCTCGTGTGGGCCAAAACCATAAAGGAAGGCGCGGAGTGCGATATCGCGGGGGATCCTTACCCCCGCGGCAACCATCGAACTCCAATTTCTGGGCCAATATCGGTCGCAGAAGATACACACATTACAGTTCACCCCACCAGATGTCTCCTTTGTCATCTCCCACTCTATGGGCTGGATATTCCATACCTCGGTGGGTCCGGGGAGGGCGTCGTCGGTGGCGGGTCCTGACCCCACTGCTGACTCCATCCTGCTCTGGAAAACGATTTTATGTTGATGGAGCTTGTTAAGCTTGCACAGCCTGTTTGCCGGTCCAATTAGAGGAAGCAAGTCTGGTGACATCATTCATGACGCGTCATCAGCCGGTTTCCTTAAAAGGGACCATGGCCAACTTTCTTTTAACATTTGTGCTGTCAGTGTTCTACAGCATTGAAGTGCTGCAAACACTGACAATCACTGCACAGAGGTGCAGGGCTGCACCCAGGTTCTCCCATGACTCCCTCCATATGCTTATGGAGGGAGTCACAGCACGCAGGGAGGCCCTCTTCCCACCCCATGGGCGGAACAGACCTCCCCAGGAGACCAACACAGCCTGGTTGCACATTGTACAGGAGGGCACACGCAGGGATGTGGTCAGGAGGACCTGGGTGCAGTGGTGCCAACCTTTCAATGATCTCATTAGATCACGAAACATTAGTACAAAGGCACACTCACCTTCATCCTGCTGTGCCTCTCATCACATCCCATCACTCTGCCTTCCCTACCCTACTCCTGCATATCCTTACTCACACCAACTTACCTTGAACCTCCACCCATCCCTCTCTATCTTCATTATTACTTCCCCATCTCACTAGCCACCCCTCACACTCACCCTCATCCTAGTGCAATCATACCAACTAACAACACACAAGGGTCGTCACTTGGGTGTTTTAACCAATGTTCATGTAAAGTTTCTGTCAATGTGCAGTCAAACATTGAAACCTTTATTTTCAACACTTTGCATTCTTGGACAGATTTGTGTGCACCTTTGGAAGTTGCTTAGTGAGTTGCAGTGAATGGTGAGACATTACAGTACCTCCACCCCGCCCCGCAATGCTGGTGAGTGTGAAAGGAATGGCTTGGACATTGTAGGGATGCTTTATGGTATTGGTGTGGGGTGTTGCCAACCTGGCTTATCATGTGGCAGCCAAGTGAAGTAAATCTGGCCATGGTGAGGCCATCCTTGGCCTCCCGGGCAGCAATGTGCTCGGGTGCTAATGCCCTGTGTCCTGTGCAGCATCAGGTGATTGCGGAGAAGGTTGGTGTTGTTGTTGGTGCTGCTGGTGTGCCTGGTGCTGCTGGTGGTGGAGCTGATCGTGGTCGGATTCTGAGGACTAAGATGAGACAGTATAAAGGGCACCCATGTTGATGGAATAGATGGCAGGTGAAGTAGAGATGACAGAAGCATTCTGTCAATGGTGAGAGAGTTCTTCCAATGGGGTGAGAGTGGACAGAGAGTGGAAAGTGGAAAGCCTGCAGAATCTGTGCTGGAAATGGACTGAGAAACAGCTTGTGGCTGAGGAAATTGATGATCTGTCAGGTGGGAGCTTTTACTGTACATTTGAAGCTGTCAAGTAATCTGCTGGAGCAATGGCCACCGAACTCCCGCCTCAGCTTGACAGCTGTGGTCCCCGAACAGTGTGGTTCCCGTGGCCATGAAGTTAAAGTGAAAAGATAAGTTAAAGAAAGTCTGTTAATGGTAGTGAATTTAATTGGGTGGCCCACCGCTGCCTGTCGGGTCTGCTAAGCGCTGACAGACCCGACATCGGGAAAGATGCGTTGCAGAGGTTGACAGCGAGGGTCCCATCGGGATCTGCTTTCCATAACCCTATACCCACTTTTGGCACCAGTCCCCATCAAGATGATCTCAAATTTGCAGAGAAATCAGTTTAGGTTAGCAAGGCAGATAAAGAGAACTGAGTCTCCAGTTGAGGACGATAAAGTGAATCTAAATGTAAACATGTGTCAGCTGGCCTAGACGCAGGCTGCACATGACCCATTTCAGCCTTTTGTGCAGTCTTTCAATTTTAGGTTTTTTAAACTACAGATATAATCTAACATATAATATAGTATTGTGTAAAATGGATTTCTTAACTATTTCTCAATTATAATCTCCAACATTGGGAGAGGAAAGGCTGGCAGGTGCCAAGGCTGCACTAAAATGGAATAAATTAAAAATCAATTAAAATATACAGAAGACGAAAAAATTCTCTCAAAAAATAGGTAAGATGACAACAGGGGTGGGAGAGTTTAACGTTTCGGTCAACGGTGTCACCAAGTGCTGTGAGTCAACAACTGCATTGTGACAGGATATAAATGTTTACATAGAGATAGTCTATGTTAAGTGATTACCTGACAAGTGTGACAAGAAATACAGTTTTGTAGTTCATCATATGTAACATTTTTAATATAGAGAAAGTGTACAGAGAATCTGGCAGATGCAGGCCATCAATAGGAGGCATACTAATACATAAGCATTAAAAATACAAGGTAGGATTCATAGCAAATATCTTGATGGTTAACACCACAGAATTTTTGTAGCTGAAATAACGATTACATGAAATAATAGCCATTTTGGCTGCAGACGGGATTCCAGAATCTGTTCATTTCTGTACAGATTAAACAATCGCAATCCTATTAATTAGTTATTAGCATCAATGAAAAAAAGAACAAAATGGCCATGAATTGGTTTTACTAACTACACTGCATTAATGATTTCAGTGGGTACTAACTGATTAATAATAGCAATTTAATGCAGGGATCTTTTCTTTATACATTTCATTGCAAAGCAAAGAGGAAAGAAACAAAAATCCACATTTCAGTAATGGGCACACACTGGCATGTCCCACATAGACGGAACCTAATCATTTACCGATAATGCAGGAACACTGGGAGCATCTCCAATACTCTCATCAGAGGAAGCCTTGCAATAATTCAGTAACTTACTATTGACGATGGCTAACCGTTCATTCCAATCTTCTTGTGAAAGATTACATGGATTGACTGCAAGAAATTGATAGTGATCTTTGGATTTTCTATCATAGTCAGTCTTACACTTCCGACAGTAGGAGGAGAAGCTCTTCCACACCTGAATAATAATAATGTGGAAGTTTATTAGACATATTGCAAATACAAATATAGGGAAGTCTGAGTTAGTGGATGGTTTTAATTCTGGAGATGGGTTCTAGTCCAGCCCAGACTAATGGAATGAAAGTCTCTTCCCTCTACTGGCTGCAAAGCTCTTCTGTGGAGAGTTTGGATTGTCTTAATCCATATTCTAATGGATGCATTTAAGTTAAAACAGCTCATAATTTAGCATAATATTAAAAGCCTTCGACAAGGTCTGTGCATTTCTAAACAGATTACCATCATCAATAGGTCTTTCAGCAAAGGTGTAGTCAAGGTTATCCTTTCAAATCACTCTATTGATGGTGCGGTTGATGGCTCATCCTTTGACTCCTCTTAATTCAGAGGACCCCGAGGGATTGTCCTCTCCCTCTTACCCCAAACTCTTTGCTCTTCAAATCAGTAGCCTCCTCATCCATCATATCAATGACCTCACCACCTCTAGCCTTGCATATCTCTTAATGTCTCTTAATGTCTCTTCATCTCCTCTTTTGTTCCTTTATCCCCTCCCCCTTTTCCCAGCTTTACCCTGGCCTTAAATCTATTTGATTTCCAGCTCTTCCCAGTTCTGATGAAAGGTCATCGACCTGAAACGTCAACTCTCTTTCTCTCTCCACGGATGCTGCCTGGCCTGCTGAGTTTTTCCAGCGTTTTCTGTTGTTATATCAATGACCTCCTCTACTTACCATCCAATCCTATCCACTCTTGTCAAAATTCCACTCTACATTCATATTTTTTTTTCAGATTCCACATTATCAGTACACACTTCATACATTCTTCTCAGCACAACAAATCACTAAATTTCAATGAAGGGGAGATTTTCCTGGGTCTGCACCTGGTCACACTGGAATGACTGGTCAAACTGGATTGCCTGAGCAGATTGGAATGCACATCTATAAAGGAAGCTGCCCAATTCTCCTTCATGGAGGAAAATCAAGAGGGTTCATTTACAGGCATGTATTCCAAGCTGCCCGATTGTCCAGTATTCACAGTTTTCAGGTAATTCAGCATGCCCAGGCACAGGTAAATCTTCCCTCTTGTTTCCTTCAATTCACTATGTCTCAGTGGTCCAGCCAATAGCTGACAGCTCTTAATTTTTGATAGCTTGACCCTCAGCTCTTCTTCAACGATTAACATTCCTTGCCTCACTATCTGGTCTGACCTCAAAATGGAATCTTCTCAGTTAGAGTGTCGGCAGTCGAAGAGGGAGGGCCTAATTTTGGACTGTTAATTTTCATTTTCCCCCACACCAGGCATCATTCCCCAACTGAAAGGGCTGGTAGCTGACCTGTTCCCCAAGCCATATGTCATTCCCCAACCAAGTAAACATAAACATAAGAACAAAAGACATAGGAGCAGGAGTAGGTCATTTGGCCCCTCGAGCCTGCTCCGTCATTCAATAAGATCATGGCTGATCTGATCTTGGCTTCAACTCCACTTCCCTGCCCGCTCCCCATAACCCTTGTCTCCCTTATCATTCAAAAATCTGTCTCTCTCCACCTTAAATATATTCAATGACCCAGCCTCCACAGCTCTCTAGGGAAGAGAATTCCAAAGATTAACGACCCTCTGAGAGAATGAAATTCCTCCTCATTAGTGGGTGAGCAAGTGACCTGCTTTTCTAAAGTTACCATCAGGAAGTATAACTTAGTGTTCTGAGGCAATTCTCTCATTTCCCATCTCTTCCTGTGAGGCAATGTCTGGCATCTACTCAGCACTCCTCCAGTGACCCGCTCCACATAGAGAATTTGCTGCATGAAGAAACACACATCCCACCACGCTATGGCCCACTATGACAGAAGAAAGATCTTTCTCCAGTTAGCTACTTTTCAAAATTTTAAAAAAGCCTAAAAAAGAATAAACATTGTACCAATTGTATTAATGCAGATAACTGCTCTATCGCTGTCATCTAAACAACAAATTATTGGAAATTTACTTCTGTAATTCTACATGAATAGTCGTTAGCATCCTTGAACTAATTCTGTTTGAAATACATAAAAGCATTACCATATAACAATTGTTAGGAATGTAAATTTGTTATGTAATAACTTATATTACAATAGAAATTAAATGCAACCCACCAGTTCAGCCGGTTCAAGACTCTGAAGAAAGTGGACTTTGTATTTTTCTAGATCTTTAAGGAAAAGTTCAGACGCCTTGGTCTTCTGTTCCATTCCTTCAATGGTCATTCCTATTTGCTCCCAGAAATTTATCATTTTCATCAAAATCTCTTGTGCTTTGGAAAGATGAACTTCCACATATTTCAGATTGTCAGTGCTGCTTACAATTATACCTACAAAACAGAGATTAAAGAAATAAAAAGTCCAGAGCAGCATTAAAACAGAAAGATAGGGGGCGATTTTGCCAGCCCTGGGGAGGCGGGTATGGAGGCAGGATCTGGGGATCCTGCCCCCAACCCACCTCCGTGCCATCTTCCCAAGAGATGGGCACCCGACCCGTGCTGGGAGCCGCCTCCTCGAGGCGGGAAGGGGATTAGTGCCAATTAACTGCCTGTTAACAGGTAGTTAACAGGCAGTTTTTTTGATAATCCCTATTTTGCGCCCTAAAGTGTGGGCTTCCCGACGGCTCCGAACCTCGCCAGGGTCAGCGAGGTGAGCCGTGGGTCTGCGGGGGTCAGAGGGTCGAGATATCCGGTGTGCAGGTGAGTGATGGGTGCATGTGTGCAGAGGTAAGTGTGTGAGGTGAGTCTTAAGTGTTTTAAAAGCTTTACTTACCTTTGCTTCTTCCTGCAGGCTTCAACCCTTTAGATCTCGGGAGTCCCTCAGCTCACCAGCAGAGAAAGCAGAGTGGCCGATGTATTCTCAAATGCATCAGCCTTCTGCTTTCTGCTCAGGACAGATCTCTAAGTAAGCCTGTGTCCCAGATCTCAACTTAGAAGACAGATTGTCAGTGTTTGACAGCTTCACAGAGCTCTCAAATGCTGACATTTCATCTGTCAAAAGCTCTTGACAGATGAAACATCACTCGCTGACGTCACCAGTAACCGGCTTTCCCTTAATTGGCCTGCTAAACCCGCTGGGCGGGCTTAACAAAGTCAATCAAGGGAAAATAGCATGGTTTGGCCACAAGTTGATGGAGGCGGGACTAAAACCCGACAAGTGGGAGTCCCGCCTCCACAATGTCCCCATTGAGAAAATCCAGCCCATAGACCCCAAAATTCCTGGGGTTGGAGAGGATGGAAAGCCCAATGATTGGATGGAAAATCACACACCTGGAACGCGCAAACTCATGACATGTTCGCTGGGTGTGCAGAAGTAGAATTTTTACAGCAATATTTTTCCCTGATGACTTTACATTTGACGAATTTTGAGTGACTCTGTACTATGTTAGATGGAAGCTTTTCACTCCATTGCTCATAACATAATGCCAGCGTCTACAGAACGAAGGCCCCGTGCTTTGATCCGTGTGTCAGCTAGGTCTACTTCCATTATGCCTTTCCAAGACATTAATTGGGTGTGCAACAACACTGAGTCAAAGAAGTAAATATTCAGAGGAGTGGAGATGGAGAGGTAGAGAGCTTTATGAAGGTAATTTTAGAGCATGGGGCCTAGTCGGCTGAAGGCATAGCCATAATGATGGAGTGAAGGAAGGGGGCGATGCACAACAGGCCAGAGGCAGGGGGAGGTTGTAGAGCTGAAGGAAGTTATGTAGATAAAGAGGGGCAAAGCCAAGAAGGGATTTAAACATAAGGGGCGAAAAATTGGGTTGCTTTGCGCCTCCCGTTAGCGCCCTCTTAGGGCGCTAACGGGGCGCAAAGCAACTAGCGCCCGGGCGCGGCGCCACCCACACCTCCCGCGAAATTCAGCGGGAGGTTAACCGGTAGCGCCCCGCGGCGCTGCGCCGCCGGTGACGTGGTCATTGCGTGCGCAGCGCCCCGCTCACGCCCCAGCCGTGATCTTCGGAAGCGCCCCCTGACTTACCGCCAGACGCTATGTCCGACGGGGTCAGGGGGGCCTACCTGCAGCCGGGGAGGCGCTATTTAAAGGTGAGGTGCGGGGCGGCAATTTTTGTTGCTGGCCGCCTGCCAGTACCTGCCTCCGCTCCCATCCCCGGCCTCCTGAACCGCTCCCAACCCCGCGGAGTGCCGGCTGCGCTCCAAGAGCCCGGCACTTCTCTTGAGTGCCGGTCTCTTTTGCTGGCACTCCTGATCCCCGGGGGCCCAGCTGGGCCTTGGGTCGCGCTGCACAAGGCCCCTCCCCTTTAAGAAGGAGAGGAAGGCCTGCAATAATGTGGTGTGACGTTCCGCAGCACATGACGCTGCGGCACGTAGCGCCGCAATATTGACTCGCAGCGCCCCAAGAGGGATGCGGGGCACTACTGGAAGCTTCCCTCTTGGGACGCAACCACTCAATTTCCGGCGTGGGGGCCCTAATTTTTCTGGGGCGCTAAAAGTAATTTTTATCCCAAGAATTTTAACTTGAGGTGTTGGGAGACCTAGAGATAACATAAGTCAGCAAGGACAAGGGTGATGTGCAAGCAGGATTTGATATAGGATAAGATACTGGCGGCAGAGATTATGAAGGGTGGAAGATTGAAGGCCAACTTTGAGAGCATTCAAATAGTCGAGTCTAGACGTGACAAACACATCGATGGAGTTTTCAGCGCCTCGTGGACTCAGGTAGGAGCAGAGGCAGGTGATGCCATGGAGGTGGAAGTATGTCGTTTTTGATGGAAAAGGATGTGGAGTCGGAAGCTCGGCTCCAGGTTGAATAGGATAGCAAGAATGCTAACGGGGAAAAATTGGGTTGATTTGCGCCTCTTGTTAGAGCCCCCAGAGGGCGCTAACAGGGCACAAATCCCCTAGCGCCCGGGCACGACCCGCTAACGCCTCCCGCGAAATTCAGCAGGAGGTTAGCGCCGGCGGTAGCCAGTAGCGCCCTGCGGCACTGCGCCGCCGGAGATGGCATCATCACCGTGCGCAGCGCCCCGCTTGAGCCCCAGCTGTAAACTTCCCTTGCGCCCCTTGACCTATTGCCGGACAATATGTCCGACAGGGTCAGGGGGCGTTTTTGCAGTGGCGGCGGTAGTTAAAGGGCAGGTGTCGGGCGGCCATTTTTCTTTTGGCCAACTGCCAGCACCTGCCCCCTTCCCCATTTTTTCTCAGGGTGCCGGCTGCGATCGCATAGCCCGGCACTCCTCTTCAGGTGGTCTAGCAGGGTCCCGGTGCACGCAGCACCAGGCCCCTCCCCTATAATCAGGGGAGGGAGGCCTGCAATGACGCGGCGCTATGTGCCGACGCATGTGGCGCTGTTGCACGTAGCGCCGCGATGTTCAGTTGTAGCGCCCCAAGAAGGAGGTGGAGCGAATTCGAGTAAAATTAGTGCCCCAGCAACGATAGCGTCCCAAAAGGGGCGCCGCCCAATTTTTCCCCCTAACTGTCTGTTCCATCCTGAAACTGTGGCCAGGGAGGGAGATGGAATCGTTGACAATGGTACGGAGGACTATAACAATTACCACACAATGACTAAACTGGCAAACAAACCAACAATTAAGGGGTCAATAGCAAAATACTGCGGATGCTGGAAATCCAAAATAACAACAGAAAATGCTGGAAAAACTCAGCATTAAGGGGTCAACATGGCCAAGATAAAATTGCAATTTGTGCAATGTTTTTGTACACTACACATGTGGACCCTGAAATTCTACAGGGTTTTGAATGGCTCCCAATATAATGTCAGCAGAGACTGGCGGAACCCAACAATACAGTGGATGCCAGGGTAATCTGGGCCTCTGCCATTTCTGCCAATTTTCTGGCTGCCTTGAAAGAGGCAGAACTTATGTCCTTTACAAGTCAAAATATATTTATCCTGGATCGACCTCCTTGCTCGGGGTCATGAGTTTGGGAGGGGAGCCTGCACCTATGGGGTAAGCAGGCACCAATGGAATGTCCCGTGGCACTTCCACTTTCTGGCCCTATGCAAATTAGGTGCCATCCATCTGATCCCACAAACTCCAGCAGGGGTCAGTGTTGCAGGATACCAGTGGCCACGATCCGAGCACAACCGCTAGGATCGCAGCCGGTGGAATTTTAGGGCCGAGCATTATAAGGCACCATTGAAATAGGCTTTCAAATGGAGGAGCTGGAGATGATTTAGCACTTAAGGAGTCGTTTTACAAGGTTACACTTCCAGTGCAAAGAACTGCGCACCGACAGCACGAGAATATTGTGCACAGAGAATAGCAGATCCCATTACATTGTCCGCCCAATTATCCATCCATTAAAATATTGGGAATACACACAAAGAGAAAAACAGATTAACACTAATTATAAGTGTTTGTGCATCATTTTTAATTTTTTTATTTTTAATTTAAGATTTATATTAACAAGCATTTATTGCCCATCCCTAATTGCCCTGGAGAAGGTGGTGCTGACCCGCCTTCTTGAACCGCTGCAGTCCGTGTGGTGAAGGTGCTCCCACAGTGCTGCTGGGGAGGGAGTTCCAGGATTTTGACCCAGTTATTAGATATTGAGCAGCACAAATGAACTCCTGAACTTAAGAGATGTGGGACCCGCTTACGGGAGTGACCAGTGCCGCTAAATCGTAAACAATACCTAAGGCAGACCCAAAATTTCTAACATTGTTCATAAACATTTAGTAGTTTGCTTGTAATCATTTATAATACTTCTTACCTGCATTGGTCTGGATTGATACAAATTTCATTTGCTCTTCAAAGATTTTTAATTCTAGGTTGTCTTTCTCTTTTTCCTTTTCCAATTTTTGCCTCCATAACCTTATAATTTGCTCTTCAAATTGCTTTAGCATCTTAATATCTGCAACTGAAGTGATCAATCTAGTTATGGCACTGATAAACCGTCCAATGATTGGTAATGCTGCTGCTCCCACGGCAAACTCTCTGTCCCTCTCTTTTATTTCATTCACAAAGTCCTTTTGTTCCTTCTCCTGGACATTTAACATTCCTTTTATCTGATCAATTTCTGCAGAGATCTTTTCTTTCTTCTTGTTTCGTGATTCCATGTTGACTTGATGGACTTTAATTTCCTTCTTCAATTTTTCTGATTGATTTTGACTTTCAGTCTGCGTCTTTTGAACACGACTGCAATCTGAAGTGACCTCTTTGTGAAGAGAGCTGAATCTAAAACAAGTGAAAAGGAAACATTTAAAATTAATTAACAATCCAAGATAATGAGCTGGCAGGCTTTTCCTTCAACTGTCAGCCAAGTCAGTTTTGTCCAAACCTTAGCCATTAGTCACATGTGGCTAATTAGGAATCCAGGGGCTGAATTTTGCCGGCGCTCAGAGTGCGGGTTTGGAGGCGGGTCCGCTGTCAAAATCACAAAGACTGACAGCAGGTCGGTATCCCGCTGTAAACCCGGCTCCTTGTCAGTTTCCCAAGTGTCGGGTCTGTCATCCCTGAACAGACCCGACGCCAAGCAGCGGGTCAGCCAATTCAGATACTTAAAAACTTCTAAAAAGGTAGTTAAGAGCCATTTTCCCATGTACTTACCATTTTCCCAGGTTTTCAACGAGGTTCCCGGAGAGCAGCTATCACGTCAGGTAAGTGTGGCGGGTTCTCAATGACTGTGGATTGCTGTGAATAGGTGAAAGCTGCAAAAGTGGTCTAAAACCTACCATTTCACAGCTGGTCACTTCCCAATCTTAGAAACTGGAGCATTAATGATTAGGAACCCACTTTTGAGCTTTATGCACTTTTGAAGTGTTTGGAGTAATCTCTCTATCCACTGCCACCTCCTTGGAACAACCTATCTCAACACTGACAGATCACTTCTGTCATCTCAACCTCAGCTGCCTTCTATTTCATCAGCATCGGTGCCCTTGAAAAAATCTCACCTTGGTCACTTAACACTGTACACCCTGACTGCACCACCCCACACCAGCACCATAACGCATCCCTACAATGTCCAAGCCATTCCTTTCACACTCATCACCATTTGGGGAGGGGGGGGGTGGGGGGGGGGGCAGGGAGTGGCATTGTGTCTCACCATTCACTGCAACTCACTAAGAATCATAGAATCATAGAAGTTACAGCATGGAAGGAGGCCATTTCGGCCCATCATGTCCGCACTGGCCAACAAAGAGCTATCCAGCCTAATCCCACCTCCCAGCTCTTGGTCCGTAGCCCTGCAGGTTACAGCATCCCAAGTGCACATCCAAGTACTTTTTAAATGTGGTTAGGGTTCCTGCCTCTACCACCCTTTCAGGCAGTGAGTTCCAAACCCCCACAACCCTCTGGGTGAAGAAATTTCCCCTCAAATCCCCTCTAAACCTTCCCCCAATTACTTTAAATCTGTGCCCCCTGGTTTTTGACCTCTCTGCTAAGGGAAATAGGTCCTTTCTATCCACTTTATCTAAGCCCCTCATAATTTTATACACCTCAATAAGGTCTCCCCTCAGCCTCCTCTGTTCCAAGGAAAACAGACCCAGCCTATCCAGTCTTTCCTCATAGCTAAGATTCTCTATTCCCGGCAATATCCTTGTAAATTTCCTCTGTACCCTCTCTAGTGCAATCACATCTTTCCTGTAATGTGGTGACCAGAACTGCACGCAGTACTCTAGCTGAGGCCTAACTAGTGTTTTATACAGTTGAAGCATAACCCCCCTGCTCTTGTATTCTATGCCACGGCTAATAAAGGCAAGCATTCCATATGCCTTCTTAACCACCTTATCTACCTGGCCTACTACCTTCAGGGATCTGTGGACATGCACTCCAAGGTCCCTTTGTTCCTCTACACTACTCAGTGTCCTACCATTTAATGTGTATTCCCTTTCCTTGTTAGCCCTCCCCAAATGCATTACCTCACACTTCTCCGGATTGAATTCCATTTGCCACTGTTCTGCCCACCTGACCAATTTATTGATATCTTCCTGCAGTCTACAGCTTCCTTCTTCAGTATCAACCACACAGCCGATTTTAGTATCATCTGCAAACTTCTTAATCATACCCCCTATATTCAAGTCTAGATCATTGATATATACCACAAAAAGCAAGGGACCTAGAACTGAGCCCTGCGGAACCCCACTGGAAACAGCTTTCCAGTCACAAAAACACCCATCAACCATTACCCTCTGCTTCCTGCCTCTGAGCCAGTTTTGAATCCAACTTGACACTTTGCCCTGGATCCCATGGGCTTTTAACTTCGTGACCAGTTTGCCATGTGGAACCTTATCAAAAGCCTTGCTAAAGTCCATATACACTACATCAAATGCACTACACTCATCTACCCTCCTTGTTACCTCCTCAAAAAATTCACTCAAGTTTGTCAGACACAACCTTCCCTTAACAAATCCGTGCTGACTATCCTTGATTAATCCGTGTCTTTCTAAATGAAGATTTATCCTGTCCTTCAGAATTATTTCCAATAATTTTCCCACCACCGAGGTTAGGCTGACTGGCTTGTAATTACTCGGTCTATCCTTTGCTCCCTTTTTAAACAATGTACCACATTAGCAGTCCTCCAGTCCTCCGGCACCACACCTGAAGCCAGAAAGGACTGGAAAATGATGGTCAGGGCCTCTGCTATTTCCTCTTTTGCTTCGCTTAACAGCCTGGGATACATTTCATCTGGGCCTGGGGATTTATCCACTTTTAAAGCTGCTAAACCCCTTAATACTTCCTCTCTCACTATGTTTATTTCATCTAATATTTCACAATCCTCCTCCCTGATAGCAATGTCTGCTTCGCCCCTCTCCTTTGTGAAAACAGACACAAAGTATTCATTAAGAACCCTACCGACGTCTCTCGCCTCCACACACAGATTACCCTCATGATCTCTAATAGGCCTACCCTTTCTTTAGTTATCCTCTTACTCTTAATACATTTATAAAACATCTTTGGGTTTTCCTTGATTTTACTTGCCAAGAATTTTTCATGCTCTCTCTTTCCTTTCCTAATACACTTTTTAATTGCACCCCTGCACTTTCTGTACTCCTCTAAAGATTCTGGAGTATTTAGCCCTCGGTATCTGTCATACGCCTCCCTTTTTTTCTTTATCCTACCCTGTATGTCCCTAGACATCCAGGGGGCTCTAGATTTGTTAGTCCCACCTTTTTTCTTTAAGGGCACACATTTGGTCTGATCCCTCCGGATCTCCTCCTTGAATGCCTCCCACTGCTCTGACACTGATTTACCTTCAAGTAGCTGTTTCCAGTCCACTATGGCTAAATCCCCTCTGAGCTTAGCAAAATTTGCTTTTCCCCAATTAAGAATTTTTATTCCTGGTGTATCCTTGCCCTTTTCCATAACTACCTTAAATCTAACTGAATTATCTAACTGAACTAAGCTACTTCCAAAGGTCCAAGAACACAAAGGGTTCAAAATAAAGATTTCAAATGTTTGTCAGCATATTACCAGAAACATTGGCTATACCACCCAAATGCCTACCCTTCTGTGTTGTTAGCTGGTATGCTTGCAGTAGAATAGAGTGTGAGGGGTGGCTAGTGAGATAGGGAAGTGATAATGTAGATAGAGAGGGATGGGTGGAGGTGCAAGGTAAATTGTGCAGGAGTAGGGTAGGGAAGGCAGAGTGATGGGGATAAGATGAGTGGCACAGCAGGATGAGGTTGAGTGTAGCTTTGCAGTAACGTTTCGTGATCTACTGAGATCATTGAAAGGTTTGTGCCACTGCAGCCTGGTCCTCCTGATGACATCCCTGCTTGTGCCCTCCTGTGCAATGTGCAACCAGGCTGCGTTGGTTTCCTGGGTAGGTGTCTTCTGCCCATTGGAAGGGAAGAGGACCTCCCTGCATGCTGTGACTCCTTCCATAAGCATTTGGAGGGAGTCATGGGAGAGCCTGGGTGCAGCCGTGCACCTTTGTGCAGTGATTGTCAGTGTTTGCAGTACCTCAATGCTGTAGAACACTGACAACACAAATGTCAAAATCAATGTGGACATGGTCCCTTTAAGGAAACCGGCTGATTACGCGTCATCAGATGACGTCATCAAACCTGCATCCTTTTAATTGGCCGGGAACCTCGCAGGGCAGGCTTAACAAGCCCAATCAGGGCAAAATCACTTGGAGTAGGCCGGATGAAGACGGGTGCGGAGTTTAAGGCCGCTGTCTGCTCCGGCCGCACCGGACTCACCACGGCTGGCGAAATTGCTGCCCAGATGTGGGTAATTGCATTCCTAATTAGTAAATAAACAAATGATTAATAGACACCATTGTTGGGCATGTGATCTCAATGCTCATTGATACAGTGCATGCACGTATACTTTAACCTTTTTGTGCATTTGTTGGTAAAATGGTAAAATGAAAAGCAGAGTCTGCGAGTGTTTTGTTAGACAAGAGTATTATGTGTTATGGAACCAAGGTGGGTAGATGGAGTTCAGATACAGATCAACCATCATCTAACTGAAAGGCAGAACAGGCTTGATGGGCCTAGATTTCCAACTGCTCTTTAAAAAATTCAACTAGTTTAAATGGCCGCCGTGATTATCTGCACGAACGTCTTTGTGGCCTTCTGCGCATGCGCGCTGTATCCCGGCCCCGCACATGCGCACTCGATCCCCTCTGCATAAGCGCGCTGTTTACCGAAGCCGTGCATGCGCAGTACCCAACCAATGCGGCCTACGCCATGGTCCACGCTTTCCTCGGCTCGGTGCGGAGAAGGTCACTGGATCTGTTGGTGGTGGTGGGGGTGAAAGAGAGAGGAGGAGGAGGAGGAGGAGGAGGAGGAGGGGCGAGAGAGAGAGAGGAGGAGGAGGAGGAGGGGCGAGAGAGAGAGGAGGAGGAGGAGGAGGGGCGAGAGAGAGAGAGGAGGAGGAGGAGGAGGGGCGAGAGAGAGAAAGGAGGAGGAGGAGGAGGGGCGAGAGAGAGAGAGGAGGAGGAGGAGGAGGGGCGAGAGAGAGAGAGGAGGAGGAGGAGGAGGGGCGAGAGAGAGAGAGAGGAGGAGGAGGAGGAAGAGGGGCGAGAGAGAGAGGAGGAGGAGGAGGAGGAGGGGCGAGAGAGAGAGAGAGGAGGAGGAGGAGGAGGGGACGGAGAGAGAGAGGAGGAGGAGGAGGGGACGGAGAGAGAGAGGAGGAGGAGGAGGAGGAGGGGCGAGAGAGAGAGAGAGGAGGAGGGGCGAGAGAGAGAGAGAGGAGGAGGAGGGGCGAGAGAGAGAGAGGAGGAGGAGGAGGAGGGGCGAGAGAGAGAGAGGAGGAGGAGGGGCGAGAGAGAGAGAGAGAGGAGGAGGAGGAGGGGACGGAGAGAGAGAGGAGGAGGAGGAGGAGGAGGGGCGAGAGAGAGAGAGAGGAGGAGGGGCGAGAGAGAGAGAGAGGAGGAGGAGGGGCGAGAGAGAGAGAGGAGGAGGAGGAGGGGCGAGAGAGAGAGAGGAGGAGGAGGAGGAAGAGGGGCGAGAGAGAGAGAGAGAGGAGGAGGAGGAGGGGACGGAGAGAGAGAGGAGGAGGAGGAGGAGGAGGGGCGAGAGAGAGAGAGAGGAGGAGGGGCGAGAGAGAGAGAGAGGAGGAGGAGGGGCGAGAGAGAGAGAGGAGGAGGAGGAGGGGCGAGAGAGAGAGAGGAGGAGGAGGAGGAAGAGGGGCGAGAGAGAGAGGAGGAGGAGGAGGAGGAGGGGCGAGAGAGAGAGAGAGGAGGAGGGGCGAGAGAGAGAGAGAGGAGGAGGAGGAGGGGCGAGAGAGAGAGAGAGGAGGCGGAGGAGGGGCGAGAGAGAGAGAGAGAGGAGGCGGAGGAGGGGCGAGAGAGAGAGAGAGGAGGCGGAGGAGGGGCAAGAGAGAGAGAGAGGAGGCGGAGGGGCGAGAGAGAGAGAGGAGGAGGAGGAGGAGGGGCGAGAGAGGAGGAGGAGGAGGAGGAGGGGCGAGAGAGAGAGAGGAGGCGGAGGAGGGGCGAGAGAGAGAGAGAGGAGGAGGAGGGGCGAGAGAGAGAGGAGGCAGAGGAGGGGCGAGAGAGAGGAGGAGGGGCGAGAGAGAGGAGGAGGAGGAGGATGAGGGGCGAGAGAGAGAGAGGAGGAGGGGCGAGAGAGAGAGAGAGGCGGAGGAGGGGCGAGAGAGAGAGAGGAGGAGGAGGAGGGGCGAGAGAGAGAGGAGGCAGAGGAGGGGCGAGAGAGAAGGAGGAGGGGCGAGAGAGAGGAGGAGGGGCGAGAGAGAGGAGGAGGAGGAGGAGGAGGGGCGAGAGAGAGAGAGGAGGAGGGGCGAGAGAGAGAGAGAGGCGGAGGAGGGGCGAGAGAGGAGGAGGAGGGGCGAGAGGAGGAGGAGGGGCGAGAGAGAGAGAGAGGAGGAGGAGGGGCGAGAGAGAGGAGGAGGAGGGGCGAGAGAGAGAGAAGGAGGAGGAGGAGGGGCGAGAGAGAGAGAGGAGGAGGAGGGGCGAGAGAGAGAGAGAGGAGGAGGAGGGGCGAGAGAGAGAGAGAGAGGAGGAGGAGGGGCGAGAGAGAGAGAGGAGGAGGAGGGGCGAGAGAGAGAGAGAGAGGAGGAGGAGGAGGGGCGAGAGAGAGAGAGAGGAGGAGGAGGGGCGAGAGAGAGAGAGAGAGGAGGAGGAGGGGCGAGAGAGAGAGAGGAGGAGGAGGAGGGGCGAGAGAGAGAGGAGGCAGAGGAGGGGCGAGAGAGAGAGGAGAGGAGGGGCGAGAGAGAGGAGGAGGGGCGAGAGAGAGGAGGAGGAGGCGGAGGAGGGGCGAGAGAGAGAGAGAGAGGAGGAGGAGGGGCGAGAGAGAGAGAGGAGGAGGAGGGGCGAGAGAGAAGGAGGAGGAGGAGGGGCGAGAGAGAGAGAGGAGGAGGAGGGGCGAGAGAGAGAGAGAGGAGGAGGAGGGGCGAGAGAGAGAGAGAGAGGAGGAGGAGGGGCGAGAGAGAGAGAGGAGGAGGAGGAGGGGCGAGAGAGAGAGGAGGCAGAGGAGGGGCGAGAGAGAAGGAGGAGGGGCGAGAGAGAGGAGGAGGGGCGAGAGAGAGGAGGAGGAGGAGGAGGAGGGGCGAGAGAGGAGGAGGAGGGGCGAGAGAGAGAGAGAGGAGGAGGAGGGGCGAGAGAGAGAGAGGAGGAGGGGCGAGAGAGAGAGAGAGGCGGAGGAGGGGCGAGAGAGGAGGAGGAGGGGCGAGAGGAGGAGGAGGGGCGAGAGAGAGAGAGAGAGGAGGAGGAGGGGCGAGAGAGAGGAGGAGGAGGGGCGAGAGAGAGAGAAGGAGGAGGAGGAGGGGCGAGAGAGAGAGAGGAGGAGGAGGGGCGAGAGAGGAGGAGGAGGAGGGGTGAGAGAGGAGGAGGAGGGGCGAGAGAGGAGGAGGAGGGGCGAGAGAGGAGGAGGAGGGGCGAGAGAGGAGGAGGAGGGGCGAGAGAGGAGGAGGAGGAGGGGCGAGAGAGGAGGAGGAGGGGCGAGAGAGGAGGAGGAGGAGGGGCGAGAGAGGAGGAGGAGGGGCGAGAGAGGAGGAGGAGGGGCGAGAGAGGAGGAGGAGGAGGGGCGAGAGAGGAGGAGGAGGGGCGAGAGGAGGAGGAGGGGCGAGAGAGGAGGAGGAGCGGAGAGAGAGGAGGAGGAGCAGAGAGAGAGAGAGGAGGAGCAGAGAGAAAGAGGAGGAGCGGGGAGAGCGAGGAGGAGGGGAGAGCGAGGAGGACCGGTGAGAGAGAGAGAGAGGAGGAGGGGAAGAGAGAGAGGAGGAGGAGGGAAGAGAGAGAGGAGGAGGCAAGAGGAGGGGGGGAGAGAGAGGAGGAAGGGAGAGAAGAGGAGGGGGAGAGAGAGAGAGAGGAGGCGGAGGGGTGAGAGAGAGAGAGGAGGCGGAGGGGCGAGAGAGAGAGAGAGGAGGAGGAGGGGCGAGAGAGAGAGAGAGGAGGAGGGGCGAGAGAGAGAGAGAGGAGGAGGAGGGGCGAGAGAGAGAGAGAGGAGGAGGGGCGAGAGAGAGAGAGGAGGAGGAGGGGCGAGAGAGAGAGAGGAGGCGGAGGAGGGGCGAGAGAGAGAGAGAGGAGGAGGAGGGGCGAGAGAGAGAGAGAGGAGGAGGAGGGGCGAGAGAGGAGGAGGAGCAGGGGCGAGAGAGGAAGGAGGAGGGGCGAGAGAGGAGGAGGAGGGGTGAGAGAGGAAGGAGGAGGGGCAAGAGAGGAGGAGGAGGGGCGAGAGAGGAGGAGGAGGGGCGAGAGAGGAGGAGGAGGGGAGAGAGAGGAGGAGGAGGGGCGAGAGAGGAGGAGGAGGGGCGAGAGAGGAGGAGGAGGGACGAGAGAGGAGGAGGAGGGGCGAGAGAGGAGGAGGAGGGGAGAGAGAGGAGGAGGAGGGGCGAGAGAGGAGGAGGAGGGACGAGAGAGGAGGATGAGCGGAGAGAGAGGAGGAGGAGGGGCGAGAGAGGAGGAGGAGGGGCGAGAGAGGAGGAGGAGGGGAGAGAGAGGAGGAGGAGCGGAGAGAGAGGAGGAGGAGCAGAGAGAGAGAGAGGAGGAGCAGAGAGAAAGAGGAGGAGCGGGGAAAGCGAAGAGGAGGGGAGAGCGAGGAGGAGGGGAGAGCGAGGAGGAGGGGAGAGCGAGGAGGACCGGTGAGAGAGAGAGAGAGGAGGATGGGAAGAGAGAGAGGAGGAGGCAAGAGGAGGGGGGGAGAGAGGAGGAAGGGAGAGAAGAGGAGGGGGAGAGAGAGAGGAGGAGGAGGTGTGAGAATGAAGAGATGGGGAGATAGAGGAGGAGAGAGAGAGAGGATCGAAGGCAGAAGAGAGAGGATTGGAGGGGGGGAGAGGAGGTCAGGAAATCGGGGGTGAGAAAGTCAGGCACTCAGTGGGGGGTAAAGAGCACAGAGAGCACAGTGGGGATGGGGGAAGAACGTAATCCAGGTCTGAAGGGGGGGGAGAATGAGAACGAGAACGTTATCCAGATGGAAAGACGGATCACGTTCTATCAACCCTACCCACTTCACACCCTCACCACATTCTCCTTCTCCTCCCCCTAGACCTGATTTCTCGGAAAGTGTGTGTGGCAAGTGACATTACTCGACTGGACGAAATCCAGAAGTCATGACACTGTCACTATTCACTTCATACCCAATAAACCGGTTAACAATCCATGACCCACACACAATGCCGCATATATGGGGGAGGGAGAAGGTCAGGAACTTGTTGGGTGGGTAGAAGATCAGGAACTGGGGGCGGGAGAAGTCAGGAACTTGGGCGGGGGAGGTCAGGAACTTGGGCAAGGGGAGAGGGTCAGGAACTTGGGGGCGGGGGAAGGTTAGGAACTTATTGCGGGGACAGGAACTTGTTTGGGGGGTGGGAGAAGGTCTTAACCTGCGAGGGTGAGCCCTGTCTGTTCGATGTGTGCTCTGTTCTGCCTCGAGCCTGGCAGTCAGAATGGCTCAAATTATACTTTGCAAAGTGCTTGATTACTTAGGCAGGCAGGATCTAATTACACACTCCAGAGAAACTGCTGGGCGTGTCTTGTCCTCCAAAAGGATCAATCAGAAATCAGGCCTGACATCCAGTCCACTCCAATCGTTCACAGGAATTGTTTTGGTCCCAGCCACATTACCCCTGAAAGAAAGAAAAACCTAGAAATTACTGATGCTGCTATTAGTAGACGGACACAGATTTGCATCCTTAGTCCACTATTGTAATACAGGTGTTGATCTGTTTTGATGGGTTATTGTTTTTTTTAGAATCGCAGAGAGGTGTGTGTCATACAAACTTGTTACATGTTCGTGCGCTAATATTGCCAACAGTAATTTCTAGTTTTTTTCCTGTCTTTCAATGATGATCACTGAATTATACAATGCTTGGGTCCGCTGAGTTGTGTGAACCTTAATGCTTTACTTGTTATTCAGATCCACTGCTGCTGTGTGAATCTCAGAAATCCACCGGCGGGTCTCACTCAAAGTAGATCTTGCAAGTTCAAAGTCATCAAACTCCGCTGCCACTCGCAGAATTGGAAAAAGCGTATCGACAATGTTTTGACTCGTTATTGCACACTGAGGGGGGAAACAGAGCAGTGTTAGTGTGTCAAACGGAGTGTCGTCCAGCCACTCGCAGCGATCAGTGGGCGTTAGATATGTACCTTCATTAACAAGTTGGAAGAGGAACCGAACAGAAGTTGACTAGTTGAAGCACGCGAGCGAATCGTTTTTTCTAATTCAGGATGTTTCGCAAGATAAAGGTGGGAGATCTCAAAATGCAAAGCAACCTTCTCTGCTTCGGATACCAGGCCTGCAAAAAGCTCATTCTCAAATGCGATAAGTTCTGGAAAACAAAACAATGATGCCTAATAATTACTGCGAATAATTAAAAAGCAAACTTAGGATAAACAACTGCCAAGTGTTTTTTGCTATTCTTCACAATTTGCGCCTCATATAAAGATTTGCTGATTTGGTTTTACAGTTAAAACGCACTGGGGGCTACTGAACCCTGGAGTATCAAAAATCAAACTCGCCCTTTACGAAGTGCTGGTGCCACCAGATCGCACAAAGCAATGGACGAAACTCTTGGGCTGGATTTTCCTGTGAGCAGCGAATGAATGGTGTCGGCTGTTCGTTAGACTTGCACTTGCCCATAGACATTCTATGAGGTTCTGTATGGCAAGTTGCTCTCAACGGGACAGCCAAAAGGTGCGGCGCCCTCTACAGGGAAGCTGGAACCTGTGTGAACAGGGCAACCAGTGGTATATCTCCTTAACCAATCAAATTGAAGAAGCGTTGCTGAGACAGTCTGAACCAGAAAGTGTGAGTTAGAATAGTTAATTCAACGCCAAATCATGTACAGAAAGTGAAATAAAGAGAGGGAAAGAAAGATGGGATTAAGAGAGAGGGAGAAAAGAGACAGAAAGAAAAAATTCTGAGGGACAGTATTAATCGTCCTTTAGAAAGGCACGGATTAATCAAGGACAGTCAGCATGGATATATTAAGGGATTGTCAACTAACTTGATTGAATTTTTTGAGGAGGTAACAAGGAGGATCAATGAGGTTAGCACGTTTGCTGTAGTCTACATGGAATTTAACAGGGCTTTTGACAAGGTCCCACATGGAAGACTGGTCAGAAAAGTAAAAGCCCATGGGATCCAAGGAAAGTGGCAAGTTGGATCCAAAATTGGCTCAGTGACAGGAAGCAATGGGTAATGGTCGACGGGTGATTTTTGTGACTGGAAAGCTGTTTCCAGTGGGGTTCCGCAGGACTCAGTACTAGGTCCCTTGTTTTTTGTGGTATATATCAATGATTTAGAATTCAATGTAGGAGGCATGATTATGCAGTTTGAAGATGATACAAAAATTAGCCCTGTGGTTGATAGCGAGAGATAAAAGAGACAGAAAGAAAAAGTTTTTAAAAATTACATTTTTTAATTTTTTTAAATCTGCAACAAATAATTAAAATGAGACTCCACACTTGTAAAAGTTAATTTTCAGTGCCAGAGAGGTTGTTTTACAGTAATTAACACTCATCATGCTGTTAAAAATTCACTTACACTTGAACAGACAAGCCCTAGCTTATTCTGGCATGTTTAATGGGCATCTATCACGTAAGTACCACAACTTCATGCCATTCCATGTGTTTCAATGCTGAGTAACGCAGCGAGATACTGTTATAGCGCAGCTTGTGGAGGAGCAGGGCAACTCAGACAGCAACATCCTGATTTCCGTGTTTAACTGCGTGTGTGCAGTCGCTGGAGGTTGCTGTCCAAGTTACTCCTTAATAACGGTGAGCGTTGATAGCCTCACTGTAATTCTTATCACAAATTCTGGCCCATTATATTTAATTCAATTCCAAATATGCCAAATCATGTGGAGAAAATGAAATAATGAAAGGGAAAGAAAGATGGGATTAAGGGAGAGTGAGGGATAAAAGGGACAGAAATATTTTTTTTAAAATTTCAATCAATAATTAAAATTTGAAGGAACGATACTCTACACTTATAAAAGTTAATGGCCCAAAAATTCGTGAGGAAGCCTTCGTGCGAGGGTAAGGCCTCCCCGCGATCTCTCACTCCGCGTTGGCTTTTTCAGTTCCAGCTCGCACGAACTTGATGTTCTGGACAGCTGCTGTGCTGTGCTTGCGTATCCCACAGGCGTAGTTAATTCGTGCGAGCTGTGGGATCACGTGACTCAGTTAGAGCCAATGGCAGCACACCATCTTCCATTCATAACTTTCACATAAGTGCTGTGAAAGCTATGAATACTATAGTCCCCCAAAAGAACCGCTAAACCTCAATTAAATTTAAAAAAAAACCATCACATTAATAAAATAAGTATAGTTAAATAAATTAACCATTTTAAATAAAAAATTAAATTTTTGAAAAAATTTAAAATCTTTTAAAAAGTTATAAAAATAAACTTACCTGTCTTTAAAGTCTCTAAAAAAGATATACCTGTTAAAAAAAATTCAAAATAATACTTAATTCACTACTTACCTTGTTAAAAGTGGGTCTTACTCCTCCTTTTTTTATGTGTAGAATCTTCCGTACTTACCTGCGCGTTGAAACCACTAAGTGCACAGCGTGCGCGCAGCCTGTAGCGCGCACGCGGTGCACCTAGGACCCGCCCCCTTTTCCATTCACCAAGTGCCGGTTTTCAGCGCATGCGCAGTGCATGCAGAAAACCGGCAATTGGAGACAGAATACGCGAGAGTACGCAGTGCGTACTCTCGCGTAGCGGGACTAATTTTTGGGCCAATGTGTTAGAGAGGTTGGTTGGCAGTAATTAAGACTTATCCTGCTGTTTAAAATTCTTTTACACTAGAGTGGACAAGCCTTAACTCTTTCTGGATAGTTTTCAAGAACTTACGTAATATAGAACCACTAACACAGTAAAACATCCCAAGGCGCTTCACAGGAGCGTTATCAAACAAAGTTTGACACCGAGGCACATAAGGAAATATTAGGACAGGTGACCAAAGTGGTAGGTTTTAAGGAGCGTCTTAAAGGAGGAGAGAGGGGTAGAGAGGCGTAGAGGTTCAGGGTGGGAATTCCAGAGTTTAGGGCCTCGGCAGCTGAAGGCACGGCCGCCAATGATGGAGCGATTAAAATCGGGGATGTGCAAAAGGACAGAAATGAAGAAACACAGAGATTTCAGAGGGTTGTAGGGCTGGAGGAGTTTAGTGATAGGGATGGGCGAAGCCATGGAGGAATTTGAAAACAAGGATGAGAATTTAAAAATTGAGGCATTGCCAGACCGGGAGGCAATGTACTGGAATGGACAAGCGGAACCTTTGGTCGGGTTTAGTCCATATCCACAACATCAGTACAGGAACTTCACGTTGTTCAATACATTTGACTGGGGAACCAAATGGTGAGAGGCTGTTTCGCCGCTTCCGGCGGGAACAGCTGCAGAGTTGCGATTTTTACGAAAGTACCTTGTTAATTTCATGGAGGGGCGCTGACCGGTCCAATGAGTGGGATCGGGTCGGCAGGGTTATCCTGACTTTCTTTTTATTATGGATAATAACTGGTATTGTGCGTATTTATGGACAAGAAAATCAGGAGTTTGAGTGGGAGTCCAAGCATTCTCAATGTTTTTATGGTCCCAAATTTGCGGAGGGGTTCGATCAGACTCCAGCAGGACTCTTTTCCATTAAACTCCCCACTGCCCTGGTTGACAAAGAAGAAAACAAAAGACTTGCACTTATATAGCACCTTTCATTTTCACCACCTCAGGACATCTGAAAGTGCTTCACAGCCAAATTTTGAAGTGTAGCCTTTTGCAATGAAAGAAACATGGCAGGTAATTTGCACACAGCAAGCTCCCACAAACAGCAATGAAATAAATGACCAGATAATGGGCTATAAAATTTGATAAGGCCCTAAAACAGGCACGGGGAGAGCGATGCGCTAACAACCCGCGCCCGTTCAAAGTAATGCTGGCAGCACGTAAACTTTGTCCTGCCTGTTAATTTACATGATAACAGCACACAGCCCAGTGCTGAGTGGCTGCTGAGTGGCAGTGCGTTCAGCAGTGGGCTGAAGTTGCAAAAGGCTAGCTCTATTTAAAGCCAACCTGTGCCTCTTAAAGGCAGTATACGCCTCTTAAAGGCAGTCTGCACCTCAAAGGTAAACTGCATTCTGGTTTTCAAAAATTCTGAAAGACTTTCTGACCAAACCAAAATAGTTCAACAGCCCAGGGAAAGGGCATCAAGATTCTCTGATGCAGCACGCGAGGCCTTGGTGCAGGGGGTGACAACACGCAGAGAGGTCCACTACCCACAGGGGTCCAGGAGGCTCCTCAGAAACACAGCCCGCAGGATGTGGGACCAGATCGCCGAGGTGGTCAATGCCAGCAGTATCGCAACCAGGATGTAGCTCCAGTGCCGAAAAAATGTTTAATGACCTCACACGAGTGGCCAAGATCAGTGAATGTATCTTCAAAAGCCATCTCGCACCAACTGCACCACAAGCCTCACACACTGCTCAATGCACAACACCCCCATCAATCACCTACCAGCAACCTCATCCAAACACAAAGCACAACTCACATTCCTAGCTTCAACTCACCCTCACACAATCCTTACACCCACATCTCACACCTTGCGCATGTGCAGTCGCCTGAAGTTGCTGTCCGATTTACACTTTAATAATGGTGAGCGTTGATAGCCTCACCAATATCCTTAACACAAAATCCAGCCCATTATATATAATTCAATTCTAAATATGCCAAATCATGTACAGAAAGCGAAATATAGAAAGGGAATAAAAGATGGGAATAAAAGAGAGCGAGGGATAAATGGGACAGAAATATATATTTTAATTTTTTTAAATCTCTAACAATAATAAAAATTTGGAGGAATGATACACTACAGTTATAAAAGTTAATGTGTCAGAGAGGCTGGTTGGCTGTAATTAAGACTTATCATGCTGTTAAAAATCCATTTCTACTAGAGTGGACAAGACTTAACTCTTTCTGGATAGTTTTCAACAACTTGCCTTATATAGCGCCACTAACATAGTAAATCATCCCAAGGCGCTTCACAGGAGCGTTATCAAACAAAGTTTGACACCGAGCCACATAAGGAAATATTAGGACAGGTGACCAAAGTGGTACATTTTTAGGAGCGCCTTAAAGGAGGAGAGAGGGGTAGACAGGTGGAGAGGTTGAGGGTGGGAATTCCAGAGCTTAGGGCCTGGGCAGCTGAAGGCATGGCCGCCAATGGTAAAGCGATTGAAATCAGGGACGTGCAAAAAACAGAATTGGAGGAACACAGAGATTTCAGGGGGTTGAAGGGCTGGAGGAGTTTAGTGATAGGGATGGGCGAAGCCATGGAGAAATTTGAAAACAAGGATGAGAATTTTAAAATTGAGGCGTTGCCAGACCGGGAGGCAATGTACTGGAATGGACAAGCGGAACTTTTGGGCGCGTTTCGTCCATATCCACAACATCAGTACAGGAACTTCACGTTGTTCAATACATTTGAATGGGGAACCAAACGGTGAGAGGCCGTTTTCGCGCGGCTTATGGAGGAGCAGCACATCTCGGACATCAACTTCCGTATTTCCGTGTTTAACTGCGCATCTCCGCTCGATGTCCGGTTATTTGTGCGCAAATAATCGTGACTGCTATTAGCCTCCCCGTTATTCTCAAAGCAAAATCTGGGCCATTATCTTTTGCAATACCCAGATGGGGAGAAGTGCAACCTCGATCAAAAAAAACAATGCAACCCAGCCCAGGTAAACTCAGTCTGGGACACAACTGGGCTCACATCTGGGCACCGGCAAGAACATTTCACCCAAAACATTTTAGTACAAAATAGAACAATTTGATCTGCAACTTACAAAATTCTATGCTCTATAAATGACCAATGACTAATAAATGAGTATTTTAGGATAAGTGCAACTTTTGTTATTTACCTCCACTGGATGCCATGATTGCTCTGCTTGCTGAGCCCTTGATTCAACTGGCAGACTTGCAGCAGTTGTGTGCAGAGTGGATGGCTCAGTGATTTAAATACAGTATGGTCAGGTGCTTTACATCATTTGCAACTGCAGACCTGACCAATGAAAACTGAGAGAAATGTTTGAAATTAATAGCCAGTTAATATTGTGCAACAACTTCTATCTGGTTTAGATGTTTATCTAGTTCAAAGGCAACGTGTTTTCCGCTTGTGAGTTTCCGTTTTAATAATGCTGTCGCCCATTTACTGTAAAGTGAAACTTAAAGAATTTCATATCTGAATCTCAAATTCTGAAGATAACCGTTGAAGGGTTATCATGTCTTTCTTTTTATTATAGAGTCAAAGGGCTCAATTTTAATTCCTGAGGCGTGTAAAATTCGCAAATTATCACGATTCGAAATAAGGAAACGAGAGAGATACAGATTCGTTCAAGTAGTTTTATTTCAGCGAAATGCTGTCATGTTTGAAATGGACACAAGAAGCCTGTAAAATGGCCGCCGCGCCTCGTGGCAGAAGTTTCTAGACTTTTCAGTAGGCAGACAAGATGGCGTTCGAATAAACATTTTAGAGTAAGATTGGATAATACTCTGCAAACATTGGTAAAGACAGGATACGGCCTGTCTGCATTCGATGCAATAGCAAGAGATATAAGTGCTGGAATCGTTTTCCATGTACAAGTAAGGACTATTGTACTGGGCAATCAGAGGCCCATCCAAAAACATCAATACGCAAATTCCCCGCGGCTCTACAATGAGAGAGCCATTCTCGGGTGCTTACACAAATATTTCGGAGGCCCCCAAAACACCGCCAGGGAGGCTCCTAGCCGGTTCCACAATGGGAGAAACATTAACGGGTATTTGGCCAGTTACAAGTGTCACCGAAACCCATTACAGACAGAATCACCCCATACTGAGAAGTTTGAGCGCCAAGATTTTACAAAAGATGAACATTAAGATTGGGCGGGAGATAAGGGAACCGAGCACTATAACTATAGACAACAAACGTCCATCGGTCTCTTATCGCTCTTATTCGCTTGGAATCGACTCTTATCCTCTTGCTGTCCACCGGGCTCTTGTTCCGCTGATCCTTTTGGGGGTCGACCTCGTGGCGTGCTGCGAACTGCTGAAGCTCTTTGAAGAGCTGGACTTCGAAGGCCAGTAATCGGGTGCACCATCCCGAAGGTCGGTAAACGGTGTCTGGACCCGAAGGCCCGAGGAGACGAGATGAGATGAGAAGAGAAGAAGAAGACTACACGTGCCGCCGCGGTCAGTAAACCCCGACCGCGCCCGAAAATATATAGACCATTTTTGAACTCTATAGGTTACTGCACGAACGGGCACAGGAAGACTCTTCTTTGAGTTTTATCAAACCCGTTGTCGACACAGGAAGACTCTTCTTCGAATTTTACAAGGTGTCCGAGGTCCACACAGATCTTCATGACAGCAGACAATTTAGCCTGCTAGCCAGAGCAGAGCAAATAAACAAGTGGGGTACAGAGACCCCTGGTCAACACGTGAACAGTCAGGTGCTGCAGCGAAAACAGCCGAGCGCCGTTTTTAGAATTCTCCAAGGTATCACGAGTGGTGAGCATGTTTCTCGATCCTACAGATCTAGATTAGTGTAGGTATTGATAGGGGAGGGTGTTTTCTTTATTAAGGATAAATATAATGTGTTCCCCCTTTTTCGATGTGTCGTGCGCTCCTCATTACCCTAAACCTAGTTTTATAAATGTATGTAAGCTTGTACTGTCATTAATCTGTGCTTATGACATGTATTTCGTGACCTTGAACAATATGCAATAAAGATTTCCATTTCGTACTATTCAACCGAGTCTACCTGAGTTTTCTCTGCATTACTGCTCTCGCACCTAAGTCCAGTGTCAGAACCGTAAGGGCGAGTGGGTCGAACCACTCACAGGTGTTTAGTGCTACAAGGCTGGCTGGAGACCAGAGCAAGCAATAAGGCATAACCCCGCACAAGCACCTAGCAACGCGAACCCCTTACAGGAAATGGCGACCACGAAGGGACACTGGCAGCGAGAGAGTAATGTTGTGGACCCTGGTATGAATGGGTGAAATGTAATGGATGAGAGGATAGCCGAATATGTATTTGGGAAGGTTAACTTGACCAAAAGATGGATAAGTGACCTGCTGATGGATAAGCGTCCGCTAGACGCAGCCATCAAATGGACAGGCAGTAAAGAGCACAAAAAGTCGGTAGAGAAAGCGGTCTGGCTGATGTGCTACAAGAAGCAAGTCCAACTTTCGGACCAGGTCATTGTGGCACAGGCAGCTCAGATCAGGGATTTGGTAGTGGAGATGGAGGAAAAGGTCACGGGAGGACAACAGCTCTTCGCGTCCTTGAATGCGTTGCATCAGGAACGCCAGATAGTAGCCAACCACCATGAGGCTAAAATAGATTACCTCGAGTGTCAGGTCACAGAGGCGAAGTTAAATGAGGGTAGGATCAGAGAACGATGTGCCCGCCTGGCTGCTCAGATAAAAGCCCAAGAAGAGAGCTTAAAGGGAGTTAGGGCGGCATATAAGATGGCCCTCGAAGATAAGCATGAGGGGGCCGACCACAGTGTCTGCCAGAGAGAGATAGGGAACCTTAGAGAGGCCCTGAATAAGGCAAACGGCATGGTGTGCCTCATCAGCCCGTCAGCACACCAGCCGCAGGTGGGTGGGGAATTCCAAAAATCCCTACCAAACAAAGCAGAGGAGGTATTTGCCACTGCACTCTCCGTGCCACCCAGCTATTCGGCAACCTGGGTAAGAAAGGAAGTGGTAGAATTAGAGGAAGAGGTCCCCGAGGTAGGATAGTCCCCAGAGGTAGTGTCGAAGCCGGGACCGTTGTGTCCGCTAACTGGTCACAAGAGGGGCCCGAACGGAGAAAATGGGGAGCACGGGGATGTCCTGAACCAGCTTGTGTTGCCTCACAGCTCACACCAGCTGAGGGCGATGATTATTCACGTACGGAAGCTGTCTGAGTCAGGTGACCCTTCCGTACACTTCAGGGAGGTAGAGCAGACCGCAGCCATTAACGGCTGCGACGATGTGGAAAAGGCAAAAATGCTGCTGTTCTCACTAGACAGCTCGATCCTACAGTGTCTCTCAGACGCGAGCAAAAGGGGAAATCATACCTATGAGGAGTTAAGGGACGAGGTCCTAGAAGTGTTGGGGGCGGACGACGAAGGTCCGTTCGTTAGATTGGGACAGACAGAGCAGATGGAGGGAGAACCCCCGAAGGTTTTCGCCGACAGGCTGTGGCCAGTATACCAGCGTAGCTGCCCAGGTGCGCCAGAGCGTCGCCGCGTGGATAGTGTTGGTTTAACTCACTGGCTCAGATGTTTAGTAGCCAACAGTTTGCCAGCCGTCAGGGAGCAGGCCAAAGCGTGGTTTGATCCCACTAACCCCGCCACCACAGAGGAGTCTGTCCTAAATCGACTCACCATAGGGTATCGGAACACTAGGAGCACGGGAGCGCGTCCCCTTAAGGGAAAGGTGCATGAGGCACGGCCCGCAGCCCCGGCTCAAAAGGAATGGCATCAGGAGGGAAACCGCGCCCCACAAGCCAGTGGTGCTTGTTACGGGTGCGGGAAGACAGGTCACTGGCATAAGAACTGTAGGAACCCCTGGAAGGACCCCAGGGATAAAAATCCCGCAGCCCGAACCCAAGCGCCTGTCTCTGAGAAAGGAGCTGGTGTGCCTATCCATCCCAATGCGATAGAATCAATGTTAGGAGCCATGCGGTCTCTCATGACCTCACACGGGGAGGTAGCAACAGCCCCATACCACCCAGGCTTCTGACTGGGAGCGGTGCAGCCTGCCTACCTGTGTCCCCTTGAAAGACATGCACAGGAGGGGGTCTCCTGTAAGGAGGCCAGGTTAAAAGAGCAGGCCTTGCAGGAGGAGAACGCCCGCTTAATGGGGAAAATAGACGTGCTAGAAGGGCAGCTTAGAGACATAAAAATCCCGCAGCCCGGACCCAAGCGCCTGTCTCTGAAAAAGGAGCTGGTGTGCCTATCCATCCCGATGCGATAGAATCAATGTTGGGAGCCATGCGGACCCTCATGATTTCGCAAGGAAGGGTGGCAGTCGCTACCGGCCCCGCAGATGCCGCAACCCCGTCCACCGGTACCCAATGACTAGAGCCCGCGCAGCCCATCTACCTGTGTCCGCTCAGCTATGATGCGTGGAAACGACCCCTGGTGGAGATGGAGGTAGAGAAGCAGAAGGGTAGTTATTTGTTGGACACGGGAACTTCATGCACCGTGATTCATACGGATAGCCCCTTTGACTCACCACTGTCTACCAAGGTCCCATACACATTAGCGGGGTTCACGGGAAAAGAACAGGCTGGCGCGTTCTCCATTCCGCTCTCCATTCATTTAGGAGCACTCCACACCACATGGAAGTGCATACTGATGAAATGGCAAGAGCGGGGTGGCAGAGGTATCCTCGGATCAGATCTCCTATCGGAGCACGGGATCCTCGTGGACCTTAGGAATCACTGTCTCTGGGGAGCCAAGGGTGGAAAAGGCAAGGTAGTGGTAATCCCAGGGAAGGAAGGTAAAGGGGCCCTGTGTACCATGAAGCCATCCGGAGGTTACGACCTCGGGCTTATGGTCGCGGATGTCCCAACGGACATGCAAACGTACGTGTCAGATAATATGCATGCGTTTGCAACCCACAAGCACGATTGTGGGAGGGTTACCGGGTTTGAGGTCAGCGTAGACGGGGACCCCATGACCCGGCCCCAAAAACAGTATAACTTCCCCAAAGAAGCAGAACCCAATATGGAGACAGCAATGTCCTCCTTGGTGCAGCAGGGCGTGTTGAGGCCGATAGCCACACACGTGAACTCCCCATTATGGCCGGTGAGGAAGCCGGATAATTCGTGGAGGGCCACGGTGGACTACAGAGTCCTTAACAGTAACATCCCCGCCTGCGCGCCCACGGTAGTGGCAGTTGCTGACCTAATAGGGAGTATCCCAGCGTCCGCGACCACGTTCACGGTGCTGGATATCTCGAACGGTTTTTGAATCATCCCGCTGCGGCGAGAGGACCAGTACAAGATTGCCTTTACTTTCAAAGGACAACAGTACACGTGGAACTGTTTGCCACAGGGTTTCCACAACAGCCCCAGTATTTTCCATCAGTGTATGGCAGGAAGTTTAAAGGAGTTTAGTCAGCCCAATCAGATAGTGCAGTACGTGGATGATTTGCTCCTATTTACGGACTCAAGGGAGGAGCATGGACCACTGCTGGCCGAGTTATTGGAGCTGCTAGCGAGAAAGGGTTTTAAAGTTAACCCTAAGAAAGCACGTATCGGTCAGCAGGAAGTAAAATTCCTGGGTCTGACCATTCGCGCTGGGGAAAGAGCCATAGATAAGGCTAGGAGGGAGTCGGTGCAGGAGTTACCGATTCCCAACACCATAACGGGTGTGAGGTCCTTTCTGGGACTGACCAGTTACTGCAGAGACTTCATCGAAGACTATGCGGCCACAGCAGCTCCGCTGCTCCGACTCCTCCATAAAGGAGTGGAGTGGTTTTGGGACGAGGGTTGCCAGGCAGCCTTTGAGAAGTTAAAAAGGGATTTGCAGACCGCGCCAGCTTTAGGGGCCATAGATGGGGGGAAGGAGTTTTTCCTGGAGGTAGCTGCCAGCGGAGACAGCTTGAGCGCTGTGCTGCTCCAAGAGCGTCACGGCAAGCTGAGGCCGGTTGTCTATTCGTCCAGGGTGTTAACGGATGTGGAGAGGAGTTTCTCCAATTGCGAAAGGCATCTTTTAGCCACGCATTGGGCTGTGAAAAGATCCGCGATCTTCACAGGGCTCTCTCCCATCACTCTCCTCACCCATCACACACCAACTAAGATGCTTCTAGATGGGAGGATTAAGGATGGGACCGTAAGCAGCGCTCGAATTGCACGCTGGACCCTTCTCCTTTCCCAGATGGATCTTAGAGTTAAAGGTCTTTGCGAGCCCAGGCTTGCAGCCAACTTGGTATACCCCGGTACAGCCCACCAGTGTTCGGTGGAAGGGGTGTGGGAGGTCAACATAGGTTTGCGGGCCGGGATACATCCCACAGGTCGCGAGATTTATGTTGATGGTTCCAGCACAGTGTCCGCTGGCGAACGACTCACAGGGTGTGGTGTTTATGACCCTGCGGCAAACCTTGCCCTGGCAATTAAGCTCCCCAGCACCATGAGCGCGCAGCAAGCTGAGCTGTCTGCGGTGGCGTATGTCGTTACCCACCCAGAAACTTTCCCAAACCCATACACGATTTGTTCAGACAGTATGTTTACGTGCAATTTGTGCACGGAATACCTGGCCATTTGGTCCCGCCGTGGATACACCACCGCGGACGGGCGACCTTTAACGGTGAAGCCCTTGCTGGAAAAGATCCTAGCAGCAGTAGGGGAGGAAGGGGAGATTTTCATCCATAAGGTGAAAGCTCACTCCTCCACAGAGCCCCGTGGGGAGGGCAACCAGCAGGCGGATGCGCTAGCCAGGGAGGGTGCACGTAACGGCATTTTCTGGGACCCCTATGGACGTAGCTCCAGTGACCTCACACGAGTGGCCAAGTTCAGTGAATGCATCTTCAAAATCCATCTTGTACCAACTGCACCACAAGCCTCACACACTGCTGAATGCCCAACACCCCCATCACTCACCTACTAACAGCCACGTACAAACACAAAGCACACCTCACATTCCTAGCTTCAACTCACTCTCACACAATCCTTACACCCACATCTCACACCTTGCGCATGTGCAGTCGCCTGAAGTTGCTGTCTGATTTACTCTTTAATAACGGTGAGCGTTGATAGCCTCACCAATATCCTTACCACAAAATCCAGCCCATTATATATAATTCAATTCTAAATATGCCAAATCATGTACAGAAAGCGAAATATAGAAAGGGAATAAAAGATGGGAATAAGAGAGAGCGAGGGATAAATGGGACAGAAATATATATTTTAATTTTTTTAAATCTCTAACAATAATAAAAATTTGGAGGAATGATACACTACAGTTATAAAAGTTAATGTGTCAGAGAGGCTGGTTGGCTGTAATTAAGACTTATCATGCTGTTAAAAATCCATTTCTACTAGAGTGGACAAGACTTAACTCTTTCTGGATAGTTTTCAACAACTTGCCTTATATAGCGCCACTAACATAGTAAATCATCCCAAGGCGCTTCACAGGAGCGTTATCAAACAAAGTTTGACACCGAACCACATAAGGAAATATTAGGACAGGTGACCAAAGTGGTACATTTTTAGGAGCGCCTTAAAGGAGGAGAGAGGGGTAGACAGGTGGAGAGGTTGAGGGTGGGAATTCCAGAGCTTAGGGCCTGGGCAGCTGAAGGCATGGCCGCCAATGGTAAAGCGATTGAAATCAGGGACGTGCAAAAAACAGAATTGGAGGAACACAGAGATTTCAGGGGGTTGTAGGGCTGGAGGAGTTTAGTGATAGGGATGGGCGAAGCCATGGAGAAATTTGAAAACAAGGATGAGAATTTTAAAATTGAGGCGTTGCCAGACCGGGAGGCAATGTACTGGAATGGACAAGCGGAACTTTTGGGCGCGTTTCGTCCATATCCACAACATCAGTACAGGAACTTCACGTTGTTCAATACATTTGAATGGGGAACCAAACGGTGAGAGGCCGTTTTCGCGCGGCTTATGGAGGAGCAGCACATCTCGGACATCAACTTCCGTATTTCCGTGTTTAACTGCGCATCTCCGCTCGATGTCCGGTTATTTGTGCGCAAATAATCGTGACTGCTATTAGCCTCCCCGTTATTCTCAAAGCAAAATCTGGGCCATTATCTTTTGCAATACCCAGATGGGGAGAAGTGCAACCTCGATCAAAAAAAACAATGCAACCCAGCCCAGGTAAACTCAGTCTGGGACACAACTGGGCACACATCTGGGCACCAGCAAGAACATTTCACCCAAAACATTTTAGTACAAAATAGAACAATTTGATCTGCAACTTACAAAATTCTATGCTCTATAAATGACCAATGACTAATAAATGAGTATTTTAGGAAAAGTGCAACTTCTGTTATTTACCTCCACTGGATGCCATGATCGCTCTGCTTGCTGAGCCCTTGATTCAATTGGCAGACTTGCAGCAGTTGTGTGCAGAGTGGATGGCTCAGTGATTTAAATACAGTATGGTCAGGTGCTTTACATCATTTGCATCTGCAGACCTGACCAATGAAAACTGAGAGAAATGTTTCAAATTAATAGCCAGTTAATATCGTGCAACAACTTCTATCTGGTTTAGATGTTTATCTAGTTCAAAGGCAACGTGTTTTCCACTTGTGAGTTTCAGTTTTAATAATGCTCTTGCCCATTTACTGTAAAGTGAAACTTAAAGAATTTCATATCTGAATCTCAAATTCTGAAGATAAACGTTGAAGGGTTATCGTGTCTTTCTTTTTATTATAGAGTCAAAGGGCTCAATTTTAATTCCTGAGGCAGGTTGGAGTCGGGTTGCGTGGAGGGCAGGTTCGGGAGACGCTTCCGGCGAGAACAGCTGCAGAGTTGCGATTTTTACGAAAGTACCTTGTTAATTTCATGGAGGGGCGCTGGCCGGTCCAATGAGTGGGATCGGGTCGGCAGGGTTATCCTGACTTTCTTTTTATTATGTATCATAACTGGTGTTGTGCGTATTTATGGACAAGAAAATCCGGAGCTTGAGTGGGAGTCCAAGCATTCTCAATGTTTTTATGGCCCCAAATTTGCGGAGGGGTTCGACCAGACTCCAGCAGGACTCTTTTGAATTAAACTCCCCACTGCCCTGGTTGACAAAGAAGAAAACTAAAGACTTGCATTTATATAGCACCTTTCACATTCACCACCTCAGGACATCTGAAAGTGCAAGAACATTTCACCCAAAACATTTTAGTGCAAAATGGATCAAATTAATCTGCAAGTTAGAAAATTCTGTGCTCTATAAATGGCTGATGACTAATAAATGAGTACATTAGAGTAAGTACATCTTCTGTTATTTACCTCCACTGGATGCCATGATCGCACTGTTTGCTGAGCCCTTGATTCAATTGGCAGACTTGCAGCAGTTGTGTGCAGAGTGGATGGCTCAGTGATTTAAATACAGTATGGTCAGGTGCTTTACGTCATTTGCAACAACAGACCTGACCAATGAAAACTGAGAAAAATTTTGTAAATTATTTGCCAGATAAATATTTTACAACAACTTCTATCTGATTTGCATAGTCGTCTAGTTGAAGATACAGTTGTTTTCCACTTGTGGGTTTCTGTATTAATAATGCTCTCGGCCCCTTACTGTGAAGTGAAACTTAAGGAAATTCATATCCGAATCTCAAATTCTGAAGAATAGCAAAACCTTGGCAGGGTTATCCTGACTTTCTTTTTATTATACGGTCATGGGGCTCGATTTTAATTCCCGAGGCGGGTTCGAGTTGGGTTGCGTGGAGGGCAGGTTCGGGAGACGCTTCTGGCGGGAACAGCTGCAGAGTTGCGATTTTTACTAAAGTACCTTGTTAATTTCATGGAGGGGCGCTGGCCGGTCCAATGAGTGGGATCGGGTCGGCAGGGTTATCCTGACTTTCTTTTTATTATGTATAATAACTGGTATTGTGCATATTTATGGACAAGAAAATCAGGAGCTTGAGTGGGAGTCCAAGCATTCTCAAATTTGTGGAGGGGTTCGACCAGACTCCAGCAGGACTCTTTTCCATTAACCTCCCCACTGCCCTGGTTGACAAAGGAGAAAACAAAAGACTTGGGGGTAGAAATTAGGTCGCGCCCCATTTGGGGCGCAAATCTCCTCCGGACGCAAATATTAGCGCCTGGCGCTAATTATCGGCACTGACAGGAAACTTCACTTTTACCGCCCCGGGAGGTGAGTGGAGCGCTAAAGCAGGTGCTGCACACCTCTCTTAAGGCGCAAAGGCCGAGCAGTGAGGCGCTAACTCGGAGCGCTGGCGAAGCTCATGTAATGTCAGTCAGCAATGGAACACACACACAATGGCACGGGCCAGTTCTTAAAGGGAATGGTTAATCTTGCTTTCCATCCACATCCTGTTCATTGCAGCCTTGAATCTCGGCCTGGAGAGACTTGCACATCAAATGTGCTGGAAAGAACAATGGAGAGTACCAGGCAAAGAGCTCAGAGTGCAGCTCCCACAGTCTCTGCTAAATCGATACAAGGAATGGCAAATCAAAATGAACCTGCAAGGTGCTGCTCAGTACCCAAAACTCCTTCACACAACGTTGAATCTCTCCAGAAGTCTCTCCCTCTCTCTCTCAGAATGCGTAGTTCAAAAATGCCACCAACAATAAAAGACAGGAAGAGGCCCCCTTTAAATAGCGCCCCCCCCAGCCCCACAGCGATTGATAGCGTTCCAGTCTTCTGGTCGTTGGAAGCGCCAGGCGGTAAGGCAGGGGGCGCCACTCAATTTCCGCTACGGGGCGCCACAAGGGCGTTGCACCATGGAATGACGTCACAATCTGCGCGCGCAGGTGGTCGCAGCGGTAAGTTTTAGCGCCGCCGCACAATCTCAAGTTAAGTTCTCGAGCGGCGCAAACATCGCTGCGCCCGGGCGTTAGCGGCTTTGCGCCCCATTAGCGCCCTCTTAAGGCGCTAACGGGAGGCGCAACCAAGTGAATTTTTACCCCTTGCATTTATATAGCACCTTTCACATTCACCACCTCAGGACATCTGAAAGTGCTTCACAGCCAATTAAACACTTATGGAAGTGTAGTCTTTTACAATGAAAGAAACGTGGCAGGTAATTTGCGCACAGCAAGCTCCCACAAATAGCAATGAAATAAATGACCAGATAATGGGTTACAAAATTTGATAAGGCCCAAAAACGGGCACGGGGAGAGCGATGCGCTAACAACCCGCGCCCGTTCAAAGTAATGCTGGCAGCACGTAAACTTTGTCCAGCCTGCTAATTTACATGATAGCAGCACACAGCCCAGAGCTGAGTGGCAGTGCGCTCAGCAGTGGGCCGAAGTTGCAAAAGGCTAGCTCTATTTAAAGCCATCCTGTGCCTCTTAAAGGCAGTCTGCACTTCTTAAAGGCAGTCTGCACCTCTTAAAGGCAATCTGCACCTCAAAGGTGAACTGCATTCTGGTTTTCAAAAATTCTGAAAGACTTTCTGACCAAACCAAAATAGTTCAACAGCCCAGGGAAAGGGCATTAAGATTCTCTGATGCAGCATGCGAGGCCTTGGTGCAGGGGGTGAGCACACGCAGAGAGGTCCACTACCCACAGGGGGCCAGGAGGCCCTTCAGAAACACAGCCCGCAGGATGTGGGATCAGATCGCCGAGGTGGTCAATGCCAGCAGTGTCGCAACCAGATCGTAGCTCCAGTGCCGAAAAAATGTTTAATGACCTCACATGAGTGGTCAAGCTCAGTGAATGCATCTTCAAAAGCTATCTCATACCAACTGCACCACCAGCCTCACACACTGCTGAATGCACAACACCCCCATCACTCACCTACCAACAGCCACGTACAAACACAAAGCACAACTCACATTGCTCCCTTAACCTCACCCACACACAAGCCTTACACCCACATCTCACACAATGCGCTTGTGCGTTCGCCGGATGTTGCTGTCCGATTTACTCTTTAATAACGCTGAGCACTGATAGCCTCACCCTGATCCTTACCACAAAATCTGACCCATTATATTTAATTCAATTCCAAATATGCCAAATCATGTACAGAAAGCGAAATAACGAAAGGGAAAGAAAGATGGGATTAAGAGAGAGCGAGGGATAAAAGGGAAAGAAATATATTTTTTAATTTTTTTAAATCTCTAGCAATAATTAAAATTTGAAGGAATGATACACTACAGTTATAAAAGTTAATGTGTCAGAGAGGTTGATTGGCAGTAATTAAAACTTATCATGCTGTTAAAAATCCATTTCCTCTTGAGTGGACAAGCCTTAACTCTTTCTGGATAGATATAAACAACTTGCCTTATATAGCGCCACTAACATAGTAATACATCCCAAGGCACTTCATGGGAGTGTTATCTGAGCCACATAAGGAAATATCAGGACAGGTGACCAAAGTGGTACATTTTTAGGAGCGCCTTAAAGGAGGAGAGAGGGGTAGAGAGGTGGAGAGGTTGACGGTGGGAATTCCAGAGCTTAGGCCTGGGCAGCTGAAGGCATGGCCGCCAATGGTAAAGCGATTGAAATCAGGGACGTGCAAAAGGACAGAAATGGAGGAACACTGAGATTTCAGGGGGTTGTAGGGCTGGAGGAGTTTAGTGATAGGGATGGGCGAAGCCATGGAGGAATTTGAAAATAAGGATGAGAATTTTAAAATTGAGACGTTGCCAGACCGGGAGCCAATGTACTGGAATGGACAAGCGGAACTTTTGGTCGGGTTTAGTCCATATCTACAACATCAGTACAGGAACTTCACGTTGTTCAATACATTTGAATGGGGAATCAAACGGTGAGAGGCCGTTTTCGCGCGGCTTATGGAGAAGCAGCACATCTCGGACATCAACTTCCGTATTTCCGTGGTTAACTGCGCATCTCCGCTCGATGTCCGGTTATTTGTGCGCAAATGACCGTGACTGCTATTAGCCTCACCGTTATTCTCACAGCAAAATCTGGGCCATTATCCTTTGCAATACCCAGATGGGGAGAAGTCCAAGCATTCTCAATGTTTTTATGGCCCCAAATTTGCGGAGGGGTTCGACCAGACTCCAGCAGGACTCTTTTGCATTAAACTCCCCACTGTCCTGGTTGACAAAGAAGAAAACAAAAGACTTGCATTTATATAGCACCTTTCACATTCACCACCTCAGGACATCTGAAAGTGCAAGAACATTTCACCCAAAACATTTTAGTGCAAAATGGATCAAATTAATCTGCAAGTTAGAAAATTCTGTGCTCTATAAATGGCTGATGACTAATAAATGAGTACATTAGAGTAAGTACATCTTCTGTTATTTACCTCCACTGGATGCCATGATCGCACTGTTTGCTGAGCCCTTGATTCAACTGGCAGACTTGCAGCAGTTGTGTGCAGAGTGGATGGCTCAGTGATTTAAATACAGTATGGTCAGGTGCTTTACGTCATTTGCAACTGCAGACCTGACCAATGAAAACTGAGAGAAATGTTGGAAATTATTTGCCAGATAATATTTTGCAACAACTTCTATCTGATTTGCATAGTCGTCTAGTTGAAGATACAGTTGTTTTCCACTTGTGGGTTTCTGTGTTAATAATGCTCTCGGCCACTTACTGTAAAGTGAAACTTAAGAAAATTCATATCCGAATCTCAAATTCTGAAGAATAGCAAAACCTTGGCAGGGTTATCCTGACTTTCTTTTTATTATACGGTCATGGGGCTCGATTTTAATTCCTGAGACGGGTTGGAGTCTGATTGCGTGGTGGGCAGGTTCAGGAGCCGCTTCCGGCGGGAACAGCTGCAGAGTTGTGATTTTTACGAAAGTACCTTGTTAATTTCATGGAGGGGCGCTGGCCGGTCCAATGAGTGGGATCGGGTCGGCAGGGTTATCCTGACTTTCTTTTTATTATGTATAATAACTGGTATTGTGCGTATTTATGGACAAGAAAATCAGGAGCTTGAGTGGGAGTCCAAGCATTCTCAATGTTTTTATGGTCCCAAATTTGCGGAGGGGTTCAACCAGACTCCAGCAGGACTCTTTTGCATTAAACTCCCCACTGCCCTGGTTGACAAAGGAGAAAACAAAAGACTTGCATTTATATAGCACCTTTCACATTCACCACCTCAGGACATCTGAAAGTGCTTCACAGCCAAATTTTGAAGTGTAGCCTTTTACAATGAAAGAAACATGGCAGGTAATTTGCGCACAGCAAGCTCCCACAAACAGCAATGAAATAAATGACCAGATAATGGGCTATAAAATTCGATAAGGCCCAAAAACGGGCACGGGGTGCGCGCCCGTTCAAAGTAATGCTGGCAGCACGTAAACTTTGTCCTGCCTGCTAATTTAAATAATAGCAGCACACAGCCCAGAGCGGAGTGGCTGCTGAGTGGCTGTGTGCTCAGCAGCGGGCCGAAGTTTGCGAAAGGCTAGTTCTATTTAAATCTAGCCTGCGCCTCTTAAAGGCAGTCTGCACCTCAAAGGTGAACTGCATTCTGGTTTTCAATAATTCTGACCAAACCAAAATAGTTCAACAGCCCATGGAAAGGGCGTCAAGTTCTCAGATGCAGCACGCGAGGCCTTGGTGCAGGGGTGAGCACACGCAGAGAGGTCCACTACCCACAGGGGGTCAGGAGGCCCTTCAGAAACACAGCCCACAGGATGTGGGACCAGATCGCCGAGGTGGTCAATGCCAGCAGTGTCGCAACCAGGACGTAGCTCCAGTGCCGAAAAAAAGTTTAATGACCTCACACGAGTGGCCAAGTTCAGTGAATGCATCTTCAAAAGCCATCTCGTACCAACTGCACCACAAGCCTCACACACTGCTGAATGCACAACACCCCCATCACTCACCTACCAGCAACCTCATCCAAACACAAAGCAGAACTCACATTCCTCGGGAAAGTGGCACCTGCACTACCCTTGCCCCCTGCCCTGGCTGCAGGGCACTCATGCCCGGTGTCTCACCACGAGCAGATCCCGTGTCTAAGCTATCCTCTAAAGTACGTGGAGTTATTGGACTGCCCTCTGCTAGCAAACTTGATAAATCTAGAGCATTGCTGTAAGCAGGAACTCTCGCATTGCACCGTGTATCTGCAAACCAAGCAAGTCTACCATCTCTAAGGTTCTTCATTTTCAGTTCTTCTGCTTCTCTTGATCCATTTTCAAATTATTCCTATAGAAGCACAGAATGATACAGCACAGAAGGAGGCCATTCGGCCCATCGTGTCTGTGCCAGCTCTTTGAAAGCGCGATCCAATGAGTCCCATTCCCCTGCCCATTTCCCATAGCCCTGCAAATCTCCCTGATTTGCTAACCTGTGCATTTTCACAACAGCTTTTTTTGTGAGTCTCACAAGATTCGATGCTGCTTTTTCAGTTGCCCACGGAAATAGTGTCTGCAGTGGCCCATAGCATTTCCTCTCCACCCCTCTGCAGTACACCACTTGAAGATAAGTCATAGAAGTAAGAATATATATATATATATTTTATTTGCATTTCTGAGCTCCCTGTGTGATGGCTTAATGATGCGGAGATGCCGGTGTTGGACTGCGGTGGACAAAATTGAGAGGTCGCACAACACCAGGTTATAGTCCAACAGTTTTATTTGAAATCACAAGCTTTCGGAGCTATCGATTTGCTCCTTCCTTCACCTGAGGAAGGGGCGATCGATAGCTCCGAAAGCTTGTGATTTCAAATAAAACTGTTGGACTATAACCTGGTGTTGTGCGACCTCTCAATGATGGCTTAATGCCAGGTTCTCTGTTCACTCCACTGAAATTCACAGTCAGCCATGGGCTCTCTGCTTCCCCTGCCTTCTCTTTGGCCTTCCTAATCTCTCTACATCTCATCGGTATCTCTCCCTCAACTGCCTCAAGCCACCTCTAGCATTAAAGAAAAAGAAGAAAGAACTTGCATTTGTATCGCATATTTCATGGCCTCTGGATTTCTCAAAGCGCTTCACAGCCAATGATTTACAGTTTTGCTCTGACAACGGGGCAAAGCATTGTGTCAGCCTTGGCTCAGTGGTCGCACTCATCACCCTCTGAAGGTTGTGGGCTCAAGACCCACTCCAGAGACTTGTGCACATAATCTAGGCTGACACTCCAGTGTAGCACTGAGGGAGTGCTGCACTGTCGGAGGGGCCGCCTTTCGAGTGAGACGTCAAACCGAGGCCCCGTCTGTCCTCTCAGGCGGACGTAAAAGATCCCGCAGCACTATTTGAAGAAGAGCAGCGGAGCTCACCCACCGTCCTGGCCAATATTTAACCCTCAACCAACACCACTAAAAAACTGATGATCTGATTATTTATTTAATTGTTGTTTGTGGGAGATATTAAAAGTTAATGGGCGCGAAATTCAGCTCAATAGCGGCCGCTTTTTCGCTGCTACGGGCGCCGTTTTGGGTCCAAAATGGCGTCTGCGCACCACACACTTCTGGTGCGGGCCGCACCGAATGCCATTTTGGTGAGATCGTGACGTCAGTCAGCGTGTAAAGCTGATTTGATGCCAGCGCTGCTATTTTCGACCTCAGCGCTCCAGCTAATGCCGTCTCTTAAGCACACATGGCAGAACATGTGGTCAGCAGGAAGAACTCCCCACCAGTGCTATTTAAAGGGATCCTCAATTACTTACAGGTTAGTTGCTGATTGATTTCTATTTGCTCTTGGTGAGTTTGCAGAAGTGTTCAGTGGTTTGTTTTCTTATTTGAAGTTGCTGAAGTGGCCAAGGAGTGGCGTGGCAGGTTTCTTCAAAGCTTCTGCTCAGACCAGTTGATCCCAGACATGGGTGCTGTAGTTTGTAATCCCCTTGGCCTGCAGCATGACAGGGAGAATGAGCAGAGGCGACACAGAGGAGGACAAGCTGCTCGAAGAGGGAGGAGGAGGAGGAGGGGGAGAAGGGCTCTCAGCAGGAGGCCATGTCCACCCAGGGTCTTCAGGGAGCAATACTCCTACCTCAAGCTCAGCGAGGAACAGTGAGTGCGATGTCTCCGCTTTACTAAGGAGGTGCTCACTGAAATCTGCCACCTGTTGCTGGCAGAACTGCAGCCTCAGAGCAGAGCCTAGAAGACTCGGCTTGAGACTGCACCACCTCGGCATGGGCGGAAGCAGTCCTGGCTGACAGGCAAAAGCAAGGGCACTGGCGGAGTGACAGTGGTGGCAGGATGAATGCTGTCATCCTGAGAGAGGAAAGCAGGTTCGTCCTCCACGGAGCCACTGCCATTCCGCGGGGGTGGTGCCTCAGCAATCCTAGTAATCTGCTGGAGGATAGATTGATGGACTGCTGTGACACCCTGCAAGCCCCTTTCAACACTGGTAACTGCAGCCACGATGGCAGCAGTCTGAGCTTGCGTGGCAGTAGTCTGAGTTTCCACTGCAGCACCCAGGCATTAGGTGGCTACTGCTTCTGCTGCAATGGAAGCTGCGACATCAGCCATCAGACTCTGCATCATGGTTGGGTCCACAAATGCGCTAATGGAGTCGGCCATCACTTCCATGCTGGAAAGGATGGGCTCCAAGCTCTGCTCAAAGCCCTGTGCAAGGCTGGTGCCGGACTGCTCCATGCTCCTTGGCATTGCACACAGGGTTTCTGGCAGGCTTCCCAATGCACCAAGCATTTTATTGTGCATACCTATGAGTCTTCTTCTGTAGGCCGCCCCATCAAAGTCCTCATCTGAGTCCACTGCAGCAGAACTCGTGTGTGACCTCACCCTCCGGTGAGCTGGCACCTGTGCTACCCTTGCCCCCTGCCCTGGCTACAGGCCACCCATGCCCGGTGTCTCACGTGGAGCAGATCCCGTGACTAAGCTATCCTCTAAAGTGCGCAGTGTGTCAGTATCTGAGCTGGTGGCTGGGAGTGTGAAATCAAGTGACAGCGCTGTGTCTTCAGCATTACTGCCTTCTTCCTCTTCCAGTTCTTGCCCCTCCACCACTGCCTGGCCAGGTTGCAGTTCTTGGCTATCTGAAAGGAGAAAGGCACATGGGTAGGGTTGCGGTGAGGGGAGGGGGGGAAAGCAAGAGGTGCGTGCTTACACCATCTACAGCTTGTAAATCAGAAGAGGTCATGGGATGAGGGGGAAGTGGGATGTGAGAAGGAGGATTAGGTATGAGGAAACCGTCATCTTCCGTTGTTTCAGCCCCGCCGCTAGCCACGGGCTCAGCGATGGCCGCTCCATTTATCTCCAGCACTCTCTCCTCCATGGGGGTTAGGTCATGCAGGCGCACCTGTCTCCCTGCAGGTAGCTCCTGCTGCCTCCGGTTATGAGCCACCTTGTCCTGCAAGAGAGAGGGAAGCGTGTCAGTGAGTGCGGTGCAATGTGTTTGGGTGATGTGCCTGTCATGGTTGAATAGCTGGCAGTGTGTGCAAGCTGTGAGATGTGAGTGTGAGGCTTGCAGCAGTGCTAAGTGTGTGAGAGTGAGGTGAAGCTATGAATGTGAGGTATGAGTCGTGATTGATAGAGATTGTTGGTAGGTGAGTGAAGGGGGGAGGGGTGGGGGGAATGAATTGAGCAGTGTGTGAGCCTAGTGATGCAGTTGTAAGGATATGGCATTTGAAGATGCATTCACTGACTTTGACCATGCGTGTGAGGTCATTAAACTTCTTGCGGCACTGCATCCAGGTCCTCGGGGCTACACTGCAGACATTGACTGCGACAGCTATCTGCTCCTATTACCTTCTCACAGTTTGTCTGGAGGGCCTCCTGGCCCTCTGTGGATAGAGGACCTTGCTCCACCTGTTCACCTCCAGTGCTGCGTCGGAAAATCTTGGAGCCTGCTTTCTCCCCTGTTATGCCATTATACGTCTTCTTCCTGCTGAGAATGTCTTCCCCAGCTACTTCCAGCACCTGCTCCAGCCAGGATGCACCTCCCCTTTAAGAGGTGCAGGCTGGCTTTAAGTAGTACAGGCCAGCTTTAAGTGGTGCTCACCTCACACGAACCTGGGCCTCCTGCTGAGGCATGCAGCCACTCAACAGTGCGTTCAGCGCAGGGCTGCACGCTACTATCATGTGAATTAGCAGGCAGCAGAAAGTTTTCATGCTGCCTGCATCGGAAGGAACGGGCGTGGGTTAATCGTGCATCACGATCCCCGGGCCTGTTTTCGGGCTTTGTCCAATTTCTAGGCTATAGAATCATAGAATCATATAGCACAGAAGGAGGCCATTCGGCCCATTGTGCCTGTTCTGGCTCTTTGAAACAGCTCTCCAATTAGTCCCACTCCCCTGCTCTTTCCCCATAGCCTTGCATTTTTTTCCATTTCAAGTACAGGAAACTTTCGTTTATCCGGCATTGACGGGACCGGCGTGGTGCCGGTTTATCGAAAGTACCGGATAACGGAGAGTTATATCTACCAAGGCTATTTTTAACAAAGAGACTCCAGGCAGCGCGGGAGAATCAACTCCTGCTACTGCAGTGTTTCGGACTTCCGACAGCGCCAGGAGGCCAAGTAGTGGCACTTTTGAAAAGTACCCCTACTGACTAAATCGGCGTTCGCGGACTCGGACTCGGACTCAGGATCGGCAACATTGCCGGTTATTTGAGAGGAGTTTTCGGAGGATGATTTTTGCCGGTTAAGCGAGAATTCCGGATATTTGGGTGCCGGATAAACGAAAGTTTCCTGTATATACCCAATTCACTTTTGAAATCTGCTTCCACCACCCTTTCAGGTAGTGCATTCCAGATCATAACAACTCTCGGTGTAAAGAAAATTCTCCTCATCTCCCTATTTATTTATTAGAAGTCGCACAACACCAGGTTATAGTCCAACAGATTTATTTAAAATTACAAGCTTTCGGAGCTGTCGCCCCTTCGTCAGGCAAAGTTACTGTGAGAGAATCTATCAGAATTCACAGAATATAAAAACACAGAGAAAATGCATAGATTAAATCTTTCCCTACATCAAAGACACACTAAGAGCACAGCCAAGACAATGAGATGTGTCCCAGGGCTCAAGTTCTGCCCCACCACCAAAATGGACCCCATCGGTCTCGCGGCAGACACAGAGGAATTCATCAGGAGAATGAGGATCCGGGAATACTACCACAAATCCCAAGATGTCAGCAACAAACCCAATGAGACAATCAATGATCCGGAACAGCAGACAGAGGGAACCGCAGTGCTGCAACCGAGGAAGAAAGAGTCAAATTGGGCCCCTCTGGAGGGTCACTGCCCTAAGCTTGACATGTATGCTCAAGCTGTCAGGAAATGCATCAACGCCAGATTCATCAGCCGTACTCACAAGACAGTCCAGAATGTCACCCGAGCACAACGCAACGCCATCCACGCTCTCAAGACCAACCGCAACATCGTCATCAAACCAGTGGACAAAGGAGGAGCCATCGTCATACAGAACAGAATGGACTATTGCAAAGAAGCATACCGACAACTGGACAACCTGGAACACTACAGACAGCTACCCGCAGATCCGACCAAAGAACACACCCGCCATCTCAATAGACTGATCAAGACCTTCGATCCAGACCTTCAAAACACCCTACGCGCTCTCATCCCACGTACTTCCCGCGTAGGAGACTTTTACTGCCTCCCAAAGATACACAAAGCCAACACACCCGGACGTCCTATCGTATCAGGCAACGGAACCCTATGTGAGAACCTCTCTGGGTACATCGAGGGCATCCTGAAACCCATCGTACAGGGAACCCCCAGCTTCTGTCGCGACACTACAGACTTCTTGCAGAAACTCAGCACCCATGGACTAGTTGAACCAGGAACACTCCTCGCCACGATGGACGTATCGGCACTCTACACCAGTATCCCCCACGATTGCGGCATCGCTGCGACAGCCTCAGTACTCAACACCAACAACAGCCAATCTCCAGACGCCATCCTACAACTCATCCGCTTCATCCTTGACCACAATGTCTTCACCTTCGACAACCAGTTTTTTACCCAAACATACGGAACAGCCATGGGGACCAAATTCGCACCCCAATACGCCAACATCTTCATGCACAAGTTCGAGCAAGACTTCTTCGCTGCACAGGACCTCCAACCAACGCTGTACACCAGATACATCGATGACATCTTCTTCCTTTGGACCCACGGCGAAGGATCACTGAAAGGACTACACGATAGCATCAACAGGTTCCATCCCACCATCAAACTCACCATGGACTACTCCTCAGAATCGGTTTCATTCTTGGACACACGAATCTCCATCAAAGATGGACGCCTCAGCACTTCACTCTACCGCAAGCCCACGGACAACCTCACGATGCTCCACTTCTCCAGCTTCCACCCTAACCACGTTAAAGAAGCCATCCCCTATGGACAAGCCCTGCGAATACACAGGATCTGCTCAGACGAGGAGGAACGCGATGGACACCTACGGACACTGAAAGACACCCTCATAAGAACGGGATATGACGCTCGACTCGTCGATCGACAGTTCCGACGGGCCACAGCGAAAAACCGCACAGACCTCCTCAGAAGACGAACACGGGACACAACCAACAGAGTACCCTACGTCGTCCAGTACTTCCCCGGAGCGGAGAAACTACGCCATGTTCTTCGCAGCCTTCAACATGTCATCGATGACGACGAACACCTTGCTAAGGCCATCCCCACGCCTCCACTACTCGCCTTCAAGCAGCCGCCTAACCTCAAAAGTACCATCGTTCGCAGCAAATTACCCAGCTGTCAGGAGAACAGCGACCACGACACCACACAACCCTGCCACGGCAACCTCTGCAAGACATGCCAGATCATGAACACAGATACCGTCATCACACGTGAGGACACTACCCACCAGGTACATGGTACATACTCATGTGACTCGGCCAACGTTGTCTACCTGATACGTTGCAGGAAAGGATGCCCCAGAGCATGGTACATCGGCGAGACCATGCAAACACTGAGACAATGTATGAACGGACACCGCGCAACAATCGCCAAGCAGGATGGTTGCCTCCCAGTCGGGGAACACTTCAGCAGTCAAGGGCATTCAGCCTCGGATCTGCGGGTTAGCGTTCTCCAAGGCAGCCTTCGTGATACACGACAACGCAAAATCATCGAGCAGAAACTGATAGCCAAGTTCCGCACTCATGAGGACGGCCTCAATCGGGATATCGGGTTCATGTCACGCTATAGAACGTGACTTGACATCGTTGCCGGTCTTTCCAGTTTAAAAAAAAACACAAGAAACAAACACAAAAAATGGAGAGGATATGCAGCCAGCAGGTGTTCTGACGCGTTGGACCCCCTGGGACACATCTCATTGTCTTGGCTGTGCTCTTAGTGTGTCTTTGATGTAGGGAAAGATTTAATCTATGCATTTTCTCTGTGTTTTTATATTCTGTGAATTCTGATAGATTCTCTCACAGTAACTTTGCCTGACGAAGGGGCGACAGCTCCGAAAGCTTGTAATTTTAAATAAATCTGTTGGACTATAACCTGGTGTTGTGCGACTTCTCATTTTTGTCCACCCCAGTCCAACGCCGGCATCTCCGCATCATATTTATTTATTAACAGTTCTTTGAAAAGTGCAAAAAATCTGATTTCATGGCACAAAAAAATGAAAGATTTTAGCAAATTGTATATTAGTAATTTTTTTCCATTTTGGATAAAATGGGTTTAATCTGATTAGCAGTGACTCTATAATCTGGGAATTTAATTAAAAAATCATTACATCTTAGTGTCCGAGGTCTGAGTTATGAGGAAAGATTGGAGAAACTCGGGCTCTCAGACTGGAAAGCGGGTGCCTGAGAAGTGAGATTATGGAGGTGTAGAAGATAGTTAAGGGAATGGAAAAGGCAAATCTGGAATATTGCTTTTAATTAAATTGCAAGAGTTGGACCAGGGACACAGGTTGAAACTAGTAAAAAGGTAAATTTAGGACTGATATCAGGATTCCTCATCCATAATTATAAGAATATAAGACTTAGGAGCAGGAGTAGGCCATTCGGCCCTTCGAGCCTGCTCCACCATTCAATAAGATCATGGCTGATCTCCTACTTTAATTGCACCTTCCCGCACTATCCCCAAATCCCTGGATTCCTTTAGTATCCAAAAATCTATGTAATCTTGTGAATTGAAACTAAAGAATCTTAACCTCCCTCCACCCCTACTACCCTCCCCCAAACTCTGACTAGGCCTCTTGTGCATCCCGCCTTCCCTCTGGCCCCACCATTGGCGGCCGTGCCTTCAGCCACATACACCCAACACTCTGGAATTCCCTCCCTAAACACCTCTGCTTCGCCACCTCCCTTTCCTCCAATAAGACCCTCCTTAAAACTCATCTTTTCGATCTAGCTTTTGGTCACCCCTCCTAATATCTCCTTCTTTGGCTCGGCATGCATTTTTTCCTTACAGCAATGCGAAACTACCTTGAGACATGGGTTTCTACGATAGAGGCAGTCACAAATGAACGTGGTAGATGGCGTTGTACATTTGTCTGGTTTACAGGCAGAGGGCGCAGTCTGCATGCTCTGGTGAAATAGAGAGTGACTTGAACAAAATATGTCATTGGGCAGATTAGTGGCAGGTGAAATTCAATGCAGACATGTGTAAAGAGCTGCACATAGGAATTGCATGTATTCCATGAATGGTGTTGGTAAAGATGAAGCTGAAAGAGACCGAGGAATCTCAGTAAATTCAATTCTCAGCAAGTCCAAGGCTGAGCAGTAATGAACAAAGCCAATAAAATGTTGAGCTACATAGCCAAAACTTCTCAAGGGCAAATGGGGATGGGCGATAAATGCTGGCCTTGCCAGTGACACCCACATCCCAGGAACGAATGAAAAAAAAACTGTAGAATGTAGATCAGAGGAGGTTGCGATTGAATTGCACAGTGCTCTGGTTAGACCACACCTTGAAAACTGCATCGAGTTGTGGCTGCCAAGGGGGAAAAATTCAGTTGATTTGCGCCTCCCGTTAGCGCCCTAAGAGGGTGCTAATGGAGCGCAAAGCAACTAGCGCCTGGGCGCAGTGCCTCCCGCAAAATTCAGCAGGAGGTTAGCGGCGGTGGTAACCGTTAGTGCCCAGTGGCACTGTGCCGCCGGCGCTGACGTCATCGCTGTGCGCAGCGCCCCACTTGTGCCCCAGCCGCGATCTTCGGTAGCGCCCCCTGACTTACCGCCGGACGCTATGTCCGACGGGGTCAGGGGGGCCTACCTGTGGCCGGGGCAGCACAAATTAAAGGGGAGGTGCCAGGCGGCCATTTTTGTTGCTGGCTGCCTGCCAGCACCTGCCCCCGTTGCTGTCCCCGGCCTCCTGACCAGCCCCTCCGCGTGGTGCCGGCTACGCTCCGTGAGCCCGGCACTTCTCTTGAGTGCCGGGCTCTTTTGCCGTCACTCCGATCCCTGGTGGCCCAGCTGGGCACCAGGTCGCGCTGCGCAAGGCTCCTCCCCTCTAATAAGGGGAGGAAGGCCTGCAGTACCGCAGCGTGACGTGCCGCGGAGCGTGGTGCTGCGGCACGTAACACTGTGATATTCACTCGTAGTGCCCCAAGAGGGAGGCGGGGTGCTTCCAGTAGTGCCCCGCCTCCCTCTTGGGGCGCTACCAGTGAATTTCGGCCGTGGGGGCACTAATTTTTTCGGGGTAGCGCCCCGGCGAAGTTAGCGCCACAAAGGATGCGCGACTCAATTTTTTTCCCCCTTGCAAGACCTTCAAGTGCTTGATGCAGTGCATAGAAGAACCATAAGGCTGAGCCTAGCGTCAGAGGTCTGAGTTATGAGGAAATACTGGAGAAACTTGGGCTGTTCAGCCTGGAAAGTAGACACCTGAAAAGTGGCCTTGTAGAGGTATATAAAGTTGTTAAGGGAATGGAATGAGTAAACCCAGGATAATACTTTATCCCCCTTGTTCTACTCCCACAATTTACAGGTTCAAACTAGTAAAAGGTAATTTTAGGATTGATATCAGGAAATTCTTCTTCACCCAATGTGTGCAATTCGAGTAGTGGATGCGAAGACCTTGGAATAATTTAAGAAACAATTAGATGCTGCCATGGGAGGGCTTTAGTCTCTTAATGGACAGATGAATTAAGTTGCGCTGAATGGCCTTCCTCTTCCATAAGTATTTTACAATCTACTTGTAACGGATCAACCACAGTTTCCATACATAGACCAGTCTGAGAATTTCTACTTGTGTTGTACATTAAATCTGCTTGGTTTACCAGGAAATGAGTGAGAAGTCGCACAACACCAGGTTATAGTCCAACAGCTTTATTTGAAATCACAAGCTTTCGGAGCGCTGCTCCTTCGTCAGGTGAAGTGAAGAGATGCATATAGGCACAGCATATATAGTCAGAGAACATTGCCAGACGATTACAGTTAATCTTTCTAACTGCCCTTTATCACACCTCGGCAGAGAGACAATCACAGCAATCAAAGGTGTGGTGTCCAACCAGGTCAGTCAGGAAGACATTACATCAAAGACAATAGCAAAATACAACAAATGAGGTGGGGTCACAAGGGGTCAAATGTGGCAGATGCTGGGGTCTGTATGGAAAACAAAAAACTTTTTACTTTTTTTACTTGAAATCACAGCAGGTCCGGCCGCATCTGTGTAGAGAGAACAAGCCAACGACGACTCGAGTCTGGATGACTCTACGTCAGGTGGGGTTACATGTAGCGTGACATGAACCCAAGATCCCGGTTGAGGCCGTCCTCATGGGTGCGGAACTTGGCTATCAGTTTCTGCTCGACGATTTTGCGTTGTCGTGTGTCTCGAAGGCCGCCTTGGAGAACGCTTAGCCGAAGATCGGAGGCTGAATGTCCTTGACTGCTGAAGTGTTCCCCGACTGGGAGGGAACACTCCTGCCTGGCGATTGTTGCGCAGTGTCCGTTCATACGTTGTCGCAGTGTCTGCATGGTCTCGCCGATGTACCAGGAAATGATTCAGTCTGAGAGTTCCTTGTAACTGTGCAATATTAAGTTTGCCTGGATTGCGAGCATATTGCAGGCCAGGAGCTGCTGCTAACCGTTCATTATGTTAGATTTGTCCGGCTTGCAAGTGGACAGGAGGGTGTTATCTGATGGTCCCTGGTAACTGAATTGTAAAATATGTTCGATTTGTCTGGCATCCAGGCAGAATACAGTTTGAGAGTTCCGATTAACCATGCAGGGCTGTCAACATTATGGAAATGTTAAGATTGAGTTTAGGATCAAAAAGAGTGGGACATATTGCCACCCATTTCAGCATGTGGATCTCTTTCTTTTAAGAATAGGTTACAATTTTAAACCAACATTTGAGTAAGTCTCACCGCCAATGACTGAAACTTGACAGGTCTGGCAATACGTTAGATTTGCCTTGTTTCGAGGCAGAGAGCTCCTGTGTTCTACCACTGAGTCATGTGTGTCGGCCGTGGTGCACACTCACTCCTGAGTCAGAAGGTTGTGGGTTCAAGCCCCACTCCGGAGATTTGAGCACATAATATAAAACCACAAATTTTGGCCAGGACACCGGGGAGAACTCCTCTGCTCTGCTTCAAAATGGTGCCATGGGATCTTTTACGTCCACCTGAGAGGGTAGACGAGGCTTCGGTTTTACATCTCATCTGAAAGATGGCACCTCCGACAGTGCAGCGCTCCCGCAGCACTGCACTGGAGTGTCAGCCTGGATTATGTGGGCTGCATATAGTGACACCACTATCCCAGCCAGAATGGAGGTGATGGGGTAATTCCTCAGTCAATCACGCCTGGAGATCGCACTGCTGTAAGTGACTGGGATTGATTTGATGCACATAATTTGCATTATCTAATTATCCTCCACTCACTGCATTTTGCTGGAGAAATCACCGTGATTTTATTGGGAGAAGTTGCTGCAGTTTCGGTCTTGCGTGATTCTGGTCGCTGCAGCTCGTAGAAACTCTTTTTAAATAGACTCTGTAAATAGACTTTGTTTGCTTTGCTGTTTGGTTTGCTTGTTGTAAAATACACTTGTTTGCTGTAAGTCCTGTCGTAAATCCCGCCCCTGTCTCCAACTAATTGGCTGACACAGTGGTGCACCCTGAACATTTATCCCTCAACTAACATCACTAAAAAACAGATTATCTGGTCATCTGGTTGTTTGTGGGAGCTTGCCATGCACAAATCAGAAGTGTCGTGGATGTCGGTGGGAAAAGACTGGACAAGGGAGAAAAAATAGAGTCGAGATAGGAAGAAATCAGTTCCGTGGGGAAAGAACAGGCTGAAACGATGGGACTACCACAGCAGTCCTGTTTGTGGATCTTGGGAAGGAGATAGAAGCGGGCTGTGCGGGGCTGGGTGACTTATGAGGTTGGAGGCCGTGGAGGGAAGATCTCCAGAGGAGATGAGCTCAGTGACTTCGTGGAAACAATGGCTTTATGTTCGGTGGTGGGGTCATGGTCTAGGGGGAGGTAGGGGGAGGTGTCAGAGAGTTGCCATTTAGCCTCTATTAGGTAAAGATCGGTTCCCCAAACAACAACAGCGCCACCCTTGTCAGCAGGTTTAATGGCTGTTTCCTGCTCTCACCCCGAACTGGAAAATTTCATCAACTTTGCCTCCAATTTCCACCCTTCCCTCGCCTTCACATGGCCCATCTCTGAATCTTCCCATCCCTTCCTCGATTTCTCTGTCTCCATTTCTGGGGATAGGCTATCGACCAATATCCACTATAAACCCACGGACTCCCACAGTTACCTTGACTACACTTCCTCCCACCCCGCTTCCTGTAAGGACTCTATTCCATTCTCCCAGTTTCTCAGTCTCTGCCGCATCTGTTCTGACGATGCCACATTCCATACCAGTGCTTCCGACATGTCTTCCTTTTTCCTCAAACAAGGATTCCGCTCTACCATGGTTGGCATGGCCCTCGATCGTGTCCGTTCCATTTCCCACATTTCTGCTCTCACCCCTTCCCCTCCCTCCCAGAACCACAATAGGGTTCCCCTTGTCCTCACCTTTCACCCCACCAGCCTCCACATTCAACGGATCATCCTCCGCCATTTCCGCCACCTCCAGCGTGATGCCGCCACCAAACACATCTTCCCATCTCCTCCCCTTTCAGCATTCCGAAGGGACCGTTGCCTCTGCAACACCCTGATCCACTCCTCAATCATCCCCAACACCCCTTCCCCTTCGCCCGGCACCTTCCCATGCAAGCGCAGGAGATGCAACACCTGCCCTTTGTAGAGTTTCGCAATTATCGCGATTCTAATAATGTGAGAGAAGCAGGTTCAATTGTACATTTTTATTGAACGAAAGGCTGCTTTTAAATAAAAGGGTACAGCAGCCTGTAAAATGGCCGCCGAGCATCGTGACAGATGTTTTCCAGAACATAGTGAGCAGACAAGATGGCGCTGAATATACATTCATAATGAAACCATGCACGGTATAGATTGGGAAGGCAGGATGCAACCCATTTGCGTTTTGGACAAAAACAATGATATAAGTGCTTGAATCGTTTCATATGCACGATGAGAATCATTGCACTGGACAATCGGGGGCCCATCCAGACACATCAATACGCAAATACCCCCCCAGCTCAACAATGAGACATTGACGGGTGATTGGGCCAGTTTTCAGGGGATCCCGAAACCAGTTGGGGAGACAATTTATACACATCCTGCCTAGCTCAACAATGAAGAAGACATTAACGGATAGTTGGCCAGTTTCGGGTGATCCCGAAACTAGTTAAGAAGACAATTACCCCATACCGGGAGCTTTGGGCGCCAAAATTAAACAAAAGACAGCATCTTGATTTGAGCGGGAGATAAGGCCCGTCCAAACAGTATAACTATAGAGGACAAATGTTCCTCAGGAGTTACGAGTTACAGTTACAGTCAAGTTACGGATTAGTCAGATTGGAAGAGTTACGGAGATTGGAAGAGTCTTGGTCTTGCAGTCTTGTGCGTGTCCTGCCCGCGTGCTGTGCTGGTCCGGTGTTCGAGTGTTGGGTGGAGTTCAGGTTCGAGTTCGTTGTTCGTGGTCCGTGTCGGCCAGAAACGGAACCTCAGAACGAGCCACCTCGACACGGCAGGCAGTAGGGTACACCATCCCGATCGTCGGTAAACGGTGTCCGGATCCATCAGGGCAACGCAGCGGTGTGTTCCCGAGCGACCAGCCGCCGGTAGCGAAGAAAAGAATCTCGGCCGAGCGAGGCCCGAGTGATGAGAAGAAATTCCACGTGGGAGACGCCACAGTCAGTAAAACACCGACCGCGCCTGAAGATAAACGACGAAGTAGGTTCAAATCCACCTTTTTGAATCCTACCGAAGATCCAGGAAGACAGGCTTATCTTCTGGTTATTTGAGCGGGTAGCCTGGGCCATCCGCGACGAACCTTCATCAGGGCTGTCTCAAGTGGGTCCATCGCGGCAGCGAGTGTAAACAAGTCGAGCTCAGAAGCCCTTACAGCCACGTGACAGCCAGGCACTGCAGCGAAAAGCTGCGAGCCTCATTTTAAATTCCGGAGTAACCCGAGTGGTGAGCATGTTTCCCGACCCTACAAATCCAGACGTAGTTTAGGTATTGTAAGGGAGGGTGGTTCCTAAGGTTAATGTGTAATGTGTTCCCCCTTTTACGATGTGTCGTGTGTTCCCCATTTGTATAGACCAAGTTTTATAGATGTGTGTATACTTGTAATTTCTTTGATCTGCGCATATGACATGTATTTCATTATTTTGGACACCGTACAATAAAGGCATTCATTTCGTGCTATTCAACCAGGTCTATTTGAGTTTTTCTCTGCATTACTGCTCCTTTGCATCTAAGTCCAGGTGTCAGAACCGTAAGGGCGAGTGGGTCGAACCACTCACAGGTGATTATTGCAAAAGTCTGTCCGGAGACCAGAGCAAGCAATAGCACAGGCAACGAAAGCCTCACCTCGCCGGCCCCCCTTACACCTTTTACCTCCTCCTTTCCCACTGTCCAGGGCCCCAAACACTCCTTCCAGGTGAAACAGCGATTTACTTGTACTTCTTACAATTTAGTATACTGTATTCGCTGCTCACGATGCGGTCTCCTCTACACTGGGGAGACCAAACGCAGATTGGGTGACCGCTTTGCGGAACACCTCCGTTCGGTCCGCAAGCATGACCCCGAGCTTCCGGTCGCTTGTCATTTTAATTCTCCACCCCACTCCCACTCTGACCTCGGCCTCCTACACTGTTCCAATGAAGCCCAACATAAGCTTGAGGAACATAAGAAATAGGAGCAGGAGTAGGCCATTTGGTCCCTCGAGCCTGCTCCGCCATTCAATAAGATCATGGCTGATCTGATCTTGGCCTCAACTCCACTTTCCCACCCGCTCCCCATAACCCTTGACTCCCCTGTAGCTCAAATACCTGTCTATCTCCGCCTTGAATATATTCAATGACTCCGCCTCCACAGCTCTCTCGGGCAGAGAATTCCAAAGATTCATGACCCTCTGAGAGAAGAAATTCCTCCTCATCTCTGTTTTAAATGGGCGACCCCTTATTCGGAAACTATGCCCCCTAGTTCTAGATTCCCCCATGAGGGGAAACATCCTCTCAGCATCTACCCTGTCAAGCCTCCTCAGAATCTTATATGTTTCAATAAGATCACCTCTCATTCTTCTAAACTCCAATGAGTATAGGACCAACCGGTTCAACCTTTCTTCATAAGACAACCCCTTCATCTCAGGAATCAATCTAGTGAACCTTCTCTGAACTGCCTCCAATGCAAGTATATCCCTCCTTAAATAAGGAGACCAAAACTGTATGCAGTACTCCAGATGTGGTCTCACCAGCGCCCTGTACAGTTGCAGCAAGACTTCCCTACTTTTATACTCCATCCCCCTTGCAATAAAGGCCATCATTCCATTTGCCTTCCGAATTACTTGCTGTACCTGCATGCTAACTTTTTGTGTTTCATGTACGAGGACCCCCAGATCCCTCTGTACCACAGCATTTTGTAGTCTCTCTCCATTTAAATAATAATTTGCTTTTTTATTTTTCCTACCAAAGTGGATAACCTCACATTTTCCCACATTGGGCCAAAAATTCGGCACTTGCCGGGTGAGTACGCACTGTGTACTCACCCATAAGGCCTCCTGAAGTGCCGGTTTCTTGCATGCACTGCGCATGCACGGGAAACTGGAACTTCCGGTCTCGTGAAGGGAGCGGTTCAGAGGTGAACCGCGTGCGTGGTAGAGGCTGTGCGCACGCAGCAAACTTAGTTTTTTTTTCAGGTTTCTCCGGGAGGGTAAGTATTGAAGAAGCTGCGCTTTTAAAAAGGAGGCACAAGACCCGTTTTCAACAAGGTAAGTGGTTAATTAATTACAATTTAAAAAAATTTCAACAGGTTTATCTTTTTTAGATACTTTAAAGAAAGGTAAGTTTATTTTTAGCACTGTTAAAAAGTATTTTAATTTTTTCAAAAATTTAAATTTTTGTTTAAAGTATTTAACTTATAGTTATTTTAAAAATGTGATGGTTTAAAAAAAAATTATTTGAAGTTTAGGTGTTGTTTTGGGGCCGATTTCAATTCATAGATTTAACAGGTCTTCCTGTCAAATCTATGAATGAAAGATGGTCTGCTGCCATTGGCTCTCCATGGCCCACGTGATCCCAGGGGACGCATCGCACTAACTGCGCCCCTGGGACACGCAAGCACTGCACGCCGGCAGCTGCAGGAGGCCCAGGAGCTGAAGTCCCCGTGGACCCAGAGGTCAACGGCAGGCACGGTAGGTAGGTGCGCGCGGGATCCTTGCACCCGCGGGAAGCCAGGGAGCCGAATACTCCATCTGCCAAATTTTTGCTCACTCACTTAACCTATCTATATCTCTTTGTACTCGCTTTTCCACCTATCTTTGTATCATCAGCAAATTTGGCTACATTACACTCGGTCCCTTCATCCAAGTCATTAATATAGATTGTAAATAGTTGAGGCCCCAGCACAGAGCCCTGTGGCACTTTCGATTAGGCACTTTACAGCCTTCTGGACTCAACATTGAGTTCAACAATTTCAGACCATAACCTCTGCTCCCATTTTTTTCCGACGGCAGCTGTTGATGATGCTTCTGCTATTCCCAAATACAGCTCCTCTAGACCCATCTTTTGTTTCTTTACTTGTCCCATTACCATCTCCTTTCACCTTGCACCATCCTTTTGTCATTTAATCTCTCCTGCCTTCCACCCTATCCCTTTGTACTTTCCTCCCCTCCCCCCTTTCCCTGCACTTGCTTAAAAATCTGTTACATCTCTAACTTTTTCCAGTTCTGACGAAAGACCTGAAACGTTAACTCTGTTTCTCGCTCCACAGATGCTGCCTGACCTGCTGAGTATTTCCAGCGTTTTCTGTGGGTTTTTTTTAATTTCAGATTTCCAACATCCGCAGTCAGTTTTGCTTTTTTTGTATGAGGAAATTTGTGTTGGGTTTGCCTGGTTTCCAAGGCAGAGGGTTCAGTCTGACAGAGCTCCTGCTGAGGGGTAGAGCGCATTTTACCTGGCGATGTGTCGAGAGTCTCTGCTGACTGCACTATTTAGATCTGGTAAGTGCTCCTGCTGACTATAGACAGAGGGCGCGCAGCCTGAGATTTCCTTGCTAACCTGCTTGTGCAATCCCCACCCATCTGCCAAAGCCACAGAGTGGGCGGGAGGCGCAGCTCTTCGCAAACAAGAGTTCTGGCAAAAACACTCTGATCTTTATCTCTGGACGGTTGTTGGTTTAAGGCACTTTCGAAAATGTGTCAGTGCCAGCGGAACGAGGGGCTTACCGCTCTCCAGCAGATCCATGGGTAATGATGACACCAAACATTGCCACCTTTGTGCCTGTTGTTAAATGCTGATTTTTTTTTTGAAACAAGGAAAAGCCCAATGCAGCCAGCAGGATACTTGTGGAGCAGATCAAAAAAAAACTACAGCTTCCCTCAGCCTTGTGGACATCAATTGGAGGAGTGATTTGCACGAAGTGACAGCTGAGCCAAGAGTTAGTAGATCTGAGTGAGATTAAGTCTTTTGTTTTGTGTGTGTGAGTGTATATATATATATATATATATGTATATGTGCACACTTTCGAAAAAATGGCGACAAGAGTAGGCGGAGGATACCCCATGAACCCAGGTAGCCCTATGAATCCCAACTTGGGGGTGAACCCAATGAATCCTATGCCAGGACAAGCCGTCAGGATCCCCCTGAATCTCCAGCAGCAGTCTCCGGTCTTCCGGACCATGGGTCCCGGCGGCGCTTATTCCGTGAGTATCCCCCCTTTCCACCCATTGCAACTTCTTTCAACGCAAAACTTTGCAACTTCTCTTTTTCTTTTATTTATTAAATTGCATTGATCGATCGGAAGCTACTGAAACTGACCCCCACCCACCACCCACCCCCGAGAACCGAACAACAGCCAGTGTTTTTGATCTGGGAGAGAATGGTTAAATCTTTTAATCGGTGCAATTTAATTTTATTTCTTAACCTCTTATAACTAAATACATTTGCATCACATTGGAGTTTAAACTTGTATATACTTTGGGGGGGGGGGCGGGGTGATATTTGCTTTGGACACGTGCAAGAAAAATGAAACAACTCCCAATGTGTTTTTATTTTATAAGGAGTTTGTATAAAGATCGCTCCCTCTCTAATATTGGGAATGAGAGCGGCTCTCCCTGCATTTATCCTGTTGAAATGAACAGAAACACGGCCTAAAAGCTCCCCCCCTCGCCGGATCCTTCCTGGTGAATGTGTATGTTCTTCCCTTTCTCTTTACTTCCGCATTGAGTGTCGCATCTGAAAGCCTTGTTCACAGCTCGCCCAGAAGCCGCGGCTCCCGGAGCCCTGGGGAGGGGAAGCAGAGAGACCCCTGCCCCCCGCTAAACAGGACCGAGCCCGGCCAACAGGACCAGGGGGTCGGGGGGGGTCGATTCAAAGTGAAAATATATGACCAGGGCTTCCCACGTGGTCTGCCATACTGTAACTGACGAGAGGCACATGAGCGCCATCACATGCCTCGCATTATAGGGAGACTGGGAGAGGAGACTGAATTATAGACACTGGGAGAGGAGACTGAATTCTAGGGAGACTGGGAGAGGAGACTGAATTCTAAAGACTGGGAGGAGACTGAATTCTAGGGAGACTGGGAGAGGAGACTGAATTCTAGGGAGACTGGGAGAGGAGACTGAATTCTAGAGACTGGGAGAGGAGACTGAATTCTAGAGACTGGGAGGAGACTGAATTCTAGGGAGACTGGGAGAGGAGACTGAATTCTAGAGACTGGGAGAGGAGACTGAATTCTAGGGAGACTGGGAGAGGAGACTGAATTCTAGGGAGACTGGGAGAGGAGACTGAATTCTAGAGACTGGGAGAGGAGACTGAATTCTAGGGACACTGGGAGAGGAGACTGAATTCTAGGGAGACTGGGAGAGGAGACTGAATTCTAAAGACTGGGAGGAGACTGAATTCTAGGGAGACTGGGAGAGGAGACTGAATTCGAGGAGACTGGGAGAGGAGACTGAATTCTAGGGAGACTGGGAGAGGAGACTGAATTCTAGAGACTGGGAGGAGACTGAATTCTAGGGAGACTGGGAGAGGAGACTGAATTCTAGGGAGACTGGGAGAGGAGACTGAATTCTAGGGAGACTGGGAGAGGAGACTGAATTCTAGGGAGACTGGGAGAGGAGACTGAATTCTAGGGAGACTGGGAGAGGAGACTGAATTCTAGGGAGAATGGGAGAGGAGACTGAATTCTAGGGAGACTGGGAGAGGAGACTGAATTCTAGAGACGGGGAGGTAGGCGATCTGAATTATGGGGAAATACTAAATCCAGATTATTTATGTATTCGTAAATAATAGCAGCCCCAAAACATGTGGAATACAACTCTCCACATCTTTCCAGACAGAATCGTGCTTTTACCCATACCCTTTTCTTGCCCTCCAACCATCGCTCTGTACATGTGGCCACTTTCTCCTTAATTCCATGTGCCATTATCTTTGCCGTAAGTCTCCTGTCATATCAAGTGCTTTTTGTAAATCGTATAAACCCTATTTAATTTATCTATCTTTCTTCAAAGAATTCTATAAGGTTAGTCAAGCATGTCCTGCCTTTAGAAATTCATGCTGATTGGTCCTGATTAACTCATGTTTCTCCAAGTGTTTAGTTATTTCATCTCATATTATAGACACTGGTATTGTATCAACTGGAATAAGACTAACTGGTCTTTAATTTCCTGGCTTTATGCTTGCCTCCTATTTGAAGAGTCATGAGTTCAGAATTAAAAAGGCATGAGTCAGATATGTGATTTGAATTGTAGGGATATAAGGGAGACATGAAAACAGAATTATAGGGCCATGGGTTTGATAAGAAATATGAATTATAGGAACATGGTTAAAATATGAGAGCAGAATTGAGCAGCTATTAGATCCGAATTTTGGGGGCAAGGTCACATATGAGATTTGAATTGTAGGATATAGGGGAGATGTAAGAACTGAATTAAAGTAGCATAGGTGAGGTACATGATCTAAATTATAAGAACGATAGGGCAGTAAGGGGAGAAACTTGACGAGAAATCATGCCGTCAGCAAGGCCTCACATGCAATTGATGACTTATCAGAAATTCCTGTTTGCACAAAGTGGATGGAGAATTGTGGACAGTGAAAACGCAATTTTACGATAAGCCACAGGGCGTGTGAGGCCCTGCCAAGGTCTCAGAAAATTTTGGCCATAGTATCTGAATTGTAGATTGTGGTTGGATAGTGTATCATAGAGGCCATGGGGAGGTAGCGAGATCCAAATTATAGGGACATGTATGAGATATGGGGAGTTTCTAGGAGATCTGTACAGTGGGGATAGAAACATGGATGTTTCTCGACTTTTGGCTTTGAAGACACTAGGGAACCACGCATTACCCATACTTTTGTGATTTAATTGGTATGGAACTGTGATTTTGTGTGGCTATAAATTAGTACCAGGAAAGGATATCAAAGGGGCATTGTGAAATACACAATGTAAACCTGTACTGAAGGCTTATCTGATCATACCCACATGTGGAATAAGTTCTGTACCCACAATTTCCCATTTATAACACTTGCAGACAGACTGATGGGTCAGCTTAATGATAGGCTCTGACAAACAATTTATTAAATCGAGTTAAAGCATCTCACGTAAACATATAAAGCTGGGTTGGCTGGTCAATTGTCATAAGCAGGAAGGCCATGGATGGAAAGACATCACCCTTCCACTCTCACTTCTGCTGCCTGATACTTCTGTAAAGATGTTATCTATTAGAATAAGTGTATTGCCTGATTGTGACAATGTTATGTATACTTTCTTGGTTTCCCCCTTCCTCTCACTCCCCCCCCCCCCCCCCCCCCCCACAATAGCGTCCAGGGATGCCACCAGGAGCTCGCATGGGAATGCCAGGAATGCAGATGGGCATGCCCTCTGGCCCATCGTTCATGGGGAGCTCTGCCATGAGGCCAGGTATTCCGCAGCCAATGATGGACCCGTTCCGTAAACGTCTGCTTCCACAGCAGCAACCTCCGCAGCCAATGCAGAATCGTGGGAGAGGGTAAGACACCGGAAAGGAGGCCCAGGTCCCCCTGTACAGAAAACAAAGCGTTTATTAATTCCTTTCAGAGAGAACAGCCAAGTTAATGGAATGCTTTCAAATTTATAACCTGGGGCTTCCCCAGTGGCTCTGAGTTTATCCAGTGCGTAGATGAGTCCAACACACCAAGAAGGTTCCAGCTTCATTGCCACGTCTATGCCGAGCTATCAGATCTCAGAATCGGCAGTGGTAGGGCACTGCAGTTGGTCTCAGTGTCGCTGGGTTTTGGAGGAGAAAATTGGCCACGATTCCCATTCCTGACTGCTGCCCAGTGACCCTACAATATGAATATGAGACGTGGGCAAGGTACTGGGAGAGCAACCAGCACCTATGGAACCCTATTCCAGCAAGGAGTCAGTGCTATCAGAGAGGAGGGGACAAAATTGACAGAGAAAATTGGCAAGAAAAAGAAAAACAATTAAAACAAGTAATAAGTTCCTCACCAAATCTAGAAATAAAAGATAGGGTGACTTTAATTTTCTTTTGTGTGTATAAATGTAGGCCTCCTCCCTCTGCAAAGCCACATGGGAGAAATTTGCCTCCCTGCTGTCTTCGTCCTCTGGACAGATATGATAGCTCAACATTCTGTGTCCCGCTCCTGAAACAGGTCTGGCCTGGAATATGTGGTCGCAATGGGGTGTTAACGCTGATGAAAAAACCTATTATAAACTTCCCATTTGCTAAGTCTGGCCACTGGGGAGACTGGGTTTAAAAAAAAAAGGGTTTTCCCAGTGGCCATACTTAGTAAATCTAGCAAGTTTACAGTGGGGTTGTTGCTTAGCTGCTAGAAACCCGCGCATTGGGAACCGGTAGCACTATCACCCCTTTAAGACGAGTATAAAAGCAGCTACACTGGAATCGTGGTTCTCCTCCCCCACCTCAGCACCCTGCCATTCTACGAGTATCGTTGATTATTACGGAGCTGCAGAAAGCTTTGCTCTGGTGCTCCTTGAACTTCTGCACTTGGTGAGCAGACCCCTAACATGCTTTGTCCTAATGTTTGGAGGATGACGGACTAGATAGCTAAATGGAAAACAGTTTATGGTAGAGTATTTCAGCAAGAGCAGTGGCCTAAGATTTAAACGTTAATCGTTCAATTTTGTTAGTGTGACCCACAATAACCCTTTGCCATTGTAGTAAATTGCCAGCATTATCTCTATTTTGTGGCCAACAGTATTTTACAACTCCCCATTAAATTGAACCCAATAGGATGGTGTTATGCTGCACTCTGAGTGGACACTCTGCAGTGTTTAGATAACTCTTAACCCTTTCCCCTGCTGGTCAGTTTTCAGTATGGCTTTTCACAATCCTGCCTCGAACTATAGCCCCATGTCAGTGGAAGGCCAGCTAGTCAAAAGCCCTGTTTAAGATAGCTGGCGTGCATGATGTAAAATTATTGATTAATTAGAAAATAAAATCAATCCTTTTTGAAATCGGCTGCAGCTGGTTCAGGTATTGATGGCTATTTCCAGCTGCCCTAAGAAGGAAAAGGTCAAATTGTACCCTGGATAGAAATGTAAAGGAGAAGGGAAAGCTTCAGAGTTGCTTGATGGGGCAAAAGGTAAAGTGAGCTTTACTCCACAGCTGATTACAGAAGCAAGCAAAGAATGCCATGTCCCTGAAATGACTTCCTCGTGTTTGCACACAAATTCATGATTTAAAAAAAAAATGGTTTCAAACAATGCTTGGGTCTGTGCTGATCTCGGTTGGAGTGGTACAAATAACCTCATTGTAAAGAGAAATTGAAAAGGAAATGGGGAAAGGGCAGGTGAATGAGACGAGTGGATAGTGCTCTCAGAAAGTGGCACAGGCTTGATGGGCTGACTGGCCACCTTCTGTGCTATACAATTCTATGCATCTGGGATGGGGGAGGGGGAGGGGGGGGGTGCACACAAGTCAGACAGAGTTCCTGCTCCTGATCACTATCCAATGACTCCTGGTGGAATGTCTGGATGTCAGATGGGAACAGGATTGGGCTCAACCATGATGTCCTCTGGGTCAAACATCCCGTCAACACTCAGGCTGGTATTTTCTGTTCGTGGCCACCCATTCTGCCAGGAGCAGTAAATGGGTGGAATACAGTTCCACCAGAGCTCCATCCACTATTCACCGTGGCATAGTTTCCAGGGTGCGGAGATGCCGGTGTTGGACTGGGGTGGACAAAAATGAGAAGTCGCACAACACCAGGTTATAGTCCAACAGTTTTATTTGAAATTACGAGCTTTCGGAGCGCTGCTCCTTCGTCAGGTAAAGTGAGGGAATACAAATCAGTTACAAAGTTATATATGCTTTGTAACTGATTTGTATTCCCTCACTGTACCTGACGAAGGAGCAGCGCTCCGAAAGCTCGTAATTTCAAATAAAACTGTTGGACTATAACCTGCTGTTGTGCGACTTCTCATTAGTTTCCAGGGGGCAGAGCAGAGGGAGCCTGACCAAGCTTGCTGTATCTAACCATGGAGTTGCTTGATGGGGCAAAGGGTAAAGTGAGCTTTACTCTACCGCTGATGACAGAAGCGAGCGAAGAATGCCATGTCCCTGAAATGACTTCCTCGCTTTTTCACGCAAAACTTCATGATTAAAAAAAATGGTTTCAAACAAGCATGAGTTGATCTGTTCAGTTGATGTTTAAAAGGCATGCATTTAATCTTCAATCCGTATTGTTACCTAACACTGTCCCTTTGGTACCTGCAGTGTCAAGAGACGGAAGATGGCTGACAAAATTCTACCACAAAGGGCAAGTGTTTGATACTGCTGTTATTTTTTTGAGATTTACTTATGTAAGATTGTCTTGGGTGCCAATGGCAGAGTTCCTAGGTCATCCAGTAGCAGCAGACTGTCCAGCAGGATGTTCTGCGTGCCCCACATGTCGGTTGACAATCTATCTAATGGATGGCACGGCAGACGGCTGGTTCATGTGTCCAAATGGTTTCAGTGCCATGTGCTTGGCCAATAACACAAGTGGGTAGTTCTGGCACCCGGCACCCTAATGGTTACAGTGATGACTGCTTGTTACCATGACAGTGCCAGCTGTCGGGTATCCTGGGGATACATTTTCTGCTGTTCGCTAATTTTGAGGAAAAACTAGAGCTGAGTGTAAAGCGGGGGAAACTTGTTTTATAGTTACGTCTTTTTTACACTAAACTCAGCAAAAAAATAGAAAATATGCCCCATAGTGATTGTGAAGCCAGCTTCCTAAAGAGATTATTTGTGTGGGCAAGTGTCAGTTTTTTTAATTTGAAGTTGGCCTCTGCTCAGCACCTCTCTGCGATAGAAGATTTTGTCACTGACTCGTCAACCACGGGAAATAGTCTTTCCCTATCCGCCCTATCAAAACCCTTCATAAAAAGCTCTGTTAAATCTGCATTTCGCCTTCTCTGCTTCAGTGGAAATAGTCTCCAGTCTGTCCTCACAATTAGATTATCATCCTGGTGAACCTACATTGTACTCTGGCTTTAATGTTCTTTCTATAACTGGGCACTCAAAAACTACACACAGTATGCTAACTGTGGCCTGACCATTGCCTTGTACAAATTTATCATTACCTCCATGTTCTTGTACTCTATGCCTCTATTTAAAAACCCAAATTGCTATTGGCCTTTCAAGGAATTATGTATTTGAACCCCAGACCTGTAACAGCCAAAATTTCTCTTTAGCGTGTAGTTCAAAATATTCTGTCCAAACAAGTTTGAAAGGACAAGATCTATAAATGTGCCCCTGGACCTTCTTGAAATTTCAAGTGAATATATCCCAAAAATTTCACACATTCACTCTTGCACCTTACTGAAATCAAAAGTGACAATGCAGCAGAGTACAGTGTGGCAACCATAAACCAAACATCTCACAGACATGTGTGTGTCAGCCGTGGCTCAGTTGGTAGCACTCTCACCTCTGAGTCAGAAGGTTGTGGGTTCAAGTCCCGCTCCAGAGACTTGACCACAAAAATCTAGGCTGACACTCCAGTGCAGTACTGAGGGGGTGCCGCACTGTTAGAGGTGCTGTCTTTTGGATGAGATGTTGAACCAAGGCCCCGTCTGCTCTGTCAGGTAGACGTCAAAGATCCCATGGCACTATTTCGAAGAAGAGCAGGGGAGTTCTCCTCGGTATCCTGGGCCAATATTTATCCCTCAACCAACATCACTAAAACAGATTATCTGTTCATTTTCACATACCACGTTTCCTACATTACAACAGTGACTACACTTCAAAAAAAGTACTTCATTGGCTCTAAAGCACTTTGGGACGTCTGGTGGTCATGAAAAGCGCTATATAAATGCAAGTCTTTTTTTTCTCCAGGCAACACCACAAGGAAACTAGTTACTGCACAGTTGCTCTTGTTTCAGTCCAAAGCAGCCTTGATATGTTGTTATCCTTTAATTTTCAGATCCGAGAACTTGTTCCCGAATCCCAAGCTTACATGGACCTCTTAGCCTTTGAGCGCAAACTGGATCAGACTATTATGAGGAAACGGCTGGAGATTCAAGAGTCTATGAAGAAACCCTTAATGGTATAGCTCCTCAAAACATCAATTCCGTTACATTTTTGAAGGAGGTTCTAAACTATTTTCCTTTCAGGATTTAATAGATAGTCTCAAAAGTGTTATTCTTTTCCTTCACTTCTGCATGATCATGTTCCTTCATTGTGCATCAGCAATGTCTCACAACTATTCAACAGTGTTTAATGAAAACAAACTACAAAACAAAGGCCATGTACAACAACAACAACAACAACTTATATTTATATAGTGCCTTTAACGTCGTAAAACGACCCGAGGCGCTTCACAGGAGTATGAACAGACAAAAATTTGACACCGAGCCACATAAGGAGAAATTAGGGCAGATGACCAAAAGCTTAGTCAAAGAGGTAGTTTTTAAGGAGTGTCTTAAAGGAGGAAAGAGAGGTGGAGAGGTTTTGGGAGGGAATTCCAGAGCTTAGGGCCCAGACAGCTGAAGGCACGGCCACCAATGGTTGAGCGATTATGACCAGGGATGCTCAAGAGGGCAGAATTAGAGGAGCGCAGATATCTCGGGGGTGGGGGGGGGGGTTGTGGGGCTGGAGGAGATTACAGAGATAGGGAGGGGCGAGGCCATGGAGGGATTTGAAAACAAGAATGAGAATTTTGAAATCGAGGCGTTGCTTAACCGGGAGCCAATGTAAGTCAGCGAGCACAGGGGTGATGGGCGAATGGGACTAGGTGCAAGTTTGGACACGGGTAGCCGAGTTTTGGATGACCTCAAGTTTACGTAGGGTAGAACATGGGAGGCCAGCCTGGAGTGCGTTGGAATAGTCAAGTCTAGAGGTAACAAAGGCATGGGTGAGGGTTTCAGCAGCGGATGAGCTGAGGCAAGGGCGGAGACGGGCGATGTTACGGAGGTGGAAATAGGCGGTCTTAGTTATGGCGCGGATATGTGGTCGGAAGCTCATTTCAGGGTGAAATATGACACCAAGGTTACGAACAGTGTGGTTCAGCCTCAGATAGATAGATGTTAGAGAGAGGGATGGAGTCAGTGGCTAGGGAATGGAGTTTGTGGCGGGAACCAAAAACAATGGCTTTGGTCTTCCCAATAGTCAATTGGAGAAAATTCCTGCTCATCCAGAACTGGATGTTGGACAAGCAGTCTAACAATTTAGAGACGGTGGAGGGGTTGAGAGAAGTGGTAGTGAGGTAGAGCTGGGTGCCTACATGTGGAAACTGACGCTGTGCTTTTGGATGATGTCGCCAAGGGGCAGCGACGTAGATGAGAAATAGGAGGGGGCCAAGGATAGATCCTTGGGGAACACCAACTATGCAGGAGCGGGAAGAGAAGCCATTGCAGGTGATTCTCTGGCTACGATTAGATAGACAAGAATGGAGCCAGGCGAATGAAGTTCCACCCAGCTGGTCGTCGGTGGAGAGGCGTTGGAGGAGGTTGGAGTGGTCAACCGTGTCAAAGGCTGCAGACAAGTCGAGAAGGATGAGGAGGGATAGTTTACCTTTGTCACAGTCACAAAGGATGCCATTTGTGACTTTGATGAGAGCCGTTTCGGTACTGTGGCAGGGCGGAAACCTGATTGGAGGGATTGAAACATGGAGTTACGGGAAAGATGGGCACGGATTTGGGAGGCGACAACACATTCAAGGACTTTGGAGAGGAAAGGAGGTTGGAGATGGGGTGGTAGTTTGCAAGGACAGAGGGGTCAAGGGTTGTTTTTTTGAGGAGAGGGGTGATGACGGCAGATTTGAGGGAGAGGGGGACAGTACCTGAGGAGAGAGAACCGGTAACAATGCCATTGTAATCAAAACATTAACAGAATGATCTTTGTATTAGTTGTTTCACTTGTGTCTAAACTTGCTGCCAGATTAAGAGGTTTCCAGTAAACACAACCTACCATTGCGCCAGCCTAGTGTCTCTGGTTGGGGAGGTCACTTGCGGCTAACCACAAGATTGTGAGTTTAAGACTGGGCTCCCTTCCACTTGGATTTGGTCACCTTAGTGTGATTGAGTTTCATGGCTTCCTCTTGCTTCTGTCCATTATTATGCGGTTAGGTCGGCGGACCTGCTGAATACATGACGTGCAGTGTTCCACCTCCGGTGGAGGAAAAGGAGGCATCAGGTAATCACAAAATGGCCTAGGTGCAGCCATGGACAAGTATTTGGCCAAAAGCAGCCTGCTGTCTTGACCAGAAGACACTGAATTGCGCCAAGTGGCCCAACATTCCTAACTCGAGGATGAGCTGGTCTATCATTGTATTCTCCTGACTAGAGGACAATGAGTGGCCCAGACTGCCTGGCAATTCTATAGGAAGATCATCGAGATTTTGTGCAAACAATCTCCTCCTGTCTCCGCTTTGTCAGGATATGCAATAGCAAGTGACCTGCAAGAGGAGAAAATCTAGAGGAAAAATGTTTAATCTCGTAAAGACCACACGCTGTTTGTAGGATTAACAGATGGCCTGACTATTATTTGCAGTTGTCCTACATTGGAAAGTTTCTGAGACACTTGGTGTTTTCTTCATTTCAGCAAAAGCGCAAACTAAGGATCTACATCTCCAACACCTTCACTCCAGCCAAGCCCGAGGGTGATGAGGGAGAGACTGTTGCATCATGGGAGCTTCGGGTGGAAGGAAAGCTACTTGATGATGTAAGTTGGATTTAGTCTGTCCTGCACTCGGTACCTGTACCTAATGATGGTATTAAATATATCAGTAGCCGAGATTATTTTATCCGTGGCAAATGCAAGCGCAATCATGGTGACGTACCAAAATGCTTGGTTTTTAATAAATACCAGGATGCAGTATTTCTTTGAACGAGTACCTGAGAATGGAGCTATCGGAGGGGCTTGTACTATAGAACTCTTTTGTGAACACTACAGGTATACAAGTTTAAAAAAACTTAACTAATACCTGGCACCAGGTCACAGAGAGGGTAGCGGATGCCTGACATTGGGTCATAGAGTCATAACAGCACAGAAGGAGGCCATTCGGCCCATCGAGTCCGTGCCGGCTCTCTGTAGAGCAATCCAGTCAGTCCCATTCCCCGCTCTATCCCTGTAGCCCTGCAAGTTTATTTCCCTCAAGTGCCTATCCAGTCTCCCCTTGAAAACATTGAGTGTCTCCGCTTCCACCACTTCCGTCGGCAGCGAGTTCCAGGTCCTCACCACTCGCTGCGTAAAAAAAGTTTTTCCTCACATCCGCCCTGTATCTCTTGCCCAAAACCTTAAATCTGTGTCCCCTAGTCCTTGTACCATCAACTAGTGGGAACAGCCTCTCCCCGTCTAGCCTATCCAAACCCGTCATAATCTTGTACAGGTCTATCAAATCATCCCTCAACCTCCTTTGCTCTAAGGAAAACAAATCCAGCTTCTCCAACCTGTCCTTGTAGCTAAGATCCCCCATCTCCGGAAGCATTCTGGTAAATCTCCTCTGCACCCTCTCAAGGGCCTTCACATCCTTCCTAAAGTGTGGTGACCAGAACTGGATGCAATACTCCAGTTGTGGCCTAACCAGCGCTTCATAAAGGTTCAGCATAACTTCTCTACTTTTGTACTCAATACCTCTATTTATGAAACCCAAGATCCCATATGCTTTGCTAACCACTCTCTCTCTCAATATGTCCTGCCACCTTCAGGGACCTATGCAGGGTCACAGTGAGGGTATTGACTGTCTGGCAGAGGATTATAAGACTTCAGTTCAGTTGAGAGATCATGATGTAGTCATAAATTGTAAGACTGAAACTGGCAATTAGCAGAACCTCAAGACCAAACTACCACCAGATATGTGTTGTTCTTTTCAATATAATGTAGGGTTTATTTTAATATATTTATAAACTGCACCCTCTATATTTTGTAAATCCTATAACATGTCATCTGAAAGTGGAACACATATATATTTGAAGTAAATGACCCAATTCGATTTGTATACCATCTCACAGAATAGAGTTGTTACAACCAATGTTCCTATTTTTTTTGGGTGCGTGGCCCCTTCAAAATACTGCGCATGCGCGGTTTTTTGCATTGAACAGCCGACGAGCTGGCTGCGCGGGAGGTCCAAAAAACTGCGCGGCCGCACAGCTTAAAGGGAACATTGGTTACAACACTAAGATAAATACAGTATATAAATAACATGGTGGTGCAGGGCATAGGGATACAGAATACCAATACTACAAAGCTGTAAGGGCACAGTAATTACATCCAAGCTACTTGGTGCAGTGAGTTCCTTATCTTGGCTGTGCTGTCAGAGCAAGGCTTGGAGCACAATCTAAGCAAGATCGAAGAAAAGGAACGATCGAGACGCCCAAATCCCCTGAGCGGCAGGTTATCGAGCGGAGTTGTCTGAGGCTTAGTAGCAGGTTACATCCTGCCCTGGCACTGTGCCCGTTTATAAACAGAAGTGCGTTCAACCGGGTAACTGAAATGTGCTGATTCTGTCATTTTCCCTTTTCCAGCCTGGAAAGGTGAAAAGGAAGTTCTCATCCTTTTTCAAGAGTCTGGTTATCGAATTGGACAAAGATTTGTACGGACCAGACAATCACTTGGTGGAGGTAGGATCGGCTGCTCGGCGATGATTGGGTTAAATAACAAGATGGGGCCGCTGTGCTATCCTATCCTCACCCCTCCCCTCACCCCCGCACAGGAAGCACTAATTCTGTGAACCAGGAAATTTTCACTGTCAAAAAAAACGTTGTGAGGCCACTACAAGCTTAAATTTACTGCTTCAACCTCCAGAGTACACACATAACATGCAGGGTCAATCAACACAGAAACATGATATCACTACACAGCCAGATAAACCAGTTCTACAGCAGGAGGCATACATAATGCAGCTGCTACTCCTTCACTGCCCTTCAGACATCCGCTGCATGCATTTTTCAATATGTGTGTCTTAAATACCAGCCATCGTGACACCTTTCATAAAGTCCCGTTTGTTGGCTTTCGCCCTGTTTGTTTTGCCCCGTATAAAGCTAATCTGATCGCTCCGCACAAGGTGTGAATGTGTTTGACAGCTTCCGCTACGTGTATGATAGTGACTCCCACCTGTTCCTATTGTGGGAGTTCAGAAAGGCTGTGTGTTTTTTTTGTTGCTGCCTCCTTACTTTTTACCTCGGAGGAATCAAATGTCTCTCGGCAACATTAATACTGCACAAAGGTGCTGGCAGCCCCAAGCTGTGCCAAATCTTCCCTTTGTTACTATTTGTTGCTCTATATTATATTCCAAACTGTAACAGGGATTATAATAGCAACCCTGCAGTTTTCTGTATGGTTAACTTGTGTTTCATCAGCGGAAGGATTTGGACTGTTGAGTATCAGGTGTAGACACAATCCTCAGTGCAGATGTACAGAGAAAAAAAGATGATAGATTATCAAGTAACACCAACGCTGAAACCATTAACGGACACAGTCTCAAGGTGATGTTTGCCATCTGTGCTACTCCTTCTCAATGGGGTGAATTCAACCTTATCTTCACACAAGGAGAACTCCTATTGCTTAGTATGGCCCCAGTGCTGCGATGTTATTACCCAATAAAAAGTAAAACTGTTAAAACACCGTTCAACTGAAATAGAATTGCGTTGTGCAGACCCCCCCCAATGCCTCAGATTTAATACTCTTGTATTTATGTTTAAGGCCTTCCGTGGCCTCACCCCTCACTTTCTGTGTAACCTCCTCCGGTCCTGAAAACCCCGCTTCCCCAAAGTTTGATGACCCTCCCTTGTGCATCCCCCTCCCTTTACCCCACCATTGGCAACTGTGCCTTCAGACAATTAGGCCTTCCACTCTGGAATTCTTTCCCTAAACCCCTCCGTCCCGCCGTCTCCCTCCCTCCCTCTTCCTTTAAGACCCTCCTTCAAACCAACGTCTTTGACCAACCTTCTGTTCATCCCTTGTAATCTCTCTTTCCTTGGCTTAGCATCTGTTTCTTTCCTTACGCCTCTGAGAAACGCTTCGGGACATTTTTCTTTGTTAATGGTACCATATAAAACGCAAGTTGTGTTTGTTACAGGATAATTAAATGCAGTTCATTACATTTTGAGTAAATTCTTCCCCAGCCACTGACCACGTAAATGAGACTGGCAGTAGAAAAACCAGAGGCGCCATTGGCGTGTGTCCCAGTGGCGGCATTAGCAGAGGCCTGAGAGATGGGCGCTTGCCCACTCAGGTGTAAATAGTTACTGGAGACCTAAAGGGGAGGAAAATCATTTAAAAAATGGTAGGGGGGGTGGGGGGGTTAAAAAAAAATGTTTTGGCATGACTGGCATGTTGTGTAACTTGCCTTGTAACTGGCGTGTAACTCTGGATTACAGTGGCACAGGATGCCCACTACCCAGGAGACAGACGGCTTTCAGGTGAAAAGACCGGGCGACGTGAATGTCAAATGTACCCTGCTATTGATGCTGGATCACCAGGTAGGAATTTCCTGATTCACTTGGAACAAAGAAACAGGAACAAAAGCTGCTCTATGCGGCACGTGCTAATAATGTCTCTGGCTCCTTATGCGGGTAATTTTTCAAATTCATTCTCGGGACGTGGGCGTCGCTGGCAAGGCTGCATTTATTGCCCATCCCTGTTTGTCCTGAGCAGGTGGTGGTGGATCATCTTCTTGAACCGCTGCAGTCCATGTAGTAAAGTTGCTCCCACAGCTTCCTACTTTGTAGCGGCTTGATACAATTGAGTGGCTTGCTAGGTCACTTCAGAGGGCAGTTAAGAGGCAGCCACGTTGATGTGGCACTGGAGTCACCTATAGGCCAGACCGGGTAAGGACGGCAGATTTCCTTCCTTTAATGACATCAGTGAACCAGTTGGGTTTTTTACGACAATCCAACAGCTTCATGGTCACTTTTTTTTTTACTTGTACCAACTTTTTATTTCCAGATTTTTAAAACTGAGTTCAAATTCTCAATCTGCTGGGATTTGAACTCCTGTGCTCTCGATTACTAGTCCAGTAATGCAACCAACTACAGCACCATACCCAACTTAACCAAAAATATGGTGATGTTGCTATTATGGCTCGCACCCGTTGTGTGGATTGGAAACCAGTATCTTAAAATTCCCTAATCTGTAATGAGCTAAATATAGCCATTGCTCGCAGCAGGTAAAGGGTTCGCGCCATATCTGTAAGAAAGCTGGACAGTGGAAATTGCTGTAGAATTGGTTCTCAAAGCTGGGAAACACAGACTGAGCGCTAACTTAGGTTCGAGGATGAGGAAAAAAAAGGCTGCAGGATAATTAAGGAAATCCGATAGCATCACTTGCCATGAAAACAACATTCCAGCCATCTATGCAGTGAACAGAGCCGTTAGATCGTGTTACAGCTTGTAGCTCACCCAGCCCAGCTGCTGTAGTGTAGAACATATATATTTTGTTTGCTGGCAAGGGGTTGTCATTGTTCTGGGTCTGCGGGGTGATGGCCTTGTCAAGGTGGTGGCAGTTTTACTTCATGTGATTGTCTGCTACAACAGACAGGAAGTGCCAGTCATAGAGCTGTGTGCAACTGACCAAAATGTGCAGCCTGTGATCGCACGTGATCTTGTCTTCCGCTTCAGCCCCCACAGTATAAGCTGGATGCCAGGCTGGCCCGTTTGCTGGGAGTCCACACTCAGACACGGGCTAACATCATGCAGGCGCTGTGGCTGTACATCAAGAAGAACAAGCTGCAGGATAGCCATGAGAAGGAATACATCAACTGCAATCGCTACTTCAAGCAGGTAAGAAACACTCCACCCCAACAGAGAGCCAGAGTCCTGAGTTACACGATATGTGCACAAGTGTAAGCCGTGATTTCTCATGCAATCAATTCCTCACCTCAGTGTTTAGGGGAGAGCTGATGAGCGAGTACAAGGCAATTTCCCAGTGAGAGGGAAAGAAAATCAAAAATTGCTCTTTCAAATCTGTTAGATGGCAGTTCTTGGTATGGACAGAAGCTTGGAAGGACTTTGACTGCCTACTTTTGGTGAGCCGTCAACTCCGTCATTTAGCGCATAGCGTAGGCAGACCTGAAACAAGAAGGAAATACAAAATCAGAAGCAATCGGACTCTCCGAGCATTCCATAGAGTTGACCCAATCGCTAGTGTTTCACAGTTTACTGTTAGAATAACAAATGATGTTCCTGTGTATATACTCAAGTCTAATCCTTCTCAGGAATCCGTCTAAAGCAGGTGTGTCCAACCTGCAGCCTTCGGGCCTCATGAAGGAAATATATATGCAGGGCTATGGGGAACGAGCAGGGGGAGTGGGACTAATTCGATAGCTCTTTCAAAGAGCCAGCACAGGCACAATGGGTTGAATGGCCTCCTCCCGTGCTGTATGATTCTATGAAGCCCTGGACCCTAACAATCTGGCCCTCAAAGCCAAGGCAACTCGGTCCTATTTGTGCTTATATTTATTATTTGCTCCATTTATCAGCAGCTTGAGATATATGCAAATTAATGGTTTTAAATGTTATATGCCTTCCCCCCCCACAGTTTCATATGGTTCACAAACCCAAATGCTTGGACATTCCTGGCGGTGTTATGGTCTGAAGATAAAGGCACCACTACACAACGAAGTACCTCAGAAATGTTTTTGAGGCTGCATCTCCTCTTTTTTAAGTTGAATCTCTCTCTCCCTTCATGCTGTTCTCCGAGGGCCTTGCAGCAACTGCAGACAGAGAGAAGGCAACTTATTCTAGGGCTCTTCTAGTGCCACGCTGGAGCCAGGCTGACAACTCCCCTCCCCTCAGTCTCCGTGCGTTATCACTCGCACAATAAGGCTGAAATTAGGAACTTAGTCTAGTGGGAATCAAACATCTGTTAGTCCATTCTATTCCACATGTTGGCATTCCTGTGCAAATTCAGTAGGTGTTTCGTGCTGTATTAGGTTATTTTGGACAGTGATAATTTATATACAATAATTGGATCAGTCCAAATGAAATCTAACCGCTTAAACATATGGGAGACCATTTGAACTCTTCATTAATCAATCCCAGCTCAGTAATAAATACCAATGCCTCAATAACCAAGTTGTCAGTAAAGCTGAGATCTGCCTTGAGAGCCTCACACAGTTACAGTTCCCTTTTGCTGTGTCTCCTCTGTTAACAGTGAGTCTGTTTTCTTAGATCTTTAACTGCATGCGAATGAAATTCTCTGACATTCCAATAAAACTGGCTGGCCTCCTGCAGCATCCAGACCCCATCATTATCAATCACATGATTAGGTAAGAGAAGAGGCGCTGGTGTTCTGACTCGCACAGTCAGGGTTGTGTCGAATATTTGATTCATCAATGACGTGATTAGTTGAATATTTTTTTTATTTGTTCCTGGGATGTGGGCATCGCTGGCGAGGCCAGCATTTATTGCCCATCCCTAATTGCCCTTGAGAAGGTGGTGGTGAGCCATCTTCTTGAACCGCTGCAGTCCGTGTGGTGAAGGTGCTCCCACAGCGCTGTTAGGGAGGGAATTCCAGGACTTTGACCCAGCGACGATGAAGGAACGGCGATATATTTCCAAGTCAGGATGGTGTGTGACTTGAAGGGGAACTTGGAGGTGGTGGTGTTCCCATGCGCCTGCTGCCCTTGTCCTTCTAGGTGGAAGAGGTCGCGGGTTTGGGAGGTGCTGCCGAAGACGAATGTATAGATCAACGCTGGGCGATGTTTTAAAGATGCGCAGCGCTTGACGGTTTTGTTTTAACTTTGTTCTCATCGAAAACCACCACTGGCCACTCGATCTTTAGCCTGAAATGAAAATGCATCTTTCGATGTGAAGGAAGAGCTAGTCGCTGACAGCAAAGCAGAGCTGCCGCACCCCACAAAGGATTAGTGGCACCTGCAAAGATGATAAGAAAACAGTGAAGGGTCGCAGAGGGAGGGATTAATCTGCCAAAGGGTCGATGAAAGAGGGATAACCATGCCAAACCGTCAGAGAAGGATAGAGGAAAATACTGAATGACCAAGGATGGTGAGACTGGGATAAATGTGCTAAAGTATCGGTGACGGGAATTACTGGTGAGTTTTTCAGGTTGCCGAAACTGAAAAGTAGACTTCCCACCCAACTAATTGAGACAATTCTCCATGAAAATATTGCAGCTGCCCCCATGAATTGGATCAGTACTGTGCTCAATGACTTCAACCAACTGATGTGTCTCAATACCCATGGTTTTATGTACTGGAAATGGGATGACTGGCAGTGAGTTACAAGTGAAAATTCAATCAAGGGGTTCCTATGATATCACAAACTGGAGAAGCATTCATTTATAGCCTGTATTAGTGATTGTGTGCTGTAATATACAGTTGTTGGTGATTGGGTGCAGTAACAGATAGTCTCTTAGTGACGGGCTACGGTAGTGGAGTCTCCATTAGTGACTGGTAAAGTAATATAGAAGCTGGGTATAATAATATACAGTCTCTATCTTGGTGACGGTACAGTAAGGAAGAGTGTATTAGTGAGTGGGGTTATATCATCTATGTTCGAGACTAGATGCAGTAATACAGAGACTGTGTTAGTGACTGGATTACAATAATACAGAATCTGTATTAGCGAGCAGATATGGTAATAAAGCTCTCATCATGTGGTTAACTACAGTGTTGATCCTAATGATCAGAAGAAAACTGCTTGTTACGACATTGATGTAGAGGTTGATGACCCTTTGAAGAGTCAAATGAGCAACTTCCTCCTTTCAACAACCAACCAGCAGGAAATTGCAGTCCTGGATATTAAGGTAAGCAATTATGAGGTTAAAGAATGTGAATTCCTTCTTTTTGATTTACTGAGTCTATGGTGGCGATTTTCCCCGGATACTTCAGGTGCTAAAGAGCCTCTGAGGTGGCCAAGTTGGGGTCTTGAGCTGCAACACCGGTTTAGCCCACATTTAGGGCAAGACGCCATCTTGGTAAAGGAGTTGAAGCGCGCATTAGGAACAGCTGCCCGAAGGATCGTTAAGGGTCAATTAAATTGCCTGCTAGCTCTCATTAAAGAGGCTGCATGGTATTTTGGTGACTAGCGCTTCAACTAATGCCCTCTCCTAACAGCAACCAGCTGAACAGGAGTAAACAGGTCATTGCTGAGGATTTCGAGCGCTACTTAAAGGCATGCTCAGCTTTCACTGTTCACTTGCTGCTGGTGGCGGTTTGAAGAGGACTTTTGAGACACATCGGGAGACTTTCTGGGACAGTTTGTCAAGACTTCACCAGCACTCTATCAACTTTTATTGTGGAAATTCTCTGCGGACTTCACCAAGAGAGAGTGCGTGCTGTGCGATTCTACCTTATTGGACACTTTATAGTAATCACCAGGAGAAAGGGTGTGTGTGGTCATTGGCATCTTGCTAGGGGTCCCCCTTGGCCTGGAGGAGGAGTGGGAGGAGGACATGAGGCCAGGCAGAGCAGCACCAGCTACTGCAGGAGAGAGGGACAGGAGGGCGAGGTGGACTCCTTCCCCACCAGCCCCCTGCCGCCGTCGTGGGTACGAGAAATCCCTCATCCTCTGGCCCTCCTCCACCAGGACCTCCAGTGCTCCTTCCGAGAATCCGCGCGCCCTCTCCCTCGGCCCCTGAGCCACCCTGAAACGTGTCGTTTTCTGTCAAGTCAACCCACTCCACACCTTCAGTGGAAGTGGGTGTGTGGAGGCTGCATATCGTCGCTCCACGAAAAATTGCTTCTAATCAGTGCTTGAATGCTAAACCTGCAGGCGTCTGTTTTAGCGCCTCCAGGCTAGTTTAAATCATGGTAATCAGTAATTAAAACATTTGCGTGTTAAAACCAGACTTTCAAACAACTGTGTCTTATTAGCAAACCACCCACTTAGTGCCTGTTTTCACTCTTTCACCAAAATAACTCCCTATGAGTCCACATCTACTCAGTGGCTGAAGCCGATTGCTGTGATAAAGCTTGACTTTCATTGGATTCTAGGCCCTTAATCTAGGAGTTATGCTTGTGGGAGCCACTATAAAAAGGAATGTCACCGGGATGTCGCAGTGACAAAATGAATCATTTTTGTCTAAGGTTTAGCTTGGTATGATATTTCATTCTGTCATGGTGCACAAGAGGGTTACAAACCAGCTTTACCCACTGAAATATTATCCCATCTTAACTTGATACCTTTGTTACAATAATTAGTCAGTTTTGTCTAAAGACAGGTGACTATGGGAAGAGCCAAGCCATTCAATTCAATTATTATAAAAAAAATATGTGGGACTTGTTCAAAAATTGGCAGCTCTTTTTGAATGTAACAGATAATTATTTAAATTCAGCTTGGTCCCCGTCACTATTTTGACAGCATTCATCAGCCTGTCTTTTTTCAAATCAGAGACCCTGTCTGTGACCTTCAAAGAGAGTTAGTTAGGCCAGATAGATTGTGTAGTTGGCGAGAAAAGCAAAAAGGACCACTATGTAAAAAAAAAAAAATTAATTATATCATAGTTTTTTTTAATAGTATTTGCGATATACTAACAATTTCAGCTGCCTAGGCCCGAAGCTCTGGAATTCTCTCCCTAGTCCTCTCTACCTCTCCTCCTTTTAAGATGTTCCTTAAAACCTACCTCTTTGACCAAGCTTTTGGTCACCTGTCCTAATATCTCCTTATGTGGCTCGGTGTCAAATTTTGTTTGATAATCGCTCCTGCGAAGAGCCTTGGGACGTTTTACTACGTTAAAGGTGCTATATAAATACAAGTTGTTGTTGTTGTTATTTTACTATTGCAAAGACATGTTAGCTAAGCTTAACAAATGCAGTAAAATATATGCTGTGTTAGTGCTACTATTTGCTGGTTCCATCGCTATTTGATAAATTGGTTTGGCAGTTCGAATCTTAAACCGAATCTTGTATCCCATAAAGACACGGGATAGAAGCAGTAGTTGGAATAATCTGTGAAGTTTTCTCTGTTTGTTACCTGGGCATACTATGAATTTTACCGAGATAGCAAGGCAAGTTAAAACATTCTGGGACATACACCTTTGAGAGTAATCTGAAACATGGAAGCCAAAAATGTCTCGATAGCAAAAAATAAACCTCAAAGCATATCAGTGACAGGAGTAGTGGAACTAGTATAAGTCGGGATATTGCAATGTGACTTTATTTCTGCAGGAGGACACTGTATTAGGGTAGGTATTCCCTCCTGTGATCTGATGGATGACTTTGGCAAAACTAATCGAACAATCCCTCCAAATGTCTTTCACAGTACACTGCATAATAAATGATCACTGCTTCTCAAGGAGTGCTTTAAGGATTATGAACTCAATGATCACTCCCACAGTGTTACTCTGACACCCTTTCTCTCACGCGCCCCAATCTGTCAATATTCCGTGCAGCATATAAATTAGTATAATGTATACACAAGAAATCATCGTAGAGAAATAGGGGAATAAATCTCAAAATAATCTGAGGAACCCGCAGAGAGATGCTGCTTCAGAACACCGCACAGGATCCAGATTATAGTGTCAGCCGTGGCTCAGTTGGTAGCACCCTCACCTCTACCGAGGGAGTGCTGCACTGTCAGAGGTGCCGTCTTTCGGATGAGACGTTCAACCTGAGGCTCTGTCTGCCCTCTCAGGTGGACGTAAAAGATCCCATGGCACTATTCCGAAGAAGAGCAGGGGAGTTCTCCCCGGTGCCGTAGCCAATGGGCCAGAAATTCGGCTCCCTGGCTTCCCGCGGGTGCAAGGATCGCGCGCGCACCTACCTACCGCGCCTGCCGTTGACCTCTGGGCCCACGGGGACTTCAGCTCCTGGGCCTCCCCCAACTGCCGGCGCGCAGTGCTTGTGTATCCCAGGGGCGTAGTTAGTGCGATGCGTCCCCTGGGATCACGTGGGCCATGGAGAGCCAATGGCAGCAGACCATCTTTCATTCATAGATTTGACAGGAAGACCTGTCAAATCTATGAATACAGATCGGCCCCAAAACAACCCTAAAACTACAAATAATTTTTTTTTTAAATCACATTTTTAAAATAACTATAAATTACATTAATTAACTATTTTAAACAAAAATTTAAATTTTTGAAAAAATTAATTAAATTTTTTAACGGGGCTAAAACTAAACTTACCTTTCTTTAAAGTAATTAAAAAAGATAAATCTGTGGAAAAAAATGTTTAAATTTTAATAAAATCAACACTTACCTTGTTAAAAGAAAATGAGAAGTCGCACAACACCAGGTTATAGTCCAACAGATTTATTTAATTTTACAAGCTTTCGGAGCTGTTCGCTCCTTCCTCAGGTAGGTTAGCAGTGAGAGAATCTCCACATCATGACCTCTATTGTTAAAAGAAGGCCTTGCCCCTCCTTTTTAAAAGTGTATCTTCTCTGTGCTTACCTTCACGGAGGAACCTGTTAAAAAAAAATCCGAAGTGCGAGGCGAACGCGCTGGCCCTCCGGCGTGCGCATTCGACCTCTGAACCCCTTTCCTCAGGGGAACGGAAGTGCCGGTTTCCCGCGCATGCGCAGTGCATGCAAAAAACCGGCACTTTCGTTCCGTCCACGGGTGAGTACACAGTGCGTACTCACCCGACAACAGCCGAATTTCTGCCTCATCGTTTATCCCTCAATCAACATCACTAAAACAGATTATCTGGTCATTATCACATTGCTGTTTGTGGGAGCTTGCTGTGCGCAAATTGGCTGCCACCTTTCCTACATTACAACAGTGACTACACTCCAAAAGAAAAGTACTTCATTGGCTGTAAAGCACTTTGGGATGTCCGGTGGTCGTGAAAGATGCTATATAAATGCAAGTTCTCAACCTTGTTTTCAAATCCCTCCATGGCCTCGCCCATCCTATCTCTGTAATCTCCTTCAGCCCCACAACCCCCTGAGGTATCTGCGCTCCTCTCATTCTGCCCTCTTGAGCATCCCTGATTATAATCGCTCAACCATTGGTGGCCGTGCCTTCTGTTGCCGAGGCCCTAAGCTCTGGAATTCCCTGCCTAAACCTCTCCGCCTCTCTTTCCTCCTTTAAGACGCTCCTTAAAACCTAACTCTTTGACCAAGCTTTTGGTCACCTGCCCTAATTTCTCCTTATCTGGCTCGGAGTCAAATTTTTTGTCTTTTAATATTCTTGTGAAGCACCTTGGGACGTTTTACTACGTTAAAGGCGTTATATAAATACAAGTTGTTGTTGAAGTCTGTCTTTTTATTAAATTCCTTCAAATGCATATTCCAATTGCATTGAATAGCCACCTTACAACATTCAGACACCCACGCTGCCATTGCAGCCAACATCCACTGTTTTGTACTAAAACATTAATATTTATATTATCTTTCATAGATTATTGCTTAGCAGTTATATACAGTATTATATTGATGGAATGCCACAGGTCCTTGTGGCTGAAAGGGTTTCCAGTAAAGTCTTAGAACTTTCAACCACGTCAGCCTGTGGTAACTCGTGATCACTGCACTGTTCTAGTATATAATTGATTATAACGGGTCCTGCTGATTAGCTCAACATATTGCACACTCCCTTTAGTGACATGAATTGCTCAAAGACCTTTTTTACTTATTTGGATAGCCGCCTTACATACATCAATATTTCCAACCATTTTACAGTTTGTAACATCGTATTTGAATAGTTTCCACTGTCTGAGAATCACTTACATTTATTCAAAGGGAGAATTCATCCTACATGATTCTTGTCTGCAGTGCAATAAGTTTGGCAAACTATTTTCTTCAGGTTTCTGAACCATCTTATTTATTTCAATTGGCTGATTTGCACAACCGCTTCAAGTCTCAACGCAGCAAGCTTTTCCTTTTTTTAAAAGTGGACTTTTAACCATGATTTTTCTTTCACGATAATCATAATTTGCAAATATCATCAAAAGATAGTGGGTTGTTCCTATTGTACAGTTTATCTGCATCTCTTCAAGTTACCTTAATGTTTCAGAGTAGGGTATAGCTAAGACATAGTACTTTTAAAACTTTTTTAAATTAGTTTATGGGATGTGGGCGTCGCTGGCAAGGCCAGCATTTATTGCCCATCCCTAATTGCCCTTGAGAAGGTGGTGGTGAACTGCCTTCCTGAACCGCTGCAGTCCGTGCGGTGAAGGTACTCCCACAGTGCTGTTATGGAGGGAGTTCCAGGATTTTGACCCAGCGATGATGAAGGAATGGCGATATACTTCCAAGTCAGGATGGTGTGTGACTTGGAGGGGAACTTGGAGGTGGTGGTGTTCCCATGCACCTGCTGCCCTTGTCCTTCTAGGTGGAAGAGGTCGCGGGTTTGGGAGGTGCTGCCGAAGAAGCCTTGGCGAGTCTCGGGATGTGGACAACACTGGCAAAGCAGTAATTATTGCTCATCCCTATTTGCCCTGAGGGCATTTAGAGTCATGTAGTGTGGGACCGCAATCACGTGGTGGCAGGCTCCCTTCTGTGAAGGACATAGAATCATAGAATAGTACAGCACAGAAGGAGGCCATATGGCCCATCGATTCTGTGCCATTGGTAAACCAGTTGGATTTTTACGAAAATTCAGTATTTTCCATGGCCATTTTTCTGGTGCTAGCCCACAAATGGGATTTGAAATCACAACCCCTAGGCTACCGTACCCATACCATTGCCATCAGAGATTTTTGAAGATTATAAGTGCAGAAACCTGGAAAGTGAGTCATATGCTTAAGGCTGAATGATAGCAACACCAAGAGCACAGAGACTGAATAAAGAGATCACAATAAACTAAAGGCTAAGATTTAACATTTTAAATGATGGAACAAAGGTCTGGCCGTCACACGAAATTCATTTGAGGAAAATTAAAATAAGTGTTAGGAGGAGTAAGCGAGCACCAGTTAGGTGCATGGTAGAAAGCAGCAAGGGATCCAAAAATTGTATTAGTTATGTACAAAACAGATGGTGTTTAAACACCTGGGGTAAACACCTGGGGTAAAGTTCCAGCTTTGGGCGCAATCGGCGATCCGGGCGCAAGTTGCGTCCAAAATTGAGCTAGTTTGTGAGAAGTTTTTTCGTCTTATGTTTCCACCCAAACTCATTTGCATATTGCCGAACGCAAAATCTGCCACGAACCAGCGCAATCGGGCAGCGTTTTAGAACATAATTTGTTTTTGAAAAAAAGAATTTGCTTTGAAAGTGGGTTTATCACAAAAAATAAGCATTTTAATCGGAGTGTCTAGTCTACCACCCGTGAGTAACCCAATTTTAAATAACTGAAAATGACGTTAAAAAAAGAGACAGAACCCTTTGCTAGTTATACAGGAAACTCTTTGGTATCCGGCACCGACGGGACCGGCGTGGTGCCGGTTGATCGAAAGTTCCGGATAACGGAGAGTTATATCTACCGAGGCTATTTTTAACATAAAAAAATCAAGAAATGTGCAGTATACAGTATTTGGTTACTCACCTACAGAATGTTGTGTTAAATGGTTGGTGGAAGATGCTTGATTAAGTACAGTACTCCCAGTTGAGGGTAATCCATAACTCTTTAATTACTTAACAGTAAGTGAGACTCCCGGCAGCGCGGGAGAATCTGACTCCTGTTACTGCAGTGTTCGGACTTCCGACAGCGCCAGGAGGCCGAGTAGTGGCACTTTGGAGAAGTACCCCCACTGACTAACTCGGCGTTTGCGGGAGACTCGGACTCGGACTCGGCAACATTGCCGGTTATTTGAGAGGCGTTTTCGGAGTATGATTTTTGCCGGTTAAGAGAGAATTCCGGATATTTAGGTGCCGGTTAAACAAGAGTTTCCTGTATTGGGTTACAGTAGTCAGTTTCTTAATTTAAAAAAAATTACATTCAAAAGCTTTTAAATTGTATCTATTAGTGTCCTTGCGCCCAAAAGAACCAGCTTAATTTTAAGAGCCTCCTCGAAGGCCCCCAAACGGGTGCCATTAGCGGAAACTCCCAACAGTGATTAATTCGGTCTGGGGGTGGGGCCAGCTTCTAGCGCGATGTTTTTTAAACTAGCGCAAACTCGATTTGCAGTGGATAATCTTTTGCGCTAGTTTGGCTGATTTCAGGCAAATTGCGCTTGGGGGGGGAAAAAACCAGCGCAACCAAGCAGAAATTCCAGGTCCTGAAAGATCTTTTAAAGGGGTAAATTGGGCAGAAATATTATGGGGATGAGACGTGCTGCAGGATCTTTTCACAGATGGAGGTGAACAAATTCCAGATCCAGTCAAACAGGCTTGGGAATCTGGAGACATATGTTTAGGTCAATAAAGCACATGCTGTGTAAAAGTTCAAAAGTTTTAATGCCATTATGATATCTGGAACCAGGCAGATACATTGTACCTCAGAATCTCCAAAAATTTTTCAATTTGTGTATCTAACATCATCAGTAGGGCAGAAATGTTTGAGTGAATTTAACAGGACCAGATCGTAGTTTGTTTACAGAGTAGAGGCAATGAGGAGTAGCCAGCGTGGATTTAGAAGCTCTGGATCATGCCTCACAAATTTACTGGAATTCTTTAAGAAGGTAACCATTATTATGGATAAAGGATATCCAGTGGAGAGAATTGACTTGGATTTTCAGAAGCCGTTTGATAAAAGTTCTGCACCTTAATCTTTTGAAGATAAAGGTGTATTGAATCAACAGTAGATTAGCAAAACAGGATTGAAAATTGCCTTGGGAATAGAACGCAGGAGATGATGACTATCTGGGGCTAGTAACTAGTAAAATTTCACAGAAACTTTGAGGGTCCTCTGGTGTTTGCAGAATTTATAAATGATAGCGAAGAAGGTTTACATATAATATACAAATACATAAAAATGCAGCCACGTGTAGTGCAGGGGAGATTGATACCACTGAAATTGAGCTGGGCATAATAATTAGGTGGATTAAGAAATGGCAGATTAAATTTAATGTGGGTATGTACATAAAAGGTAGAGCAGGAAACAAGTGCTCAGTAAATGGGTGTCCATTAGCAAAGGTGTAAAGCAAAAGGGTTTAACTGTGAGACCATCCACTGAAAATATGTCCTCAATATATCCTGTTGTTAGCAAGGCTAGTCGTGTATTGAGATGCATCTTATGGAAATTTGATTAGAAGCTCACGATGCGGTCTCCTCTACATTGGGGAGACCAAACGCAGATTGGGCGACCGCTTTGCGGAACACCTCCGTTCAGTCCGTAAGGGTGACCCTGACCTTCCGGTCGCCTGTCACTTTAATTCTCCGCTCCACTCCCACTCTGACCTCTCCGTCCTCGGCCTCTTACACTGTTCCAACGAAGCTCAACGTAAGCTCGAGGAACAGCACCTCATCTTTCAATTAGGCACTTTACCGCCTTCTGGACTCAACATCGAGTTCAACAATTTCAGACCATAACCTCGGCCCCAATTTTTTTCTCTCTCTCACATGGCAGCTGTCTTTCATTCTGCCATTGCCATTTACACTTCATCTAGAGTCATCTTTTGTTTCTTAACTTGTCCCATTACCATCTCCTTTTGCCTTGCACCATCATCCCTTTTGTCTTTTAATCTCTCCTGCCTTCCATCCTATCACAGACCTTCCCTTTTGTTCTTTCCTCCCCTCCCCCCTTTCCCTGCCCCTACACTTGCTTAAAAACCTGTTCCATCTCCAACTTTTTCCAGTTCTGACAAAGGGTCATCGACCTGAAACGTTAACTCTCTTTCTCTCTCTCTACAGATGCTGCCTGACCTGCTGAGTATTTCCAGCATTTTCTGGTTTTATTTCCGATTTCCAGCATCCGCAGTATTTTGCTTTTGGTTATTTTAAACCTGTACAACTCAGGAAAAAATACATTTGGAATATTGTGCTAATTTTGGGCACGCTCCCTTTAATTGGATATTGATGTACTGTTGAAAGTTTACAGAAATATAACGAGGGTTATAAAGGAAAGCCTGCAAAATTGAACTAGTTTTAATTGGAGGTGTCGTTAAACACCTCAAAAAGTACTTCATTGGCTGTAAAGCGCTTTGGGACGTCCAGTGGTCGTGATAGGCGCTATATAAATGCAAGTCTTTCTTTAAGTGGGGAATTGATTCAGTTTGTTAATCACTATAGTGTAATTGGGATTGATGATGAGAACTGGCATTAGAATTAATTGAAAGGAATGGAGAATTGGATTGCAGCAGCTTGTTGCACTTAATTTCTGGACTGCTACAGGCAGAGCTAAATCCAGTCTCTGTCCCGACCTCTGCCCCCCTTTCCCTGTCAATATCGGCTTCCCTGACCCTTCTGATTTGCCTCACTGGATACATTCACAGCCCTTCCATATTCCCTTATTGTCACAGTGAGTGAGTCAGGGATTTTGTAAAAAAGATATTAAAGAATCTTTATTAAATGATTGAATTTCTAAAGAGAGTGCTGAGCGCCTTCTAATTTGGTGGAGTGATAGAGAAGGAGAGAGTGTAAATTGGCAGTGCCCACAAGACTTTGCATTTCCTATGTCAGCTATCTCTAATGGCCTGTTGTGAGTGGCATTACTCAATTAGTGCTGAACTCCAGGAGTTTTGGTCCAGTGGATTCACAGAGAGCTAGATTGTAAGTGCCCAAAAGGCATAGCATTTAGAGACTGCAGTACTGTAGTCTGACTATTGCCGACACCACATTCTTGTAGTTCAGTTGATTTATCATCAGCCATTTCAGGGGCTTTGATCTTTTTTTCCGCTGCCTAATAAATTATCAAGTCAGTATTTATATGAAAATGAATATGAACATTGGTATGTAGGGGTAGCTAAGCGAAGGTGGAAGAGTTGAGCTGGGTTTGTTTTTCTTGTTTACTTGAGGAGATCTGGCTTGCTTTTATGTCAAGGGATTATAGAAACCATGAGCTCACAGAATCATACTGGCCATGATTGCCTCGGACCATGCTGAGTCTGCTGTGCGAGGCAGTGTAATCTCTGTAATAGAAACAGAAAATGATGGAATTACACAGAAGATCCATCAGCATCAACGACTGAAAAGACAGACTGCCATTCTCAGTGCGGGCTGCAAACCTTCCCACACAGCCTCCGGAACTTTGTGTTTTTGTATAAATAAATTATACCTCAAGGAACCGCTCTTCACAAATAAGCAAATTAAAATAGAAAAATCGACACGCATTTATCAATTAATGGTCGAGGTATAAACGCTTTTTCAAAAAATATTTTGCAAGAGAAAAATTGCTGATTTTCATATTGATATAATCGTGGTCTATATTCTCAACAAGGTATTTACAGGAGGGCACGTTGATGGCATGGTTGTGCTTCTTTGTACAATAGTTTTCATGCTTCCAGATCATGCACAGCCAGACATTAGTGCACAACAACTTTTTTTAGAGGTGGTTTCTTGGTTGGGTCACTCTTCCTCTATAACTGGGGACCGGTGCAGATGTGCTTTTGTTATCTATTCGGCATAATCGATCCCGCCCTCTGCGGGCAGCTCTATCTCAGCTTAAAAGTGGTGCCTAACTCGCCAGTTTCTTCTTCTTCTTTCCTGTAGAGAAGCATTCGATCTCCATGACATCTGATCTCATTGCCATCTGATCTCAGTGCCACCTAGCAGCTGAGACCAAGACTTAGTGTGTGAAGGGTGAAGAACATGTGTCCACCTCCTGCCACTATAGGCACTTTTATATCGTATTGAGGTTTCCCAAGGGAGAAATCCAGACCCACGACCTGTGACCATTCTCCCAATTTTTCTGTTTTTCTTGCTATTGATCCAATCAAGGCCTGTTGAAGGTGGGAGACTTCCCATGGCTAAAGGGAGAGAATCTGTCTGCATGTGTTTAGTTGTAAACGATGGTACCTTGCAAGATCCATTGAAAGCTGAGTCTCTGATGCTGTTGTCTCCCTGCAGGTCTAGTCCTTTATATTGAAGAGTGCCAATTGATACCAGGAGTACTGTACATTGCTGTTTATTGGCACTTCCAATGTAAATATGTCTTGTGACACAGTGTTTGAGTTTCAATGTCCTTCATTTTGAATGGGGTCTAGGGAATCCAGTCAAATCACGTAAAGAAATGGAGGCTCACTACACCTCGGGGCACTTTTGTGAGGCATCACTCCCAGTGCAGAATCATGGTAGTGGAGATAGAGCTCTTGCTTTTCAGCCCATGTTCACCACGAGCAAGGGTCTGCAAAATTACCTACCTTAAGCCAGCATAGTGCAATAACATATTACTACACTACAAAGAACACACACTTCAAAGTCTATCACCAAGGTATGTTTGTTATTTACATGGTCGTCAGAAAGGAACTTCACAGATATCACTACTCAGTCTCCTAAAGAAATACAGGAAACTCTTTATTAACCGGCACCGACGGGACCGGCGTGGTGCCGGTTAATCAAAAAGTCCGGATAACGGAGAGTTATATCTCCCAACGTACGAGAGCCCCGGACACATTGACATGCGCCTGCATTCGGAGCTCCGTCTCCCCGGGGACCACCAGCTGACCATCTGTCGTGTCCGCTGCCTACCCGGGCTGCACATTCCCCTCCCAATCTACACGCTCCGATACAAGGCAAACGCCTCGGGGTTTTTTTAAAAGTTAATTTTAAACAAGAGATGAAGGAAAACCCCGGTTACCTACTCAAGAATTTTGCCGGTTAAGAGAGATTTCCGGATATTTGGGTGCCGGTTAATAAAGAGTTTCCTGTACATTAATATCGAAGAGTGTGAAAGTATGTGTGTGTGAATTTTTTTATAGTCTGGTTATTTTTACAGACAAAGTGTTGTAATCAAGGATTTTTTTTGTATATCCTTGTGTATTGTATGTTTGCACAAAAGTGTGATTTTTTTTTTTTTCTTAAACCCTTCTCCAACCCTGATTATTCTTAGATCTTGTCCAATCTCAATCAATACTGCCATACTTAGACTTTGAATTGGACCCCTGCTTCTCGCCCCCACCAATATACCTCACACAGTAAAGCGATTAAATGAGCAAATACGATGCTAATGTAAAGACACAACAGTCGAATATGAGTCTACAGAAGAATCACTAAGGCTTTACAATCCAATGGTCAGACCACACTTTTAAAGTACTATGTTCAGTTTTGGCCACCATGCCACAAAGAAGATATTGGAAGGGTACCAAAAAAGAGCAACATGACTGATTCCAGCAGATGAGCTCTGAGGAAAGATTAGAGAAGCTTAAGTTTTACAGTGTGGAACGGCAGGATGCATCGTCAGTATATCAAATATTAAATGGTATAGATCAGCTAAACCCAGATTATTACTTCAGGAAAGTCAGACCAGAGGAGGTAAATGGAAGTTGGTGAAAAATAAACTTGAAGCAGATGTCAGGAAGACATTCTTTAATTCAGGAGTGATAAATATTTGGAGTAATCCACCAAACAACATGATTGAAACAGTATCAGAGTTATTCAGAATACGGTTTGGTGTGACAATGTAAGAGTTAGTATACCATCGGGATGAACTTCAGTGAGCCTAAAGGTCTTCTGTCACCCATGACATTCCTTGTATGTCTAACCTTATGGTGCTGCACAGTCTACAGTTTGAAAACCTGAGTAATAAAGTTCAGTTCAAGACCTTTATTTTGATCTATCATCTATTATGATTTATGAATATAATTCTGATTTTTATATTAAAGTGGTTCTGCAGACTGAGTCGTACCTATGAAAAATACCAGTGCTGAAAAGCCTAAACATGATCTCAAAACTGGATTAAAGTGATTAATTCAAGAAAGACTAAGGCCAGAAGAATTATCTTCCTCCAGATATGTGCAACAGACTTCCATTATTAGTTAACACCATGACAATTAACCCTTTAAGGTGGGCAAATCTCTCTAAGAAAAAGGATTGGAGTCTGTAAGGATAAGTATCGACACAGATTAGTCGGATATTCTATGGAACACTCTGCTTCCTGCCCTATTAGGACCATGGAAACCATCTGTGAAATGCAATTGGCCGGGTTGACTGCTGTAAATTGAAGTGTGGATTGTATATTGTCTGCTGGGGGACGCTCAATGGCTTTTTCGTGTTCCGTGTTTCTGCTCTTACACCCTCCATTATACTGCAAGAGACGAGCAAAAATTAAACTTGCTGTCTTCCACACACACAAATTAGAATGTTTTGCTAGAGTTTGATCAGATGTTCTGATGATACTGTGAAGGTTCTAAAAGTGTATTGAAAAAATAATAAGCGGATGTGTTGTTTTCTAGATTCATGACACAATTGAATCGATCAATCAGTTGAAGATCCAACGTGACTTCATGCTGAGCTTCAGCAGCCGCCCGCAGGAGTTTATCCAGGACTGGATAAAGTCACAGTGCCGAGACTACAAGGTAAGAATGTCAATAATGGCAAGAAGAAGCCTTTTATACCTCTGGCTGTGACTTATTGAGATCTTATGAAGACATTGGGTAAGAGCAGGGGCTAAAAGCAATTACCAGGGTTTGCTGTGTGTTTCCTGGGCACCTTGGTGAAAGCACACCTAGATCTCAAGACAAGGAGACTTTTGAAGGGACAGGAAGTTGGGACATATCCCACGAGAGTGATCTAAAATATGGGAAACAAATAATCTAGATTAAAAAGACATCAAAAAATAACTTCTTCTAAGCTTTGCTCTACCTGAAGTGTGAGTGCTTGATGCTGACATTGGGGTTCGACTTCACAAGAACAGTCAAGGATAAACAATGACAATTCAGCCCCTCAAAACACATCCAACTCTCTAACAAGCCAGCCACATTCTGTTCTCCCCAAATATCTTTGGCACTACTGCCTTACCTAGTAGATTATTTGAAACATTTATCTGTTTTAAACAGATTTAAATTTAAGCCGTCTGGTTCAACTAGCCTGACTTTTCCACTTATCTGTATAATTAAAAGTCTTTCATCTACCACATAACCATAGTGTTACATTTCAAAGGTGTTCCCGGAGCTTTGATTCACTTCAATACCCAGAGAGAACTGGAACAGCCCATGCCTTAATGTAAGCAGGTGAAATATACATAAACGGGTCATCACTGGGGAAAAATAAAAATATTTCAGTATTTTCTATAGTTTAAGCTGTTAAATAAAATTTCTGAACTAAATGCGTCATTTGGGATGAGGGTTTTGTGTCCAGATCTGCACCTGGTTATGTGAATAATTATGCAAATGAAAATTATATCTCAGTAAATTTAAGTGTTGTCGACTCTTAGCCATTCGGACAGGATTAGCACTAGTTCTTAACTATTTAGAACTGACATTATAAGTAGACCAGGAAATAGGTCCCATGGAGTCAAGAAGAAATTCACAAGTTGAAAATTCCACCCCCCCCCCACCCCCAAAAATCTCTAGCCTGCGTGTTTGAATAGTTACCAGTGACTAGCAGGCCAGGGAACACGGGCTGATCCTGACTTACAATCGTATACAGGTGACGTCTTGTTCTGGCTTTTTACAAACTGCCTTCAGCATATAACTGTGTGTAAAGTGTTATAACAGAAAGGAAGTACTGTATAGGATTACCTTAATTATCTTTTATAGAAACCATTTCAAAAGACACGGGCTCTGCAATTATGTGGTGGGGGTACTGGCACATGAATGCTGCACGTGCAAGGCCTGACATTCCTCGCTCCACTATTTTAGCAGAGGTATTAACCCATTCATTTTAAACACCACTGCTAAAATCATGGAGGGTGAAATCACAGACGGTGCGTTGAGCGTTTGCCGGCTAGCACCCCAAGGCGTAACTATAGGGCCACTGTACCCTGGTGAGGGACTTTGAGGCTGAGTAGCCCACAATTTTTCAGGCATAAAAGTGTTGTGGGTTTTTTTTCCCCCACAAGATTTTATTAGCCCTTATACAAAATCTTTTCCACTCTGGTTAGAGGGGGGGGGGAAACTCCACGGTGTAACCATGTATTAAGCAAACTATTCCTCAGAATTACAGGAAATCAAGCAACTTGTAGCTTCACTTAATTCCTGCTTGTGGGATTATAGTAATAACTGGAACACTTTTGGAAATCCACTTGCACAAGTAAACTCCGAATGATCCTACGAAGGCAGGCAGCCCTCGCTGTAGGCAGACAGGACTCTGTTCTTAGTTTTGACACTTCTCGGGAAAGGGGTGTATCTGGCCAGAACATTTTTGTGTTGTTGGAATCTTGCATTTGATCTTAATGTTTTAAGTTCAGTTTATTCCCTCATAAATACAATTCCAGCTCGGTCGCACTGTAATTGTTTAATTTTGACACTTGATGTGCTAAGATTCTTTGTTCAATTATGCTCTGAATTGGATCCAGGTTATGACTGATGTCACTGGAAACCCAGAGGAGGAGAGAAAGGCTGAGTTTTACCATGAGCCTTGGACACAGGAAGGGGTCGGAAGGTTCATCTTCTCAAAGGTACTGGATATACTTTTCACGCTTTTTGTCCTTGTGGGCTGTAAAGATGCATACTGTGGAGCCTCATGGATCACATTTAAAGTGAAATTCATGTTCCCATTACTTTGCATATACCTTAAGTTGCTGATGTTGTGTTCCGATTTAGTTTTGAGTCCCGATTTAGTTTTGAGTCAACAGTGCTACGAACAACATTTTTCAAATCTCCAGCTCCACAAAATTCAAACAAGGTAAACCAGCAAATAAGAAATAAGCACAAACCAGATTGAGACTAAAGCAAAATACTGCGGATGCTGGAAATCCAAAATAAAAACAGAAAATGCTGGAAACACTCAGCAGGTCAGGCAGCATCTGTGGAGAGAGAAACGAGAGTTAAAGTTTCAGGTCGATGACCTTTCTTCAGAACTGGACTGATGAAAGGTCATCACAAATAGGAGCTGAGTTGCCTGGCCTCCAAGGACCAGATTGCCAAGGCTTGGGCCGCAGATCAGGCGCCCCTGTTTAAAGAGCTTTAACTCTTTTGGAAATGTGTGAACCAAAATTCCACTGTTCAAGTTTTAAAGAGAATGCAAAGCCTGGTAGTGGGATGGGGGAAAGAAGAGAGAGAAGAATGGCCGAGGTGTAGTCAGTTGTTTCCTTGTGCCACATTTTAAGAGTATTTTTTTTCTGCGCTCGTTTTCCTGATTGACAATAGCCATGGCTTTTCAAGTGAAGAACAGTGGCTAGGGGCTGACTTAGTCTCACATTTCTTTCTTTTCTTCTCTTCTGGAGAAGTGCCTGGTGTTTGCTCAGCAGCTCCAACTGGTAGCACAGCTAAGACTGAGAGTTTGGTGTGTGGAGAATCTGAAGTGCAAATATACGCCCTGTCCCTAACCCCTCTACAGAGCTCTGTATCGCAGCACTCTGCCACAATCTCCGAGCACGATTACAGGCAGTTACTTTAGAAAGTTAACTCCACATGCTATACCGCGTAATCTCTTTTATCCCTTTTCCTCTTCAGTCTTTTGTCATCATTCCATCTTTCTCACTTTCTTCTCCGAGGCTGTCTGGAAGTTTGGCTATCTGATCTGGAGATGTGTAAACTTAGATGGCTGCAGCTGTAGTCTGGAGGGAGATGAGGCGGGGATAGGTTTGGGAGTTTAGCCAGCCCTACAGTGAAACAGAGGCAGTCAGAACCTGTTTGTAAAAGCCTCGTTTGGATCCGAATTCTTTTTGTAGTGGGATTTTGAGAGATGTAAATGAGAGATAAGCACCGAGGCCTTTGGCTGTGGATCTATGTAAGCCACAAGCAGTGGAGCATTTGAATCCTGTCTGCGAGCCTGTATGGGCTTTGGGTCTCACATTCATTTCTATTCTTTCTGGAATTTCCTTATTTTTGTCATTTTTAGCTCCATATAGCCTTCTTGTGGTGTGTGAAGAACAAAGGTGCCCACTTTGCTGTTGCTTCCATTATTGGGACCCTAAATTAATGACTTAACTGTCATAGGTTGAACAAAGAAGGGAAGAGCAAAATGTATCCAGTGCATGTGGATTTCATATGAAATACCAGTTAATTCTGTCTTTAAGATCAGAACGAACCTGATCAAAAATGTAGCACCAAACCGCAATTCTGCCTGTATGAACTGGCCATTTTGTTGGCTAGCATCAGAAGATTACCATGAAAGCTGCCGGATTGTTGTAAAAACCCGTGTCGTTCACTTAACGTTTCTGACGAAAGTTCATTGACCTTGAAACGTTAACTCTGTTTCTCTCTCCACAGATGCTGCCTGACCTGCTGAGCACCGTTCCCTTTAAGCCGCGCAGCGCTCCAGGGATCCCGCGCAGCCAGCTTGTCAGTGCGAAAACTGCGCACGTGCGGTATTTTGAATGGCCCGTGCAGCCCCTTAAAGGGGCCGCACAGCGGGAAAAAAAATTAGAGGGGACATTGCTGCTGAGTATTTCCAGCATTTTCTGTTTTCATTTCAGATTTCCAGCATCCACAGTATTTTGCTTTTGTCATTCACCAATGTACACTTAATGCCCTCAGGGCGTCTGGGAATGTTCAATATACCAAAAACATTTTTTTTTTAAATACTGCTTTCCCGACATTTTGAGTGACAGATTGGAGAGCACGATACCACCAGGTTCTAGCACTCTTAACATGATCAATGGTCACTTTGACCTCTTCTCTCCCCCTGCACAATCCCGATCTCAGACACCTCAGCAGGGAGAGGCAAAGTGGGAAGTCCAGGCTCTTTGTCTGTCCTCCTGCTGCTCACTCACGTGCAGATGATTTAAGGAGACCTAATGGCGGAGGCCTGGGAGCAGGTGAGCTGCCCAGAACTCAAACAACGAGTGATGTACAGCCCAAAGAAAGAAAAAAGAAAAGACCTTAAAATCACTAAAATGTTTCACACGATGGCCTCCTCCATTGTTTTTGCAGAAGTGTTATTTGAGCCAACATCTCCGCTAACCCAGCAGATAAGGAAGTTTCAGACAATGTAGGAAATGTTCATAGGCTGGTATCCCACGGCATAACTTCAGGACATTGATGTGGGGGTGGGGGAAGGAAGGAGGCAGTGGCAATTTTATTACCAACGCTACAAAGCAAAACTTACACAATGCAATATAAAATCGGGCCCACAGCATTCAAAATTTGAAGTCTCAGTTTTTTTCCCCCCATACAGGTTCAGCAACGCAGACAAGAACTGGAACAAGTACTGGGAATCCGTATCACTTAGATACAATAGTGCCTCCCTTCCAAAGAACTGGAGCTCGACATTCACGTTACTTGCACTGCTTCTTCGATGTCAGAGACCTGGTTGAACTGTAGGTCACCAGCAGGGAAACTGCTCTTTATTGGGGACATTCTAGCACTATTTTCGTAAAAATCTCAACTTTAAAAAAAATATATAAAATCCAATAATCTAGTGTCAGTAACATCCTCTCCCCTCTGCTGCAGTAGCGGCTGAGAGAGATACCAACTGTAGCAGAAACAAATGATCTTGAAAAATAATCTTTTTAAAAGCCATTGCTTGACAATTCAAGGGTGTTCACCCAACTTTTGGTTACGTAGAACCCCAGCAACTTAATTTGACAAAGGCCTCTGGCATGGCCCAAATCTGCCATTAGATTTGCACATTTTTTTTTTGGTGTTGAAATGAAAAGGATTGCACAGCTGAGTGACTTATCAGAAGCCCCCGCAGACTAGCCTGATCAACTCTTAAATAAAGTGATGAGTTGGTGAAGTAAAAGAACAGGATCGTAATTACCCCTTGGGATAGTGAAGGGTACATTGCATTAGTTCTGATAGCTGCAGTCTCTCAAGGACAAAAGCCACACTGCATTCTTGTAAGACTTCCCAGCACTTAAAACAAAAGGAAGTTTAGTGATAACTGCAGTTGTGCCTAGAAATAGATCTGTTTGCATTATTGGCAATATGAATACATTTTGCGCTCATAAATCAATATCACATTCGTAACTTCTAGGCTACGGTGTGTTTGCCCATTGAAAGTCTTGCAAAGTTTGAAGTTGCCATGGGACATTGTGCAGTTACCGAAGTGTGCATGAAATATTTTTTTTGTATTTTTCTGGGTATTGTGGGAGCATTTAAACAAGAAATGTCACTGCCTGGGTCACCCTTTGTAAAACTCAAATCCTCTCCTGTTTTAAGTTCTGCAGTTTTAATCAGTTTGGTCTTTCAAAAGATAGATTAGCGAATTGGAATTGGAACTGAATATCATAGCTGCAAGTCAAGGAGACAACTATCGCATTGCTGGAAGGATTATTTCAATCTATAGCAATAGAATATGTCTCCCATTATATGGACTACTACCCCGATCAGATTAGCGATAAAGATACACATTACCCAGTTTGTCCCCTTGCAGTGACACAATCCAGATTACATTACCTTCAGGAAAGTACATCTCAGTTTCTAGAGAGCTGTAGGCTCTGCCTTTACTTTACTTAATCAATTTACTTTATCAATATCCCATGAACTGGTCTTTTTACAAGGACATTTCTGTCGGGTGTTAAAACATCATTCACATTGCATGCATAAGAACATAAGAAATAGGAGCCGGCCATACGGCCTCTCGAGCCTGCTCAGCCATTCAATAAGATCATGGCTGATCATCGACCTCAACTCCACTTCCGCCCGATCTCCTTATCCCTTGATTCCCCTAGAGTCCAAAAATCAATCTATCTCAGCTGTGAATGTACTCAAAGACTCAGCATGCACAGCCCTCTGGAGCAGAGAATTCAAAAGATTCACAACTCTGAGTGAAGACATTCCTCCTCATCGCAGTCTTAAATGACCTACCCCTTATCCTGAGACTATGCCCCCTAGTTCTAGACACTGCAGTCAGGGGAAACCACCTCTCCGCATCTACCCTGTCAATCCCCTTCAGAATCTTGTATGTTTCAATGAGATCACCTCATTCTTCTAAACTCCAGAGAGTATAGGCTCAATCTACTCATCAGAGGACAGCCCTCTCATCCCAAGAATGTAAAATGTACCATTGCACAAATTATTTGCATCCAACCCAAAGAAAGCACTGGTAATCAGAAATTGCACAAAGGTTGCTCCGATGGTTAACACTGAAAAGAAACTATCCTGAGCAAATTGTTTTGAGTCATTTTCCTGTTTGTGGATATTGTGGAATCAGGATGAACTCTACGTAGTTTGATAGAGCAGTTTAGGAAATCCAGATTCAGGATGGATTGGGCCTTAAATTTTAGTTTAAATGGAAAGATGGGCACTGTTTCTGACAAGTCATTCAGCAATCTTTAAGGGAACTGCTGTGAGGAGAATCCCATTTGTTCAAGTAAGCGCGCACCAATTTCCTCCAAAACATACACTTGTGACGATAAGAAATCAAATTGTAATGAGCGGGTTCAAAACAGTTGCATACTGTGGAGGGGGAGAAAAAGTATGAAAAATGCCCTTGTAGTTTATATCTTCAGAAGTGCTTAATTAGTTCAAACTAATATTTTTATTGGGATTCAACTCAAACATTTTCTTAAAGTTGAACCAGTGAAATGGGTTTGTTTCTTTTTCAAACTGCTAGCCACCAGAGTAAATTTAAACTCGAAACAGACTCCGAGGACAGAGTTGATGTCGTCAATCAAAGTGTCAGCGGGAGTGCAAGCACTATAGCAACCCAATTTTAATAAGCATTTAACTTGATTTTAGGACTGTGCAACTCAATTTCACATTTCATGCTTCTGAATAATCAAAACAAAGTCAGTCACATCTAGAGCCATATGGAGAGTAATGCAGTTAGAAGACACTAGCCCAAAGCTTTAATGCTCAATAACTGGAGCATCTACTTTAATAACAAAACCCTTACCAAAACCTGGGTCCTGTCATGAAACAAATTAATGCAAATCTGCACAAAGAGCTGGATCTAAACGATAATTAGAGGACCTGAATAGGAATACAGATAGGCTACAATTCCAACCTTGTGGAGTTTTTAATATTCGATTTCCTTAGGAAGTTTCATTTAGAGAAAGGAGCTGCTTTCCTATAGCATCGTACAATCGCTTTTTTTTTTATATGGAAATTTTTTTTTTCAAAAGTTCAGGAAAATAAAGTTTTTAAGGGTACGCGACTGTTGAATATTTCAGGTAGAACTTGCATTTTTTTTAATTAAAAACTGCTGACTGCAAATTTAAATGTTAAATCTGAATTACAGATTTTGCAAAGCTTTAGCTATAATGGTTTACAGTAATGATTGCTGTGTGAGTGTGGAATAGTTTAGAACGGGGTTTGAAATGCAGGGAAATTGCTTTTGTGAGATTGTGATTAGTTAGGTGGCTGGGCAATAATGGTATCAAGAGTATCTGCACCAGGAGGGAATGTCTCTTATTCAGTGTACCGTGAATTACTAGCACAAACAAAAATCATTAAACTGCAAATCTACACTTCACTGAGCCCGGGACCCGCATCATCTCTGATAGGACAATCAGCAAGTTTTTTCTCGTTGAGTATACCAATACTACGTTATACAGTCAAGCCAGGATACTAGCTGATCGAGCTTAAGCTATTCAGTCAGGTTAATCATCAGGCTCCTAATGCAACTCCTTACATTGAATAGGCATTTTTAGTCGAAACTCCACAAAATACAAATGTGCACAAGGCATTTTATTTGGAGGATGATTGATCCATTATCAGTTTGTGGTGCACTGTGGGCCTATCAGGAAACATGTATTTCATGCACTATGATCTGATTTATTCTGTTTGCTTTTGTTAATAAAAAGTTATTGCAGGTAGTTGCATCAGAGAAGTAGGTCAGTACAATTCACTTTACTTACACTTAAGAACTCTAGCATAGTCATAACACATTACGTGAACATTTTTTATACAAGATAAATTCCTTCCCCTCCCCCCCAACCACCACCCCACTTATTGCTACACTCCGTGAGAGCAACCCATGGGTAAGTATCCTTAGCCAGTGGCAACTCAAGTGGCCATTCTTTGCATCAGCCAAGACAGTGAGATAGTAGCTAACCAACCCTGGAGTCCATCCCACCCAACTCCAATCCTTCCCTCGCCCAAAATCCACACATTCACTTCCAGCAAGTATAACTGGATAGAGATCAGATGGGAGATTGAACCCCATTTTAGCAACCCCATCCCAGCACAGAGCAGGAAGTAAATTTGGGACTTGAATAATTCTAAACATTAATTAGGTTAAAATTTACACATTAATTAGGTTAAAAGATTCAGGCTTCATTATCACCAAGTTTCCATTATAGTGAATGCAAATACAGAATTAGTCACAAACTGAAATCTGCTCACTCTTCCACTTAAGATGCCCACTGGATTCGATAAATCCAATACTCCTACCTTTGTGGTACTACCAGGCTCATGTGAGCTTGTATTGCACAAGACACAAAGCAGTAGGGTATCACCAAAGACAATTAGCTTTTTCTCTAGCGAGGATGCCAGTTGGTGAAGCCTCCCCAGTACTCCTACACACAATGTTTCAGGTATAAGTGTACTTTAAAACAAGGTCAGTTTAAATGTACTGGAATGGAGAATGTGGGAATAGATTCCAATTTGTAGAAACCCATTCAGCTTAGCAGATGGCAAATCTTAACAGTGGGCACGGGCAGGACCATTATTGAAAATATTTAACATTTTCAATTCAAATAGACCCTTTTGCCCAAATTACCCTTGAGAATAAATGAGGCCCCAAGTATTTACTACCAAGTGAACAACTTTAAGATTACAGGAGCAGGCTCTTTTACTTTGAGTAGGAAGCACACTGCAGTGCAGTCTCAATAGAGCACAAACTCCCCATCATGTCAGTTGACTTTTGAGTACATACTGGCTCAGGATTTAACTAAATTTAAATATTTGCAGAGCCTGAAATAAGCACTATTGTTCTATTTTACTAGTGCACGATAGACATACCAGCAGTACCTAGTCACTGAAATGCTGTGATGCAACAAGGCAGTCATTTCCATTAGTCTGACTGAATACAAAGAATAATTTGGAAACTGGACCTCAAGATAGAAGGGTGAGGTGTACCATAAGTAATAATTCAGACAGTATATGGCCCCATTCCTAGTAACAAGTTCAGAATTAAAAGTGCAATTGCTTTATAGCACAAGATGGGGATGCTGGGATCTATGCTACATGCCCAGAACATTCAAAACTAACAGTATAGGAACATTTCCAATTGGAAAATGACACGACTGTAACGAGAGACATTCTTCCTGTTGGGTGTAGCATGCAGCCAATAGTGTAACGACTGTTAAGTGATGCTTTTACACGTTTATATTTACAGATTTTTAAATGTTTTTGATGCTTTTATATTCAATGCAGTGGTGTGCAGGACCAAGGTACACGTGGATATTTATACAGAGTACGCCTGTATTGGTTAGCTACTTGCCTCATAGCTTGTAAAAAGTGAAACCTTGTTGGAAGATTGCATTTTATGCTGCATAAATTTAGTTAATTTTGATACGGTTTGAAAATTGCACAGCTTTGTAACTGAAGGAGGTTCAGCCATCGTCCATTCCAAAGGGCTTCTGGTTCTGGAAAGCAAATGTGACCAAGGCAGCCACGTTCTGATTTTACAACCATTTTATTATGCAGCAGTTTCAGTAAAGCACCAGCATAATACTGCATTACTAGTTGATGGGCTGCACTCTATCAATGGCTGCCTGGGAACACTGAAGCACTTAGTGGGAGGCGGGTTTAAAAAAAAGTACAAAATGTTACTGGCTTATAGGAACTCATCGGAATGAAGTTACAACACAAAAAGCGTCAGAGGTCCATTTTACAGGCACTGCTTGACCGGTACAAAAATGCTTATTGATATTTACATTGTAATTTGGTGCTTCTGTTCCATTTGGGACCACATTTGTACCAGAGCCAATACACATCATGTACAAGTCTCGCTGTAGATGTTTTGCATTGAAAAATAAATAAAACAAAACTGATCCCTACCGTATTTATTTCACAACTACTAATTTTGCAGGGGTGGGACAGAATTGGGTGAAACAGACGGCAGTAATTTCTGCAGGGGTTCTCCTACCATAACTTCCACGAAAAACCCTAGCGGGCTTCTCCTCAAAACTCCCGCAGAAAGTCTGCTTCACCCAGATTATATTACTTGCATTTAAAAAAGTTAAGAGTAATATTGGGTGCAAAAAATCGAGAGCCTTACTGTTCCATCCCGGATTGGACAGTTTCACTGTCTTTAGACAGATAGAATGAACACTTCCTCCTCATTGCTGTTAACCCAAGTAAAACAATTTTGAGAGAAATCATTTATCATGCAAAATGTAGGTTTACTGGACTAATACTGCGCAGACTTAATGGGAGGGAATAACCTATTTTCAATGTTTTATAAAAAGTCATCACAATAACCATCGGCTTTCCTGCGGGGGGGGGGGGCAAGATAGTAGAAATAGATTAAATTTGGTTCAAGCCTAAAGCTAGAAACCCGAAAAAAGGTCCTAAAGTGTCAAGCCCAGTCCCGGCGCACAAGTAACCTGACCCAGGTGGTCCAAATGAAACTCTCTTCAGAGAGATCGCTAAACACTATAACTCGTTATGTGTAGCAATAACCACCAAGTTACGATGAACACAATTAATAACTTTACAGTATTGAGTCTCAAGTGGTTTTATGAACATTTATTAAAGACAGGAAAGCTTACAATGATTTGATATTTTCGAACAGTAAAATCTCCCAACAGCCAGCTTACAGCAACCTCATGACATGCATTTACTTCCAAAGCTTCTTGATGGACATGTTCTTTTCACTGTCCTTCTGCATAACCTACAATTAAGGAAAAGGATTTATTGATAATCACCATGAACAGCAAAGCATAACTAAGTGTCCGACAAAGCAACCTTTATTAAAATTAACCCTCATAGATACACATGGGTTCTAAAAACAAACTAGAAGAACTGTTTTATTATTGGAAAAAATACATGTACCAAGTGAAAAATTCTAGATATGCCAATGGGGTGGCTTATGAGTCAATTTCCCTGCTCATGGAGTGGCCACCAAGACATGATGCGGAGATGCCGGTGTTGGACTGGGGTGGACAAATGTGAGAAGTCGCACAACACCAGGTTATAGTCCAACAGCTTTATTTGAAATCACAAGCTTTCGGAGCTGACTTCACCTGACGAAGGAGCAGCGCTCCGAAAGCTTGTGATTTCAAATAAAGCTGTTGGACTATAACCTGGTGTTGTGCACCAAGACATGGGAGAGTCTGTCACATGCCAATTACCAAAGTGTTGTGAATTTTTGGAATTCTCTACCCCCAAAGTGCTGTGGATGCTGAGTCGATGAGTATATTCAAGGCTGAATTTTTGGAATCAAGGGATATGGGAATCGGGGGCCGGGGGGAAATGGAGTTGAGGTCAAAGATCAGCCATGATCTTATTGAATGGCAGAGCAGACTCGAGGGGCCATATGGCCTAATCCTGCTCCTAATTCTTATATTCCTCTCATACCTATAAAGTCATAGAGAGATAGTGCCTAATGTATTCCAGCAAAACACCAGGAATAGCTTCCTTCAGGACAGCTTTTATTTCTGGCACTTGTGCATAGAAATTAATAATAAGTCATAGAGTCAGAACGGCACAGAAGGAGGCCATTCGGCCCATCAAGTCCGTGCTGGCTCTCTGTAGAGTAATCTAGTCAGTCCCATTCCCCCGCTCTATTCCCTGCAAGTGCCTATCCAGTCTCCCCTTGAAAACATTGAGTGTCTCCGCTTCCACCACTCCAGTCGGCAGCGAGTTCCACGTCCTCACCACTCACTACGTAAAAAAGATTTTCCTCACATCCCCCTGTATCTCTTGCCCAAAACCTTAAATCTGTGTCCCCTAGTCGGAACAGCCTTTCCCCGTCTAGCCTATCCAAACCAGTCATAATCTTGTACAGGTCTATCAAGTCACCCCTCAACCTCCTTTGCTCTAATGAAAACAAATCCAGCTGCTCCAACCTGTCCTTGTAACTAAGATTCCCCCATACCCGGAACCATTCTGGTAAATCTCCTCTGCACCCTCTCAAGGGTGTGAAAAGTCATGGAGAGAAAGTTGGTTGAGAGACAGGAAATGAACAGTTTGTGTAAATTGGTGTTGCTCAGATTGAAGGGTTGAAAATGTGTATCCCGAGGGCAGTGCTGGAGCCACTTTTGTGCGTGTGGACTGTAAAAGACTTCAGCAAGACAGACAAGTTGACAGAATGGATAGACAAGTGGAAGGTGCAATTTAATGTAGAAAAAATGTGAGGAACACATTTTGGGCAGGGAAAAAAAAAAGGAAATGTATTGGAAAGACACTGCAGGGTGTGGATGAAGAGAGGGATCTAGGGGTTCAAATTCCCTGAAAGTGCAGGCAAATACAGCCAAATAAAAAGGCCAACAGCATTTTGGGTTTTATAAATAAGGTTGTAAGAGTACAAGAGCAAAGAAGTTAAAAAAGCAATTGTACAAAACATTGGTTAGACCTTGGTTAGAGTAGTTTTAGGTGCCCCATTATAGAAAATACATTAAACGTATAGAGTATACAGTATAGATTCACCAGGATGATGTTAGTAGTTATGAAAACAGACTAGATATTAGGATTATTTCCACAGGAACAGGGAAGGTTAAAAAGATCTAATAGACATCTTTAAAATGATTAAGGGTTTTGGTAGAGTGAATAGCAAGACTATTTCTTCTGGTACGGGAGTCAATGGTGAGGAGATCATCAATTTAAAATAGTCACTTGAATGAGGAGAGAGATGAGGAGAAATTTCTTTACAAGGAGGGTTGCTGGTGCATGGAATGCTTTGCCATAAGGAGTTCTTGACGCAGAGATCACTGCATCTTTCAAGGCCAAATTGGACCAATACTAGAAACAGAGGGAGATACAGGGTATCGGATTCGTTTTGGATTGCCGTCCAAATGGCCTGCTATGCTACAAATCTCTGATTATAAGAAACCAGATAGGAGGCCAGCCTATTGTTCCCTCTTTGCCATCCCCAAGCTTCTGGCCACATATGATTCCAGTAACCTGTCTCACACATTCACAACTTGTATCTCAATATTTCTTTTGATGTCAACATTATACAAAGTCTGAATATTCTACCTAAAATAGAACAGTTTTGCGATGAAGCGTATGGATTTCGTACGAGAAAAATTTCCAACACCTTATTGCTTTTGGTCAAGAAAAATGACAGAATTCTCAATCAGGTCAGATTTGTACAATGTTTACAGTATCTTACCTTGGCCACTGCCATTTCAAAGTCTTCTTGTGTAACATGAACTCTCCTTTCTCTCAAGGCATACATGCCAGCCTCTGTGCATACTCCCTGCAAAATAAAAGATCTCAAAAATTGTCCCAACTAGTACTGCAGACAGCAGTTAATCACAGCAATGCAGATATAATGCATGTACTCCGTTCTTAGTAGGTTGTATTGGAAACGTTTAATAAGCTACACAATTGAGAGGCTTTGCTGATCTACCATCCAGTCAGATTTAGCCAGTTGGCAAACTAACAAATTAAACAAGGCAATTAATTTTTCACAATAAAACAAATCTAACTTAGTGCAGAACTTCACAATTAAAAGGAGACTGCAGGTTTGCTTTGAACAATTTGACTTAATATGCAAGTGCAAAGTATCTAAATTGCCAATATCTTTCGGCTTTACCACTTGGTTGGAGCAGATTCAAGTGTTAGGAAAGACTATTGCGGTGTATGATGTCCTATACTATTTACACATTTAGAGGAAAAAAACAGTCATGGACTTGGCAGTGGTGCAGTTTCCAATCAGCAGAGTTAAGATAATTGGGTTAATCTCTCACCTTAACCTCTGCACCGGATGCCCCTGGCATCAGCTCAGCAATCTTGCGCAGATTGATGCCACGTGTTAAGTTCATCTTGCGAGAATGAATCTTCAGAATGTCAAGACGAGCCTGAGGAAAGGGAAAGGGCGTGGGAGGAAGCAAAAACAACATTTTCACTGAGCAAAGCAGTTGAAATTTGTGCGTGCTATTAAAATGTGTTAATGATCAAGCAGATTGGCTTTTGTGAGAGGCCGTGTGTTGGATTGGATTTGCAGCACTCAAAGCGGAGTCTGGGAACACTTGGCTTTTAAGCAAAATAACGTTAGTCACCAACTACGTGGAATTTCAGAAGTTACTGTGAATCAAAGTGCTGTGGCCAACTAATAACTTTTGCTGGAGCTGCAAAAAATATCACTGCTGCTTTGGAAACTAATGTTTAAGAGTGGCAACTTTTAAATTAAATAGTTCTAAGTAATAAAGAAACTACATGAAGCTTCCTTAAACAGGTACAGAGCTCCTATTTACCAGTTATGGTTCATAAAGATGCCCAGGGAATTTACTGTCCCACCCTGATGGCTTACACTGTCCCACCCACGCCACCCCTAACAACAAACTAAAAGCAGAGTACAGTCGCAGGATATCATCTGTGACTAATGAGTAGAACAGGACCAAAGTAAACAGATGCAGAGTTTCCATTTACAAACACAGATGTTGAACTACTGCCATCAAAAACAAAGGGCAAGTATCTTTCCAACGAACTTTATCATTTTATGATTGAACGCTGATGCTGCAAGATAAGTCTAAAACAGTTGGCTTCTTGAATTTCATCGTGAAATGATAACGTCAAAAAAAAAAATCATTGCGGTCGCCCGATACAATTCCAAACTCACCGCTTCATTTGGAGGAGGGAATTCAATTTTCCTGTCAATTCGCCCTGGTCGCAGCAACGCAGGATCCAGGATGTCAATTCTGTTGGTTGCCATGATTACCTGCGCCAAACATGGAAACAGATAAAAAGCTTGAATCATCGGTCTGCAGAGCCAATAATAATTTAGATTCTGTTCAGGACCCACACGGATTATTTTCATTTCTCTCTGGCCTGACACCAACCACATATTTATTCCTCTAGCTCCCTGTTCAATCAATCAATCAGGGAGACTCCTTCTCTCATCTACCAGACTAATGCCAGGAACCATAGCTAGGCTAGGACTCCGATGTATGCACAAAGGGATGTACTTCTCCACATAACCAACCATGGCCTAATGCAAAGAAGACAGCCTCCAGTGAAGAAATTACTTACTACTTTTTTTCACCAGTGTTGTGGCCTAGAGGAAGAGAAGCTCACCTCCATGTACCCTACATAAAAAAGATTCCAAATAGTCTTTTCCCCTTCTGCCCTCCCTTCCAGCAGTTTAACAACCATGTTTTAGTGCACATACATACCATTAGTTTGTGTAAATAAAGGAGACACTTGGCAAGATTAAACTGTACCTTAATATTTTTAGTGGCCTCAAACCCATCAAGCTGGTTGAGAAGTTCCAACATTGTGCGCTGCACTTCACTGTCACCGCCAGAACCGCCCTCCAATCTCGATGAACCAATGGAGTCAATTTCATCCATGAAGATAATAGATGGAGCATGCTCTCTAGCCATCACAAACAGCTCACGCACCATACGAGCACCTATAAAAAATGTGCAAAGTATAATGGTATTAAAAAAATAATGCAGATTTCTTAATAGTGTAGCAATGGGAATTACAAATTCTTGTACTCCTGTAGGTGACCAATGTGTTATTAAAAATGCGTACATACACACGACCTACAGATTTTTGCTTGCTAAATCTGTCAGTGAGGATGTTTCCTGTTAACGGCACAGATTATTTTGGCCAATTTCCACCATTTGGGAAAGAGGAGGATAATTAAAGCCATCTCGCCTAATCCACATTTATTCTAAGCTAAAAGAAACTTCAAAGTCGAGAAATAACAACAGAAAACGCTGGAAAAACTCAGCAGGCCAGGCAGCATCCGTGGAGAGAGAAACAGAGTTAACGTTTCAGGTCGAAAACCTTTCATCAGACCTTATTTTTGAAGAGTCAGACGTCTGTCAACCGATCCTTTTGATCAGATTAAAGGCTGTAACTTTCCAATGGCTCAGTAGGTAACAGAAACAACCTAGTGGTGCTGGGTAATTCAGACCAGGATAGTACCAGGTTTGAGCTGAATTGGCTCAAAAGATTTTCAAACAGAGGTCCCCAGGGAGTCGGAGATCATATTCCTCTATTTTCAATATTTATTCGTTTACCAGCATGTAATTTCTATTGCTGAATACCAAGACATTTTTCTGCAATGATAGAACTGATTCCTTTGGATAGCTGGCAAACTGGTCCCTGGAAGTGTGTCAATATTTGTAAGGGGTCCTCAGGAGTGTGTTGATATTTGCAAGGAGTCACCCACACAGAAATATTTCAAAACCATTGGATTAGGAGATCTCAGCCATAGCAGTGATACGCGACTACAATGGCCTCAGTGTTTCCCATGCTAGGGAAAGGAGCGGGATAAAAGGTCAAGATTCTTACTCCTCATTAGTATCCAGTAAAACCCACTGAAAGTATTAGTGTCTAGACATCAGGTAAAGAAAGCAGGCTTGGCTTTGACATCTCTTCTTTGCCTCACTGTTGAGTTTCCTAACACTCACAGACATATGAAGAATAATCACTTGGACATAGTGGAGGGCTGCTGACACCCATGGAATTGTACCTCAGCATGGATCATTGCTTTCAGAAGACAGGAAATAGCAAGAACTGAAAAATAAAATATAGCCTGTACCTCACCCCCAGATGTCTTATTCATGTAATGGTCCAACTTTTGATCCACTCATATCTCAGATCTGCAGTGAGTTAGTTGATCTCAGCCGGACCCAGAGAGGCTACAACTAGCCTCGATGCTCTGCCCTGAACGGGGGGGGGGGGGGGGGGGGGGGTGGTTGGAGCAAACCAGCCTGGATTCCTATCCGATGTCCCTTGCTAGAAAATGCTCAGCTGTGAATGTCAAATGAGGACAGGATCAGGCTTGGTTCAGATACCCCCAGATGGGCTAATGGACCGCACACACACGGTCAAGACTCACATGAATAACAGGCACTTGAATGAGAATCCAGAGGGCTGCCAATGCCCTTGGAACAATACCCAGACACAAATAATCAACTCTAGAAAAGGGAAGACAACCAGGGGGAGAAGAAACAAAAATAGTGGACAAACTCCGTTAGTTACATAATGCACACAACACAATGTAGTCTCTGCTTGGCTCAAGTCTGAAACACACTCACTTGAGTCAGAAGGTTGTGGGTTCAATCCAACTCCACGACTTGGACGTTTAACCTAGGCTGGCATTGCAGTGCAGTCTGAGGGAGTGCTACATTGACAAAGATGCCAACCTTCAGAGGAAACATTAAACAGAGGCCTCAAGCACATACCTTCACCAATGAATTTCTGTACAAGTTCAGAACCAGATACGCGGATGAAAGTGCAGTCAGTGTGGTGAGCCACAGCTCTTGCTAGCAGTGTCTTCCCGGTGCCTGGAGGTCCATATAGCAGCACACCCTACAATATATTAAATGTACAGATGAGATCTAATGGCGATCAGTAAAACTCTGTGGGAGCAAACTTTACAACAGATTTTCTGCCTTTAACAATAGATGCAAAGACTATATCAGGTTTAACTCAGTCACAGAGGATTTAGCCCTGTCAAAAGAGTTTGTTAGGAACATTTTAGCTGCATCAGTTAGAATTTCTAGAACCTTTTGTATTTGAGAAAATAAATTGACAACTTTTTTTTTAAGTATATGGCCAACCATAAGTAACCCTAGACCAACATCATCTACTCAAAAGCAGCACAAACTACAGGCCTATTGCTATTGCCACCAATACCATAGAACACATTCCCCTCTCGCACAATGTGGAAAATACAGGGGAGCTGCCCAGCACTTTGAAAGTACCTGAAAGTACCAGAAGCACAAGCGTTAGCCAGCAACATTCATGCAGAGGAAGTGGAACATTAAAGGGTATTCATTTTAACTGATGTTCACCAATAAATTTCCAGCTGGTAACCTTTCAGTTATTACTGATTTTTTAAAACCAGAAAACTGGCAAACTTGCCAAATCGTACAAGTTACCAAAAATCTCCAAACTGAGGAGTGAAATCTTTCCGACACAAGGAACAACGACGTGCATTCATATAGCGCCTTTAATGTAGCAAAATTGTCCCAAGGCGTTTGGGACGTTTTACTACTTGGGAATGGTTTGCAAATGCAGGTTATTGCTGATCTGGTGCAAGTATCAAGATAAAAAAAACCCAGTTCCAGCGATATACAACAGAGCATCAATATGTGGTGCCATAGAGTGATGAGACAAGGATTGTCCACATCAAAAAAAAACAACTCCTCTGCGCTCCCAATCTCCTCCACAATGCCAAGGGGAGGTATTGAGCGGAGGCCAGGCACTTACCCATAGAAAGGAATTTTAAAAAGATCAATGAAAAAAACAGAACTGTTGCCCTTTGTTCCTTATGACTGATCATTGCTAAAGCAAATACATTTGATGTTCCCAGCGTTTGATAGATCGGTCACAGAATTTTCTTGCCAGAGAAATTGGATCCTAACTCCTGCAAAATTCTAGGAGGCTCATTATAAATCTATTACGACACTGAATTAAACAACTAATTTCACTTAACAACATCATATTGTTAAAGGGCTATAAATGAACCTTATTGGACTGGAAGTGATTGTGGGCCAGGAAAACACACAGCAACAGGCCGAGAAACCAAAAGTCACTGATATTTGAATGGAAGAAATGTGCAAAACTCAGACTCCCTTTACTATAGCATTCTAGCAAGAAGCTTGTAATTTAGCCTTGAAACCACATTTAATTTCTGGCTTGGCAATAGCCTATTTTGTCGCACATTTAGCAGAGTGCCGCTTACAAACGCAAGTAGCTTTTGGCTCCCTGTCCTCATCAAACGAGTTTATTCAGCTCTAATAAACATGACACATTGTAAAGTGTGTAAATAAAAGTAATTTGATGGTAAAACACTTTGCAGAGTTTTAATCTTCAAGGAACTCCTGTCTTGAGGTGCCCTAGCAGCCAAAGGGTAGCGAGTTAGAATAATCAGATTTTCAAAGTGCTCTGTTCTGGAGATTTCTTCCAGTTAAGCTTGGTTACCAATCAACATTTGATATTTATTTTCAAACCTTTTGAATAAAATGGGTGAAAAACTAGACATGCCTGTGTGGCAAGAACTGAACATTTCCATAAACATCAGGCACACAGTGGGACTGTACACCAAGTACTTGGATGTTATACAGATCAGTTGCCAGCCAGCACTTTCCGCACCAGCTAGATTTTCCCTGAAATGAATAAACTGCTTCCTATAGTGAGTAACCAATTACAGATTAGAAAAATCAGTAAAAGCAAGTAACACAGTTTAAAATTGAAATTCTATCATCTGGGTGGGGCAGGGAGCTGGAAGTGGAGAGAAGGGCGGAGGAATGAGCATTTTGAGTGAACCTTTTCTGAACACGGTTCCAAGGCACTCAAACTCACTGTTCAAAACAATAAGTACCTCGGTGACTACTTGCACTTCTGAAAGATTTTAAGTATGAATCGAGGAGGATATTCATTTTCATATTCTTGTACCGCAATTTTTCTATATCACATTTTCCCCTTCGTAAAGGATTTAAAATGGGCCAGATAATAATGATCTTCACTTTAAGGCAGTGAACATAAACACATTGCCACACAGTGCCGGAAATCCAGAACTACAAGACACAACACAAGAGTTTTTAATTCAACTGGATACCAAGTTTTAAAAATCGCACCAGAAATTAAATCATGAAGTATGGACAGAATACTACATTTTGAATAGAGTTTCAGCTGGCCTGGCTAGCGCAGTACTGGAGCAATGTAGTTCATTAGACATTAAATAAAATGCTTTCAATGGATAGAAGAATGATGCTAAAAAAAAAATGATGTTACCCAAACCAAGCTCCCTCATAGGTGGGCACCCAGAGTCTACAGCTGGAAGTATCCTCCAACCTATTTGGAGCATTTTACAATTTTTGGCAATGTTTTCGCAATTGCTTGTGGGAGTGAGACCTCATGCTGTAGCATTTAAATTCCCTGCTGCCGAACTCAAACATAAACTTATGCTCAATACATTTTTTGGGGGCGCGTATGATACAAATGAACAGGGTTGCAGCTGGCAGCCGGTGAAGTTCGCACACTGCCTCTCTACAAAAGCAGAATCCATGAGCAAACCCCATCTGCACCAGGGACTTCAGCCTCAAGTTTCACTTGGAGAAGCAAATCCAAACACCAATACAGCAATTTTGGCAAGGGAGAAAGGAAAACAAAAAATAAGGAAACATTTAACCACTAACTCATCAATTATAAATCTATTAAATTAATGGGCCGGATTTTGCGACCCCTACGGGTGCGTACGAGGTGCGAAGCACATGCGCTGAAAACCGGCACTTGCGATGTCAAGAATTCTCTTGACAGATCATCCGCCTGCCCAAGAAAGGTGCCTCTGTGGGTAAAAGGCCTGCTTTTACCAGCTAGAGTTTTTAAAAATAGAAAAATGAAATGTGATAACTCATTTATAAATCAAAAATACTCTTCAAAAAGGTAAGTTTATTTTAAATATGCAATGTTTTTTTAAAAAATGTAATGTGTTGGTGCATTTTTTAGGTGATCCCCATTCATATGTACAGAACTGTCAAAAGGTTGAATGGGGATTTCCTTCTTCCATTAGTTGGGTCAGCCCACGTGATCCCAGGAGCGCCTACGAACTGCTTGCGCCCCTGGGATGCGTGGGGCTCTGCCCGCGCGGACCCGGAGAGGCCCAGGAGCGCAAGCCGCCATTCTTCCCGGGCCACCAGGTAAATTCGTAGACATTTTGCAGGTCGGAGGCATCGGCCCGCGGGAAGCCTCCGATCGCAAATGTTGGCCCAATTTTAATGGAAGGTTTTGGAACAGCAACATGGAACACAGAGGTTCAATACAACAGGGTACCAAACGTTCAATAAAAGTAGGATATATGTTATGCTCTTCTCACATGCCACCACCCAAATTAAGTAATTGACAGAATGCACTTTCCATTTGTTATACAATTAAAAATATATGCAACGTTAAAAGGGCCCCATTTTAACACAACCATGTGTGGTAATAGGAATAGGTTTGACCAAGCAGGTTATTTAAAAATGTTGTGTGTTCATTAAACTTGCATGAAACCGGCTTGGGTTTTTTTGGGAGGGGGTGGACAGTTAAGTACACAAGAGAGCAAAAACTAAGGAATGCAAGTAAAGTCAAGGATGAGAAAAGGCCTTTCAGTCCACCGAGGCCCACCCCTCTACTACCTTAACTCACATTAAAACATCTAGCTTCATTTTGAATTTCCTCAAAACTTTTGCCTCTGCTACCCAACTTAGCAGATTGTTTCAAACATTTACCACTTGGAGTAAAGTAGTTCTTCAAATCAACTGTAAAACTATTTCTCACCAATTTAAACCCTTTGGCCCTACTTTCATGGCTTAATTTGAAGTTATATTCTGGGTTTATCCCATCAATGCCATTCATTATTCTGTATACGACAATGAGACCCCATTTAACCATCTTCTTTCTCCAATCCCACCATGATGTTTTAAACAAATCAAGTGCTCGAGAAGCAACTCAACAATTGGTTCAACTTAAGTGAAGTCTAAATCGAATAACTCACGTTTGCACTTATGGAAATTAGGGCACAATTATAAGTACTGCTTTGACACCTATAACAATAAAGTGCTGAGGGGTTGGCAAGCTCTTGTGCTGTTGACGGCACGTTATTCGCCAGCCACCTGGCAGCTATAATGAAGAGGCCTGCTGAAACATGGCATTAGAAAAAAAATCTAATTTTGACCTAAAAAGTTTAAGATTCATCTACCATAAATACTTGCAGACAACAAAGACCAGCACTTTCTTGGTTCTTGTCAAGAGTTCTGTATTCCCGGGACCCTTAAATCTTCAATACATGCACACGTTAAAGAATGACCAGCAGATTGAAGGTTAATTTCATTTGTGAACAGGAAGCAAAGAGGAGGAGGCATAAAAGGAGAGAAACCTGCACTTGCCTTAGGCTGAGCAATGCCGAGAGCTTCAAACAGTTCAGGATGCTTCACAGGTAGTTCAATAACCTCCTTGATCTCTTTGATTTGTTTGTCCAAGCCGCCAATCATTTCATAGGTAGAGTCTGGAACCTTCTCAACCATCATGAGAGACACCAGAGGGTCCACTTTGTTGGGCAGGATTTTGTGAAGAGTGTAGCTATCATTTCTCAAAGCTACACGGCAGTTAGGAGTCACCTTTAAATATATAAATTAAATACTTAAGTTATAACCAACAGCTCAAGTAAAACACAGCTGATCCCTGGGTGACAGCAAACATGAAGTGGTAAATATGCCAAGCAACACAAGAAACCATCAAGTTTCCAAAATCAAGAGATTAAAATCTCAGGGGAAATATCAGTTAGCAATTGTAGGATCCATTCCTCCCCCCCAACGGTAAAAATTCGACTATGAAATATAAAAACCCAGAACTGCAGAGCCCGCAAAAAGGGCTCGGCAATAAAGGGTTAATTCAAACATTGCAGCCGAAACTACGACTGGATCACAGACAATCTAAAATCTGAACAAGAACATTCGCATATTCGTGTACCTTAAGGTTACATTGTTCACCTTGGACCATGGTATCAGTGCAGGCCTAAGACAATGGGCCGGGCCTTGAACTATTTGAATACGAATGCTAACAGAAACCAACAACTTCGCATATGCAGTCACTTTGAGAAAGCTGCATTGTCAGAAAGGTATCTCTAATCAATGGACAATTCACACATTTTGAAACGGTCATCGTATGCTCAGGAGGGGGCCAGAAAATGTGTTTCAAGATTGCAAGTTGGTTTTTGTTTAAGTAAAAAAATCACTTCGAGGACAGTGGTGTGGGAACTAACGGTAGAACAGCAAGCAGAAAGATTCGGGCCTACAAACAACTCCAAGGGACAGCCGATCGGGAGTGGTGATTGTATGTTTCAGTCAAATCATAGAGGGGGCTTTTGTGATCGAGTCTGAGTAAGTTTGTGAGTTTCACAGATCACAATAGGGCCTTTGTGATTGAGTCTGGGTAACTTTATATGTAACAGTCAAATCGCGGACGGGTTTAACTGTGTAATATTGTGTCGATGCAAATGACCCTTGCGTAGGGGTTTGTATTTTGGGGTCGTTAGCCTGATATAGATCGTAAGGATTTATACTGGGGAAGTAAGTGTGTGTGTGTGTGTGTTCAATAAACAAACGAATCAAAGGTTGAGCCAAAACCCTGTGTATTTTGTTCTTATAAATCCTGACGTCCAAGAACGGTGTGTAACGGGGGACCGGTATCAGAGAAAACCCCTTACACAATCAATCTGCTTACATTAAATGGGGACAGAAAAATAATTACAGACAGCTGGCCTCAAACTTGAATCTCCCTCATGCCATCACTACAGATAAATAACTCAGCCATTTCACAAGAACGGCTGAGTGGAAATGGAAAGTCACGTTGATGCAGTAGGGGGATCATTCAGGTTGAGTTGCATAGAGATTGGGTACACCGCAGATTGGATGACCTTCACTTTGATGACCAGAAACATTTTGATATCAGAGATAAAATTTCAATAAAGTTGCACAACACTATAAAACAGTATGATGTTAGCAGCAAGCCAAGTTTTGGCAAATAAATTGAGTTCACATCTCCCAAGAAATGCCAGACTTTCAAAACAGGTTTAAATCCAGGGCATTTTGTTTTCACAGAGCAATACACACACCCATAAGCACATCATCTTGATAGCCAAGAACTTACATAAAACTAAGAACTTAAAAAAAAACACAGCCCAATGTGCACTCCCCTCCACAAATCATCTGGATTTTCCCTCATCTTGGATTTGACTCGAACCCAAAACATTCAATTTCCAACCACATTTATACCCAAAATAATAAAGCTCTATAGAAGTATCTCCCAACTCCTGAAAGTAATCAAGCAAAACTCACAACTCGCACGATTCAACTCTGACAACTGCATTCAATAGAAAACTCATCCACATATCAACCACATATAGATGTTTGGAAATTTATATCTATTCCCTAAAAAAAAGTCACACTGGTTTACATATCGGTATTTTTGCACATTTTGTATATAAAGAATTTGCAGGAGCACAAACAGATATAATAATATAGCAGTGGTATGGCAGCATTTCAAACTCATCTTCAATCCAGTTCTTAGAACAGGTATTTATCCAGTTGAATAACATGTTATTAACCATTTTTGTTGGGATTCTACTCTGTGGTAGTGGAATTCTTAGCCTCAATTGAAGCATACTAATTTAAAACTCATGCTCTGGCCGACGTTAGCTTAAATCTGCTTTCACCTACATATCCATTCCTTTCAGCATTATTTAAAACCCAGATTGTGTCCCTCATTCTTTTCTCCAATGAAAATAAATTAAGTTTTGTAAGTCTTCATAACCTAGAGCCTCTAGTCTTTGAACCCCCGACAATGCACCAATCTCCCTTTGAAGGCAGGGTGCCTAAAATATTCTAAATACGGCTTCCAATGAGTTATACAGAATTAAAAATAACCTGCTTTTAACATGTAGTACATGCCTCTTGAGGTGTATCCTGGTACTTGATTACCTCCATTGTCAATACAGAACAAAAATTTTACATCAATGATCATCACGTTCAAATGCACTTGACACTTAATTGGTGAGTACTGAATGTACACTCATAAAATCAATAGTTGCAAATAACATACTTACATCATTAATGTCAATGTTCTTGTCAACATCCACAACAAATTTTCCCTCTGGATGAACCTACAAAAAAAAACCAAAGATGATTAAGGTCAGTATATTTTTTTATAAAAAGAGAAAAAGGTTAACAATCCTTACATGTTAATACAAATAAAGATGTGAAAAAATTAACTTATGAAATAAAAACAAACTCTTGAATTTTCTCAGGAGCTTCTCTGAGCTCTCAAGGATTTATCAATCCTGCTATGAACTATCAGAAGGTACACAGTGGCCCAGAGGCAGCTTTCCTTCATCCTGTAGTGAAGCTTCTACCTTATACCTCCACATAGTGGCTCATCTAAAATTTAGAAACTCACCATGCAGGAGGAGAGAGGAAATCTAAATCTAAATCCACACCATGGCAGTGCACTGTGCCTCACCACTGGTATTCTTAACAATGCCTACTCATTTGTACATCAAACCAAGTATGGCATAACTGGCTTTTCTCTTGTCCGTTCCATTTTGTGGTAACTGGGTTTCTTCGCACTTCCCAACCAATAGATTCCAAAATCCAGAGCCCCTCCTTCCAAAGTCTCCACCAATGTGGCCCTGTAACCAGATGCTAGGAGGTACAGACCTCAAGCGGAGGACAAACAAAAACTTTCTCCAATGTAACCTCTGCAAGATGAAAGCCAATTTGTTCAGCTCCTACCAAAACGTCTGCCCCCAGCCCACCCCGCCCCAGATTCCATCCCCTCATTCAGACTGAACCCAGTGGTTTTCAACTTCAGTGTTCTGAGCGGAGCTTAAATCCCCACATCCAAGACTGCTTCTTTTCATCTCCACAACAGTACGTCCTCTCCCTCAGCTTATTCCAATGCTGCTGAAATCCTCATCCACGTCTTCATCACCTCCAGGCTCAAATTCTCCAGTGCTCTGCTCGCCAGTCTCCTAAGTTCCACCTCAAGTAAACTACAATTTGTCCAAAATAGACACCTATATCCTATCCTTCATGGAGTACTGCTTCCTTTCACCCCCATCGTGGTCAACCTCTACTTGCTCTCCATTCTCCAACACAGCAAATTCAATAACCTGGTCTACAAGTCCCTCCATACTTTTGCCCCTCCTACTTCTACAACCTCTTCCATCCCTTTATGCCAGTCCACTCTTCTAAATCTTACAGCCTTTGCACCCCCTCCCCTCCATTTTATCTTTGGCCACACAACCTTTACCTGTCTCGTCTGCCCCCATTCTGGAACATTCTTCCTATACCTCTCTGCTTGGCTGCCACTCTCCTCTCCTTCAAAAGCCTCCACAAAACATACCTTTTTAGCCATGATTTGGATCACCACCACCCTTCAACTCTTCTTCCATCAGAGTTCAGTGGCCTGTTTCACCTCTGAAGTGTTTCTGGGCAGATTATGTTAAAAGTACTGTAGAAATGCAAGTTGTTTTCAGACAGTGGGATGGGGTAAATAACCCTCCAATTTTAACTTGCTGTTAGTGGTTATAGCACCTGGAAGTGGAGGTCAATAAATGACCATGTGGGGAAACGTCTCAAGTGCAGGCCGGTATCCTTACACTCCATGAAACACATTCCAGTTCCAACAAGCTGTGCCACTTAGAGATGGCATACTATTTAAAACACACATCAATTATTAATAGGGAAATCATCAATCTTTAATAATTCCCACTCAATTACATACCCTACATACTGTAAGCAGCAACAAAAAACTGAAAGATTGTACATGTTGCATTACCGGAGGTGGGGTGAGCAAGCAGGCTACACATCAGCACAGAAAAAAATTCTCTCAATGAGTTCCTACCCTATTCCAGAAGCTTAAATATTTGATTAAACAGCCAGCCCTGTAATCCACTACAATAAACGATCCTTCAAGCAGTTAGGATTAAGTGTGGAGTCTCATCTTCCACATCGGTGCCAAGGACATGATGTCCCACTCTCCAGTACACTCATGCCTCACCACAATGAGTGTTGAAAAAGAAAATACAGTGTACAGGAAGCCGATTTGTATCAACCGTTATGTGAAGACCGGCTGCCATCAGACATTGCTGCAGAAACAGTGGGCAGTGTGGTCAGCAAGGATAGGGCACAGACGTGAATCTACCGCAATGGGTATGAGCTTTTTGTAATCTTGATAGAAAAGCTGTTCTACAACAAAAGCCATTCACGTGATTCAAAGCCTTTGTTATAGAAACTACAGGTAATCTTGGGCAGTCACCATACTGGCCATTATTACACCATATGAATTTCATGCCAGATATTCCTGGAATTATACAGGTTTCAATTCCAGGGTCCGAGGGCAAGCAACACTGAATAGGGAATTGCTAATGAATTAACCCATACAGACTCAGACACAAATTGCACATCTCTAGGAAAGTCATGGTTAGGTATCAAAATAGGGGGAAAAAAAACATCCATACAACAGATGCAAGTTCACATGAGCAGACACATTGGGGTTACAAATTAGAATCTCTATCTCGCAGGTGAATGCAATCAGCAGTGACATTTTCTGTCAGCAAAACAGTGGTTTCAAAATGTAACTATGGTTTTTTTTGGAAAATTGAAGTAATATTAAATAAGGAACCACTTTCTCTCAGACTCTCATCTCTCTCCCTATCCCTGCTCTCTCTCCCCCCTCAGTTTAATAAATTTTTTGCAGTTTAAAAAAAAACACAAAAGCTGCAACAGGTGTGTCGTCAACATACTGTTATACACAGCCTGTTGTTTTAAAAAAATATATAGAAATTTTACCCAAGTAAAGCTTTGAAAATTTGTCTCTTGTTTTTTTCCCCAAAGCTACGAAGTAGAAAGTGATAGGAGCTAACGAAAAATATCCCTGATGTGGAGATGCGGGTTGGACTGGGGTGGACAAATGTGAGAAGTCGCACAACACCAGGTTATAGTCCAACAGTTTTATTTGAAATCACAAGCTTTCGGAGCTTTTCCATACAGACCCCAGCATCTGCCACATTTGACCCCTTGTGACCCCACCTCATTGTCTTTGATGTAATGTTTTCCTGACTGACCTGTTTGGACACCATCCACACCTTTGATTGCCGTGATTATCTCTCTGCCGAGGTGCGATAAAGGGCAGTTAGAAAGATTAACTGTAGTCATCTGGCAGTGTTCTCTGACTATATATGCTGTGCCTATATGCATCTCTTCACTTCACCTGAAAAATATCCCAGCAGTGGAGCTGACTGAATAGTTTTGCTTTCTAGGTACACTGCACATGCTCAAACTGCACAATCTAAATTCAGCTGAGAGTCACAGCTCAGGGCAAATATATCAAGTCCCAGCCCGTGCTTTTAGAGAGGCCGAGGCCTCGAAGTAATGACTTCAATGAAAACATTAAAAAAGAGACAAAAGACAATCCAATGCATACATTTAATAATGCTGTGAAACATGTATTTTTGAATTTTTAGTTTAAACCTTTATTTTGGGCATTAGAAACTTCACATGCTAGACTAACAGGTACTTAGGAGTTTTCAATCAATCGCAAGCCCCGTGTATCGAATTTAATAGAGATCGGTTTTCTGAAATAGAATGTTCACCAGGAACACTACAGAATTTATTCCACGAGTGAAAAGAAACCTTTGCAATATTCCAGTTATCAGATCTTTCCAGCTCAGTATAAATTCTGTAATCAGTGCCCCCATAGGTGCAACCTTCACTTGCATAAGACACTGCAAAATTACCTTGACGAGCACCTTCTTCTTGTCCATAGCTCGAACCACCTCTCCGACATAAGACCCCTGCTCCTGTAATAGCTGTAGTTCTTCCCGCAACATGCGCACTGTAAGAAACATTTACAATTACATTCATACAAGTTTAATTTTCAGTAAGGTTTAAGTCTTGGGTCGATACCATCTCATAGATCCACCAAAAAAATACCCCGTTTTCACAGATGATGAAATAAATCTCATTACAGATTCAAACAATAAAACAGATCATAGTTAGCTCGCATAATTTCACATAATCTGAGCCAAAAGTTTGAGCCAAATTTCCAAAAGGCATTCAATAAGGTGTCAGATAACAGGTTTTTTTTTAATTCGTTCCTGGGATGTGGGTGTTGCTGGCATGGCCAGCATTTATTGCCCACATCTAATTGCCCTTGAGAAGGTGGCACTGAGTCGCCTTCTTGAACTGCTGCAGTCCGTGTGGTGAAGGTACTCCCACAGTGCTGTTCGGGAGGGAGTTCCAGGATTTTGACCCAGCGACGATGAAGGAACGGAGATATATTTCCAAGTCAGGATGGTGTGCAACTTGGAGGGGAACTTCAGGTGATGGCGTTCCTATGCGCCTACTGACCTTGTCCTTCTAGGTGGTAGAGGTCGCGGGTTTGGGAGGCGCTGCCGAAGAAGCCTTGGCGAGTTGCTGCAGTGCATTTTGTAGATGGTACACACTGCAGCCACGGTGCGCCAGTGGTGCAGAGAGTGAATGTTTAAGGTGGTGGATGGGGTGCGAATCAAGCGGGCTGCTTTGTCCTGGATGCTGTGGAGCTTCTTGAGTGTTGTTGGAGCTGCACTCATCCAGGCAAGTGGAGAGTATTCCATCACACTCCTGACTTGTGCCTTGTAGATGATGGAAAGGTTTTGGGGAGTAAGGAGGTGAGACACTCGCCGCAGAATACCCAGCCTCTGACCTGCTCTTGTTGCCACAGTATTTATGTGGCTGGTCCAGTTAAGTTTCTGGTCAATGGTGACCCCCAGGATGTTGATGGTGGGGGATTCGGCGATGGTAATGCCGTTGAATGTCAAGGGGCGGTGATTAGACTCTCGCTTGTTGGAGATAGTCATTGCCTGGCACTTGTGTGGCATGAATATTACTTGCCATTTATCAGCCCAAGCCTGAATGTCATCCAGGTCTTGCTGCAGTCGGGCATGGACTGCTTCATTATCTGAGGAGTTGCGAATGGAACTGAACACTGTGCAATCATCTGCGAACATCCCCATTTCTGACCTTATGATGGAGGGAAGGTCATTGATGAAGCAGCTCAAGATGGTTGGGCCTAGGACACTGCCCTGAGGAACTCCTGAAGCGATGTCCTGGGGCTAAGATGATTGACCTCCAATAACCACAACCATCTTCCTTTGTACGAGGTATGACTCCAGCCAGTGGAAAGTTTTCCCGATTCCCATCAATTTTACTAGAGCTTCTTGATGCCACAGTCGGTCAAATGCTGCCTTGATGTCAAGGGCAGTCACCCTCACCTCGGGAATGCAGCTCTTTTATCCATGTTTGGACCAAAGTAATGAGGTCTGGAGCCGAGTGGTCTTGGCAGAACCCAAACTGAGCATCGGTGAGCAGGTTATTGGTAAGTGCCGCTTGATAGCACTGCCGACAACACCTTCCATCACTTTGCTGATGATTGAGAGTAGACGGATGGGGCAGTAATTGGCCAGATTGGATTTGTCCTGCTTTTTGTGGACAGGACATACCTGGGCAGTTTTCCATATCGTCAGGTAGATGCCAGTGTTGTAGCTGTACTGGAACAGTTTGGCTAGAGGCGTGGCTAGTTCTGGAGCAGAAGTCTTCGGCATGACAGCCGGGATGTTGTAAGGGCACATAGCCTTTGCTGTATCCAGTGCGTTCAGCCATTTCTTGATATCACGTGGAATGAATTGAATTGCCTGAAGACTGGCTTCTGTGATGGTGGGTACCTCAGGAGGAGGCCGATATGGATCATCCACTTGGCACTTCTGGCTGAAGATGGTTGCAAACGCTTCAGCCTTGTCTTTTGCACTCGCATGATGGGTTCCAGCAGCATTGAGGATGGGGATATTCCTGGAGCCTCCTCCTCCCCCCGTTCGTTGTTTAATTGTCCACCACCATTCACGACTGGATGTGGCAGGACCGTAGAGCTTTGATCTGATCCGTTGATTGTGGGATCGCTTAGCTCTGTCTATAACATGCTGCTTCCACTGTTTAGCATGCATGTAGTTCTGTGTTGCAGCTTCCCCAGGTTGGCACCTCATTTTTAGGTACGCTTGGTGCTGCTCCTGGCATGCTGTTCTGCACACCTCATTGAACCAGGGTTGGTCCCCTGGCTTGATGGTAATGGTAGAATGAGGGATATGCCGGGACATAAGTTTACAGATTATGGTGGAATACAATTCTGCTGCTGCTGATGGCCCACAGCGCCTCATGGATGCCCAGTTTTGAGCTGCTAGATCTGTTCTGAATCTATCCCATTTAGCACGGTGGTAGTGCCACACAACACGATGGAGGGTGTCCTCAGTGTGAAGACGAGATTTTGTCTCCACAAGGATGGTACGGTGGTCAGTGCTACCAATGCTGTCATGGACAGATGCATCTGCGACAGATAGATTGGGGAGGACGAGGTCAAGTAGGTTTTTCCCTCGTGTTGGTTCTCTCATCACCTGCCGTAGTTAGTCTGGCAATTATGTCCTTCAGGACTCGGCCAGCTCGGTCAGTAGTGGTGCTACTGAACCACTCTTGGTGCTGGACATTGAAGTCCCCCACTCAGATTACATTCTGTGCCCTTGCTACCCTAAGTGCTTCTTCCAAGTGGTGTTCAACATGGAGGAGTACTGATTCATCAGCTGAGGGAGAGCGTAAGGTGGTAATCAGCAGGAGATTCCTTGCCCATGCTTGACCTTAAGCCATGAGACTTCATGGGGTCCGGAGTCAATGTTGAGGACTCCCAGGGCCACTCCCTCCCGAATACCACTGTGCTGCCACCTCTGGTGGGTCTGGACATACCCAGCGATGGTGATGGAGGAATCTGGGGCATTGGCTGAAAGGTATGCTTCTGTGAGTATGACTATGTCAGGCTGTTGCTTGACTAGTCTGTGGGACAGCTCTCCCATTTCGGCACAAGTCCCCAGATGTTAATGAGGAGGACTTTGCAGGGTCAACTGGGCTGGTGTGCCGTTGTTGTGTTTGAAGCCGGTGCCGAGGTCGATCTGGTTTTATTCTTATTATTGTTTTTCGTAGCGGTTTGTTACAAGTGAGTGGCTTGCTGGGCCATTTCAGAGGGCAGTTAAGAGTCAACCACATTGCTGTGGGTCTGGAGTCACATATAGGCCAGACCAGGTAAGGACAGCAGATTTCCTTCCCTAAAGAACATTAGTGAACCAGATGGGGTTTTTACGACAATCCGATAGTTTCATGGTCACTGATATTAGCCTTTTGTTCCAGGTTTATTTAATTAACTTAATTTAAATTTCCCAGCTGCCATGATGGGATTTTAACTCACGTCTCTGGATCATTAGTCCAGGCCTCTGGATTACTAGTCCAGTAAGCTAACCATTATGCTACCATTCATGTAAGTTAGTTTTACGCAAGATAAGGGCTCATGGGGTCGGGGGTAATATATTAGCATGGACAGAGTATTGGTTAACGGACAGAAAACAGAGAGTAGGGATAAACGGATCATTTTTAGGTTGGCAGGCTGTAACTAGTGAGGTGCCACGAGGATCAGTGCTTGGGCTTCAGCTATTTACAGTCTATTTTAATGGCTTAGATGAAGGGACCAAGTGTAATGTATCCAAGTTTGCTGACGATACAAAGTTAGGTGGGAAAGTAAGCTGTGATGAGGTATATAGACAGGTAAAGCGAGTGGGCAATGAGGTGGCAGATGGGGTATAATGTGAGGAAATGTGAGGTTATTCAGTTTGGTAGGAAGAATAGAAAAACAGAAATGTTTTTAAATGGTGAGAAACTATTAAAGGATGGTGTTCCTCGTACAGGAAACACAAGAGTTAGCATGCAGGTACAGCAAGCAATGTACAGGGCTTTGGTGAGTCCACACCTGGAGTACTGTGCAGAGTTTTGGTCTCCTTATTTGAGGACCTTGGAGGCTGTGCAACGAAGGTTCACTAGATTGATCCCTGGGATGAGAGGGTTGTCCTATGAGGAGAGATTGAGTAGATTGATTGGGCCTATACTCTCTGGAGTTTAGAAGAATGAGAGGTGATCTCATCGAAACATACAAGATTCTGAGGAGGATTGACAGGGTAGATGCTGAGAGATTGTTTCCCCTGGCTGGAGAGTCTAGAGCTGGGGGCATAGTCTCAGGATAAGGGGTTGGCCATTTAGGACGGAAACAAGGAGGAATGTCTCCAGTCAGAGGGTTGTGAATATCTACCTCAAAGGGCTGTGGATGCTGAATCATTGAGTATCTTCACGGCTGAGACAGATAGATCTTTGGACTCTAGGGGAATCAAAGGATATGGGGATCCGGCGGGAAAGTGGAGTTGAGGTCGAAGATCAGCCATGATCTTACTGAATGGTGGAGCAGGCTCGAGCAGCCGTATGGCCTGCTCCTGCTCCTAATTCTTATGTGCCTCTCAGAAAATAATTTTCAGGACAGTGCCCAAATAAATTGAATTTAATCTTTGTTAATTTTCTCCCTTGAAATGCCTACAAGAACCACTGTAAGTGCTAAATAATGGACAGAACTTTACCATCTGCTAGGAGATTCATTTTAAATTTCTTTGCAGCACTGACAGCCAAATGATCGTTAGCTTAGGCATAACAAGAATTTGCACTAATAAGAGATGGAGCACAATCCCAGTTCAAATGAGCTATACAGCAACACCATACAGAATACTGTCCCATAGCATTTTTAATTACCTTTGGCATGGAGTTCATTTCTTTGCATAATTCTAGCACAGATAACAGACTCCACTATTGACTTTGTTGGTTATCGCTGGAGTGTGTTCCAGTTAAAAAAAACATGACTGAACTGAAACCAAATGCAAGATTAATACTAAAATTAACTAGTTGAATCAAAACCCCGAGCCCCGCCTGCATTCCTTTGGTGCAACAGGGCTACATACATTGCCGAAGGGAACTGTGTGGGTGGATGGGGAAGGGAATCAAAATTCATTGGACAGAGGCCAACGGATGAGTGATACTAACGTGGATCTCATCTGCATTTACCTTTTACCAACACTCGGTGTCCCTAGTGTGATTTATACTCTGCTGCAATGGCTACAAGAACCACTGTAAGTGCTAAATAATGGACAGAACTCTACCATCTGCTAGGAGATTCGTTTTAAATTTCTTTGCAGCACTGACAGCCAAATGATTAGTTTAGGCTTAAGAATAATTTGCACTGATAAGAGATGGAGCACAATCCCAGTTCAAATGAGCTCTACAGCAACACCATACAGAATATTGTCCCATAGCATTTTTAATTACCTTTGGCATTGAGTTCATTTCTTTGAGCCTGCAGACGTCGGAGATTCTGACTCTTATCGTTAACAATAAGCTTTGAAAAAGAGAGAGAGGGGGAGGGGGGTATTAGAAATGGCGATGTTCATATTCATTTGGAATGGTATCAATTCACATACAAAGACTAGATGCTAGTAAACAAATTCAAATGAGAACACTGGAGGACTACCTGGCCGTCAGTAAATTTTAGAATTCAAATATGCTGCTACGGACAGTGTCTAAAAAACATTATTAAACCCATCAGGAGAGAAATGATTCCTAAGGCACTCTGCCTTTTTAACCAACAAAAGATTTTATCAATTTTAACACAAATAAAATAAATAGACTGCAGTGTTGAAAGGCAGATGACAGCATAAACAATAGTGAGTTATTTGATAAATTTTAGAAACTGATTTCATAATTTGGCTGGCAACTATATACTGGACTTCCATGATACGCCTTTCCACCATCTACAAGGCACAAGTAAGGAGTGTGATGGAATACTCTCCACTTGCCTGGATGAGTGCAGCTCCAACAACACTCAAGAAGCTCGACACCATCCAGGACAAAGCAGCCCGCTTGATTGGCACCCCATCCACCACCTTAAACATTCACTCCCTCCACCACCGGCGTACCGTGGCTGCAGTGTGTACCATCTACAAGATGCACTGCAGCAACTCGCCAAGGCTTCTTCGGCAGCACCTCCCGAACCCGCGACCTCTTCCACCTAGAAGGACAAGGGCAGCAGGTGCATGGGAACACCACCACCTCCAAGTTCCCCTCCAAGTCACACACCATTCTGACTTGGAAATATATCGCCGATCCTTCATCGTCGCTGGGTCAAAATCCTGGAACTCCCTCCCTAACAGCACTGCGGGAGTACCTTCACCACACGGACTGCAGCGGTTCAAGAAGGCGGCTCACCACCACCTTCTCAAGGGCAACTAGGGATGGGCAATAAATGCTGGCATCGCCAGCGACGCCCAGATCCCATAAAAACTAATTTTTAAAAATGCCTGATTTGCCGAGCAATTATGTATTTATTTTACTGACTGATGCAGGAAATAAAGTTCTGTTTATTTTACATGAGGCTCAGCGCACGCACCCCCCCCCCACCCCCTCCCCCTCCCCCCCGCAACCCCTGGAGTTAGGAATATCCCTCTTGCAAGTTACAAAGGGCATTATCAAGGAGCAAAATAAATTGTAATGGGTCAGACTATTGGAAAATTAACATTTCGGACCTCAATTATTTCAAGTAAAAAGTTAGTTACTACAAATGCAGATTAGCTATTTTCTTCCTTATTTCTGGATTTTGTAAGTGATGCATTTTAGAGTTGCTTTTTCCTTAAAACTTCTCAGAGGTTTGGTTCTGCCATGGTAAATCACCTGTAGTTCTTCTATTTTTGACAGATAATACTGGCGGAGGCCTGTACCGCCCTTTCCCTCTTCCAGGTCCATCTGAAATCAAAGCACACATACAATTAGCAAAAGTTGCTGAGACGACAAGGATACAACACAAAGGAAGGTTCCGCAAGTTACCGATTGCGGTGCCGATGCTCTGAACAGCTTTCCAACAGTGTGGCGAGAGATCAATGCACCTATCTGTATGGTAAAAATTAGAGAAACTACATGCTTGGCATTTGCAAACAAAACTGAAACAAAAGGAAGCTTACAGGGCAATACGTGCATTTACTTAGCACTTTGTCAAAACATCTCAAAAATTATTTTGCACAACAAGTTACTTTTGAAGAGTAGGGACTTAGATGGACAAAAACAGCAGTCTGATACCAGGATCAGTAACGAGTGGTACAGACCATCAAAAAGGCAAGAAACTTTTAGTGACTGTACTTCAAAAGCTAATCCACTGATTGTAAAGCATTTGGGACTTTTTACAGATGTAGAAAGGTGCTGTATACGTGCAAGTTTGTTCTTTTTATGAATTTTACAAACTTTTATCACAGTATTCACAAAGAGAGCTAAAATTCAGGAAAAAATTCAGTTCTGCATGCAAACTACAGGCAGCAAATTCAGACCACTAGCGATTCCTTGAAGGGAAAACCGAAAGGCAAACAGGCTTCTTTGACTTCTCTCTTGTATTTTTGTTTCTATTTGTCTCCCTAATTGTTAAGCGTCCAAGTCCAGATTTGAAATTTGGAGTAAATCAGATTCTGAGCTGTTCTGGATGGGAAAGGTCAGGGTTCAACACTTGGTATTACTAGTAATATTTTATACAGAGGCAAATATGCACACACAGTGCCTCCAACCAGAAACAGAACCTTAAAATTACTGTCTACTGTCAATTGCAATATACATATAGTTAAGAGATCCCAGAGGACTGAACATTTAAATCACTACAGCACTGGCTTCCTGCCTTACAATTACAACACAAAATTGAATTTGAAGGGCCACGAATTGCAAGTGACGCCAAATTTCTACCGCCCTCAATTTTCCGAGCTCATATCAACACAGCGTAACTAAAGGGGATTCGAGCTAAAGTTGAAAAATTATTCAGTCAGTCACCCCAATCCAGCATTTTGAAATGCACCTTCTGGGAATGAGGAGCGAGGCAAAAATCTTAAAAATATAAACTAATTCAGGTTAACAGTGTAAGTAACCCAATTTAAAAAAGAAAGAAGCCTCCCTGTTCAACTGCAGCAAGAGTCTGCATTTACAAATGCTGTGGAATCAAAGAAACAAGATATTTTAGCACTCAAACTTACCCGCATGGTGCTGGAGATTGATGTTTTATATTTAGGAAAACAATTTTCTGGGCAATTGCAGATTCTTCAAGTCACTGAGACAATGCCTGCAGATTATAAGGAAAAGGTTACTGAATTTCACAGTTACAATCACATTACTAGAGAAAGACGACCAGAATGTGAATAAGACAGCTTTATAATTGAATAGACTGGACATAACTGTGTGATGGGAAGAATCCAGCTCAGTCAGCACTGTATGCCTCTGTGGAGCACTTTGAGACATTTTTCTGCATTAAAGATGCTGTATAAAGCTGTTGTGATGACTACTAGACACACAAAAAAGACACTCCTGCCTTTGAGCTTAAGTGCGCATATCCCGAAATCCATGGTCAGTTTTAAATTGCATAAAAGAATCTCACATAGATTCTATACAAATTTTGGTTATCTGCAAAATGGAGAATGCAGGAGGAAAACAAGACTAAGTGGTTTTGTAAGTCGTGGGAGGAAAGGGGATTTTTCCTCCTCCACCCACCACACAGTACATCATGACAGATACTGTATCATCGAATTAAATATCAGTGTCAAGATGCCTTAAATCAACATCGACTCTGATGCGGATGCTTTTTCCATCAACAGTTATCAATTGATCGAAGTCTAAAGTAAAACTTAAAATTTTCAAATTCAACGACTTTCTGAAACCCTGTTCAGGTCACTGAGGAATGCCTTTAAAAACCGTAGTTTGCCTGCCAGCTTAGAACTTGGAACGTAGAAGATATGGGCAACAAAATATCCAATGGCAGAGTTATCAATACTGATAATCCCGCTCCCTGCCGATAAATGTATTACTTTATACTCGATAAATGTATTCGATAAATGTACAGTATCAGATCTCTTAAGTCAGCCAACGTGCAATTAAGAGGAAGGCCAGTAGCTATCCAGAATCACCCAGGTATTGATTTAAGTAAGAAGTCGCACAACACCAGGTTATAGTCCCAACAGTTTTATTTGAAATCACAAGCTTTCGGAGCGGCTGCTCCTTCGTCAGGTGACGAAGGAGCAGCCGCTCCGAAAGCTTGTGATTTCAAATAAAACTGTTGGGACTATAACCTGGTGTTGTGCGACTTCTCACTTTTGTCCACCCCAGTCCAACACCGGCATCTCCGCATCTTGATTTAAGTAGTTCAATATTATATCAACCAGAATTTAATTTTGTTCCCAAGTGAAACAGCTCTTCCAATGGCTCAGTGAACAATCACACCACGTGGTATATAACTAAGTTCAAGAGACCAGAAGGTCCCAGATTCAATTTCTGGGCTGCTGAGTTGGGCAATCTCAGTTACAGTGCAATTCGCCTCGACACATTTGAGCTAGGGAGGGGGCAAACAGAGAGAGGCCGGCTTACCACGCCCGATTATCAAATGTCTCTCGCTGCAAAGTGCATGTGTGCCAACATTGGACGACAAGATCGGGCTTGGTTGTGATGGTCCATGGTTAAACTGCCAACACTCACTGTTCATGCTCACTTATGAAAACTGGCCACTTGTGCAAGGTACAGGAGGGCTGCTAGCACCCATGGAATGATATTCTCCAGTAAGAGTGAGCATCTTCAGGAAAGGAGAGAAAATTGGCAAAAACTAAAACCACACACACTATTGTGTGCCGTTCATTAACATTTATCAACCACATATTATTACATTGCTGCAAGAAACACTGCAGTTGATTATCAGCCCAATAGATTGGGATAGGGGTCATCAGGCAAATTTCCAGCTGACTTATTGGTTGACTGGGTTACCTGTCCCAATAAACAAAGCTGTTTCAGATGTTCCGGCTTGGACATTGCAAAATTGAGGGCGCCCACAAGGAACAGACTGTGCCACAGTTCCGGAGACTGCCATCACTGGATAAGCGGAGGGTGAAACCTTTGTATGTTGCTATTGTAAAATGCTGAATGTTTTGGACAAATGCCCGGGCAATATGACATGGATACAATTCAGAGCAGGAGTCGTCGAACAGCAGAGATATAGTCATGAACACTGGGTGTCATTTGAACTACCTCTCTGTGTTAGTGCCGCTCCCCCACACTCAAAACTCCTACAAACCTGCAAAAAAAAATCAGGATGTATTAACAAAATGATTCAGAAAAAGTCAATTTAATTTATATAAGAATCAGCTTAAAATTTCAGTAGAAATGTTAAGTTTCCTTTCAACATTTCTATCACTTTGCAAAAAAAAAAGAGCTTCAAACAAACGCTCTTTGATCTCAAGAATTCACTGAATATTGACCAATTGCAGGAAAGCAGCCTAGTACAGCATTGGGTGGGTTTACTGACCAGTGACTCCCTCAACGGTGAGTTATTATCGTATGATTTTACATACAACTCCTGCATTTTCCGCTCAAGACAAGTAAAACAGGTCAGCTGCTAGCAATCAAAAGTAGTTCACAATGAACTCAGTTGAATTCACTCTGGAAATGTGAAGGTTTTTTTGGCATTGGAGTGAACCAAGCTGTACTCATTGTGGAACAAGGGAAGCCACAGCTGTTATCTCCACAAGGTTTTGCAGAGTACTGACCTCTACTGGAAGCTAATATTACTGACCAAATTCCCCTCCGTGTTTTCCAGATGAAGCAGAACATGGAGGGAAGTTACCCAATTCTCTCTCTCCACCCCCCCCCCCCCCCCCCCCCCCAACCCGGACGAGTTTTTAAGCTGACAAACTCTGGAGAGTAACAATTTCCACCGCTTACACCTCCTTTATTTTACAGCAACAATACTAGGATGTACACTGGGCAACACTGTTCTCACCAGAGGAACGGAGAACTTGACTGCAAAGGCAGCAGTTCCACCAACAGCACGTGTGAATTGTCACCACTGGTTCGTGCAGGCCTGCCTCAGTTATCGGGTGGGGGTGGGGGGGGGGGGGGGGGGAAGGGGAAAGTCTGGCAGCCTGAAAGGATAGATTGCCGACTTGATAGTGTCTTCATTCTTTGAATGAGATGGATCACCTACACACCATAGGCGCACACCATAGGAGTGTAGCCTAGCTTGATGGGTTCTGAGGAAACCACAAGCTGAACATGTACATGTAAAGACTGCTGTGATATCACAAGTAGGCAGCACTGCACAGAATTAACTACTCGTGTTGTATAAAGCTCCAGGATCTATGCCATTGCACCACCTTGCTTTGGCCAGAAGCTAAACGGAAAGTAACCAGCTACTTAATACTAATTCCACCACCCCCTTTATATCTTTCGCCCTCCAGATGGGTATGTATCGAAGAGCGATGAACCTGCCAGGCAGGTGCTCTTTCTTCTTCTTTCCACATCCTCCAAATGTCATCGGAGCACATCAACACAGAACAACTTTAGGAGGATGACAGGGAGGCCCTCAGTTGTAACCATAACAACTGGCGTGAAAACTGACCTGCCAAAACACATTGTATGCTGCAGTTAAATCCAGATAGTAATAGTTTGTAGAACTGATCTACTTGGCAGCCTATCGTACCTTCTATAAAGAACCAAAAGCGACATGAGGAAAAACTTTTTTATGCAACAAGTGGTTAGGATTTGGAATGCGCTGCCTGATACAGGTTCAATAGTAGCCTTCAAAAGGGAATTGGATAAATACTTGAAGGAGAAAAAACTGCAGGGATATGGGGAAAGAGCGGGGCAGTGGAACTAACTTGTTGCTCCTTGAAAGAGCTGGCGCAGACTCGATGGGCCAAATGGCCTCCTTCTGTGCTGTACTATTCTATGATTCTATAATCATATGCTGTCAATTGGAACCTGATTAATCGATGTCCAGGATGCAGCAATGGGACATGTGAAAGGACCTTTACCCTGCATATAGAAGATATGAGCAGGAGTAGGCCATTCGGCCCCTCGAGCCTGTTCCGCCATTTAATGAGATCATGGCTGATCATCCAAATTCAGTACCCTGTCCCTGCTTTCTCCCCATATCCCTTTAGCCTTAAGAAATATATCTAACTCCTTCTTGAATATATTTAATGAATTGGCCTCAACTCCTTGTGTGGTACAGAATTCCACAGGTTCACCACTCTCTGGGTGAAGAAATTCCTTCTCATCTCAGTCCTAAATGGCTTACCCCTTATCCTTAGACTGTGACCCCTGGTTCTGGACTCCCCCGCCATCGGGAACATCCTTGCTGCATCTAGTCTGTCTAGTCCTGTTAGAATTTTATAAGTTTCAATGAGATCCCCTCTCATTCTTCTAAACTCTAGCGAATATAAGCCTAATCGACCCAATCTCTCCTCATACGTCATTCCTGCCATCCCAGGTATCAGTCTGGTGAATCTTCGCTGCACTCTCTCCATGGCAAGAACATCCTTCCTCAGATAAGGTGACCAAAACTGCACACAATACTCAAGGTGTGGTCTCACCAAGGCCCTGTACAACTGCAAGACATCCTTGCACCTGTACTCGAATCCTCTCGCTATGAAGGCCAACATACCATTTGCCTTCTTAACCGCCTGCTGCACCTGCATGCTTACCTTCAGCGATTGGTGCACAAGGACACCCAGGTCTTGTTGCACTTCCCCTTTTCCCAATCTATTGCCGTTCAGATAATAATCTGTCTTCCTGTTTTTGCCACCAAAGTGGATAACCTCGCATTTATCCACATTATACTGCATTTGCCATGCATCTGCCCAATCACCCAACCTGTCCAAATCATACTGGAGTTTCTCTGCATCCTCCTCACAGCACACACGCCCACCCAGCTTTGTGTTGTCTGCAAACTTGGAGATATTACATCTAGTTCCCTCATCTAGATCATTTATATATATTGTGAACAGCTGGGGTCCTAGCACCGATCCCTGCGGTACCCCACTAGTCACTGCCTGCCACTCGGAAAAAGACCCGTTTATTCCAACTCTTTGCTTCCTGTCTGCCAACCAGTTCTCTATCCAAGACAGTACCTTACCCCCAATCCCGTGTGCTTTAACTTTGCGTGCTAATCTCTTATGCGGGACCTTATCGAAAGCCTTCTGAAAGTCCAAATACACCACATCCACTGGTTCTCCCTTATCTATTCTACCAGTTACATCCTCAAAAAATTCCAGTAGATTCGTCAAGCATGATTTACCTTTTGTAAATCCATGTTGACTTTGTCCGATTCTGTCACTGTTTTCCAAGTGCTCTGCTATTACATCTTTTATAATGGACTCTAGCATTTTCCCCACTACCGATGTCAGACTTAATATAGTCTATAATTCCCCGTTTTCTCTCTCCCACCTTTTTTAAATAGTGGGGTTACATTAGCTATCCTCCAATCCATGGGAACTGTTCCAGAGTCTATAGAATTTTGGAAGATGACTAGCAATGCATCTACTATTTCTAGGGCCACTTCCTTAAGTACCCTAGGATGCAGATTATCAGGCCCTGGGGATTTATCGGCCTTCAATCCCATCAATTTCCCCAACACCATTTCCCTACAAATACTGATTTCATTCAATTCCTCCTTCTCATTAGACCCTATGTTCCCCGACATCTCTGGGAGGTTATTTGTGTCCTCCTTTGTGAAGACAGAACCAAAGTATGTATTTAATTGGTCTGCCATTTCTTTGTTCCCCATTATAAATTCCCCTGATTCTGACGCTTGACTTCACCAATCTTTTTCTCTTCACATATCTATAGAAGCTTTTACAGTCAGTCAGTTTTTATGTTCCCTGCAAGCTTACTCTCATAATCTATTTTCCCCCTCTTAATTAATCCCTTTGTCCTCCTTTGCTGAATCCTTACAGCTTGGTAGCAAGTTAAATGCACTGAACCACCACTTTACTATCTAGAGCTTAGTCACTGGTTCGTCTTGGGTCTTTGCACCACAGGAAACTAATAAGCCTTCTTAAACTACTCTATGAAAGAAACACGATATAACTTAGGGCTCTGCAAACATCTACGTAGTGCAAAAAATATTTCATTTCTAATAAAAATAATGTGACTATTTCCTAACCCAAATGAAAAAGCAAATTGATATTAGTTCTATTAGTGAATAGCCTGTAAGAATTAATCAATGAATCTACCACCTGGAATGGGAGATTCTGATCGAACAGCCATCATGTTTCAATAACTTGGGAATCAACTGGAATACATTTAGATTTGGATGCAATAATTGATCCCGCAACTCCGAGAGGATGTCTCTCTTATCAAGCAATGGAAACCCGCCTCTGCTCACTGCCAAATGTCTGAAATGGTTATTGTTCTGGAAAACTAAGGGTTACCAGCAATGTTTCCTTTAAAAAAATTTGGGGGGCCACATGGCCCCTTTAATGGGCAGCATGGCCCATTCAAAATTCCGCGCTTGCGCAGTTTTTCTATTTAAAAGCCGGTGCACCAGCTGCGCGGGAGCTCGAGAGTGCCGCGCGACCACGCAGCTCGAAGGGAACATTGGTTACCAGTATAACTTTCAACTTGGAAAATGTCCTTAACTGCTTCAAGGTAGACTTTCCACTTGGACCATGAGATGACCAAGAACACCTACTGCTATATTGTGCCCAGTTAAATGCTGAGCCAAGAGTAAGCTCATGGCCTGGACACCAGCATTCTAGTACGGTTGCATATGGACAAAAGGAACAGGCACTAGTTGATATAGTAGACCACCAGAATATTGCCTGACACTACACATACAAGATTACCTTGTACTGTGGACTGAAAATGATCCAGAACTAGTCTCACTGCCTTTAACTCAACTCGTGCTAAGAGGACCACTTATCGTTCACCATCTCTGAACCTTGCTCTTTTCCAGATGAGTGACCCACCGGGTCTGATACCACTGCCAACTGTGGAGAAGGTGATGACGGGGAGGGACTGCCCAGAGCACACAATCATCCGGTAACCACCATGTGAAGTCCAGTCACTGGTTGGTAAACAGACAGGAATGGGATTCTGAGAAGCTAATTGCCCAAGTCTGGATATACCTTACATTCTGAATTATAAATTGACTATGGGCAAACACTTTGTAAAAAGCCCACATGTTTCTGAAGAGCAGTATCTTTGCCCCTAGTAAATTAACCTGAAAACAAGCAGTGGCATTTAATATACAAAAGTGTGGCCATTTTAGGTTTACGGCAGATAATCAGTCCTCTTGGCACAGTGACTGGATAATCTACAGTGTGACTATTTTGAATGTCAGCCAGTGGCTAGCACTCTCACCTCAATCAGAAGGTTGTGGGTTCAAGTCCCACTCCATAGACTGGAGCACAAAAATCTAGGCTGACACTCCAGTGCAGTGCTGAGCGGGTGCTACACTGTCGGAGGTGCCATCTTTCGGATGAGACGTTAAACTGGGGGCCCCGTCTGCCCTCTCAGGTGGACGTGAAAGATCCCAAGGCACTATTTCGAAGAGGAGCAGGGGAGTTATCCCCGGTGTCCAGGGCCAATATTTATCCCTCAATCAACATCACTAAAAACAGATTATTTGGTCGTTAACACATTGCTGTTTGTGGGAGCTTGCTGTGAGCAAATTGGCTGCTGCGTTTCCCACATTACAACAGTGACTGCACTTCAAAAAAGTACTTCATTGGCTGTAAAGCACTTTGGGGACGTCCTGAGATCGCGAAAGGCGCTATATAAATGCAAGTTTTTTTTTGTTGCATTGTCAGTTTATGAACCTGAGGTCAGTATTTTGATGATTACAAAAATACCTGGGATAGAAACCTGTTCTGTGCTGAGCAGGAGCCCCACCGCCGCTGATGTTAGCCTGGCTGGGCAGGCCGGCAATGCCAAGGCCCCACAGGTGGCTCAGACCACAGGAAAGGCCGGTGTGTGTATGAGGTGAGCAGAGCGGCCCCGGGGTGGGCCCAGGGATCTCCCCCCACAAACCTCCGCCCGCCCCCGCGGCCTGAGCTCCAGACCCCCAGCCCAAGGCCTTACCTCACTAGCCAGAAAACCCTCCTGGGCGGGCCTCAGGTCTCGGACTGGGAGTGCAAGTCATGGCCGGGGCAAAGCGCGGCCGACTCCCATCACCCCGATCCCAGGCCCCTCACCTCGACCACCTTCATTCTCCCACCTCCCCGGCCCGGCCTCTCCTCCTCCCCGGTACATCCTCAGACCGCCAACCCGGCCCGGCCCAACTCACCCAAACCCGGCTTCGCCACCAGCTCCGGCCCAGCTCTGCGTCTTAAAGCGAGACTGTCCCGACCGTGCGTCTTAAAGCGAGACTGTCCCGACCGTGCGTCTTAAAGCGAGACTGTCCCGACCGTGCGTCTTAAAGCGAGACTGTCCCGACCGTGCGTCTTAAAGCGAGACTGTCCCCACCGTGCGTCTTAAAGCGAGACTGTCCCCACCGTGCGTCTTAAAGCGAGACTGTCCCCACCGTGCGTCTTAAAGCGAGACTGTCCCCACCGTGCGTCTTAAAGCGAGACTGTCCCCACCGTGCGTCTTCAAGCGACACTGTCCCCACCGTTCGTCTTCAAGCGACACTGTCCCCACCGTGCGTCTTCAAGCGAGACCTACTACTGCACTTTTTCAAGTTCCTATTTCATTTTTATTAAAATTGGTTCATCAGCTTTTAGAACACTCTCCTCCAAAAAGCTGTTGAGACTGGGGGGTCAATTGAAATTTTCTAAATTGAGATTGATTTTTGTTAGGCAAGGGTATTAAGGGTTACAGAACCACCGTGGGTAGATGCAGCTATGAATGGCAGAACAGGCTGGAGGGGCTGAATGACCTGTTCTTGTTCCTATCATTACTTAGAAATGTATACATAAAAGTCATTGCCTTTGTATCGGCTTCATAGTAACAAATTACCACCTAATAGTAATGAAGGATTCTGCTTAAAACGCTAAACTATCTCTCTCTCTTCTAAATGCTGATCGGTCTGTTACATAATTCTAGCATTCTGACTTTAATTGACAATCTGTATCATCTGCCATACAGTTTAATCTTGAGCTTGTGCATAAATATGAAACAGACCCTCCATTTAGCTGTAAAAATGCTCAAACTATAATTATTCACCAATTGTAGAAAATGTCTACTTGCAAATGTGATATGTTTGAACAATGGCCAGCCAATGTGATATGGTCAGACTATTGCAAGATGCTGGAAATCTGATACAAAAGCAGAAAATGATGGACACACTCAGCAGGTCAGAGAGCATTCATCCAGAAAACACAAATCAGTTAGTGTTTGAGGTATAAACCCTTTTTCAGAATGGAGGGTTTATACCTGAAACATCAACTGATTCATGTTTTCCTGACAGATGTTGCCTGACCTGCTGAGCATCGCCAGCATTTCCTGTCAATGTGATATGGTGTCGGGTACCTCCAAGCAGTACTATGGATTTACCTAGCTTGGGAGCATTTAAAAAGTATTTCTTGGAAGATACAAGGGGCAACCGCCCCAGCTGTTGATGCAGGGCAATATAATGGAAGTGTTTAAATTTATGAAAAGGAAGATAGAAGCAGACCATTTCCAGTGGTTGAAGGTTCTAGAATGAGGGGCCATAGATACAAAATTTGTATCAAGATTTGTAAGAAGAGAGAGCAAGAGAAACATATTTACACAGAGTTGCGAGGTTGTGGAATTCACTTCCAGGATTAGTGGTCGAGACAGAAACTATGCCAACATTCAAGATTAGATTGGATAAGTGGATGTAAGAAAAGTGGATGAAAGGGGTAAATGTTATTAGGACTATTTTCTCAGACTGGTTGGGCAAATGGGGCCTGTTTGTGTTGAAACTAACTATATATTATATATACACCAGTGGAATGTAACTTTAGGTTGGACATCATCCACAGGACTTGTGCTGTGGCATAAGGGCAATTTGATTTGTTTTTATACGAACAGCAGAATCCCAATGCAGGTTAAGCTCAAACAGTCCAACCGTCTCCATCATGTTTCATACAAAATGCAGGGCCAAGCTGTGGGACAGAATTGTGGCAAAAAAAATGGAACTGTTGCAGGGCAGGAAGATTTGTCTAAACCAACCTGTCACTCAGTACCCTGGAAGGAGTCGTCAGCCCAATGGAAAGCATATTGCTTTGGCAAAGCCCCTGATGAGAATTTACATTTAGTGGCAGATAAGCCTGGTATGCAGATTTGGAGTTGGATGTCTCGCAAGAAGGTCATAAGCTGCCTGCTAAAGGGTATAAGCAGATGTTCATAGTGTAGCTGATTGGGAAACTCTGACTTGGGATGGCAAGATCAGTACTTTCAATTGGGTTGAAGAGATTCAAGCAGATGCTGGTGAAACTCAGCATCACCAACATTGGAACCTCCATTTGATAAGTATAGCATGTAAACCTGTAGTGGTCAGTTGTCTAATGACCAATTAGTCAGAAGATTATAGGTTCAAGCCTACCATGGATTTGAGCACATAAATCGAGGTTGAGACTACAGTGCAGTCCTGGGGACGGCGGTGTTCTCAAAAGTTGCTGTGCTTCTGAGGAGATGTTAAATGAAGATAGGAGGATAAGCACAATTTCTTAAGGGTCTAGGTGGCAGCAAGATGAAATGACTAATGATGGAAATTCAGAGACAAGTCAATTCTCCAGCGCAGACTGGATATTTCGATATCTATACCAAACAGGGTTACAGGACCTCAGGGCAATGTTGATGATCGAGTAGCCAACTTGGCTCATTATTGAAACCTGAGAGTAAACCAAGAACTGGGAGCTGGGAATCTTCCCATTTGGCTCCAAAGAAGCTTACAAGCCACTGCCCCAACAGGTACGGTGATGTTGGCCAGATATGCAACGAGAAGCTTACCAGTGCACTGTGCTGGTAAAATGGGATTTTGGCTGGTTAAACTCCAGCAGTACACCTGTGCACAAGTGGCTTCTAAGCATTTGGCTCTTGAAAATCTGCATCTAAGCTCTCTGTATTTAGGAAGTGGGATTTATTCTTAGCTAGAGTGGGTGGGGAAAAAGCATCCACTCACATTGGGCAAGTAGAAACTCTACTAGTGTGGATGGCACAGTAGCTTGGTTTCAAGACTCCAGCATGATGAGTTCCTGTGCATGTCAGACATCTGGCTGACCAGAAAAGTATTTTTATCCATAAATTACTGGAAAATAAAATTGCTGCCGAAAACACACATTTGCAGTGATTTCATTTGTTCCCCTTCTGCTTGCTACTTGCTTATTTGTAGGTTTTTTATCTGTTCAGTTATGATTTGCTTTAAGACTATTTTAGACAATTGGATGCAACAATGTGTGAAAATTTAAAGTGACAGAGGTGCACAAGATTCTTAAATTGATAGTATGCTCAAAGTAACTGATGTCAGTGCTGGTATGTAACATTTTGTCTCCACTAACGTGAAGCACCTTTTCTTCTGCCCCAATATATTTTTCTAACTTCTTGACCAATGTGATTTTTTTTTAATTACTCACAGCAGCTGCCCATCCAGTATCTAAAGGAAAACATCCAAATTAATTGGAGCTGGATGTGCGGAGTTTTGTGCTGTGAGCGCAATCCCATTTGGATCTGGGCTGAATCTGCCCAAACTCATTTCCTGCAAAGTGAAGGAATTTTCATCCATCAATCTGGGCTGGATTTGAACCTAGAAATAAAATAACATTCTAACCTATTTTAGCAACAGTCACTTAACCCCTGGAATTTTACTGAATTGGTTCTTCAATACAACAAATAGTTTTCTTTTAAGCAGGTAGCCAGTATATCATTCAAGGGACCAAACAAACAGTCATCAAAACCATCTCTTCCTGCTCCATCAATATTGATGACAACACGCTCCACTCTCAAGGATCTACCACTCTTCACTTGGCGAGGCCATGACCAAAAAGGTGGCATACACACTCTTCTGCTACTGCCGCCTCCTCTGCAAAAGCATGGTATTAACTTTTGACGTTTCCTGCAGGCTCTACTATAGGGAATGGTAGCATAGTGGTTATGTTGCTGGACTAGTAATCCAGAGGTCTGGACGAATGATCCAGAGACGTGAGTTCAAATCCCACCACGGCAGCTGGGGAAATTTAAATTCAGTTAATTAAATAAATCAGTAATGTAATGACGACCATGAAACTACCGGATTGTCGTAAAAACCCATCTGGTTTACTAATGTCCTTTAGGAAAGGAAATCTGCCGTCCTTACCCGGTCTGGCCTATGTGACGCCAGACCCACAGCAATACGGTGGACTCTTAACTGCCCTCTGAAATGGCCTAGCAAGCCACTTAGTCGGTTCTCACCACAGACTGCTGCAGAAGGCACCTCACCACCACCTTCTCAAGGGCAGTTAGGGATGACCAATAAATGCTGGCCTCGTCAGCGATGCCCACATCCCATGTATAAATTCAGTACAACACTTTTGTATACTAGTATGGGAGCGACAAGGCCATCTCCTCCCCAGTATTTCAACAGTGGTGGTACAGTACATGCTGACTGCTGGCAATTTTTTTTTAAGTGTACTAAGAGTAGCCACATTTTTGTAACTTTGCCAACATGCAACAAAAACCTCAACACAAAGTCGAATGCAGAGTTGTTACTATGGTAGTGTTAGATTACGTTAGCTGTGAATAGAAAACATCACCTCACCACAATACAGACTAAGGTAACTACTGTCCTTAAAACTTGCTGAAAGATCTGATTTCAACCTGCATTTCACAGCTATAGTTGTAAATTTTATAGCTGATCCAAGCAGCTTCCTGAGCCAAGAAATATGACCCACAAAGATACGAATGTCAAGAAATACAATGTTCAGTCACTGTCAGATTGAATAGTATTACGATCAGGTGGCACACTCTCATTGCAGCAGACAAGTTGCCTGGATTTATCATCTGGAAGACATTTTTGTAGAAAATAAAATCATGGAATATATTCTGTTTGGGAAAGAAAGGAATAAACGGGGGTGGGGGGGGGAAAGAGAGGAAGGAGAGAAAATATAAATGCAATCCTCCCCCAAAAAATATGAAAAAAAATAGGGTCAAACTGCAAGAGCTAAAATCTGATACAAACCCTTGTAGCGCTAAAATATTATGTATGAAACAGTCAGGTGCATTTTCACCCCCTCCACATACCATTGTGCTCAAGATAACTGGTTTTCAGGGCTTAGTCAATGTCATTCTGAAACCAATCTGCAGGGGGTGCTGGGCCAAGACCGGATCAACTGATTTTCACTTCCACCTTGTGGGGGAAGCACCTGAATTTTAATTGGCCCTTTCTATAATTAGGATTATGATGCTCAGGATTATGGAGATCATGAAGTCAGTGCACAGTTCCAGGGGGCGGGCGGGGGATGACCAATTTTAAAATCCATCAACACTCAAATTTAATCAACATAATCCAACAAGTCAAGACAATTTGTTTTTAATGTGAAGACCTAACGTAATCAGTGTTAGGCGAGTCTCTGAAAATGCATGCAAACAAAACAATTACTGTTTAAATTTGCCTGAAGACAGTAATAGGAGATAAAAACAGAAAATGCTGGAAATACTCAGGTCAGGCAGCATCTGTGGAGAGAGAAACAGAGTTAACATTTCAGGTCGATGACCCTTCTCCAGTTCTGACGAAGGGTCATTGACCTGAAACGTTAACTCGGTTTCTCTCTCCACAGATGCTGCCTGACCTGAGTATTTCCAGCATTTTCTGTTTTTATTTCAGATTTCCAGCATCCGCAGTATTTTGCTTTTGTATTAGTACTACGAGATGTTCAATTATGGATTATAAAATAATCTAATAGTGTTCAAATGTGCGTATCGATAAGGGTTTGGATACCAAAAGTATAACAATGTTCCAATTAAAAATAAAACAAAGCAGCAGTTCTGGAGGATGTCACATACAAAACTTGGTTTACAGGAATGGGAGGGTGTGTTAATGTAAATATTTTAATATTGCTAGTAGCAGAACCTATGCCAACAACTCATCAAACTACCATGGGATTTTAAGACTTAGTTGATCTGTTCACAGATGGAGACCAAAGATCACAGATCATAAAATAAATTCCCCCTGGTAAGTTAACATTTTTCATGTCCAATTGGACAGTTTAATTCTGACAACTGATAACGAACACTAACCAAATACCACACATCCACTGTGTTGTGCAATTTCTGGACCACACGTTTTACATGCTGCATATTCTCATCCATCATTTACCACAGATTTTTTTCAGAGCAAGGAGACACATCTTGCATATTGCAAGACATAACCAAGAAGTTCTCATGGATTTAACCCTGGTGGATGCTGGAAGCAACAAGATTGAGAAATTGTAGAAGGGTAGCAGCAGATCATAGAGTTCCATAGCTTAATGCATGTTCCAACAATCCAGTAAGTGATTAGGTGAGCATTTGGATTCCTGCAGGCAAGGGACCTAGCCCCAGACAATGACTGTCTAGCAGCTAGTACTGGCTCAGCCCCAGCAGCTCTGCTCCAATCTTCTATGAGCTAACAAGCCAGCTTAATCTCCCCTCATCTCCCCTTACCTTTTTTCGCCAATCTCCAATTTTTTTTTTAAAATTTTTTTTTAATATAACCACTGAATCAAGAAAAAAAACTATTATTCTACTACTTCTAAAAGAAGCTGTGGTAAATGATGGATGTGAATATGTAATGTGTGAAACATTTGTGTGACCCAGAAATTGTGCAGCACAGTGGATGAGACACTTCTGGTTAGCATTTGCTAGCGGTTATCGGAGTTAAACTATCCAATTAGATTGGAGAAAATGGTCTTTGGTCTACCATCTGTGAACAGATCAACTAAAATTTAAAATCCCACGGTAGTAAGAGTTGTGGAATGGATCTTGCTATCAGCCACATCAGCAAAGGAGAGGTCAAATACACCTTAAGGTACAGTTTTGTCATGAATAAAATGCTGCAGACCAGACCATCCTCATTCAATCCATTAAGCTGAATAGTCTGGCTTTGGACTAGAGAGTTTAAAACCAAACAGCTGGATTGTTTCTAGTGTTGTAGTATTTTAACTTGGGCAGATGTACAAACTCTGAAGTTGTTTGACAAAACAGAAAAATCAGAAATGGGATATCAAAAAAACCTCATGTCAAGTTGCTCCACAGCTGACCATAGGTATATGCAACCCTACAATTCAGTTCAGTAGCTGTGTAGTAGAATATAGGAAATGCCAATCTGTGCAGCAGAGCTAGGTATTGAACATATGGTGCAGCACGGCATCTGCTCAATTAAGAATTGTAAAATTCTTACAGGACAAAAAAATCCAAAGTCAAGTGCAACCTCCATAAAAAGGGGTCCGATTCTTGCAGATAAGCTGGTTAAAAATTGTAGCCTTCTCTCTTCCCAATCCCTAGAATGTTTGAATAGAGATGCAGATGCTTGGTCTCCATCATGCTGCTTTATCAAGTTGAAGTCAGACAACTTCCCTTCAGGAAATGGTTTGCAAGGATTGGAGGGAGGGGGGTGGCGGTTGCAGGGGAAACAGTCAGTCCTGGAGCATTAACAAACCTGCCAGCTGGCCACAGCACAACATGGATGAAAACATCATTGGCCATCTCCAGTCCATGCAGTCACACTGCATAGCACAAAACATGAAATATGGAGGGTCTCTCTCCCTCTCCACACCTATACAATGAGTCCTTTCACTTCAACAGGTGATAGACCTGCCACTGGCAAAAAGGAAACCTACTTCTTTGACCAAGCTTTTGGTCATACGCCCCAAAATCTCCTTATGTAGCTCTGTCAAATTTTGTTCGCCAACACTACTGTGAAGCACCTTAGGATGTTTTACTATGTTAAAGATGCAATATAAATACAAGTTGTTGTTGAAAGTAGTGCAAAGGATATACAAACAGGACTGTTGGGTCAGATACACATTGGTATCAGAAAGTCCACTGTATGTCACAGACGAGGAGCAAAACCTGGGTTGTTCCACTCCTGTATATATGTCTGCAGGCATCAGTGCACCAAGTACAAGTGCTTGAATGTTGATTTTGCTTAAAGAAAATTTAAACTAATTGAAGAGTTATACCAGAGACCTTAATCCCTTGGGAACAAAGCACAAAATATCTGCAGTGGAAATTGGCACTTTTATTTTTATATTTTCTGAAACTGAACCTACTTCTTAAAAAAAAACACACAAAATCCACACGCTAAACACAGCTCATGTGGTCAATACATTTGTCCAAGCTTAATGTTCTGAAACATATGTACAATGTCAACCAAACCCCCAAAATAGTGTCTATAAGACAAAATAATTCTACATCAAAGATACACTTCCAGGCCAATTCAAATCTTTAAATACAAAACTGGTGTTACATTAACCAATTTGGTCAGCAATTTACTCATAACATTCATGTGGTATTAGTTATCTGCAGTCATCATAACAGAGCTCATTCTGATCAACAAATACACTACAATAGAAAACACAATAGTTAGAATTCTTCAGAGATTCTAATTTTGTTTCTCAATGTGGATACATATTTCAAGTGTGTAACAAAAGGAAATGTGTCATGGTAGTGTTTTGGTGGCAGAGGAATGCTGTGCCTACAATGTCTTGCTTTATAAAGTCAGTTACCTCATCTTGTTTCACTTAAGTTCACTATTTATTTACAAGGGTCATAGATTATTTTTGCTTTGAATTTTTAATTGCTTGATTCTCAAGTTCTAGTAACCACTGGGATTTCTTTTTGGAAAGTACAATTTAAGCTATAATTGTATAAGCCACCGATGACTGCAAGGTTCTCCTTTTTCTAGGAAGCAACACGAAGTGTGAAATTTGATCTAGATTTTAAAACGTGGCTATTGCAAAAATTCAACAGTAAATGTAATCAAAGATTAAAGCAAGAGGAAGAAAAATATTGCTACCTTGTTCTACAACAGGTGCGGTTGTCCAAGACTTGGCAACTTCAAAAAGTTGAGGTCCATTTAATACTGTTACAGTACTTTGTTTCTACCACCAGAAGGTGTTGGTTCACTTTCTAAATGCAACAGTGTTTATTTATTTCTACCATGTTTCTCAAAAGATGCATTTGTCCAAGTCCTGGTAGTTTCTCCAGCAGTAGATACCACAACACTACAATTTAGAACTTGACTTGAATGTGCACGTACTGGTGTTTTTCTGTAATATAATGTACACTACATCTCCTTTATGTAAGAGTTTTGAGATAGTACAGTCAATTAAATGGCAATTTTTCCACAAACCTTGTACTGATGGATTTGGATTATAATTTGAATTGTATTGATACTTTTGGGGGGGAAAAAAACATTTGTTGCCCATATGATTTATGAGGATCAATAGAGTCATGACTGTCAAGTCAAATTTTCACTGGTCCAGATGCAACGTCTCATTTTACTACAAATCTCCACCATTGTAAAAGTGGTTTAGGATATGGTAGTATAATATGGGAGTCAGGTTGGCAGTATGACTCCTTATTTCACAAGTTAAGAGGTAAAACCACCTTGATGGAGATACTGTCACACTACTTCGACTGCAGTATAACCGGTGCAAAATATGAAGCAGAGTCTTCTGGAACTACAGAACCGTGTAAAAATTAAGTTAAAACGTTTTTAATGCTGTAGTTGGTTTTGTGGAGCCTACAAGTATGCATTTGCAGAGTTGGCTGTTGCTAGGCAGAATGTGACCTACTCCAGTGGTAATACAAACACCAAGATATTTTCTGCAGCTTTAAAAGGCAAAAAATCCTACCTCCCAACTATTTCAGAGAATAAACTTTGAAATCAGTTGAAACCTTCAATTAAAAAAAAAGATTTGTTACTTGCAGTATAATTCTGCATCAGTGCACAGAAGACTATAAAAAGAAAGTTAAATGAGACATGACCAAGTGCAGACAGAACTATTATATCTCAAGTTGCACAATATTTTACGTTGGACTGTACTGAATTCAGAACCAAGCAAATAAAGAGGCCAAGTTTCAACTGAAACCAAAACTAAAATGGCATGCCAGACATTTGATTCACCGCAAGGATTAAGTTAATGGCAACAATTGCCACAATTACATTTTATACACTTGTCACTAGTGCAGCCCATGTCAATATTGTAAATTGGCAGCCATTTTAATTCTACAAATAGGTACTCTCTGTAACCAATACCTGGACCGGGGAGGGAGTGGGGCAGCGGTAGAGGGAAGGGGCAAATAACAAACATCTACTCCGATTAGCATTGTGTTTTACCGAACCTCCAAAGTACAATTGCACTGCGCTGTTCAATCAAGTATCGAGCCTCTTTCAAAGCAGTTTCAAAGGTCATCATGACGCACAAGACCAATATGTTTGGACGCTCACTGTCTACAGCTTCACTGTGTAGGTGATGGAAAACAAACAAGATTGCAGCAGATTGCATTGAAACTCAAAATGCACAAGCAAAGAACACGCCATGACACAATTCTTTTGGGCACTCCATTCTAAATTTGTTTCAGAAACCATAATTAACCACACAATCTTCAACTTGAGACAATAAGATATTAAGAGTCTAAATGCTGGTGCTTTTACTTTCACAGGCTCTGTATCAGAATATACCTGCAAATTAAACTGGAATGCAGAGGAACTAAGCAGTTTTTTTTATCTGTACACTTTGCTTTTAAGCTAGAGGTTTCAGATACATAGTTACATTTTTTTAATACCCAAGTTTGACCTTAAATGAAGCTAGCCCTTTAAATGGGTACATCAATTGTTTAAATAAATACCAAACAAAAAAAAACTACATTTCTGTATATTTAAGCCCAGACTTATATTAGAAGTAAAATTAAAAATACAGTTCAGTAGAAAAAGCATTTGAAACAGTGACAATGAGAATAGTAAAGTCAAACAGATTGTTGTTAGACATAACAGGTGCAAATAAACCTTGTGCTCTTCACTTGTTCCCTCTTTTCCCCTTCGAAAAAAGCCCAAACTATTTTCTTGGTAGTGCAACCAAATATACTGTTGAATTAAGCCATTATTTTTAATCCTTGGCGCTAAATAGTGGCTTAGATTTTTTTAAATTTTTATTAAAGATTTTTCTGCCCAATGTTACTGCAATTTTACTTCATATTACTCAAAAATGAATTAACAATTGAGTGAATATTTCAGGACAGACGAGCTTAAATCTTCTGAATGGCTAGCAGTTCTAAATTCAGCAATAAAAAATTCCTACCCAAGATGTAGACAAAGTTCACAATGTGTTACTGAAATTGGTTGGAGCAGTCAAACTACAGAAATCTTGAATATTTAACACTTGGTTAGGAAATGTATTCTGTTGTGTAATATACAATAGCAGAATGCAATATACACCATAGCACTTGTGTGCTGTGTCAAGGAACTGAAGTGTATGCCAGTTAATTGCACAGGTTAGATCAGTATAACCTCAACACCAATTCATAGTGTATTTTAGATTGGCTCCTAACTTGATTTTAAATTAGTCCAGTCACCTTCCACACAAATGTTTTATTTGACCTGGACAAATTAATGTAATCAATTCCCAATATTTGAGTTGTTAACCTGATCGATCTTTTTTTTAAAAAAAATGAAGTTTTGATTTTAAAATACCCTCCTGCTCCTTTGTGGCACAATCAGAATGTTTCAGGGGCAATTCATTCCCATCCAGTCTCAATTTAAAAAAAAAAACATGAAATGAGTAGTGATAATTTTGCTCAATATTGTACAAACAGGAATTTAATTTCCCCTGTGGCATCCCCATTAATAGGCTTAACTTGTGTCATTATACTCCTTTTACCCATGGAAAGGTATGAGTAATAAGGCTTTGAAACAGATCAAACACCATTCACAGTTCTGTTTCTTGGCTGAGCTTATACAAGTGTCTGATTGGCAGGAAATGTACTTGCTGCTACGGGATACTTGCTAAATTCCAGTATTTCACTGTGCTCAATTGTTCGGCAGCGCCCAATGGTCGATACTTGCACCAATCAGTAACCTGGGATTTCTAATTACTCGATATTCTACAACCTTTAAATCAACAGCAGTTGCACAAGTCACTTGTCAGTGCCGTACACTGCTTTAAAATGCTAAACCTAATGCTTTTCATAAAGTAAAGAGCAAGAAAAGTTATTTAAGGAAAAAGCTTCCAATGTGCATTTTTTAATATATAAACAATTTTATTTTCTAAATACTGTAGCAGTCTTACACACAAGGTACTATACGAGGTTAAAAGCTGACTGAAAAAGTACCCCAGCAAAAATATCAGACAGTGGCCAACATTTAGAGCAGTCCTATGTCGTTACACTTTTTCTCAAGATAAGCTTGTGCTTATTGTAGCTGCACTCGCAACATTTGGGCTCAAGCCATGGAAGAAAAGGTGAAGGACTAGCAGACATTTCTGAATTTTTATTACCATAAACTCCAGCATATATATATGCCAAGAATTTGTATTCACATAAGACGATGTTTGGTGCTATGATAATGAACCATTTGCCTTCAGCACAAATATTTACAGGTAAGTCCCAATAATACTTGGCCAATTTTTCCCCTAAAGACAGATGCTTCATTTGTTGGTTTAATATCAGTCTGTTTACATATGAAACTGTTAAACCTGCAGTCAAGATACAAATACATTTATGGCTAAGACAGCCAGTATCTGTAGTATTTAACACCATAAACTTGTTAGGGGTAAAGTTCCAGTCAGCTTTTGCAGATTTGCCAGTCTAAATTACTAACGAGCTCTGGAAAAAGGCACCTTCTTCAGCCGGAGCAAGTTTCCAAGGATCAAACTGTAGAGGTTGCTCCTTAGAAAGCTCAGCAAAGTCTGTGGTCCCTGAATCCTCCAATGGTTGCTGGAATGAGACCTGAGTTGTAGACTGGCAAGAGGTCAAAGTGCTCGATGATACCCCTGTGCTTGGAGAGGTCGATGAAGCAGATGCTGGTAAGTGCCTTAATATTAAGTCAACAGTTGGTAAAAGAGGCTTAAGAATATGGACTGGGCAGAAAGCGGAGCCAGTGGGGTTGAAATTAACCTTGTTTTTATCTGGACACGAGTAGAGCAGAGCCTGCCCAAAGGAAATGGCCCTGAAAAAAAGAGCACACAGGAATGAGTAATTCACAATCATATTTAATTGAACAGATTTGAAAGCATTTCAGCTAAAATAGAATTACTGTACATTTAGGGTGAAATCTGATAGTTTGCAAACTGAATTTATAAATCTAAATATTAAATTAAGTGAAATTGTACCTAGGGTATTTTTGTTACCAGTTTGCCTTAACGTTTTTAACCATTGCAATTGGATTCCTGCAGCAAACCCAAAAATAAACTTGAAAAATCATTTTTTCCCCCCTCCTTGTAATGATTTTATATAGCAACTGTTAGGAAACATTTTAGAAGGAGCCATTCATAACTCCATGCTTATTACAACAGAGCAAGACACATCACATCCCTACATAGGGTACAGAAAACACCCAAACATGGCAAGTTTAATCAATTCATAGGAACAATTTGGGTTTACAGTCCCATTAACACAAGCAGGGTGCCTGCCTGAATTTGTGCCTCGGGACATGTATGTGGGAAGGAGATCCAAAGTAATATCCTCTCCTAAAAACAAGTAACTAGTGTGAGCATGTGCTTTCACAAGGTCACTAACCTATCTTGTCCTGCCCTCCCTACTTCAGTCTCTTGAAAATAAGGCATACTGTTTTATTTGATCTGATGACTTCAAAGCATTGCTTTTCAGCCACAGAATAGGGGCTTTCAAAAGTTTTGATCAAAAATTATTTTTTTTTTTTTTAAAGTAATTCTCAACTGTGCATATCACTTCCCAGATTTTGAACACTATGCAGCATGTTCAAAGGGCAAGGTATAATATTGAATGGTCTGCATAACACTTGTAGATCTAACCCTTACTAATCCAACATCCTTTCAATTCTAGCACCATTAAATGATGCATTGGTCACAGTGACCGTTCTGCTACAATGTGCACCTTGTTACTGTAAGCTAGTTAGTTTGGAATTCAATCAGCCTACTGTTCCATGATTTGCACATTTCTAAAAAATTCTGCACATTGAATTTTATTTAGTTGTTCATATTCTAGTGAAATATTAATTGCTGATTATAATCTGCAGACTGAGACGTTAGGTTATATAATATTTGACACTCAATATGGTTGAATTGTTTCTTTATGCAGCAGCAGAATTTTAAAAGAGAGGATCATATGAGGCAGAACCTGACACTAGTAAGGACCAAATAGCATTTGAGGTCCAGGGCATTGAACAGAAAGCCTTCAAGCTCTTTACCTAAATTTCATTCTCTTGCCAACTTCACTTAATTCTAACACAATGAAGCTCCTTCCTAATTTTACACTGAAAATTAGGCAAATACTATTGAGAGGTAGGAGAACACAAGACATTTTTATGCCCTGAAATAGGTCAGGTTAGCTTCCAGAACTTGAATGGCTGGAATAGCCCCACTTGTCAATATCGCCTGAACTAGGACAGGACTGCATTTAGAGGCTATACTTAGAAATTAACAAGGGGAAATAGTTCATGCATCTACACCAGCCCCTACATAACACCAATAAAACCAAGGGCTCAGACAATTTGAATGGGAAAAATTAAGTGAATATGCTATCCACACATTAATTTGGAAATGAAAAATTAATTAGATACATAATGGGCACATGCTTAAAACCAAAAAAGTAGTCAACCTTGAGCCCCAAAAACAATGTTGTGGAAAGTTTGTGTAAAATTGCGCTCAATTTAGCTGCACAGGTACTTAGCCAATTTGAACCACCATCAAATTAATATTACAACATACATAAACTTCTTCCCGAGTAAACACTCAACATTGTCAATTGTTTAGATGCAAATCTTTTACTTACGGTGTTTCTTCAAATGCAGTCACCCGCTCACAGCCCTCTGGTGGCTCCCGCTTGAACATGTAGCTGTGGTTTGGTTTGGGAGAGGAAGCATACTTCAGGAGAGGGGAGCTTGTGCCGCTATCTGAGTTATAAAAAAAAAATGGAGGAAGTGACTTAGCAATACTAGTTTCATAACCAAGATAACTGACATTCCAGTTTGACTGTCAGAAGTGAGAATATCCAAGTTTTTGTTGGATGGTTAGGTGAAGTCCAAAGGGAGGGGGAAACAGTTATAGGAATTGTATAAAAGCACATTTTATAAGGTAACTTAAGCAAGTCAGACCCATATTTTTCCCCCAAATAAGCAGGTTTTCCATATTTCTGTATGAAACACCCTTCTTCAGAAGGGAATATCCAGCACAGCCTCAGCGCAGAACAGGTCACTGAAAACTTTAAAACATTTTGGGGTCAATGCATGACAAGCTGTAAATTAACAGTCTATAATTTAATGTAATAAATACTATTTAATCTAATGTAACTTTACATCTTTGTTGGTTGAGGATATCAATACATTACTGCTGACCACTCAACTGGATTTTTTAGGTTTACGAATATAGACAGTCAAAGCGTAGTTAATGGGCCATCAGAAGAAAAATAAAAGGATTAAATAAGGCTGAACTGTAGCTTGGAATGAGGATAAGAGACCCTGCAAAAACCTGGAAAAAACACATTGCAAAAAGAGTTCAAGAGTATTAGGAGAGATTAATTTACACAACAGAAGGCTTACTGCTAGAGAAAAGCTGCAACAGGAATTGATTCCTCAAAAGGACTGCCATGTAAATATTGCCTTGCACTCGTTAGCCTAATTTGTATTCTTCTGTAGGTTATTCAAGTTATGCAAGTATTGTAGCCCATACATTGCTGAATCCTGTATTGGATATCCTGCTATTTCAAGGAGAACAAAATAGCAATCTGAGCTCAGCCAGGGCTGCTATTGGGCTTTTACAATACATCTTTGTCTCCTGCACATCAGGCAAACGTAGGATCAAGCTTAGCTCCAATACCCATCACAGTCAAAGAGCTTGCTAACACTCGCTGTGTAGCATATCACAATGGAGAACAAATGTATGACCACAGTAGAAGAAAGCTGTTCGCACCTGTGCAGCCATACCCTGCATGAGTCAGCACCTCCAGGAGGGGTGTGAAGAGGTAATTAGGTTACATTTTATTGCAAGTGATTTAAACAGAAAAATTTCCCACATCTGTGAACCATGATCTCACCTTTGTCCCGAACAAAAAATGATACATCTTCTATTATACAAGGCCCCTCTTCCTGGATTCCATTTGGATACGACGGAGAAGGGGACGGGGACGGATATGGAGAGGGACTACTATAGCCACTGGTCTGTTCAAGAGGTATAGGCGAGGGGTCACTCTGAGAATTGCTACTGTATCGTTGAGAAGGGAAGGGTGCCCTGTGCCCATCAGGTGCATCCATAATCTACAAAGCAGATACAGGAAAGAGGAAAATCAGTGATATCAGAGGTAGAAGACTGCAAATCATAGTTCAGTGACTATTGAAGAATACAACAATCCAGTCCATCTGGCAGGTAAACGCTTGTCTGCAATAATTTCAACAAGCTTTCTAAAATATGAAACTGCTTGCATTTGTTTTCAGCAATGTATCACGGCAACCACATTCTGGGCAATTTTCTCTTGGCAGTCACAGCCACTGAACCAGATTATCCTGCAATAATCACATCACTGTGGCTGCAAGATTCAAACAATACAAATGCTGTTGCCCAACATCAGCGATCAGCTTGGTTTGGTTGGTGGCACTATTGTTCGCAAGTCTGAAGGTTCAGAGCGAGTCCCATCATCAATTATTGGAGCACACAATCCAAGATGACTTTGCAACACCGTAATGAGGCAGTGCTGCATTCTTGGAAGTGCTGTCCTTTTAAGACTTGATACCAAGGCCCCACCTGCTGTTCTGGCACTACAGTGCATTACTTGAAGGACTCCTGGTGCCATAACCAATATACTTCCCTTAACCAATACCAGAAATTAATTAACTGATCATTTATCTCATTACTGTTCATCAGATCCTGTGGTGTGAAAAATAGCTGCTGCATTTGCCTTACAGTCACTGCAAAATAAATTGTTGTTGGAGAAAGTTAAGATGTGAAAAGGTGGTATATAAAAGGGCAGTTCTGTGCCCCACTGTTTAAAGATTAACTGGTCAACCATTTAAATTTAAAATCTCAAATTGACTGGTGATTAAATTTAGCTGAATTTGAAATTTCACTGAAAGTATTTACCAGCTTAATCTTTGAAAAGAGATGACCAAAAGAACCCAAAGTGCTTCACGGCCAATGAAGTATTTTTGAAGCGTAGTCACCGTTGTAATATAAGCAAATGCAGCAGCCAATTTGTGCACAGCAAATTCCCACAAACAGCAATGGAAATAAATGACTAGATAATCTGTTTTAATGGCCTGGTTGATGTATAAATGCTGGAGAACTTCCCTGTTCAGCTTTAAAGTTTCATCCAAAAAATGGCACCGAGACAGTGTTGCACTCCACTGAAGTGCGGACCTAGATTATCTGCTCAAGTTTCCAGAGAAGGACTTGAACTCATGACCTGCCTCAAGACACAAAAGTACTAACACCGTGGCTCAGTGATAGCACCCTCACCTCATCAATGCCATGGGATCTTTCACATCCAATGCACAAGCCGACAGGGCCTCAGTTTAATATCTGATCTGAAAGACATCACCTCCAAGAAGGTAGCACTCCCTCAGTACACCAAAGTGTCAACCTAGATTATGGGCTCAAGTCCTGGATTGGAGCTGGAATCCACAACTTTGACTCCTAGCTGAGTTTTTTTTTTTAAAAACTGAATGAAGTTGATGTTTGCTTCTATGCCCATTAATCAGGTGAGCCTTGATACTGGGTGCTGGCAGGCCATTAAACACGAGCATCACAGTTGAGGATGAATTCCATCCTCACCAGACATCCATGTGTGCGCACCTCCAGCAGGACTAGGATACGATTTTGCAAGACATTAAGCACAGGATCCACAACACAAATTTGGGGGTGTGGGGGGGGGGGGGGGTGCTGAGGGTGAGAAAAGCTACTTTCCCTCCCATCAAATGTTCAACTCCATCACCCAAGACCATCAACCCCACGCACATCAAGCAACGTTTTCTGAATTACAATTCCACAGCTACCAGTCACCTCCAGCTATCTTGCACAAATTTAGAGTGAATGTCAGCATGTTGATCAACCACAGGAACATTACAGCTGAATAGAAAACTTGTCTGCACACACTTCCTAGTAGGCAGTCACTGGACAGAGAACAGAGGAATAGCTGTGGCTAAACTTTCTCTTGCCTAACTCAGGGACACTTAATCCAATTGCAGTATACCTTGGCCTACTCCATTTTCGTCGCCACCAGCAATCAAACCGGGGTCACCATCCTAGTTTGAATAGCTCAGAAATGCCCCACAATACATTTGATCTTCAGTTCAAAAGGGAACAAATCCTCATCTACGTTATTTGAAATTCAAGTACACATTCAATGTGAAGATTTTCCAGTTAGGACTGGATGCACGCATCACGTCTAAAAACAATACTCGAGGTGGGGGGAGGGAACCATATTCAAGTGACTTAAGAGTTTATTAACAAGATTACCTACCCTCAGTAATTCTTTATCTCCAGGTTCTCTAATAAACATCCCTTCAATTTCCTGATTTATTGCCTCCAAGCTGTTCCTAAGTCGTGGAATTAACTTTGTGATGGCAAGGTTCGCTGGTAGAATCGGTACAAACTTGGAAGGTCCCTTTCAAAAGATGAAAAAAAGCAATATAAAAGTTTAATGAAAATGAAAAGTTTACAGTTTTATGTGTGCACACCAACAGAATGGATTGTTTTTCCTCAATGGATTAATACCAACACCCATCTCTCTTTGGTCAAATCTTCAAAAGAAACATTCCCGTGGGAATCTTTCAATGGTTTATTTTTATTAACTATATATTGCTTTTTATACTCGTGCAAATTTGATCTTAAAATATTGTCACACATTTCAGGCCTCAGAGAGTCACCTTAGATTTAATGTCAAAAACAAACTACAATGTGATTCCTCAGATTTTGAACTTTTAATCAGCCATGTTGAGACACATGGCAAATTTACCAAAGCAAGTCTTACTACGTCATCGGAATGAAATAGTTTCAGTACAAGTTAATTTAGGCATCATTTATTCACTGAGGTAGTAATCAGCAAAAAAACGATGAAAGGCAGCGTGACGATAAAAATACTGTCTTCTGACTAATACTTTAAAAACTGGAATGTGTGTGGACTGACCATGGAAGTGGACAGAGTTCCACAAGTCACAGCAGAAAAAGTGTAAAAATGCGACGTTGTTGATATCTACATCTCCCCAAGGGTTGTGCTTATTTTAATTTAAGAAGCAGCAAGCTATGTTGCATTTCAGTATTAAATTCATGAACAGCAACTGCATCTTACCTGCTGTACCATGAGGTTTACAGCAGACATGCATGACTGACAACCAGCTTGTTTGTTCTCAAACAATGCAGGTGCTTCAATTATTCAAGCACTTCCTTTCAGATGCCAGCAGATCAATATGAACCCTACTGGAGAACCACATTCAAGACATACAACCACCCTATGGCCCCTGTTCATTGCGACTCAGGCAATAATGACCAGAACACAGTACAACACAAGTTTTAGTTATAGGCAAATTCAATTATTGTGGTTTTAAACAGGCAGAATATGGACAACTTTCATCCACGAACAGCAACTGCATCTTACCTGCTGTACCATACCCATAGCAGCATGGTCTCCATGCAGAGGTGACTGACGCTCTTTGTCTTTGCTGTACCTCTTGCTTAGTTTAGTGCGTTGGAGTTGTTGTCTGAGCTTTGCAATCTGGTTAGATGTCACAAAGGGGAAAAAGGTGTGAAAATTCTTCATCTCAACGATGCTTTTACTTTACCCTGCATTACAGAAATAGTATTTTAAGATATCGATTTAACAATTTCCTATGCAAGAACCAATTCAATTATTTCCAAAGTTTACAGCAGCAAAAAGTTTTAAGAGCTTACAAGAATCCAACATTTAAAAAGAAACAGGAAGGAGTAATTAGGCAGCCGTAGGCTTGGATTATAAAAGCCCAACAATGGAGGTGAAGCAAGGAGTTCCATAGCTGTGTTATCCTGAAGAGAGTATGCAATATAATGATATTGATATGCTGGGAATAAATGTTGAATAAAATGCAAACTTACAGCTAGGAGAGAAGTCAAGGCAAGATTAGCAAGTCACAACCAAAATATGGTGTTATGCTTTGTTAACGCCCTTTATTTACTGTATCTGCCAGTTTAAAGATCCAACTGCTTTTCATTTTGCACTCAAAACAAATGAATGCTTATGTTCAAGTTTTGATAGATTATGTATGACAAAACACTTCAAAGATTATGGTGAACAGGAACTTTATTTTAAAATGGTGAATCAAACGCAAATTAAAGACTACATAAAAAACAGCATTTAATTGAAACCTTTGTATTTATTAAGTCAAAAGACAAGCTGTGAGGAGTGGCCAAATTAAAAACCAGTTTTGAAAGTTCTTTGGTGGGGGTGAAAATGCAAGAGAATTGGGTATGTGCTGGCACGTAGTTGCAGTGAGCTAGCTTGTTAAAAAAACCTGCAATTATCCCTCTTCACTCTCCTTAAGGAATCACGCTTGATTTACACAGCAACAGTGTTTCCAAAAACAAATTTTCCACTTTGAAATCACAATACCAAGCAGTGAACACCAGGATGACAGCACAGGGTAGGCTGGGGTTTTAACAAGGCCCTATGCATTTCTTTTAGCAACAATGGTATGCATGTTTTCCAAGTACCCATGACAATCAATAACAAAATGACCACAGAAATGTTTTCAGTTGTTAAAGCAAGAAATTAATCAGTGGAATTTATTTGGCTGCATCTACGAACCAACTTGCATTTATATAGCACCTTGCACAATCTCAGGACATCCCAAAGTGCTTTAAAGTCAATCAAGTACTTTTGAAGGGTAGTTACTGTTGTAACGAAGGGAAATGAGGCAAACAATAGTCCCACAAACAGCAATGAGATACGTGACCAGATAATATTTTAGTGATGTTGGTTAAGGGTAAAATTTTGACCACGACACCATGAGAACTCCCCCTGCTTGTCTTCAAATAGTGCAATGGTATCTTTTACATCCACCAGAGCGGGTAGACAGGGCCTGGTTTAATGTCTCAGCTGAAAGGTGGCACCTCAGACAGTGAAGCACTCCCTCAGTTCTGCACTGAAGTGTCAGCCTAGATTATGTGCTCAAGTCTCTGGAGTGGGGCCTGAACCCATGACCTGCTGACTCAGAGGCGAGGGTGCTACTAAGCTAAGGCTGACACCTATGGCACAGGTCTTGATTGGTGTACAAGCCAAGCATTTGTCCCACTCGGAGGTCTTCCCGGCTGTCTTTGCAATACATTGCTCAAGATCTGACTGTTCGCCCTCTTGTTGAGCAAACAAATAGAACTGTGCTTGAATCCTGCTAAGTATGAAATAAGTTCTTTGTGGACAATAATCCTCAGCACAATGAAGGGGGACAAATTAAAAATTGCCAAACACTAGAGAAGCCATATGGAGATGATTGGTGTAAAAAGTTTACATGTACAGGAGATGAGGAGATGCTCAAGATTAGCAATTACCCCATAACTGTCAAGAGGAATTACTGTTCAAACAAATTCCATCACATATGACAATAGTTCAATAAACAGGTTCCTTCTTTTGCAGAGAAATCCTCGATTCCTCAACCCAACGGAGACATTTTTATTGAGTGACATGCACATGCTCTGTTGGCATATGTGAGGGAGGGCACAGAATTAGAGGTCAAATGTTTTAGAACCAACATTTGAACCCCAAGCACTGCTCACCAACTCCAACTTACTCCCTGCAATTTCTTCTCTTGAATGAATGTATACAACTTTGAATTTTATACAAAAGTTTTGGTCCATTTTGAGTCCCTTCTTTATGTCAGCAGTGTGGACTCCATGCTTTGGATGTGTGACGACACAGTTAAGAGAACTTAACAACGAACTGTCAGTTTATTACAAAATAGTCTCCAGTTGATTACCACAAAATTTGATTTTTAGTGTGCAAATCACAACTGAATAAAATCTTTGCATATAAATTGTTTACCAATCTAAATTACTTCACTACACTTCCTCAATAGCGTATTTCCTTCCAGAATAGTAGGCCTACCATCTTTCTATTACATCACTGCACCACATACAATTCCCCAACAGATGTATCTTGACCCAAGCTTCCTCCATATTCAGGCACGAGTGTACGTAACTGCAGTCACATCTCTCTCATCCACTGGAGAAGTGTCTAGCGACCATTTGCCATAAGCGCACTAGGCAGCATAAATAAACTTACATTTGTATAGCACCTTATCACATCTCTCAAACACTACAATGAGTTGCTTAAAAGTGCAGTCACGGTTATGTAGAGCTCGCTTTCAAAGCAGATAATTATGGTTCAAATCCCTGGGTTTCTAGTCACTGCTAGGAAGCAGTTTCTAAAATCAATTCACAGTCCCACAAATATGTGAAGCACCACATTTATTAACCTCAAGGGAAAGGGGTACAAAAAAAACTGGCATCGTTAGCGCACCATGCTGTATGTATGCAATCAGTCACAATATGGATATGTCAGAGCAACCCACAGTCCTAATTGCTGCAGTAACAGACTCCCACAGGAAATATTTTTCGGATGTAGGTGATAAAACAGTCATTACAGGAACAGACTTCATGGCCTTAGAAGATTTTAGTCACTTGAACCAAGACAGATGGTAATAACCAATTAGAAGTAAAGCCAAAGTTGCCCATAAAGCAATTGATTCGTGTTGCTCCTGCTGTTTTGAGCAACATTATTCCACATAGGTTTGTGAAACAGAAATGCTACTGAATTGTACTAGCTAGAGTGTTTAATGGATTTCTGGTGTAAAGAGATTTGCCAAAAAAAAGTCTTTAAAAGCATCATGATCAGCTCCATGTAGTAGTGTAAAACCACACTACTGCACTGAGCACAAGATGGATTTGTGTCCAAGGTCTGTCATTCAGAGCTCCCAAGTCAAGCTGCTCTACAGTGAAGCAGCAAGCAGGAAAATTGGTTGCAGTCATTCCAGACGAGACTCGGACATGGTCAATTGCGCGACTAAAACAGGCAAGTTGCCCTTTTGGCTTGGAGTAGCATGGGGCCACGAGAAATACAAAGCCCCAACTTCTCACCCACAAAACAAATTATATTGTGGCCAGTGTACTAATAGAGCAACACCACATTGCAGTAGAACTATTTTAGCCCTCATGCAATGGGCTCACATAAAGCTAGCAGGGATCACTTGATGGTGATCCAGCAAGAACCCCGAAGGATTTATTCCCTCCCAACCCGAAGATCCCAAGTGCAACCATGAACCCGAGTATCCAAAGATTAACTAGGGTTCAAACACTGGAGCCCCTCATCAGTAAGGCTCAGTTGACTTACAAACTGAGCCAAGTTTTAGGCTCTGCTAGAGTTCCTGATTTCCACCACCCTGGGATGAAAAGGAGTGCCCTGTGCCCCTCTAATACACTGGATAGCCAGTTCAGTCATCAGACGTTAGCCAGAAGACCATACAAGACCCAAAAGAGCAAAGTGAACATTACACCACAACACAAATATAATAGCCTTTTTGCAGGATTAGATTCAGTACAACCTAGGAGAACCTAGTCTCAGCTACTTCATAGTACATACATGCTCAGCTACATGCACATTTGACCCATTGTGCCTGTGCCAGCTCTTTGAAAGAGCTAACCAATTAGTCCCACTCTCCTGCTATTTCTCCATAGCCCTGCAAATATTTCTTTTTCAAATATTTATCCAATTCCCTTTTGAAAGTTACTATTTAACCTGCTTCCACCACCCTTTCAAGCAATGCATAACTCACTGTATACAAAGACATTCTCATCTCCCCTCTGGTTCTATTGCCTAGTACCTTAAATCTGTGTCCTGATTACTGACCCTCTGGCCAGTGGAAACCATTTCTCCTTATTTACTCCATCAAAGCCCCTCAATTTTGAACACCTCTATTAAACCTCCCCTTAACCTTCTCTGCTTGAAGGAGAACAATCCCAGCTTCTATAGCCTTGGAGAGGCTATATTTTCCCACCCATTTCTAATTATTTGAGCTGGTATATTAATTATTTAGGTCAAGTGTTGCAGCATGTGCAGGCAGATAAAAAAAGACATTTAACCCAGGGTGACAAGCAGCCCGACAGTGAGAGCAGCATCGATGCGAGTGCATGTCTCACCTCTTTCAGCTGGTCCGCACTGCCCCACGATGCAGAACGTTTGTGAGAGTTTCTCCTTTTCAGTCCTGCCTCATGCCAGGTACTAGGAGTCTGAAAGCACAAAGAAACGGTTGAATTAAATTATTCTGCATGCTGGTTAAAATGGAAAGAAAAATTAGCATTTAACAAATAAATACAAGGGCTAGTTTGTTTAAATAAAAGTCTGCCAGACCACACTAAAAATATACTAAGCGTACCTTTACTACTAGACATTTAAGAGCAAAGTTGTATAAAATTCCATAAGGAATTTTTATTTCAAGGTAAAATAGTCCACATTGTATAAGAACCCTCGGTAGTACAAAAGCTACAACATAAATACAATACTGCGAACTCAAACTCCATTGCTATGTTGGCCATTTGCAATCTCAACACATCAGGAACAAAAAGGGGTTTGCCAGGTTATATTTTAGATATGCTCATTCTGCCCCACCCGACTACCACAAAGCTCTGCACTCAAGTGAAACAGAAAGAGTTTATTTTTAAAAAGTACACCCATAGACTTCCTACAATGGTGAACAGGGGACTGGAGGAACTCCTATATACACGAGAACAGAGTAGCCACGCAGCTCTTCCAATCCTGCGCCACCCAGGACCGGCTTTTGCAATGTTAAAGAACTGTAAAGGGGCCACGCACCCAAAATAAAATTACAGGGAACAAGGATTGGAACTCTGAATGGGGGCAAGTGATTTGGTGCAATGCAACATCCCATAATTAATTCTGTAAATTTCTATACTTCGCATTTGTAGTACAATTTGTAATTTTGCCCATAATGTCCTGGAAACAGCGACCATGCTGATTTGAGATCAAATTTTCCAGCTAGGAGAAGGAAAAAAAACTTCAAAGTCATTTATCCAGCTGATAGGCACGCAAGTCAGAAATCTGAATTCATCATATTTTTGCAAGCACTGGCCATGTCTTAGATGAATTTTGAATTTCAAAGTGACTGGAGCAATCTATTGGCCTAGATTTTGCGGTAGAACAGTGAGGCCGTCAGCACTCACCATTATTAAAGTGTAAATCAGACAGCAACTTCCAGCGATTGTACCTGTGCAGTTAAACACAGAAATCAGGAAGCTGCTGTCAGAGTTGCCCTGCTCCTCCAGAAGCTGTGCTGTAACAGTATCTCCCCTTCAATGTTCCCTCTAATTTTTTTTCGTGCGCAGTCCCTTTAACTGGCTGCAGTGCCCATTCAAATCGTCATGCACGGTTTCTTACACATAAAAGCCAGTGAGCGGCCTGCGCAGGACCGCCAGACAGGTTAGCGGGAATGTTGCTCCCCGTGAGATTTGGCATTGAAATACATGTTAGGGCATGTAGTTGCTGTACTTACCCACTAGTCTCACCACAAAAGGTGGGGCTTGCCCATTCAAGTGTAAGTGACTTTTGAACAGTGTGATAAGTCTTAATTACTGCTAAACAACCTCTCTGGCACTGAAAAGTAACTTTTACAAGTGTGGAGTCTCACTCAGATTTTAATTACTGTTCGAGATTGTAAAAAATTTAAATAATTTTATTTTTTAACATTTTCTTTGTCTCATCTTTCTCAATCCCATCTTTCTTTCCTTCTCTTTAATTCACTTTCTGTACATGATTTTAAATTGAATTAACTATTCTAACTTACACTTACTGGTTTAGACGCCGTGTGTCTCAGTAAGGATTCTTCAATCTGATTGGTTAAGGAGACACACCATTGCTTGCCCTATTCACATAGGTCTCAGATCTAATTACCGCAACTTCCAGTGCAAAAGCCCATAAAGAGTCTGTGGGCAAAGGCAAGTGTAATGAACAGCGAGCATCGTTTGTTCGTCACTGACCACAAATACTGGGCTGTTATGTGCAGCCTTTATGCATTCAACTGGTTGAACAAAATGGCAACACCTTTAACCACAAATAAACATAAAACTTTATTACATTTCAATTCATGTTGCAACCAAAAGGCTTCAAGTACCTTGTATGAAATGCACCAATACTAAATTTCGTGTCAAAACTGCATATGCAAGCATCAATCACGTGAAAAGCACAGTTTATAAACACTCATAAAAAGGTAGGTGAGCAGGAACGCACCCTGCTTTCTTATTCAAATAACGTGCCTAGTCAAAAGGTTGGGCGGGCAAAGAATATTTTCCATTAAAGCTTTCAGAAACTGTAATTAAACAATTCTAGATTTTAAGCATTGCATTGTTGGTTACTACAAATACAAGGGTAGTGAGTACTGCAAAGGTGCTCATCATTAAAATCTTATGATTTTTGGGGGTGGAGGGGTAGAAAGAGAGAGAAGAGATGAGAGAGAAGGTTACAACAGTCAAGTTCCTGTAGCAACTTTGGACTTGCTTTGTATTGCAATTTCCTCTCCCATTTTGTGCACTTTGTAACAAGATAGGAATGAAACTGAAAACACCTGTTGAAAGGTAAACCAAATCCAGGATACAGTGTTTAGTGGTATCTAATACCAGTACAGTACAGTACAGTACATGCCGACATGATCAGGACACCATTTAATTTGGCAGTTGCAGAATGTTTGTTTTTGGTGAAGGTTTAATTATTCAAAAACACAAACAATTATGGGGATTAATCCTTTAAAGCAGAGGTTCCCAAATGTGGTTGTCAGGAGACGAGAAAAGCATGGATTGGTCTAGAGTTTGAACATTGGGGGCGATCGCTCAGGTTTGATTATCGCAGAGATCAGCCAGCAGCTGATCCGCATGGCGATGGTAGTGAAGGGCTGGTGATGGAGGGGCTGGGATAGTAAGTGCCTCCCTGGTTCAGTCCATCAGGCAGCACTCCTTGGTACTGACCTCAAATGGAGGTTAAATTCGAACACTCATTGAGATTTGATAAATATTAGCTCTCAAAGGCCGTTTAATTGCAGTTACAATCTAATTGATTATACATTTAATTTGTGCACTTTATTTCTGATCAACATTTCCCAAAAGTTTACAATTATATTTTGTAAAATGCAAATGTTTCTACCCTTGCTGGGCTGTGGTTCTGTGGATAATGAAAGTCCTGCAGTACTTTGTCCGGTGGCCAAATCATTGCGTGTGAACTGGTGCCGTTAGTCAGGGTGCACACCCAATTTTGATGCACTAAAATCCTGATGCTCTCGAGCAAAATTGTATTTTGTAAGCCCGTGTTTCCTTGTATCATGCGAGTAAGCTACATCATCTTTGGCAATAAAGCAAGACATTAGTTTGTGAAACCGTTCACAATAAAATCCAACAGAAAAAAAATAGCAATTCTTTCACACCCCTTTAACCAAGGATATAGATACGGGTAAGTTTTGGGGTGGTGGGAGGTGTTTGTGTGTTAAGTCTCTTTCCTTTCTGTATTTTGCTCTCACCTTACTGACTCCATATAGCTTGTGTCTTTCCTTCAGTGTCTCTGAAGATCTCCCGATTTGGGGGCATAGGTTCAAAACCACCAGCAAACCTCAGCTTACTCATGGAGACAAAGGTGTTATCAAGTGTTCTTTTATATTCAAGTTTATTCAGTAGTAGCGCTATGGTGCTATTTATGTATCTTTCGGTCTTAAGCAATAGTTATGTTAGCCAAAACCATAAAATCCTTTTATTGTATGCAAAAACACTTAGAAAGGGTCAGAGTCATAACGGCACAGAAGGAGGCCATTCGGCCCATCGAGTCTGTGCCGGCTCTTTGTGGAGCAATCCAGTCAGTCCCATTCCCCCGCTCTATCCCTGTAGCCCTGCAAGTTTATTTCCCTCAAGTGCCTATCCACTCTCCCCTTGAAAACATAGAAACATAGAAGATAGGAGCAGGAGTAGGCCATTCAGCCTCTCGAGCCTGTTCCGCCAGTTAATGAGATCATGGCTGATCATCCAAATTCAGTACCCTGTCCCTGCTTTCTCCCCATATCCCTTGAGCCTTAATATATCTAACTCCTTCTTGAATATATTCAATGAATTGGCCTCAACTGCCTTCTGTGGTAGAGAATTCCACAGGTTCACCACTCTCTGGGTGAAGAAATTCCTCCTCATCTCAGTCCGAAATGGCTTACCCCTTGTTCTGGACTCCCCTGCCATCGGGAACACCCTTCCTGCATCGAGTCTGTCTAATCCTGTTAGAATTTTATAAGTTTCAATGAGATCCCCTCTCATTCTTCTAAACTCCAGTGAATATAAACCTAATTGACCCAATCTCTTCATACATCATTCCTGCCATTCCAGGTATCAGTCTGGTGAATCTTCGCTGCACTCTCTCCATGGCAAGAACATCCTTCCTCAGATAAGGCAACCAAAACTGCACACAATACTTAAGGTGTGGTCTCACCTAGGCCCTGTACAACTGCAGCAAGATATCCTCTCGCTATGAAGGCCAACATACCATTTGCCTTCTTAACCGCCTGCTGCACCTGCATGCTTACCTTCAGCGACTGGTGCACAAGGGCACCCAGGTCTCGTTGCACTTCCCCTTTCCCCAATCTATTGCCGTTCAGATAATAATCTGTCTTCCTGTTTTTGCCACCAAAGTGGATAACCTCACATTTATCCACATTATACTGCATCTACCATGCATCTGCCCACTCACCCAACCTGTCCAAATCATACTGGAGTTTCTCTGCATCCTCCTCACAGCACACACGCCACCCAGCTTTGTGTCGTCTGCAAACCTGGAGATATTACATCTAGTTCCCTCGTCTCGATCATTAATATATATTGTGAATAGCTGGGGTCCTCGCACTGATCCCTGCGGTACCCCACTAGTCACTGCCTGCCATTCGGAAAAAGACCAGTTTATTCCAACTCTTTGCTTCCTGTCTGTCAACTAGTTCTCTATCCAAGTCAGTACCTTACTCCCAATCCCATATGCTTTAACTTTGCACACTAATCTCTTATGTGGGACCTTATCAAAAGCCTTCTGAAGGTCCAAATACACCACATCCACTGGTTCTCCCTTGTCTATTCTACCAGTTACATCCTCAAAAAATTCCAGTAGATTAGTCAAGCATGATTTACCTTTTGTAAATCCATGTTGACTTTGTCCGATCCAGTCACTGTTTTCCAGGTGCTCTGCTATTACATCTTTTATAATGGACTCTAGCATTTTCCCCACTACCGATGTCAGGCTTACCAGTCTATAATTCCCCATTTTCTCTACCACCTTTTTTAAATAGTGGGGTTACATTAGCTACCCTCCAATCCATGGGAACTGTTCCAGAGTCTATAGAATTTTGGAAGATGACCAGCAATGCATCTACTATTTCTAGGGCCACTTCCTTAAGTACCCGAGGATGTAGATTATCAGGCCCTGGGGATTTATCGGCCTTCAATCCCGTCAATTTCCCCAACACCTTTTCCCTACAAATACTGGATTTTATTCCGTTCCTCCCTTTCATTAGACCCTATGTTCCCCGACATCTCTGGGAGGTTATTTGTGTCCTCCTTTGTGAAGACAGAACCAAAGTATGTATTTAATTGGTCTGCCATTTTTTTGTTCCCCATTATAAATTCCCCTGATTCTGACAGCAACGGACCTACGCTTGACTTCACCAATCTTTTTCTCTTCACATATTTATAGAAGCTTTTACAGTCAGTTTTTATGTTCCCTGCAAGCTTACTCTCATATTCTATTTCCCCCCTCTTAATTAATCCCTTTGTCCTCCTTTGCTGAATCCTAAACTGCTCCCAATCCTCAGGTTTGCTGCTTTTTCTGGCTAATTTAGATGTCCTCTCCTTGGATCTTATGCTATCCCTAATTTCCCTTGTTAGCCACGGTTGAGTCACCTTTTGTGTTTTATTTTTATGCCAAACAGGGATGAACAAATTCTGTAGTTCATCCATGCGATCTTTAAATGTTTGCCATTGCCTATCCACCATCAACCCTTTAAGTTACGCTCCCCAATCCATCTTAGCCAACTTGCGCCTCATACCATCGTAGTTTCCTTTATTTAAATTCAGGACACTAGTCTCTGAGTCAACTACTTCACTCTCCATCTTAATGAAGAATTCTATCATATTATGATCGCTCCTCCCCAAGGGGCCTCGCACAACAAGATTGTTAATTAATCCTTTCTCATTACATAATACCTAGTCTAAGATGGCCTGATCTCTAGTTGGTTCCTCGACATATTGGTCCAGGAAACCATCCCGTATGCACTCTAGGAATTCCTCCTCCACAGTATTGTTACTAATTTGGTTAGCCCAATCTATATGTAGATTAAAGTCACCCATGATAACTGCTGTGCCCTTATTGCACGCGTCTCTAATTTCCTGTTTAATGCCATCCCCAACCTCAGCATTACTATTTGGGGGTCTGTATACAACTCCCACTAACGTTTTCTGCCCCTTGGTGTTTCTCAGCTCTACCCATACAGATTCCACATCATCAGAGCAACTATCCTTCCTTACTATTTTGTGTTAATCTCCTCTTTAACCAGCAATGCTACCCCACCTCCTTTTCCTTTTTGCCTGTCCTTCCTGAATATTGAATACCCCTGGATGTTGAATTCCCAGCCTTGGTCACCCTGGAGCCATGTCTCCGTAATCCCAATTATATCATATCTGTTTACATCTATTTGCGTAGCTAATTCATCCATCTTATTATAAATGTTCCTCGCATTAAGACACAAAGCCTTCAGGCTTGTTTTTTTTTTAAAAAACACTCTTGGTCCTTTTAGAATTATTATTTACTGTAGCCCTGTTTGATTTACACCCTTGATTTCTCTGCCTACCACTTTTGCTTTTCTCCTTCCTGTCTTTTGTTTCTATCCTTGCTTCCCTTTCCTCTGTCTCCCTGCACAGGTTCCCAACTCCCTGCCATTTTAGTTTAAACCCTCCCCAACAGCACTAGCAAACACTCCCCCGAGGACATCGGTCCCGGTCCCGCCCAGGTGCAAACCGTCTAGTTTGTACTGGTCCCACCTCCCCCAGAACCAGTTCTAATGTCCCAGGAATTTGAATCCCTCCCCCTTGCACCATTCCTCTAGCCACGTATTAATCTGAAATATCCTTCTAGCACGTGGCACTGGTAGCAATCCTGAGATTACTACCTTTGAGGTCCTATTTTTTTTTTTTTTTTAATTTACCTCCTAACTCCCTATATTCAGCTTTTAGGACCTCATCCCATTTATTACCTATATCGTTGGTACTTATATGCACCAGCAGAAACAGAGCATTTCCGCTTCCGCCACTTCCGTCGGCAGTGAGTTCCAGGTCCTCACCACTTGCTGCGTAAAAAAGTTTTTCCTGACATCCCCCCTGTATCTCTTGCCCAAAACCTTAAATCTGTGTCCTAGTCCTTGTACTATCAACTAGTGGGAACAGCCTTTCCCTGTCTAGCCTATCCAAACCCGTCATAAACTTGTACACCTCTATCAAGTCACCCCTCAACCTCCTTTGCTCTAATGAAAACAAATCCAGCATCTTTAACCTGTCCATGTAGCTAAGATCCCCCATCCCCAGAACCATTCTGGTAAATCTCCTCTGCACCCTCTCAAAGACCTTCACATCCTTTCTAAAAAGTGTGACGACCAGAACTGGACGCAATACTCCAGTTGTGGCCTAACCAGCGCTTTATAAAGGTTCAGCATAACTTCTCTACTTTTGTACTCAATACCTCTATTTATGAAACCCAAGATCCCACACTCAATATGTCCTGCCACCTTCAGGGACCTATGCACATTAACTCCAGGTCCCTCTGTCCCTGCACACTCTTTAAAACTGTGCCATTAAGTGTATAGTGCCTCTCCCTGTTCCTTCTGCCAAAGTGCATCACCCCACACTTCTCTGTATTAAATTCCATCTGCCACTTGTCTGGCCATTCTGCTTACCTTTCTATGTCCTGCTGCAGTCGATTGGTGTCAATGGCAAATTTAGAAATTCTACTCTGTATTCCAATATCCAGGTCATTTATATACATCAAAAAACGCAGTGGCCCCAGCACTGACCCTTGGGGAACACCACTGTCTACCATCCTCCAGTCTGAAAAACAGCCATTTACCATAACTCGCTGTTTTTGTCCTTAAGCCAATTCCTTATCCAAGCTGCCACTGACCCACCTATTCCATGAGCCTCAATTTTGTTAACTAGCCTTCTATGTGGTACTTTGTCAAACGCCTTCCTAAAATCCATGTAGACAACATCCATTGCATTCCCTTCATCGATCCTCCCCGTTACTTCATCAAAAAATTCAATTAGATTAGTCAAACACGATCTACCTTTTACAAATTAGTGTTGGTTCTCCTTAATTAGCTTAAACCTCTCCAAATGCTCGTTAATGTTTTCCTTGATTGTTTCTAAAACTTTACCCACCACTGACCAGCCTGTAGTTACTAGGATTGTCCTTACACCCTTTCTTGAACACTGGTGTTACATTTGCCACTTTCCAATCCTCAGGCACCTCCCCCGCATCCAGGAAAGATTAGAAAATTATGGCAAGCCCTTCCGCTATCTCCTCCCCAATTCCCTGAGCAAAATGGGATGCAAGCCATCTGGACCAGGCGACTTATCCACTCTAAGCATACCCAGCCTTTCTAGTACATCCTGTCTATCAATTTTCACCCCTTCCATTGCTTCTACCTTTTCCACTACTACCGATATTTTGTCAGCATCCACCTCCTTAGTAAACACCGATACAAAGTACTCAGTATTCTAGCCTTGCCCTGCGCCTCTAAGCATAGAACACCTTTTTTGTTGCTAATAGGCTCCACCCTGCCTCTTACTATCCACTTATTATTTACATGCCGGTAGAAGATTTTTGGGTTCCCTTTTATGAGTGGGAGGAAGCGCATGGGATATGAATCTCTGAAGGGGGAGACGCAAAGAAAAAAGTTTGGGAACATCGGCTTTAATGCTCTCACATCCTTGCACTAGCCATGCAATAGTGTCTCTTGCCCTGTTCCGCACACCCCCCTCCCCCACACCCGGAATATACAAGGCCTTATTCGTACTTTGGCTCAAAGATATGGCGCCGGAAAATCCAATAGATCTAGCAAAAGACAAAAAACAAGCTTCTAGCAGTCAAGGCCAAAGAATTGAGGTTTAGTAGATCTCAAAATGTAGTTTAACCTTAACCTGCAGAAAATGAGGAAATAGACAACATCAGACCCCAAGCATGCCACCGAAGTAATATATAATCAGGCGGAAAACGATAACCTTAATACAACAGCCAGTTTGGAGAACACTTCACAACTGTGTAATTAAAGTGAAAAGACATTAATAGAAGCATGCAAATTGCTTCACATAGATGCCTCCTTTTCAAAAGCCACAAATTTAAACAAAGGCAGTGAAGTTAGGCCACTCCTGGTTCTCCACTTGACAGCAGGTCCTGCCGACCTTGCGATTTTTAACAGCCAGTTAACTGCAGTACATCCAAGCACAAGGCCGTGTCCCTCAAATTAGGGGCTGAGTTATGATCACCTTTTCCAATCAGATCTAGAAAAAAAACCCTGAATTAAGCATTGCATTCAGAAGTATTCCTCCCACAAAATGGATAATCCATCCAAGGCCAACTACTGGATTATCCCTAACTACCACAGGAAAAAACAGCAGCTGTCAAATTAAGATCAATACATCTCTCACCTGCCAAAGACATTTTACAAAGTATTTACAGCACAGAAACAGGCCATTCAGCCCAACAGGTCCGTGCCGGTGTTTATGCTCTACATGAGCTTCCTCCCACCTTTTTTCATTTAACCCCATCAATATATCCTATTCCTTTCTCCCTCATGTGCTTATCTAGCTTCCCCTTAAATGTATCTTTGCTACTCGTCTGTGAGTTCCACATCCTAACCACTCTGGCTAAAGAAATTTCTCCTGAATTCCAGATTGGATTTCTTGGTGACTATCTTATATTTATGGCCCCTAGTTCTGGCCTCGCCCTCAAGTGGAAAAGTCTTCTCTACATCTACCCCATCAAATCCTTTCATAATCTTAAAGACCTCTATCAGGTCACCCCTCAGCTTTCTCTTTTCGAGAGAGAAAAGAGATCCAGCCTGTTCAATCTTTCCCGATAGGTAGAATCTCTCCGTTCTGGTATCATTCTGGACACTCGAGCGGCGGCTTAAAGGGAGCTGAGAGGAGAAGGCCCAGAACACAGCGCGGACCCGAGCGGGAGTGGCAGCAGTGGAGGCGGCAGCGGATTAAAGGGAGCTGAGCGGCAACTTAAAAAAAAGAGTGACGTCACAGGAGAGCAGGTAGGTAATTGGTTGGTGAGTATTAGTTCTTTTGCTCTCTCGGTTAGGTAAGTGGATTAAATTCAGAACTGGAAGAGTATTAACTACTATAACATTATTGAATTCATGAACTAAATTAAATTAAAACTAAAAATTAAAAGTAGAAATAATTGTTCGAATGAGGCGGAGTATAAATCGAGCGGGAGGCCCAGAGAGAGTGCAGACCTGAGCAGCGGCTGCAGAGAGAAGGCGGAGGACCTCCAGCGAAAACAAAAGCAACAACTGCAAAACCGCTAAAGTGATGTCACAACCAGGGAAGGAGCCGATTGGTGAGTAGCTGGTAAGTGTTTCTGGTTAATAGTCTATTAAGTAAAGGCATGGCAGGGCAGCTCAGTACTGTGGAATGCACATCCTGTGCCATGTGGGGACTCCAGGATGCTTCCTGTGTCCTGGACAACCACATGTGCAGGAAGTGTCGTCAGCTGGAGAGGCTTGAGCAGCAGTCGGCGTCACTGCAGTGCCCCCGTGAGGCTGAGAGCTTTGTGGATAGCATGTTTCAGGAGGTGGTCACCCTGCAGATAGAGTATGTAGGCAAAAGGCAATGGGTGAACACCAGACAGAAGAGGAGGACCAGGCAGGTAGTGCAGAAGTCCCCAGGAGTGCGTCTCACTCTCCAACCAGTATTCGGTTCCAAGTACTGGTGAGGGCGATGGCTCCTCTTGGGAGTATAGCCAGAGCCAAATCTGCAGCACCATGGGTGGCTCAGCTGTACAGGAGGAAGAAAAGTGGGAAAGCAAGTGGTAGGGGATTCAATAGTTAGGGGAGCAGACAGGTGTTTCTGTGGCCACAGACGTGACTCCAGGATGGTATGTTGCCTCCCTGGTACCAGGGTCAAGTATGTCACCGAGCGGCTGCAGAACATTGAGGTGGGAGGCTGAAAAGCCAGAGGTTATGGTCCATATCGGTGCCAACGACATAAGTAGAAAGATGGATGAGGTCCTGCAGGCAGATTTCAGGGAGTTAGGAAAAAGAATAAAAATCAGGACTTCAAGGTAGTAATCTCCGGATTACTCCGTGCCACACGCAAGTGAGTATAGAAATAGGAGGATAGAGCAGATGAATGCATGGCTAGAGAGATGGTGCAGGAGAGGGGGCTTTAGATTCCTGGGGCATTGGGACCAGTTCTGGGGGAGGTGGGACCTGTACAGGCCAGATGGGTTGCACCTCAACAGAGCTGGAACCAATAGCCTCACGGGGAGGTTTGCTCGTCTGTTGGGGGAGGGTTTCAACGAATTTGGCAGGGGGATGGGCACCAGGGTGTAACATTAGAAAGGGGAAATAAAGTGCTCAAAGGAATGGGAGAGGCAGACAGCACTAAAGAAAGATATTTGGGGGGTCAAACGAAGAACACAGGATGGTCGAAGATGGGTTTACAGTGTATGTCTGTGAACGCACAAAGCGTAGTAAACAAGAGAAGTGAGCTGCAGGCACAAATAGCCACATGGGAATATGATGTTGTGGCAATAACTGAGACCTGGCTCAAAAAGGGCAGGATTGGGTATTAAATATCCCTGGTTATAAAGTACTCAGGAAAGATAGGAGGTGGTGTAGCAGTATTGGTCAAGGAGAATGTTAGTGTTGGAGAGAGATGTCCTGGAGGGGTCAAGGACAGAATCGATATGGCTAGAGTTAAGGAATAAGAGGTGCCATTACACTACTAGGTGTATTCTATAGACCACCAAATAGTGAGAAAGATATGGAGGTGCAAATTTGCAGAGAAATTACAGAGAGGTGCAAGAACTATAGAGTAGTAATAATGGGGGACTTCAACTATCCTAATATAGACTGGGATTGTAATAGTGTTAAGGGCAGAGAGGGGGAAGAATTTCTGAAGTGTGTTCAGGAGAACTTTCCTGATCAGTAGGTTTCCGGCCCGACGAGGGAGGGGGCATTGCTAGATCTGGTTCTGGGGATGAGGTAGGTCAAGTGGAGCAAGTGTCAGTAGGTGAACATTTAGGGAATAGTGATCATAGTATCATAAGGTTTAGATTAGCTATGGAAAAGGACAGGGAGCAATCTAGAGTAAAAATGTTTAATGGGGGGGGTGGGGGGAGGAGAGAGCCAATTTCAGTGGGATGAGAACTGATCTGGCCCAGTAAACTGGAATCAAAGATTGGCAGGCAAAACTGTAATGGAACAATGGGCTGCTTTTAAAGAGGAAATAGTTCAGATACAATTGAGGTACATTCCCACTAGGGGGAAAGGCAAGGCAATTAAAGTCAGGGCTCCCAAGATGACAAAAGAGATAGAGAATATGAAGCAGAAAAAGAGCGCGTATGACAGAGGTCAGGTCGAGAATACATCTGAGAATCAGGCTATATATAGAAAGGTCAGAAGGGAAGTGAAAAAGAAAATAAGAGGGGCAAAGAGAGGGTTTGAGAATAGAATGGCAGCCAACATAAAAGGTAATCCAAAGTCTTCTATAGACATATAAATAGCAAAAGGGTAGTAATAGGAAGGGTGGGGCTGATTAGGGACCAAAAAGGAGACCTATGCATGGAGGCAGAGGGTATGGCCGAGGTATTAAACGAGTACTTTGCATCTGTCTTCACCAAGGAAAAGGATGCTGCCATAGACAGTGAAGGAGGAGGTAGTGGAGATACTTGATAATTTTTATTCTAAGAGGTATTAGAAAGGCTGGCTGTACTTAAAGTAGATAAATCACCAGGAGTGGATGGGATGCATCCGAGGAAATTGAGGGAGGAAATTGTGGAGGTACTGGCCATAATATTCCATTCCTCCTTAGATACAGGGGTGGTGCCAGAGGACTGGAAAATTGCAAATGTTACACCATTGTTCAAAAAAGGGTGTAAAGATAAACACAGCAACTACAGGCCAGTCAGTTTGACCTCGGTAGTGGGGAAGCTTTTAGAAACAGTAACCAGGGACAAAAATAACAAATCACTTGGACAAGTGTGGATTAATTAAGGAAAGCCAGCATGGATTTGTTAAAGGCAAATCATGTTTAACTAACTTGATTGAGTTCTTTGATGAGCTAAGAAGGTTGACGAGGGTAATGCAGTTGACGTAGTGTACATGGATTTCCAAAAGAAAAGTTCGACAAAGTGCCACATAATAGGCTAGCCAGCAAAGTTGAAACCCATGGAATAAAAGGGACAGTGGCAGCATAGATACGAAATTGGCTAAGTGACAGGAAACAGACAGTAGTGGTGAACGGTTGTTTTTCGGACTGGAGGAAGGTATACAGTGTTGTTCCCCAGGGGTCAGTACTAGGACCACTGCTTTTCTTGATATATATTAATGACTTGGATGTGGGTGTCCAGGGCACAATTTCAAAATTTGCAATGACAAAACTTGGCAGCATAGTGAACAGCGAGGAGAATAGTGATAGACTTCAGGAAGACAGACACGCTGGTGAAATGTGCAGACATGTGGCAGATGAAATTTAAAGCTGAAAAGTGTGAAGTGATACATTTTGGTAGAAAGAATGAGAGGACATGTAAACTAAATGGTACAATCCTGAAAGAACAGAGAGACCTGGGGGTATGTGTGCACAAATCATTGAAGATGGCAGGGCAGGTTGAGAAAGCAGTTAAAAAGGCTTACAGGATCCTGGGCTTCATGAATAGACATGATGCGGAGATGCCGGCGTTGGACTGGGGTGGACAAAAATGAGAAGTCGCACAACACCAGGTTATAGTCCAACAGATTTATTTAAAATTACAAGCTTTCGGAGCTGTCGCCCCTTCGTCAGGCAAAGTTACTGTGAGAGAATCTATCAGAATTCACAGAATATATAAACAGAGAAAATGCATAGATTAAATCTTTCCCTACATCAAAGACACACTAAGAGCACAGCCAAGACAATGAGATATGTCCCAGGGGGTCCAACGCGTCAGAACACCTGCTGGCTGCATATCCTCTCCATTTTTTGTGTTTGTTTCTTGTGTTTGTTTTTGTTTTTTTTTTTTAAACTGGAAAGACCGGCAACGATGTCAAGTCACGTTCTATAGCGTGACATGAACCCGATGAATAGAGGTATAGAGTACAAAAGTGTGGAAATTATGAACCTGTATAAAATACTAGTTCAGCCCCAACTGGAGTATTTGTCCAATTCTGGGCACCACACTTTAGGAAGGATGTGAAGGCCTTAGAGAGAGAGTGCAGAGAAGATTTAAGAGCATGATTCCAGAAATGAGGGTCTTCAGTTACGTTGATAGACTGGAGAAGCTGGGGTTGTTCTCCTTGGAGCAGAGAAGATTGAGAGGTGTTCAAAATCATGAGGGGTCTGGACAGAGTAGATAGAGGGAAATTGTTCCCATTGGCGGAAGGGTCGAGAACCAGAGGACACAGATTTAAGGTGATTGGCAAAAGAACCAAAGGCGACGTAAGGAAAGACTTTTTTACGCAGCGAGTGGTTAAGATCTGGAATGCACTGCCTGAAAGGGTGGTAGAGGCAGATTCAATCACTGCTTTCAAAAGGGAGTTGGATAAGTATCTAAAGGAAAGAAATTTGCAGGGCTATGGGGAAAGGGCGAGAGAGTGGGACTAGCTGAAGTGCTCTTGCAGAGAGCCAGCATGGGCTCAATGGGCTGAATGGCCTCCTTCTGTGCTGTAACCATTCAATGAGAAGCCCTGTGGTAGTGGTGTGCTTGAATACCATATTCCATTAACAAGTTCAAGCCTTTAAGTGACCCTGAAGTAAAGAATCCATGCCTAGAGATATCCAAGCACAGACCTGATGACATGTCTTGTATGGTTTCTGAGGATCATTTCTCTCATCTGATGAGCAATGTCAGCTCCCTAAAATGCTGTTGTATTTTCCAACATTTTTGAGGAAGCACAGATGAGCCACTTGCCCAAGTAAAGGGAGAGAAGGAAATACTGCAGTCTGAGGGGGAAACAAACACTACAGCAACATTATAGAAACTGATGTCAAGCCAAAAACATAAACCAAGTAAGCACTCTTCCTACATTGAATTTCAGCTACTAAAGTTCAGCACCAAGAAAGCAGGCAGAAACATCTACAGCTGCTAAGCTGCCTCCAGGCACTTTGTGGTATTAAGAGTCTTCAACATTTCAGAAACCACCACCTTTGGGGAACAGGAAAATCACTGACCCACCTGCAAGGTTTCTGGTCTAAAATAAAACATTCATAAGTCTTCAGACAATTACGAACTTCCTTTCTCTTTCTCCCCCCTGCCCCCACACCCCAACTCAAATCTCTGGTCAGAGCACTTCCAATTGTCCCAACATGCCAGAAAATGGAGAAAAAAAACACTACTTCCTTGTTTGCATTCAAAACCAAAATGCAGAACTGCTGCAGTTAATAAATTACATTTCTGTCCATAAGTAAAGATCAGAAATCCTATTAAGCATTTTGTATTGCAATGTTAAATTTCAAAGTATAATTTCTTCGTGCTCGAGTTTCGGAATTGCCTGCAAGAGCAAACAAAAAAAAGCACACGAACCACAAAAGATGTCCTGACTTAAAAGGATGTGGGCAACATGTGAGCTTGCCTACTTTTAGAAATCAACACTGGTTAAAAAAAAGTAGGCCATTTAACAGTCACCTCTTGATACGCCCCGATAATGCAGAGTAACATTTTCACAAGTCAGCACAAAAGCTAATTCAGCATTACTTGTTGCTTGCAGTCCAACTCCTCAGAAACAGCAATGACCAGTTAAACAGTTTGCCGGTTTTTTGCTGGTGGAATAAAGAATACCGGCCACGACTGCAGGCAAGCTCGCTCCTTGGGGGTGATTTTAATCCAACCCGCCCATCAGAAACCGTGCAGATACGCAGTTAAAATTGATTGAGTTATCTGCCGATGTCCCACCTTCTTCCATTTTAACCTGCCCTTCTGAGCAAGTAGCAAAGGCACCTGCCTGAAGCTAGTGGGATCCTTCTTTAAACATGCAGATCGGGGATCGATTACATCATTGGGCCCAACTGCAGTTTTAGCTCTGGCCTCAGCTGGGAAGCCACTGCAGGAAGAGGATCTGGGACCAGAAAAGGCCATTCATAGAATGGTAACAGCACAGGAGGCCGCCATTCGGCCCGTCTAGCCAGTGCCGGCTCTCTGCAAGAGCACTTCAGCTAGTCCCACTCCCCCGCCCTTTCCCCGTAGCCCTGCAATTTTTTTTCCTTCAGGTACTTATCCAATTCCCTTTTGAAAGCCACAATAGAGTCTGCCTCCACTAGCCTTTCAGGCAGTGAATTCCAGATCCTAACCACTCGCTGCATAAAAAAGTCTATCACTATCCTCCTCACTGTCAAAGTCAAAGTCATTAATATACATCAAGAAAAGCAGTGGTCCTAGTACCGACCCCTGGGGAACACCACTGTATACCTTCCTCCAGGGCGAAAAACAACCGTTCACCACTACTCTCTGTTTTCTGTCACTTAGCCAATTTCGTATCCACACTGCCACTGTCCCTTTTATTCCATGGGCTTCAACTTTGCTGGCAAACCTATTATGTGGCACTTCATCAAACGCCTTTTGGAAGTCCATGTCCACCACGTCGACCGCATTGCCCTCATCAACCCTCTGTTACCTCACGAAAACACTCAAGTTAAACACTATTTGATTTTTAACAAATCCGTGCTGGCTTTCCTTAATTAATCCATAATCTTAAGTGAGCCTTCCTTTGGTGCTGGTTACAGGTCTCTTTGCCGCTCGAACCTCTTCTCCGACTCAGCCAGCTGCAGCTACCCACCAGTTTCGTGCAGGCAGCTGACCAGGAGTTAAAATTAACCAGGCCTCATGCTGCCTTGGTGGGAGCTTTTGGTGCTCACCCTACCCGTTGCCTGCCTGAATCCTGCTTCCAGTTAAAATTTTCCTGCTTCTTCAAACACCATTATGGGATCAATAATCACCGGAACAGGTTGAAGGGATCTTAGTTGAATTTCTCATCCAAAGGATGCTACTTTGAATGAAGGGCGTGTGAGAGGATTCAGGAAAGAGTAAATTTAAAAGCAGCAAGAAAAATGTCAAGGATCTACAGCAGAGTAGAGTTTGGGGTAAAAATAAGCTGAGTGGGTCAGGGACAGAGTAACAAAGGTAACAGGGCATTAGTGACTGAGGTGACATCAGGGAAAAATAGAAAAAAGTCAAAGCCAAGGGCACTATATCTGAATGCGCAAAGCATTCGCAACAAAATAGATGAATTAATAGCACAGATACAAATTAATAGGTTTGATCTAATAGCCATTACGGAGATGTAGTTTCAAAGTGACCAAGGTTGGGAACTAAATATTCCAGGATACTTAACTTTTAGAAGAGATAGGCAAAATGGAAAAGGAGGAGGGGTAGCCCTGATAAAGGATGGGATACAGACAGTAGAAAGGATCTTAGCTCTGAAAATCTAGAAGAATCAGTTTGGGTGGAGCCAAGAAGCAGCAAGAGGCAGAAAACATTGGTGAGAGTTGTTTATAGGCCCCCCAAACAGTAGTTGTAATGTAGGGCATAGTATAAATCAGGAAATTAGAGGCACATGTAACAAGGGTAATACAGTAATTATGAGGGGCTTTAATCTACATAGACTGGGCAAACCAAATTTGCACGAATAGTGTGGAGGATGAATTCATGGAATGTATGCAAGCTAGTTTTCTAGATCAGTATGTTGAGGAACCAACTAGGGAACAGGCTATTTTAGATCTAGTATTGTGCAATGAGAAAGGGTTAATTAATAACCTTGTAGTAAAGGGGCCTTCAGGGAAGAGTGACCATAATATGATAGAATTTTATATTGAGTTTGAAAGTGATCGTTAAATCCGAAACTAAGGTCTTCAATCTAAACAAAGCAAACTACCCAAGTATGAGGGGCGAGTTGGCTAAGATAGATTGGAAAACTACATTAAAAGGTATGACGGTAGACAAGCAATAACTAGCATTTAAAAGAATACATAATGTACAACAAATATACATTTCCTTAAGGCACAAAAACCTCACAGGAAAAGTGGTCCATCTGTGGCCAACGAGAAGTTAAAGCTAGTATTAGATCAAAGGAGGTTTATAATGTTGCCAAAAAGAGTAGCAAGCCTGAGGATTGGGAGGACTTTAGAATTCAGCAAAGGAGGACCAAGAAATTGATATAGAAAGAGAAAAAACAATGAGAGTAAATTAGCAAGAGACATAAAAACAGGTTGTAAACGTTTCTACAGGTATGTAAATAGGAAGAGATTAGTGAAAGTAAATGTGGGCCCATTAGAGGCAGAGACAGGAGAAATTATAATGGGCAATAAGGAAATGGCAGAGACATTAAACAAATACTTTGTATCTGCCTTCACGGTAGAAGACACAAAAAATATTCCGGAAATAATGGGGAACCAAGGGTCCAGAGAGAATGAGGAACTTTTAAAGAAATCAGTACAAGTAAAGACATAGTACTGGAGAAATTAATGCGACGAAGTGGTGACAAATCCCCTGGACCTGACGACCTGCATCCTAGGGTTTTAAAAGAGGTAGCTGCAGAGATAGTGGATGCACTGGTATTAATCTTCCAGAATTCCCTAGGATTCTAGAACAGTCCCCAAGGATTGGAAGGTAGCAAACATTACCCGGCTACTTGAGAAGAAGAGAAAAAACAGGGAACTCAAGGCCAGTTAGCCTGACATCAGTAGTAGGCGAAATGCTAGAATCTAATATTAGGGACGTGGTAACAGAAAATCATAGTATGATTAGGCACAGTCAACATGGTTTTAAGAAAGGGAAAGTGTTTGACAAATCTGTTAGAATTTTTTGAAGATGTAACTAGTAGGATGGATAAGGGGGATCCAGTGAATGTAGTGTATTTCGAGTTTCAAAAAGTATTCGATAAGGTGCCACACGAGGTTATTACACAAAATTAGGGTTTGTGGTATTGGGGGTAATATATTAGCATGGATTGAGGATTGGTTAATGGACAGAAAACAGTAGGAATAAACAGAACTTTTTCAGGTTGGTAGGCTGTAACTAGTGGGGTACTGCAAGGATCAGTGCTTGGGCCTCAGCTATTTACAATCTATATTAATGACTTAGATGAAGGGACTGAATGCAACGTATCCAAGTTTGCCGATGATACAAAGTTAGGTGGGAAAGTAAGCTGTGAGGAGCACGCAAAGAGGCTGCAGAGAGATAGAAACATAGAAACATAGAATCTAGGAGCAGGAGTAGGCCATTCGGCCCGTCGAGCCTGCTCCGCCATTCAATACGATCATGGCTGATCATCCAAATCCAGTACCCTGTCCCTGCTTTAATCCCCACAGTGCACATATCCCACCCTACCCCCGTAACCCCACGTATTTAATTCCCCCTAACATATCCCATCCTATCCCCATAACCCCACATATTTAATCCCCCCTTACACTAAGGGTCAATTTATCATAGCCAAATCAACCTAACCCACACATTTTTGGACTGTGGGAGGAAACCGGAGCACCCGGAGGAAACCCACGCAGACACGGGGAGAATGTGCAAACTCCACACAGACAGTCACCCGAGGTCAGATTCGAACCCGGGTCTCTGGCGCTGTGAGGCACCAGTGCTAACCACTATGCCACCGTGTTGACTGAGTGGGCAAGAACATGTCAAATGGAATACAATGTGGAGAAGTGGGAAGTTATCCACTTTTGGTAGGAAAAACAAAAAAGCAGAATATTTTGAGTGGTGAGACTGGAAAATGTTTGCACTCAGGAGAGACCTGGGTGTCCTTGTACATAAATCACAGAAAGTTAACATGCAGGTACAGCAAGCAATTAGGAAAGCAAATGGTATGTTAGCTTTTGTTACAAAGGGATTAGAGTATAAGAGTAAAGAAGTCTTACTACAATTATACAGGGCATTGGTGAGGCCACACCTGGAGTACTGTGTACAGTTCTGCTCTCCTTACCTAAGAAAAGACATACTTGCCATAGCGGGAGTGCAGCGAAGGTTCACTGGACTGGTTCCTGGGATGAGGGTTTGCCCTATGAGGAGAGATTGAGTAGACTAGGCCTATATTCCTTAGAGTTTAGAAGAATGAGAAGTGATCTAATTGAAACATATAAAATTCTTAAGTGAGGTTGACAGGGTTAATGCTGGGAAAATATTTCCCCTGGCCGGGGAATCTAGAACACGGGGCCACAGTCACAGAATATGGGGTCGGCCATTTAGGACAGAGGAGGAGAAATTTCTTCACTTAGAAGGTTGTGAATCTTTGGAATTCTCTACCCCAGAGAGCTGCGGATGCTCAGTCGTTGAGTATATTCAAGACAGAGGTCGCTAAATTTTTGGGAATGAAGGGATATGGGGAGTGCGGAAAGGTGCAGTTGAGGTAGAAGATCAGCTATGACCTTGTTGAATGGCGGAGCGGGCTCGAAGGGCCAAATAGCCTACTCCTGCTCCTATTTCTTATGTTATGTACTTTTGATAACACTGCATTCCCTCAGGATTGTACTAAAGTGCAACTCAATATTGAGCTCTTAACCTGATGGAGATTGGTGTGCCTTGTGTGAAACCCAAGCTCAACTGTGCTAGGACCAACCAATATATCACCACAAAGCGACATGTATTTTTCAGCATTTTTAATTCTCACTCAAGGCTTTCCATGTGTCACTTGATTTGATGACATTTCATCTTGAATAAATGCCATAGATTTGCCATCACTATCCCAGATGACGTGTATAGTAAATGACCACATTTACTGTAATATTTCTGCGAAGGATTTTTTAAGTTATGCCCGGTCGAAGATTTTGTATAGAAAAAGAACCGTATCCACCAAATGTAGCCCACAGAATTTTTAAAATTATGTTAACTAATTACTGCAATAATGAACGACATTTTAAGTTACTGTGATATTAAATGCATCATGGGATAGCTTAGTTCAACTCAATTGAAAATGTATGGGGAAAATAAATATTGCAAGGAATATTAACCAGATGGTACAGATCCTACCTGATCCAATAACCCTATTCTTACTGATTATGTAGCTCCATAGATTTGGAAAGGGGATATTGAGATCTAGTCTAAAGTTGTTTCGATTACAGAGCTGTTTAAAGCACAAACAGGAATTATGTTTGAAAATAGCTTTCAACTAATTACACAATTTAGAGAAGTGAAATATTTTAAATACAAATGAATTTTCCCCCCAAATTAAGTACTTTTTTTTTTTTTAAAAGGGAGATTGCTGTGCTTGTAATCTTTCCTCCCTCATTTCAAGTTTCCCTTTATGTCCAGGTCGTTCAACTAATCCAATATGGGAGGCATCATTAATGTACATCCTTGACGTGGCTCTCTACAAAGTACCAGATACTGTTAAGATTTGAGATTCGAACAGCTGGGATGGGTGGGGAGCAAGGAGTGACAAGGAAGAGCTAATTCATACTGAAAATAGTGCTCACTATTTCCTTCCCCAATGTTATCCAATATTAGACTAAATAAACTACATTTAAAGCTCTTAAAATTAAGAACTAAAACAGGTCACTATTTTCCATACAACAACCACCTACCATAATGCATTTTATATGAGGGTACTGCATGATACAATACATTAAAGTGGAAAATACAGCTCTTGGGGAAATACATACAATATTAAAGCACAAACAGAAATACTTCCTTTATTTTTTTGCTCAAATTAGTTGTATGTTTGAATGAATACAGACAAAGTTGATCTAAAAAAAGACATGTTTTGAAAGCCAAACTGTTATGTACCTTCCAGTCCTCAACTACTGAGTGGTGAATAGATTTTTTTAAATTCAGCTCATCCATCTGCCTCACTTTGATCAACCTTGAAAGCTGAAACAAAGCCAAGTGAAGTGTACTGTACCACCCAAGGCTTGGGAAACCAGTCACTTAAGAAATAAGGTTGGTGATGGAGAAAAATGAGGAGAAACCAGATACTGTATAAAGTCTAGTATAGTGTCGTGGTAATAATCAAGACTACACTGAAGCATTAAAATGGAAAAATCATCTTGAAATGAGAGAGTGTTGAAATAAGTGGCTTATTTTATTGAGCAACTTCTCTGCAACAAGACTCTCAACTTGGCATCGTATTTGTTCAGTAACTACTGCTGGACTAATCCTTTCATAGCACACAGATTGGTAGGAATGAGAAGACAAAATGGTCTTACAACATGTGCCGAAAGGACAAGTCATAATGGACTGCTATTACTTTGGACAAGTAGACCGAATACTCATTTCTCCAACATGTGGAGGTGGTTATAAAAGCAAAATTGATCAGTCTGATAGTTGGTGTTCTCTCTGCACAGACCAAACCATCTGGCCAGCTTTGTCTAATGGAGTCTTAAAAATTGTGGTGGGCGGGGGGTGGAGATAGAGGGAAGGGCACAATCATGGCTCAAGTTCTTGTGTTTTGTCCTGATGGCAGCGAATACTTTTTGAAACCTAATGCTTCCTCATCAAAAGACAAAGTGGAAAAACAGGCTTCATTTTTTTTTTTATATATAAACGGCTCTGGTTTACAGTTCTGAAGTTTCCAGAGTCCATTTAAGACACAGTCCAGTTCAAAATCAGAGATAGGAATCACAATTAGGGCAGGCATGGTTCTAGCCCACGATTAATAGTTAGTTCTGTTTTATTGTACACTAGTTTGAGAAAAACATATGTTTTAAGTCAAATTTCAATGCAAGTAGGTCAATTTCCTTTTTATTGGTCAGCCCAATGTCCAACACGGGGAAACCCATCATCATTTTTTAAGTGTCTCCAGTTCAAGCCAAGAAACCACATCCCACCTGTAGAGTTTGCTTGACATGGAGTGTACATTCTCCCTTCTACGAACACTTAGCCAAATCTAGAGAGCTTTAGGTGCAGGTTCAGAGCCAACACTGCGCAAAGGTGTACTGCAAGAATCTACTAGCTAAAACCAGAGCTTACTAGAGCAGAGCACTTACAAGCTTCCTGCTTCTTATTCAGGCAAAATCATGCTGCTCATTAGGACTTTGACCAGCAACTGGAACATAGTGGGAAGAATCCTATCCACTAGTGATAAATCTACTCCTCCAGGTTCCATTAGTAAGCCAGGCTTTGCTGGCTAATCAATGATATTCTGGGCCTGATAGCTCAGGTATTGGATTACCATGGAAGGTTGATTTGGTTCCAAATTGGATGTGTGTATATAACCCCCCCAAAGTGTCAGATTTCTAATAATCTAAAATAAACAAGGTCACATGACATAACTCAAGTGAAGATTAGAGTGTGCCTTTAGTAACCACTATGAATAATCATTCTACATTGGTCATCCACTAGTCACTGCAGTTCTGCTGCCTGCAACCACTACCTATGTATTCAAAACCACGAAGGTTACTGCAACAAGCAGTTTTTAATTTTGTTTTCCGTTAAGAAGAATCGGCACTAACCACACGTTAACAGGTTGTCTCAGTGTCAACATTATCAAAATACAAATGACTCACTACTGCTAAATAAATAGACGTCCGCATTTTACCTCAAAGCAGACCAAACATGAAACTGTAGATGATTTATTGTGTGCATGGCCTGTGGAATTCAAGCAGTTCTCAGGACTCTCGGGTCAGGTTCTAAACTTCTACTGTATTGACTGCTTAATGCAATAATATGGACCTGCCTGATTCAGTTACCAGTTTATCATGGGGGGGGGGGGGGAAATTGACTTAGCACCACAATGCATACAAGTCCCAAACTTCTAATACAAACACAAATCCACATTACAGATACCTAGTAATGGTAGGTAGTGTGCATCTTCAGTGAAGTGTATTTCAGAAAAGCAAGTGTGAAATCTTCATATGTCTATTTGCGCTGTGAAATACACTCAACAGCAAGATTATAGACTTCATCCCACCAAATGTGTGTTGCATCTGGAAACAGCATGAGCTACACCATACAAGGATGGCGTACTGGTGGTTAAAGGGCCATCACTGGTTCTTCTCATGTTCAGAACAATTCAAAATGCATTAAAGAGCATCACAAGTAAAAAAAAAGTTTAAAAACAATGGTGAAGAAAACACTAAATGGAAATATACTGCAGAGTGCATCATATTTCAGTTACTAAACTACTTCCAAAACCACCTGAAAAAACCTCAGCACAGGATACCTTAACAAGAAAAAGTCCTTACAAGATAGGTCACAATGACAGCACCCTCCCCATCGCCAAAAATCAAGTGTCCTGCAACACGATACAAAACTTGGCTAAGTGAATGAGACATCCTTTAGGAACTTAAAGTACAGAATGTTCACCATCTTTTGTAGAGCTACATTTCACAACATGTTCTTCAACCCAGGGACTGTGACACTATTTGTACAGGAAATGAAACAGCAGGACATCCTGTTTTGTTACTCAAGTTCTACAGGTGCTCTAAATATCCAGACCAACTAGTCTTGATCAAATGCCAATGCAGAAATTAAGTCACATTAAAACTGGCCAATGTAAACAGGTAATGCAGAACATTCTAAATAGCAATTTGCTGGAATGTTTCTCAGTTTCTTACTGGAACTCCAACAGCACAATATAAAAATTGTTTGCCAGCAACAGCACAAGGTTACCAACTGCCAAAAACTTAAGTCTTCTGAACTTCATCAAGATTTAAGTTGACCTAGACTTAACTCCCAACTTGGGCTAGGTCTTGAACCAAGGTTGAGAAACTGGTTCATAGGCATCACATCTGGCTCCAGCACATCAACATGTCCTCATCTCCCCCCTGTAGTCATGTATTAGGCAACCTCCTGATTGTTCACCACCTCAGTTGGCATTCTTCCACGGCTTGCAGACAATAAACAAATGTGGCCGGAGGACCAATTTTGCATGGACCTGCCACTGGGTTCATTGGAGTGTGCTGCTCGGATCGTGCCCCAATTCAGGCGCAATCTAAATTCTAGGGCCAGATGTATAAAAAAAAGTTAAAATCAATGATTGTGCAAGTTTGCTGGTTGGATTACTGGATCAGACTTAATCAAGTGCCAGCTTGGCCCAGTGATATCACTCATCGGAGTCAGAAGGTTGTGGGTTCAAGTCCCATTTCAGGACTTCAGCACATAATCTAGGCTGACACTTTAGTACATTACTGCAGCATCAGATGTGCCATCTTTCAGATGAGGCGTTAAACTGAGTCGTCTTGTCTGTTCAGGTGGCCGTTAAATAAAAAAAACAATGGCACTTATCGCCCCAAAAAGCTGAGAGTTCTCAATGTGCGCTAGCTAACAATCATTTCCCATCTGAACAGATTAAACTAGTCATTCATCTCATTGCTGTTTGTGGGGCCTTGTGGTGCATACATTTTCTGCAGTGTTTGCTTACAAAAGCCAGTGATTGCTCTTCAGAAGAATTTAATTGGCTCTGAATGTCCTGAGGACATGAAATGTGCTATGTAAACAAATCTTTTTTTCTTCTAAGGGGGCAGGGGAAACTCAGCACAATCAGCTAGCTCTACCCAAAGAAACATCTCCTGGAGTAGCCTCACTAACAGGCAAGGTTTGTGTGTTGTCCTGGCAGGAGGAAGGAAGGTTAAACTGCTGAGGTTGAAAATACCACGCTTCCTGATTAATGAATTGCTGGCTCCAAAAAGAAAACTTCTATAAACATATGATTTGGTCCCAAAAACACCCACTGAACGCAAGTTGTACCTAGAAACTGGTCAGTGCCAAGTTTAATTCCAATTCTGCATCTTGCCAGCAAGGAACATTTGTCTTGCTCAGAGCTACTAAAATGAAGGTATCCCAAAACAGGGAATAATAAATATATTCAACCCATCCAAGTCACAATGAAGTCCAAACCAAAAAGAGAAGCTTTGGCACAAGCATCTCATATTCCCTAGGTAGTGAATAATAACCTCGGCTCTGGAATTCTCTCCTTAAGCATCTGCACCTCGCTCTTCTCCTTGAAGACGCTCATTAAAACCTACCTCTGACTAAGCTTTTGTTCACCTGTCCCAATATCGCATGTGGCTGTGTCAAATTTTGTTTGCTAACGCTCCCGTGAAGTGCCTTAGGACACTTGGCGATGTTAAATGCGCTATGTAAATGCAAATTGCTGTACCTAGATTAGCAGAAGAAATTCAGGAAAGAAAAATATTGCAATGTGAACTCTAGCCAATCCTTGCAGTGTACCTTAGTAATAGTCAACCCTTGTTACTCCAGTTAAAATTGATCACCATCAAATTAACAAAAGGTATCGTACCATGATATTCAAGATGGATGAATTTTAAACGGCAAAAATGCAAACATGCAGTTAACTCAATAAAATCACAAAGCATGACGATTAACACACACTGTACTTCTATATTACAACTTTGAACATGACTATTATTGCTCCCCCGCAGAAAATTAAGGAATTGTCCTTAGCCTCCATAAATTCTAATCACATGGTGATAGCCCACAGCTATCCAAAAAATTCTAGGTTATTATTTAGGAAACCATGCAGATTGACATGTATTGCAAAGGGGTGCACAAGTAGCAGACTGCATTGTCTAAGAGCAAGCCCACCAGAAATGCATATCTCTTGCTATAAAATGATGCAGCTACTCTAAAGAGGATAGTGCTCATCCAAGCTTTGTTGTTGGCAAACCAATGCAGTTTGGGGGGGGGGGGGGGGGGGAGAGAGAGAGAGAGAGAGAGAGAGAGAGAGAGAGAGAGAGAGAGAGAGAATAAGGAATAAGTATCTTTCAGATTCAGTGTCCTGGCTGAATTAACACTTGATCAAACCATCTACATTTTCTTTCCATTATTGACTCAACAATGAAGATTGAATTTGAATCCATCTTGAATCGGCCAATTTTATCACAGCTATAAATGCCGAACGCATCATATTGTACAAGGAGTCTCCTCAAGCAGCACATACACCTCAACATTGGTGAGGTTACAGATGCAACTTGGTAGTAAAACATGCTGCTCTTAATTATGCCTTTAATTTTCCTAACCACCCATTGTTGTAGGAAAAATTCTGCACCTAAATTCTATCCTAAACTGTTACCAATCATAGAATGATACAGCACAGAAGGATGCCATTTGGCTAATCATGCCTGTGCTGGCTGAAAGCAACATTTCATTGTTCACTCAAATTACATGTGCTCACATAGATAAAATATACAAATAGACCTTTCTTCTCCTTTAGGATCTTGTATTCCTTTGGTGATATCTGCAGCATTCAACCACTTAGAACGCTAGAGATTGGTGGCTTACCAATCTCAGCTCAGCAAATGCTGACCACTTCACCTGTATCATTGGAGGAGACATTATTGTTTGCCTTTTGATTGCAATAGGATGGGTGGGTGGGTGAAGGAAGAGGTTACCAAAACCAGTTTGTTTGCTTGCAACATTGAGACAGACAGAGTATGAGGTTTCCAGAGCGAGTGCAAAATGCACTGCACTAAACCATTCCTTGGGCAGCAGCCAAACATACAAGACTTCTGCATTAAAACAGGGTGAGCGGCACTTACAACGAAAGAAGAAAATGCATTTCTGACTCACAGCAAATCATCACAAAGCTATGCTGGGTAATTTTTTTCTGCTATGGAGTGTGCCGTTATAAACCCTGCAAGCGCTAGAAAGATGAATCCAGCACCACAGCCATTCCAAAGCAAAAAAAGTCACCAGGCTCGGTGCAGAAAATGGGAATGAGAGGAATTCGCAGCATATGTATGCAATGTCACAAAGGAATACATGTCATGGTAGAGAGTAAAACCAACCATGTTGGAACTCAGAAATTTGGACAAATAAAAGAACATAGTAATCTGTTTATTCTAGCAAGTAAACCTTAAAATAATTTTTGCAAAGCAGAACTGTGCAAAATGCTATTTTTTGTGGGGGTGGGATGGGAGAAGTTGGAAGACAACCTGGATGAATGCACACCCAAATAAAACCATTAATAGATAACAATTATGGCTATGAAGAAGCATTAAAAAAACAGAATTAAAAGACTGCATAAAATCAGGCAAAAACCAAGTTACAATAAAGTAGCGCTCATGCAACATTTGTTTGAAATTATACGTTAATATTGTTGCGTCTGTAACTTTGCATTTCTAGTTTCTCAGTACTGTAATCCCAGTCAGCTCCTCCCAGTACACTGGATGGAAACTGCTGAAGATGCATCAACAAATTTCAATGTGCACTATGTTGAGGCCTTAGAAAAAAAAACAGATGCAGCTTAGCCAGGAAGCAAATTTGCTGTGTGCCTGTCTGGAAGGCTTGGCGCCCTGTAGTACATAATTCAGTATCCATTAAAGGTTGATTGCAAAATCTCAAGATTTCTCTTTCTCCACTGCCCCCTCCCCTAAAAGTCTCAAGATCCTAACCCTAAAAAAAAAAATAAATGCAGGTCACCATACACATTCAGCACAAGACAACATCCTGTGTGAACTGTTTTTAAGAATCTGTTAAGAACTGATATACACCTCACAACTCAACCCCATTTGACAATTTTCCCCCCATCTGGAATGAAAACTCCCAAATTTCTGTCCATCTTGCAGATGAGAAAAGATGGCAAACCAAATCTTAAGTAACCATTTAAGTTTCAAAAGAACGTGCATATATATACACAAGGCATTTTTGGTGAACTTTGCTCCTTTTCATCCCCATTTGATGGATCAGTCACACCATTCATCCTTCATTCACCACAAACACAATTCCAGCACCTTTTTCCCCCTCCAAGTATCAGTGGATTTGCTTCCAGTTTTGTTCTTAAAAAGCAGTCTTTGAAAAACACTCAAAGTTCCATCTCTAAAATAACCAATTAATTGAACATCCCATCTAACACATTAAACCCACTGGTTTTTTTTTTTTTAAAAACCCTGAAGGGAACTTAACTGCATCTGGAACCAGAAAAGTGTGTGTGTGTGTGTGCGTGTGTGGGGGGGGAAACACACCATGTCAGCAGCTTATCACCAACTGTAATTCACTAGTGCAGAAGAATTCATTTGAGGATGACCTCCCAGCACTGGAGCTGAACCTGAAGCATTCTTGCAGGGAGAGAATAAAATTGGTATATATTTAGTTACACAGAAAGCTTGGACCAATATTTACAATCCTAAATAGTGAGATTATATTATGTGCAACAACATGCATTAACAGAGTACCTTTAATTGAGAGAAACATCCCAAGGCACTTCACAGGTGTAATTGCACAAAAATGAAGAGAGCCAGAGGAGGGGTTACCAAAAGCTTGGTCAAAGAAATGGGTTTTAAGACAAGCCTTAAAAAAAAAAGGGGCAAGTAGAGGGGTTTAGGGAAGGAATTCCAATCTGGGGCCTAGATGGCCACCAATGGAAGGGTAGGATATACAAGACGCCAGAGTTCTGGCAAGGGAGGAAGTTACAGAGATCATAGAATGGTTACAGCACGGAAGGCGGCCATTCGGCCTGTTGAGCCCATGCCAGCTCTCTGCAAGAGCACTTCAGTTAGTCCCACTCCCCTGCCCTTTCCCCATAGCCCTACAAATTGTTTTCCTTCAGGTACTTATCCAATTTCCTTTTGAAAGCCACGATTGAGTCTGCTTCCTCCTCCCTTTCAGGCAGTGCATTCCAGATCCTAACCACTCGCTGCGTAAAAAAGTTTTTCTTCATGTCGCCTTTGGTTCTTTTGCCAATCACCTTAAATCTGTGTCCTCTGGTTCTCGACCCTTCCGCCAATGGGAACAGTTTCTCTCTATCTACTCTGTCCAGATCCCTCATGATTTTGAACACCTCAATCAAATCTCCTCTCAACCTTCTCTGCTCCAAGGAGAACAACCCCAGCTTCTCTAGTCTATCCACATAACTGAAGTCCCTCATCCCTGGAACCATTTTTGTAAATCTTTTCTGCACCCTCTCCAAGTCCTTCACATCCTTCCTAAAGTGTAACGCCCAGTATTCCAGTTGAGGCCGAACCAGTGTTTTATAAAGGTTCATCATAACTTCCTTGCTGTGTACTCTATACCTCTAGTTATGAAGCCCAGGATCCCATATGCTTTTTTAACTGCTTCTTCAACCTGCCCTGCCACCTTCAACGATTTGTGCACATATACCCTCAGCTCTCAGTTCATGCACCCCTTTTAGGATTGTACCCTTTAGTTTATATTGCCTCTCCTCGCTCTTCCTGCCAAAATGTATCACTTCACACTTTTCTGCGTTAAATTTCATCTGGCACGTGTCCACCCATTGCACCAGCCTGTCAATGTCTTCTTGAAATCTATCACTATCCTCCTCACTGTTGACTATACCTCCAAGTTTTGTGTCATCTGCAAATTTTGAAATTGTGCCCTATACTCAAGTCAAAGTCATTAATATATATCTCAAGAAAAGCAGTGGTCCTAGTACGGACCTCTGGGGAACGCCACTCTACCTTCCTCCAGTCCGAAAAACAACCGCTCACTACTACTGTTTCCTGTCACTTAGCCAATTTCGTATCCATGCTGCCACTGTTCCTCTTATTCCATGGGCTTCAAATTTGCTGGCAAGCCTATTATGTGGCACTTTATCAAATGCCTTTTGGAAGTCCATGTACACCACATCAACCGCATTGCCCTCATCAACCCTCTTAACTCATCAAAAAACTCGATCAAGTTGTTTAAACAGGATTTGCCTTCAACAAATGCGTGCTGGCTTTCCTTAATTAATCCACACTTGTCCAAGTGACTGTTAACTTTGTCCTTGATTATCATTTCTAAAAGCTTCCCCAGATGGAGAAAGGCAAAGCCACATAGAATTAAACATAAGGATGAAAATTTTAAATTGGAGGCATTCAAGGCCAGGAGCCAATGTAGGTCAGCAAGGACAGAAATGATGGGTGAGCAAGTGCGGTGTAGGATAGGATCTGGGCAGCAAAGTTTCAGATGAGCTGAAGTTTAGAGAGTGGAAGATGAGAGGCCAGCCAGGAGAGCATTTCAACAGTTGAATCTGGGAGGTGACAAAGGCATGGATGAGAGTTTCAATAACTTCTCAAAATAGATCAACCCCAAATATGTAGGAACAGCAGGAAATAAACCAATATCAGAACAGGGAATACACTCACAGCTTACACAGGAAAGGTCAGTCATCGGCATCATTCTACTATTCTAACATTTCCATCAACTCATTTAGGTTGCTACATTAGTGATTCTCAATCGTCAACCTGGGCTTGCTTCTGTCTGAATACTGCATGTCGAAAATGCCGTAATGAAGAATGCCCATTTGATCAGAAAGGTAACAGCTACCTATTTGGGGAAAAAAAAGCCATATTTGACGACATGCAACCAACCGCAATAATTGTATTAAACCCAGCACCAAGACAGACAGTGTATTATTGAGAGAGCGCGCAAGAGAAAGACAATTGAGATTCTTTTTAAACCTAGAATCTATATCTTAGTCCGACAAAGTAATTGCATTCTAAAATGGAGTAGGTTTTGCTACACACAAATAGAGCTCAAAGACTTCAACATAGGGGCTCTTTCAAAGTTCGGAATGGATAGTAAATTAGAACATTATGCTTTCACCTCTGGAACCTAGGTTTGAATCCAGACAGCTGAAGTAAAAAAAAAAGTATGACAGCTTTTACAAAGCTTCTAAGCAAGTAGCCTCAACCCAGTTCCTAGAGGTCACAAGCATACAGTGCAAAAGGGCTCATAATTCAGCACTAAGCTGACAGCTTCAGTCCAAGGACAAAGATAGCTGGTGTGGGAAATTGAAACTCACTCACAGCAACTGTTCCTCTTCTGAACATAGTTGAGACACATTTTGGCAGTGCTTGAAACCGACATCAAATGCAAAAGTGGAAAGCAGTCCGCCCACCAGCATGGGACTCACTCACCTCGATAAGCATGAAATTTATACAGAACAGATGCAAATGAAAAACTTCCAATCTTAGGAGACAGCTCCCAAATCCCCACCCCCAAAAGAGAACATGCATCAGAGTACAATCCAGCAAGATGCACACCAGCATTTCACTTCTCCCTACCCACAAGCATGTATAATTTTCAATGAAGCAGGTAAGCTGCAAATCATGCCCAGTCTCCCAAGTTACACCACCAACACCCTCCCTTCCAATTCTTTCTCCTGCCCCCCCCCACCACACAATTGAAAGTTATGATGGGCTTCAGGGTCTCACAAACCAGAATCATTATGGGGTAACCCAGATGAACACTAAGGGCTAGAAATTCCTCTCGTTTGGGGCGCCGCCGCTAACCTCCCGCCGAATTTGGCAGGAGGAAGGTCAGCGCCGCGCCTGGGCAAAAAGACCTTTGCGGCCCCCCCCCCCCCACCCACGGGAGGCACAAGGGAAGGGAATTTCTCCCCCTAAATGTCCTATTTTAATATGGCCGCCAAGGGAATTACATATAGGATTGCACAACTCCTGGGGAGCAACAGGATGCACGCTCCAACAGAAGAAAGGAAAGATCTACCATTAATTAGATAATTCCTCACCAGCCCAGGAATATGGGAGACAATATCAACAAAGTTCAAATGTCACAAAAGATCTCATTTTATAGGCATCGTTGCTACAGACACCAAGTCGTTAGCACAATCATAGTAGATGTCGGAGAGGAACTAACACGCAAAGAGCAGCTGCCTGATCATCTTGCAGCAGACTGCGAAGGACAAGAAACATCCTGACACACACCACACCCTCGGTCATGAACACAAGCTGGAATCTCATGGCAGTACAAAAAAGAGGAACTACAAACAAATGGGTACATAGATTCTACTTGTCCCTAGCAATGGTATACTGGGCAATGGCCCTAAGCAAACAGAAATAATTATATCGGAATCATTCCTCAACTACTTCCAGTAGTTCAATTGCTGCTCCTTTCGCTCCCCTCACCCCCCCAGCAATGAAAAAGCTCATTAGGTTCCTATTTGCATTATACAGATGCATTCCAGCAAGTTATGACGCTATTAGCCCTAGCAAATGGAAGCAGTTCAGAACTACAAGAGGGCCAAGGCACTAGTGGGTTTCTCCTATCTGAGCTCTTCCAGTGAAGCAGTCACTACTAATCGGAGATATGCAGAGACGTTTTTTTTTTTTAAACCCACTGTCTCTGGGATGGGGAAAAGCTGCTTCACCAGCCAAAAAAAGGCAAAGAACAGCACAAGAGAATAGTAACAGGAAATCTAAATATTTGCAAGGGACTCAAACTTTAAACATAGAAAATTAAGCCCTCAAAAGGAAAGCGATCAGAACCTCAAGTGTTGAGGCTACATAGATGTACAGTAGTGCCATTTACTAGGCTATATAAAATACAGCATTGAGGCAGATGGGCATTTTATTGCTGCAGTCTTGGTCAACCCATATATGAGCACAACACCATCAAATCTGAAGGAAGCTTAATTAACTATTTAAAAACAGTAAAATGGAAAATATTTCATACAAATGAAACTGGCATATATTTGCTGTATAATTACTAAAAAGGCACTTTTTCCAAACAAGTTAAAAGTTTCATCAAATTAAATGGTTCACCTGCGCAGCCTTAAGTTCCCAGGCTATCCAATATCAATTACCCCCCTACCTCAAATCTAAAAGTCGGCATCACACTCCCTCCTCCCAACAAATAAATATGTACCAAAAATGTCCAAGTCATTTTCCTCCCCTACACAGCAACAAGACCTCGGGTTCAGACAAAACACTACGACAACTGAAAATAGGACACATTGAAGTGTCATGTTCAGAGACCAGTTGCAATCAACCCTTGTAATAACTGGATCATAGTAGACACAGAAAAGTTGTTCCAATGGTCCCAGCTGAAGCTTAATTGCACCAAAAATTTATGAAAAAAATGGGTACATCTGTAAATCAACCAAGCACAATCTTGCTGGAACACAGACATGGCAGTTTGATGGAGCATCTATTTTGGCTCTGTACTTTCACCATGACCCAGGTTTTATTTCAAGGACATCAGCTTCACATTTGCACATCACAAGTTAAAAGACAGATGTGGAAAGTCAGGTTACTACAAGTCAACAAAACCCCCAAAGGTTCCCCACTATAGCATTCAACTGTTTCTTCAGTTAATCCAAGAGTTTTTGTATCCGTTACGCTACCTGGAAGTCTATTTCACATGCTGATCACATTCTATTGGCTTTGTTGATCGCTGCTGTGTATTGGTTGGATAGGCTGAATAGTCGAGTTTAGCAAGCTGCCTAGGTCTCAGAGTTTCATGTGTAACTATTCAATAACCATTCATGGAGTACACAGGTCACCTATTTTAACTTCCCATGTTCAGCACTTTACACTTGTCTAATTATGCTGATATTTTATCCAACACATTCTCTCTGTTTGGATTCCACCACCTCACCTAATTTGGCAATGCATCATCTGCCAATCTGACCATTTTGTATTTGGTTTCTGCAGCCAGGTCAGTTGCACAAAACTAGAAACAGTAGTGGTCTGAACACTGAGCCAGGACTCACCCCACTCAGGACACCTGCCCCCTAAAACTCCCATCATAACTTCTCTGACAAGTACTTATCTCTTATCCATTCTGAAGGTTTACCTTGAATCCCCAAAGCTTGGAGTTCAATATTTCATGTGGACTTTATCAACAGCCTTTTGCAAATCAAGGTATATCACAATCACAGGGCTTGCCACAGTCCACTTGGAATGTCACTTGCTCGAAGAACTCAGAGGCTGGTCAAGCGACATCTTTCCCTAATGAAACCATGTTGACTGCTGCTTACTATACTACTGTTGTAAAGATAATCTTATAGTTCACCCCCAGTAATCAATTCCCTTATTTTATATGGTATAGAAGCAAGACTAACTACTATATCTGTCTTCTGACCCCACATCACCATGACCGCCTACTTCCACCTCCGTTACATCACCCGTGCCTCAGCTCATCTGCTGCTGAAACCCACATCCATGTCTTCATTACCTCTAGACTCAACTACTCTCCTGGTCCACCTCCCAACTTGTGACCTCTAAACTTGAGTTCATCCAAAACTCTGCTGCCCGTATCCTAACTCTCACCAAGTCCCGTTCACCCATCATCCCAGTGCTCAGTTTGGCCACGTCACTATTTTAAAATTCTCATCCTTGTTTTCATATCACTCCAATCCCTTGCCCCTGTATATCACTAACCTCCTTCAGCCCTACATCTATAGAGATCTCTGCGCTCCTCCAATTCTAGCCTCTCGCGCATCCCCAATTTTAATTGCTCCACTATTGGCAGCCGTACCTTCAGCTACCTAGGCCCTAAGCTCTGGAATTCCCTTCCTAATCTCTCCTCTCCTCCTTTATGACACTCCTTAAAACCCCTCTCTTTGACCCAGGTTTTATTCGGTCACCTGTCCCAATATATCTCATGTGGCTCAGTTTCAAATTTTGCTAGATAATGCTCCTGTGAAGCACCTTGGGAAGTTTTACTGTGTTAAAAAGGTGCTATATAAATAAAAGTTATCGTTATCACACACTATGTTTTTGAATATGAGCAGGTTAGCCTGGTTCCAATCTTCTAGTACTTAAAGTAGCCACTGACTCCCTTAATGTCTTCACAAATCTCCACCCTTGGATAAATCCCATCTATCCACAGGGATTTGGTTTGAGCCCTTTTAGCCTTTCTAGGACATCCAGCTCACTGCTATCAAAGTGATAAATGTGACATCTGTTTTGGGAAGCCATATTGGTCTTCTCTTGTGACTATCTGAAGGAAGTAATCGTTCAGATAATTTACTGTTTTACACTCAGTTTTGAGCCCATTTTCATCAGTTATGGTTTTCAGCTCTTCTCTGATTAACCCTTTACTGCTGTCACACTGAAGATTTTTTGACCTCAGCTGCTTTGCATTTTCTGGGACACTATGATCAAAATTTAATAGATTACGGCATTTCCCTGTATTCATCCGAGTGAACCTTGCCTGCAAGATTTCTAGAAGTTCCCTTTCCTCTTGATCTAATTTTTTTAATTAGTCTGCTCATCCATTTGGGTTGCATTTCTTTGCTTGCTGGTTTTCATTATTTATTTACCCTGATGCTCAACATTATACCTTTAAATGTCCCATTTGTCTTCTATTGAAATATTGCTAAAAAAAACCTCACCCATCTATTGGGTTAAATTTAGTCCATTTAAAGTTTTCTCTGCCCTCCCCCCACCTCACAGGGTGCTACAACTTCCATTTTGTGTAAATTTTCTAGGTTAATAAACAAATATCAGATCAAGATAAGCACCACCTCTTGCAGCTTCCTTCACGCACTGGATCATGAAGCAGATTTAGATTGTGAATTCAAACGACAAATTAACTCAGAAAAAAATCAAAGAGGAAGAGCAAGATGTGTACAGGAGGACAGAGGAGTAATTAAAGCAGCAACAGCTACGATGCTTTTTCTACGGTTATAAAACTTATCGTACAAGTTATTCACAACAGCCATTGGAGTGACACTTCAACTATTTATTGTACACCAGATTTCTATTCAAGATTAAAATATTATATTTACAGCACCAGGATAATATGGTAACCTCAACAACTACTAAAGGGATTTAAAACTGTGCAGAGATACATGGTGTACGGTTCTACACATTGTCGAATACTGAACTTCATTTCTCTAGAGAATCATTATTTCAAATCTATACTTACTCCATTTTGCTAGTTTTCAAAAAGACATCGTACATTCATCTGCTAATCAATACAAGACTAACTACTGATGCTTTTCAGACACTGTTAATTATGGATCTTTAATTATAATACCTGTGTAGCTTTCTCATTCTCCCATGTAGAGTCAGTGTCGCGAGGCCACTGTCCTATCAGGTAAGGTCCAATGATGGTGTCAAGAGAGGAGGTACGTCGTATACAAGATCTTGTCTGATGAGACTTGGGTTTCTCAACAGCTGGAATAGAAAAAGTGGTAATTTTAAACTTAGTATCAACTTTCTCTCCAAATTCCTACACAGTTATTGCAACCGAACATTTCCTTTGGCCTTCCTCCACTTTTCTACCACCCTAATCATACCTCGACTATCAATCCTTTGCATCTGTAGTGTTTTAAAAAAACTTAGTATGGAGAAGATGACATGATGCAGCCAATATGCAAGTGGCCTTTCACCCCCAAGACCGATGTTTGAAGCCAGCCTAGACTAGGCATAGGCTCCTCTCTACTGGCTGCAAGATACCACACAAAGTGAGTATGGGTAGCCTCCACTCAATTGCTAGCGGTGAGAAGATAAAACCACCCTGACATTTAGCCTCAACTATGCTGATGCAAGAATGAAGAATATCACACTTGCACAGTGCCAAGTGTTCTTGCAAGATGCAGGGCCGAGTACTTTGCAGCAAGCTCTGGTACATCTGATCTATATAAGTACTATGTTCCACAGTACAAACCTCCTTCATTTTAAATAAGAACCAAGCAAAAATAAGTGCATCATGGAATTAGGTTGACAATACTCCAAAATGGAACTTTTGATTTGAACTGCCATTGTAGGCTCAAGCACACAATGGAGCTTTTCCAAAATACACTTGCATTAAATAGCAAGATTGAAAAGAATTTGGTTAATAGCATGCTAACAATACAAGAGTCACAGAAGAGTAATATTTATACCATTAAAAGTCACTGTGGAAGGGAAAGGATAACATAGGGGATTAGAGGCAAAATCTTTCTTCACAAAATTACGTTGCATGCAAGTTGATCATTTTAGCGGAGGCCTACAACTAAGACCAACATAAATGGCAACATTTCAGAGGTGATGGATCCGACTACAGTCTCGGAAAAAACAAATATTCCATACTGGGGAGAGGGTGTGGTAAATAATTCCTGAGGTGCCGAAGGAATTTCAATCTCAAGTCAGTTTATTCTTCGACCAGCAAAGCCAGGGTGAAAATTTAGGATTGGTGTAACTGACACCCACAAGATCCTGCTTCTTGGCAAGAAGTGGAACCAAGTATTATGCATTACAGTCTTTGAAAGCCAGGTTTGTTGAGTTACTGATACTGCACTGAACAATTCGTCCATAGTCTCAAACTAAAACTCCTTCATGCACCCATTTGACAAACCACAGCAACGGGTTCTTATGCCTTGCAATTTAACACGTTTATTTTCCTTCCACCAAATGCAGGGCGGAGGGAGAAAGGATAGAGACTAGGGGAGAAAGGAGGAAATGGAGCGAGATTCAGATTTGTGGAGCACATGCACTCATCTGTTTTTTTTTAAATATATAAAAATAGCAAGGTTAAAAATTGCTTTAAAAAAAATTAGGGCTGCAACAAAATTTTGCAGCACCATCAGATAATTGCGCTATAAAACTTATCAACTTGGTTTTATAAAGGCCATTCCAACATTAATAGTAGAAGTGAAGTTGGATGCCATCAAAATATAAAATATGTAATATTCAATTAAATGCAATCTGGTTACATCTGCATCAGCAGTATGTTTGAAACTGATAGGTTTGTATGCATTCTAATCAATATTTACTTCATTGTCTATTTACGCAGCCACACTTCTATCATCTACCAAAATAGATACTTCCCGCTGACTGTTTTTCAAGATCGCACATCCTCTCCGGCAATAGGGCTCATTAAAACAGCGCTCGCCGATTTGGCACGCACAAAGCAACACCCATTTAGTAAAACTTCATTGCTTTTGTACATTCCACATTTAAAAAACAAACAAGTCAGTTACCATGTAACTAAATGAAATATAACCTGCTTATTGTGAAACTGCCCAAAATGAGCGCTAGTCTTGAAGGATTTAACCAGTAAAGGAGCACAGATCCATTAACACTACTAGCATACTGACCAAGTTTTGATCTGAGCAACCTTTTTTTTGGTTTAAGTATAGATATACAGGTTGCCTCATATGACGGAACATAGAGGTACAAAGAAATTGCAACATGGAAACAGGCCATTCAGCCCAACCAGGCCATGTCGATGCTTACCCGCCACATGAGCAAATAGTCCTAGTCACATTTACCCGCCCTGTTCCCATATCCCTTTTTGTTTGACCCACCTCTCCAATCTAATCTTGAATGTTGACAAAAGATTCGGCCTCACCACTAATCCTGGGAATGGATTCCACAGCTTCACAACTCTGAAGAAGAAGTTTCTCCTGCCTTCTGGTCTAAATCTCGTATCAATGGCCCCTCGTTCCAGACTCAACTACTGGAAATAGTCTGCTTCCATCTACCCTGTCCCATCCTTTCATAATATTAAACACTTCTATCATATCGCCCCGGAAATCTGCTTCATTATAATGAAAAGAAGACCCAATTTTTCAAGTCTTTCTTTGTATTTCCTCATACCAGCAGCATCCGAGTAAATCTGCTCTATACCCCCCTCAAAAGCACCAATATCCTTCCTATAGTGTGGACCCAATACTGCACAGTTCTCTAACTGAGGTCTTACTAAGGTTTTATAAAGGTTCATCATTACCTCTTTGCTTTTGTATTCTGTACCTCGTGATAAAATCTACCATTTCTTTAGCTTGTCCCACGGCCTCATCATCCTTTAATGTCCTATGAACCTGCAGTCCAATCCCTCTGCTCTTCCCCAGCACCGAGTCTACTTCCATTCACATTACCACTACTGCTTTTATTTAACCAAATGAATCACTTCACACTTACTGACAATGAACTTTTTGGCCAATTCCCCCATCTTATCAATATCATTTTGTAGCTTCCTTTGGTCTTCTAAAGAATGAACAATACTTTCTATTTCAGTATCATCTGCAAATTTCAATACCTCTCCCTCTAAGCCCTATATCCACATCATTGATAAAAAAAGCTAACAGAAGTGGCCCCAGACAGAACCCTGTGGGACGCCACTACCCACTTCTAACCACTCTGGAAAACTGCCTACTCGGTTTTCTGCCTTCTAACCAGTTTTTAAATACAGTTTGCTCTCCTCCCCCTAATTACAGTCCCCTAATCTAGTAATCTCCCATGTGGTGCCCTGTCAAAGGTTTTCCTAAAGTCCATGTACACTAAATCCACTGCATTTCCCCCATCTACTATGTCTATTACCTCCTCAAAGAATTCTGAGGTTTGTTAAGCACAATCTTTCCTTTTGAAATCTGTGCTGGCTACTTCTAACTATTTTCTCTACCTACATAGATGGTAATTTTATCCTTAATTACAACAACTACTTGCATTTACAAAGCACCTTTAATGTAGAAAAACATTTGAAGGCACTTCACAGGAGCGTTATCAGGCAAAAATCAACACTGAGCCAAAGAAATATAATAGGAGGGGTGATTAAAAGCTTGGCAAAAGTGGATTCTTAAAAAAAGAGGGAGGTTTAGGGAGGAAATTCCAGAGTGTGATAGTGTCTCATGTACTTCACACTCTAGTGTACTAGTGTACTCGTGTGGTACCGAGGGGGGGGGGGGGGGGGGGGAGGCGGGGGAAGAGAAGAGAGAAGGCGGCAGCAAGAGAAAATCAGTTGTAAAGTTTTAGTTTACCATGTACCAAATTTGACTCATACATTTGTCAAACACAAGGGAAAGGGGATCAAGTCTGGATTTGGCTTATATCCACACCTATATAGCACTATTGATGACCATAACATCGTGCTGAATATTCTGAAAACTCAGGATTATGGTGAAGGTCATCACCTATAACAGCAGACTACTGCCTCAACCATCACATAGTTGATACCAGTTCCACACAGTAAATTACCACAAGTATAATGAAATCTCATGCAATACCACAATTGCAACTACTTCTCCTTATTGGCATAAGGATGTTCGGCAGCAGTAACATCCACATTAGTAAGCTGCATTATGAAAGTGAAGTGGTAGGAACTTCCCCTCTATGCACTTAGTCCACTGGTTACCAATATTTTATCCTCCCAGCTCAGACTCACATGTGAAAGCATTTGAAGTTGAGAATTACCACAGCAGTTGAAGTAGTCTCAATTTAGAGTTACAGCCCAGCAGCAACACGCTACATGCCTATTATCCTTCACTTCTCCAACTCCATGCGAGATAGCCTACAAACAGCCTGTTCCTCCCAAAAGCTTTCAGCTGGAGTGACATTTTACCCTACCCATCACCCCTCCCACTTTATAGATGCAACTTGCCACCTATTCTACCCTTTTCACAACATGTGCATGACATGATAGTAATTGTCTTGCACCCTCTGCTTGTCTGACAGAATGCTCAACAAACCCATAAAATGTACAAAGAAGGGCAATGTCTCCTTTCAAACTGCCAATCAAACCATAGTACATCTAATTACAGCTTATGCCTCTGGTTGAGAAAAACTGGAAGTGAATTTATTTCCACATTATACAGTATTGAATTAAAACACTCAAAAGCAAGTAGCCGCACAAGCCAAATACCAAGCAGCAACACCGCACTGCACGAATAAACTTCGTACACTGTCCTTATTCTCCTGTATTAAATCTAACGCACGTTTACAGGGCGAGGAAAGTTGCAATGATCTAAAGTAGTTGTGCTGCTATGCCGAGCCAGTCAAATGTTCTGTGTAGACAAAGACGCCCTGCTGTAATATTGCATTCAAAGACATGTCCTGGCTTCTCTAGCACGCACACGTGTTGACCACACCAGCTCAGATGGTCGACTCCCTCCCCTGAAGGACAAGACAATCTAGCAGCATTCATAGGTCATCGTTCTGGTGCAGGCCCACAAATTTCCAGATACAGGAAACTCTTTCGTATCCGGCACCGACGGGACCGGGATGGTGCCGGTTGATTAAAAATTCCGGATAACGGAGAGGTATATCTACCGAGGTTATTTTTAACAAAAATTCAAAAAAAATCAAGAAATGTGCAGTATAATTGGGTACTCCCCTACAGAATGTTGTGTTAAATGGATAGTGGAAGATGCTTGATTAAGTACAGTAATGCCAGTTGAGGGTAATCCATAACTCTAATTACTTAACAGTAAAACAAAACTTATAAACGACTGTATACTGTAGTTTTCAGAGTATGAATTCTGCCAGTTATTCAAGAATTCCGGATATTTAGGTGCCGTTTAAACGAGAGTTTCTGTATATGGAGTTTAGTTAAACTCGTGACCTCTGGGTTGTTAGTCCAGTATCATAACCACTAGGCCAACTCCAGACATATAATCAAGTTATTTCTCCTTCTCCTTCCCTGCCCACACCCCACATAATTAGGTACCAATTTAAAACAGCGAGTTACAGAAGTCAGCTTTAAGTTTCCGCAAAATTGTGGCTTCTAAGGATACGTTGAGGGCTTTTGGTTTCAAATCGTTTAGGACAACTGGCCCCAGTACCTAAAGCTGTAACCTATAGTAAACTAAAGAACACAAAATATAATATTTCTTTCCAAGTCTTCATTTATCAATCCCGATCAACTTCCCTTTGGTTGAATTTACCTTTACATTACATGCTGTGAAAGCTGCCAAGTAATTGGAATTAACTATTCTTCAATATCTTAATTGAAATCATTTGTTAAGTAGGATTACTATAATGTTACAGAATTTAGCTATTTGAAAAGTAAAAAAGTGTATGTCACATGACTGTCTTACTCCATACAAATTAAATATAAAGCGTTAAAAAATTTAATAAGCATGTGGTTTTCTTCCTCCAATATGATAATTTTCATAAGCATTAAAATTCCTCCACAAAAAGCTTGCTTTTCTCCTAACCAATAAAATGCAATTAGCTAATCAGACAGAAACCAGGCAATGTTTGCGGTGCTTAGTCTGTTTGCTTGCACTAAATGCAGGCACGACAAGTACCAACTTGGACATGAAATCCATTTTGAAATGAGGTAGAGGAATAACAAAGTTTGTACGTTTGCAATAGTTATTACAGGCATAAACCAGTGCCGGAATGATGGGTGTGGATTTATGCCTGCAATAACTTTCTTTATGCAGTAAAAATGGTGGCACCACCAATTTATGCTTTAATTATGAAACATCAAAAAAAAACATCTAAAGACTAGGACCTCCCAACCTTTTTCGTCATCTCAGTGCATTCCATGCAGCTTCGTGGGCCACGTGTAAAGAAAGCAAGACTTGCATTTATATAGCGCCTTTCACGACCACCGGCTGCCCCAAAGCGCTTTACAACCAATGAAGTACTTTTTGGAAGTGTAGTCACTGTTGTAATGTGGGAAACGCAGCAGCCAATTTGCTCACAGCAAGCTCCCACAAACAGCAATGTGATAACGACCAGCTAATCTGTTTTAGTGATGTTGATTGAGGGATAAATATTGGCCATGACACCGGGGAGAGAACTCCCCTGCTCTTTCTTAGAAATAGTGCCATGGGATCTTTTACGTCCACCTGAGATATAGACCCACATACTGCAAAACAGCAAGTAAGTAAATAAGTGCAAACCGGGCTTTAGGAGTTGTATTTTTAGGGTCTGTGAGTCATGCAGCTCACCCCTGCCCTCGACAAAATTTCAATCATTTCACTTCCAGATGTCTGTGCTGGGGACGCTATCAAGCACAGGTTAGATGCAGGATCCAAGTTCCCCAACTTTACCCCAATCCGCCTCAACACCAATATCAAAAGATCACCACTCCCTACCTAATTACCCTTTGTCACAAAGCATCTTAGCACACATTAATTTGGTGGCTTTGCACAATAGACTCCCATCCACTGGGAACTCCATCAAAACTGCCTCCATTCATTCCACTTAAGTCCTCTTGTAAGGGAGAGAAATTCATTCCATCATTCAGTGCTGGATTTAAGGTCTCCTGCCAAGAAGTTTCACTTTTTGAAAACACAGTTAAAAATCTGTTTACACTCAGCTCAACATCTTAATGCATTTTGATGGGATCTATCTTAAACTTAACGCATGAATCCCTCAAATACGCATGAATCCCTCAAATTCAGAGGCATGAAGAAAAACAAATTAAGCACATACCAGGCCAAAACATCTCAACAAATTAATGGAACTGTATTGAGCTCACGAGAAGCACAAAGTGAAAATAAGGTTATTAGAATAGCCCTAGTAACATGAATGGAAAATAGAAAGAGCCAAAATCAGGGATAGATTTTAGTGCTTGTGCTATTTTCAAATTGGCAGATTGAGCTATGGATCTCACCAGTGCACCAAGTGAATTTTAGAAACATTTTCACTCGGAATATCTAGTGACCAGATCATAGCTGCATGAACATAATCTCACAGTTATGGCAGGGAAACATCAATTTTTTTAAATCACTGACCCACAAGTGAAATGATAGTTCATAGCTAGAATACCTCATCAGACCCTCCTGAAGTACAACCCAATAAACTGACAGGTAGACCAATAGGTTAGGAATTTCTGATAAAGCTCCACAACTGGAGTGGCTTAGGGAGGGGGGGGGGGGGGGGGGGGGAGAAGAGAGCCGAGAGTTAAGAAATTATAATAGTAACGTTTAAAAAGTCAGCATTGTCCATTGTAGTGAATAAGAAAGATCACTTACTTCAGTATATAACCAATGTATCCAGAAAGACACAGGCATATTCAGTTTCTACAGCATCTACTTGGCTCTTGTCCTTTGTGTGCATGAAGAGGTTTAGTCTAACCTTACTGAGGGTCAAAGGTGATTACCATTTCTACACTTGCCTTCAAAACCTCCAAAAAAAAACACAAGCAGAGAATGGGCAATAACGTGAAAACCTGACAGTATACAGTAATAGCCATTTTGGTTTCTGAAGCTGCAGATCTGTTATGTATTGTCTAGTTATGCCTCAACGTAGATTATAATAAAGCACAATTACACATCCTTGTCCAACCTCAGGGAATAAATTACAATTTACTGCCTTTTAAATAAAGTTAGTTGAGATACTGTAACAAAAATTAGTTTATAATGTTGACAAAAAGCCCATCTGCATGAAATTTTACAGACTACTAAATCTCACCAGTAATGCAGTTACACGGCAAAACAGAGCTCTGCTCAGCCTCCAATGTTTTAATGTGAGCAATAAGCCGACAATAGCAGCCAGCTTTTTGCTCCATATTAAAAGCCGGAACATTGAAAAAAAATTACACAGCCGTACAACAAACTACTTGAAAAGCCCCAGAACTCAGCTGTGCAACAGTCGGTTATTCTGTAACCAGTCTGAAACTGAAGCAGTCCAAGATTACCTCCTCCAGATGGTCTCGCATGTCTATTTAAAAAAAAATAGTATCAGTAATTGTTCCCAATTTGGTACTGGGAAACTGAGGTACACATAATACTTCTTGCGGCACATTGATCACATCACAACCACATGCCTACCAGACAAGTTGAAAATAAATATTCACCCATAATGCTAAAGGATGACTGTATTACAGGTACCGGTGGCACACGGCAGACAGACCACAGTTATACTGCTGTCCCCGCATTGCTTTCTGTCCAGGGACAGCAGAGCTCTGGTGACTGTCAACTCCCTGCCAACGCCCCACCTTTTGAAAACCAAATATAGGTCAGCTTTGCACAAGGTTGGAGCTGCACCCAAATGGTGCAAAGCTATTGCCTCGAGGTGGTCTCGCACCTCTTATCCAATGTCCTTTGGGTAGCTGCACTTGAATTATGGTAGTCTGTGCAGAGGAAAAGCTGAAATCACTGCTGAGAGACAACTGTAGTACAGCTGGTCAACAACACATTATTGGGTCACGAGTTAGGATTTTATAACCAAAATAGTCCAAACAGGACACTGCTATGGATTAAGGTAATTATTCTGGTTCCATTGTGGACTTTAAGTCAACAGGAATCTTTATTAAACAAGGGCAAAATGTTGTCACTAGTACCAAGTACTTTGTAATCATATGCTTGTTTTTCCAAAGTTTGGTAAAGCTGCAGGATCCCTTCAGCAACAGCAATTATATTAGCCAATTTCTCCCAAATTAAATACTCTTAAAACTAGTCAACATAATTAAGACTGTGTGGCTCGTTTGCAAGTTATTAATGGATTTTCATTGTGATCAAAGCTGGTCAATAAATTACGATCCACTGTAGTTAACAAATGTAAGCCACACCATCTATTCTTCTCCACCCCCTTTTATAAGTTTATAGCAAATCTTCATTCCTCCAAAATATTCAACATGGAACATATCCCCACCACCCATGAAATGGTTATATTTCAAGAATCAATTTACCCATGACTTTCTAAAGCATTGCAACTGATCACAGGCTCCTACATGTGCTTAAACCCAACAACCCTCCCAAGATCTGTGTTCCTCCAATTCTAGCCTCTTGCCCATCCCCAATTTTCATCGCTCCACCATTGGCAGCCGCACCTTCAGATGCCTAAGTCCCAAGCTCTGGAATTCCCTCCCTAAACCTCTCTGCCGATCTCTCTCTTTAAGACTCTCCTTAAAACCCACGTCGTCACCTGCCCTAATATCTCGTGATTCGATGTCAAATTTTGTTTGCTGACGCTCCTGTGACATGTCTTGGATGTTTTATTCTGTTAAAAGCACTATATAAATGCAATTTGTTCTTAAGGCCACCCCTGCATACAGAAAGTATCCCAAGGCTATTCTTGCAGAAAGGAATTCCAAACTTGAGACCCCCCCCCCCCCAACACCCGCCACTCCCGGAAAAGCCATTAATAACTTGCAAGCAGGCCACAACCCTAACTGTGTTAAATGCAGTCTACATATATTCCAGTAAATACGATACACAAAACTGAGTATTTCATCACCGCAAAAACAAAATCCAGCACTTCAGCTTTTAACAGCTGCAACAAACATGCGTGGGAACAAAGTACTACAATCAGCAAATATTTAGTACGGTTAAACAAACTACTGTAGATGGTGGCTGATCTCATGAGAAAGGGTGGCACCGTCTGAACATGGGACTGTGCAGATAAGTGGAAACGTCTGCGTGCCGTTTACAACTGGATCCACCCCACGTGCAGGCTCATTGATATGAGCCTATCTTCATTCAAAAGAAGGTCAACCAGTCTACATACTGCACCCTGCACAACAAGGAATCTAACTGAACACTCCACCAGCTGTTTTGGCCAGCAAGTTTAGAAGTTGCAAGTTTTTCTTTTAAACAATTTATTACAGCACCATTTCAGTTCAGTACAAGGTCGCATTCTGGATGTGAAACAACCAGTACAAATAAAAATTGGTTTCCTCTTTTTCAGCATTGCAAGCAAAAGCTGTTGACCTACTGCAATTATCACCCAATTAATGGACGTTAAAACTTTTTGTAAACTGTACAGGGTTACATTTGATGGCTAGTGATCGTTGCAGAAATATTGGTATTACATGTAATTGAGCCCCACAGTGGAACAGGAAAATCTGATTAAAGTGCAGACTGAACGACAACTTATTCTGAAGATTCTAATGCATCTCTATCATTTCAGTAATAACCTAGATTAACCATCTTATAAATCTCCTGTCTAATATTTGAATTCTTAACACAGTAAATATTTTATTTTCTCATCTTTCACTGGTACTTTTTTTTTTAAATGATGCCCCAAAGGTACCGCTCCACCCCAGCTCACTAGTTTCTTTATGGAAAAGCTACATCAAATGTCAAAAGCCTACAGATTCTCACAGCTGGAAGCATATTACTTGGACACTTCCACATTGATTTTGACAGCTTCACCAACTCCAAACACATTCAATGCAGTTACTGCACATAAGTAATAAAGCATAAATGCTACTATTCTATTGGATTCTTTTCCATTAAACTTCAAGTCTGAATTAGCTTTCTTTCCTCCCCAAAAAAAGGCCCAAAACACTCCTACCAGTAGATTTGGCCCATGCAGTCAAAATGATCAAACTGCACTTTAGTAGCAATCTACATAAAACAATTTTAAAAAAGCACAGTACAGGCAAGTTAGCAATGCAGCAACAGCCGAACACTGGAATGCAGCATTTAGCCACATTTACAATATGGACTATTCAGCTTCAAAAATGAACTTATGCGATACTTGCACAATTCACAGTAAGACTATTATAAATTCAATCTAGTTGCGAAGTAAGAGGAAGAAAAAATAAACTTACTGCTCAGATGCGTTGAGTACAGTAAAGTCACTTTCAAAGACTGCAGAGGCAACTTATCTTGTTGGACTAAACAATACTGTTAACATCAGCTAGTTAACAATTTAGCACAGATCAATTTGAAGGACCACCTGAAGTCTTCAAAGTGACCACTATACACTATGTGTAGTAATTTCCATACTGTTCCTATTGCTACACAAAAGTTAGTGCCCTTTTAAAATATAGGTAGCAAGCAGTTAAGTGCTAATTATAAAGCAATGCTGTATAATATTTTGTGTAAAATCCAAACTAAGACATCACTAGCCAACTATTTTTCTTACAAAAATAAATTGCCCTTTCCTGTCTCCCTTGTTCAATGCTTCTAGATATCTCTGCAGCCATAATAGCAGTTCAATGTAAAGGTCAAATGACAGTTTTGCACATTCCTGATCCAATCTGATGCCAGTCTTATCTGGTTTTTCATTGCTACTGTCAAAACACAGTTTGAAAGAGAGAGAGAGAATTAACAAAAATAACACTGGGAAGAGAGGTTGCAATTCCAGGCTCTGTCATTAAGGGGAGGGGGTAGAGTGTGCAAAAAAAAATACAATTGGAAAAATCAAAACATGCAAACCTCAGATTTTTAAAATAGAAACTACAATGTATAAAGGAAAAGGGAGAGGGGGACTGGGAGACACCCAAATTAGGAGCATAGGAACAGGCCATTCAGCCCCTCGAGCCTGTTCCGCCATTCAATGAGATCATGGCTGATCTGTGACCTAACTCCATATACCCATCTTTGGCCCATATCCCTTAATACCTTTGGTTAACAAAAAGCTATCAATCTCAGATTTAAAATGAACAATTGATCTGGCATCAATTTCTGTTTGCAGAAGAAGAGTTCCAAACTTCTACCACCCTTTGTGTGTAGAAGTGTTTCCTAATTTCACCCCTGAAAGATCAGGCTCTAATTCTTAGACTATGCCCCCTAGTCCTAGAATCCCCAACCAGCAGAAATAGTCTCTCTATCTACCCTATCTGTTCCCCTTAATATCCTGAAAACTTCGATCAGATCACCCCTTAACCTTCTAAATTCTAGGGAATACAACCCTAATTTGTGTAATCGCTCCTTGTAATTTAACCCTTGAAGTCTGGGTTTCATTCTGGTAAACCTACACTGCACGCCCTCCAAGGCCACTAGACAAGTTAAGCAGCTTTCTCCAGACCAAAAAAATAATAATAATTTAAAGACCATCAGTGAAACTTATTGTCCCCGTTTGGCCGAGGTTAGTGCCACTGCTGCTCGATATTTCGGGAGCTGTGGCCGGCAGCAGGTGCAGTACCTTTACTGACGGGAGATGTGCAGCAGGAGGCGGACTGGCTGCCTTTCCTCTCGCCGGACGCCGGGGCCGCTCTCCAGGCCGCCTCTTGCTCAGCCGGCCCGGGGCCGGTGGAGGTGGCGACGGTGTGAAAGGCGCTGCGGCTTGCCGGCGGCGACACGGACGGAGCTGGGGCCGAGGGCGAGGAGGAGGAGCCGGGGGCCAGTCTTTGGCCGACGCCGCCGCTCGGGCTATTGTTGCTGGCGGCCGCTCGCAGCTGGAAGGGGACGGTGGCGCGGAGCGGCTGCGGGCGACTGGAAGTCGGGGAGCCGCTAGGCCGCACCCGCGGCGCCACTTGCGACGACATGGCCCGATCGACCGGACTCGGGGGGATTTAAAAAAATATTTTTTCTTTTTTTTAAAAAAAAACAACAAATGGCGGCGGCTGCGCCCCGCTGGCTCCCTGGCTGACGATCGGCTCCCCGCGCTGCTCGCCACTGGCCCCACACTGCAGACAACACTCACTCTAACTTTCCTTCAGCTGCGGGAAGGCCGCCCCCCGCTCGCGCTTCTCGCTCCTCACTGGCCACCCGTCCGCCGACCCGATTGGCTATTGGCCCCCACTCCACGTCACTCAGACCCGCCGCAGCCAATCGCCGGGGCGGACTGGCACATTTTTTGGGGGGGGGCACGCTGCCGGAGATGGCAAACGCTTGATTGGCTGCACTGACGCTTGTCCCGTGATTGGGTAACATCGACGTCGCTCAAGGCGGTTGCGGTTGAGCGGCGTTGTTGATTGGATGCGCGTAATCGAACGCACCATGGCAACTTTAGTGAGTGATGTCACAATCAAAGTGTTTTGTGCGGTCACGTGACTGGTCTCTCCGTGGGTTTTACTACCAGCCTTTGACGTCACAGCAATAATAACAATAATGGAAAAAATCCTTCTATTTCTCAATGAATGTCTAATGAAATGGCTGCTCTCTGCTCATTGCAGTCCAATGTGCTGATGTGCAAATGATAATTTTTACTGCAGCTTTTTCACACTGTTTTTACTTTCACTATTGCTATTCCACCCCAGCCTCCATCACCTTCCACCAGCATTGAAATTCTTCTCCTACTCTCACCCCTGCCAGTTAGTGCGACAAATTCAGGGTAAGGTCACCATCAGATGCAGAGCACTGGAGCCTATTATGAGCCCCCGTGGTATCTGCGCTCCTCTAATCCTGCCCTCTTGAGCATCCCTGATTATAATCGCTCAACAGTCGGCAGCCGTGCCTTCAGCTAAGCTCTGGAATTCCCTCCCTAAACCTCTCCACCTCTCTTTCCTCTTTTAAGACGTTCCTTAGAACCTACCTCTTTGACCAAGCTTTTGGTCATGTGCCCTAATTTCTCCTTGTGTGGCTCGGTGTCAATCTTTTTGTTTTATAGCACTCCTGTGAAGCGCCTTGGAATGTTTTACTATGTTAAAGGCGCTATATAAATACAAGTTGTTGTTGTTGTTGAGCCATACAGTTGAAGACTGAAGTGGGCAACACGGTGGCATAGTGGTTAGCACTGGTGCCTCACAGCGCCAGAGACCCGGGTTCGAATCTGACCTCGGGTGACTGTCTGTGTGGAGTTTGCACATTCTCCCCGTGTCTGCGTGGGTTTCCTCCGGGTGCTCCGGTTTCCTCCCACAGTCCAAAAATGTGTGGGTTAGGTTGATTTGGCTATGATAAATTGACCCTTAGTGTTAGGGGGGATTAAATATGTGGGGTTATGGGGTTAGGATGGGATATGTTAGGGGGAATTAAATACGTGGGGTTACGGGGGTAGGGTGGGATATGTGTACTGTGGGGATCAAAGCAGGGACAGGGTACTGGATTTGGATGATCAGCCATGATCGTATTGAATGGCGGAGCAGGCTCGACGGGCCGAATGGCCTACTCCTGCTCCTAGATTCTATGTTTCTATGTTTCTAAGACACTATTCAATTGCCAAACATGTGTATTGGGCTATCCAGCGACTTCATATTTGCCAACAGTCAGCTGCAGTGGATAATCTACGGTCCTGGTGCTCCCATACCGATGATCTCAGCTATCCACATAGCTTTGCTACTGTGCTTTCTCAGTCGAAAACAATTAGCATATCTACTGGGTCCACGTGTTTGCAAAGTCTTGCTTGCTGATGACCGTGCCCTTGTTGCCCACACAGCAGAGGACCTCCAAGTCATCGTGGACGATTTCTCAGATATTTGTAAGAAATTTGTCTTCTCTATCTGTCTGAAGAAGCCGTAAAGTGTTTTATCGAGTAGACTGGCCAATAGCTGATAAAATAAATACGTGTGACTCTTTTATTTGACTGTCGGGCAGTACTCAGACTTAGCTCCCATCCAGAGAGCATGATGTAAACATCTTCCTGCTCCCAGGTCCATATTTTCTTTTCTCAATTTACACAGTCTCCATATGCATGCCCTCTTCTTCAGTCATGAAGATGAAGCCTAAAGACATCTCAAAAAATACAATAAATAGTACTTTACTATTAATTTACCAGGAAGTACATAAGTACACTGGGATCAGAAAGATGAAACATGCATGCAAATATCCTTAGTGCGACGAACATACGAACAGACAGAAAAGGACAGGAAAAGGCCACCCGGTCCATCAAGCTCATTCCATGTAGACATGGTGCAGCCCACTTGCACCATCAACATACCACCATCCCCTCCAAAGCTTCAAGTCCTGCAATACCCTGGGAGAAGCCAAAAACCAGAGAAAAAAGATGAGGCCAATTTGGCCGATTTTTACAGTTCTTATTTGTCACTAAGTGCCCTTTTAGCTTTTAGTCAACCATGTTTTCATGAAAAGTATGTGTCAAATCTTGTTTTGTTTGAGGAGGGAGCACAGCCAGAAATGCTGTGCATCATTCTTTGTTGCAATGATAATTTTTTGAAATCAAGGAGGGAGGCGGACTGGAACTCCCTACTGAGTCCTCCATCTCGCCACTTCCCTCCCTGATAAGGAGATTAGAGAGAAAGGAGTGTCATAAATCGCAAGTAACAACTCAGGAAGTACTACTGGGCGGCCAGCTGGGGCGCCGTCCAGGGAGTATAAATACTCAGGCATGGGCCCACCTTGGGCAGAGACAATCTGGAAACAGGAAGCTAGTGACTGCTAACTAGACCTCCATGTTTTGTTACAAGTTGATTAAAGCCTTGCTTTATGTTCAAGTGCGTAGTGAGTCTTTATTACGTCAAGGAGGAAAAGGAATAGTCCAAGAGAAGCACAGGGTACATTCAGGGATATAGGAGCATAGGAACAGGAGTAGGCCATTCAGCCCTCAAGCCTGTTCCACCATTCAATTAGATCATAGCTGATGTGTATCTCAACTCCATTTACACGCCTTTATTCCATATGCCCTGATACCCTCACCCAACAAAAATCTATTGATCTCAGTCTTGAAAATTTCAATTGGCCTAGCATCCACAGCCTTTTAGAGGAGAGCATTCCAGCTTTCCATTACCCTTTGTGTGAAAAAGTGCTTCCTGATATCAGTCTTAAATGGCCTAGCTCTAATTTTAAGATTATACCCTCTTGTACTGGATTCACCCACCAGAGCAAATAGTTTCTTTATATCTACCCTATCGAATTCCTTTATAATTTTTAAACACCTCAATTAGATCACCCTTAACCTTCTAAGCTCAAGGGAATACAGGCCAAGTACAACTGAATTATAACTTCCTCTCCTTTGTAGTCCAGCCCTTTTGAGATAAAGGCCAACATTTCATTAGCCATTTTGTTTTGTACCTCGGCACTAGCTTCGCGTGATTTGTGTACAAGGACACCTAAATCCCTTTGCTCTTCCACAGCACCTAGTCTCTCATCCTTAAGAAAATATGCTGTTTTGTCTTTCTCAGATCCAGAGTGGATGACCTCACACTTTCCCACATTGAACTCCATCTGCCATAGTTTTGCCCATTCATTTAGTCTGTCTATGTCCCTTTGTAACTTCCTGCTGCCATCCACGAAACTTACTGCGCCTCCTAACTTAGTGTTATCTGCAAACTTGGATTATACAACTCTCTTCCTTCATCCAAGCCATCACTATATATGATGAAAAGCTGAGGCCCCAGCACAGATCAAGCTGAAGGAGCATATCAGGGTTGTAATGGATTGAATAGACTTTTGGTTGAAAAAAGTTACATTCCCACTATACCCCATCCTGGTTAGTTTCTGTTTGGCTCAGTGGCAGCACGTATTGCCTATATGTCAGAAGGTTGTAGGTTCAAGTCCCACTCCAGGACTTGAGTACATCATCTGGATTGACACTGCATTACTCATGAAGTGTTATATTGTTGGAGGTGCTGACTTTTGGATGAGATGTTAAACTGAGGCATGTTCAGGTGGATGCATTTAAAGAAAAGCAGCAAGTTGTTCCAGTGCCTTGGCCAACATTCTTCCCTCAACCAACACTACCAAAATAAATTCACATCTCATTTGTTGCTTGTATGCAAATTGACTGCCATGTTCGCATACAAGACAACATTGTTTACACTATTAATTGACTGCAAAGGCACTATATAAATGCCCTTTCTCTGTCTTTTATGTGGTTTTCCGGCAAATTAGCTATTGCCCGTAATTGTCTGACATGTTAACTGATAGTTATAACTATCCGGCTATTAAATATGGTGCATCACATAACAAACAGAAATTTACAGCACAGAAGGAGGCCAGTCGGCCCATCGTATCTGTGCTGGCTGAAAAAGAGCTATCCAGCCTAATCCCACTTTCCAGCTCCTGGTCCGTAACCTTGTAGGTTACAGCACTTCAAGTGCATGATCAGAGAGACCTGGGGGTATGTTTGCACAAATTGTTGAAGGTGGCAGGGCAGGTTGAGAAAGCGGTTAAAAAAGCTTACGGGATCCTGGGCTTCATAAATAGAGACATAGAGTACAAAAGTGTGGAAATTATGATGAACCTGTATAAAACACTGGTTCAGCCCCAAATGGAGTACTATGTCCAATTCTGGGCACCGCACTTTAAGAAGGATGTGGAGGCTTTAGAGAGTGTGCAGAAAAGATTTACAAGATGGTTCCAGGGATGAGGGACTTCAGTTATGTGGATAGACTGGAGAAGCTGGGGTTGTTCTCCTTAGAGCAGAGAAGGTTGAGAGGAGATTTGATAGAGGTGTTCAAAATCATGAGGCGTCTAGACAGAGTAGATAGAGAGAAACTGTTCCCATTGGGGAGAGACATAAAGCTTAAAATCAAAAACATGAATGTGAGAAATCGAAAGGGAAAACAGGTCAGTCAGCATCTGAAAGAAAAAAGAAAAAGAAACCTGTCGGGTGGGACCCATCATCAAGAACTTCTTGGTAAAGCATGATGATCTGTTCTTATTGAAAAGTACCAGTAGACCTCCTGCAACACTGCTTGGGAGCTGAAAACAAAGGTGCTGCTTTTTTCTTTAAGTGGCTCCATCAGACAGGACCTTCAGAGCTGGAACAAGGAAGGAGTTTGGCCTGCCAACTGCAGCTAAGATAAACAAGGAATAGGGCTCGAGGTTGGAGTGGGCAGGGAGCAGAACCTAGATGGAACATTCGGTGTGCCTGTGAGGAAGTGAGCAAGGTGAAGCAGTTCAGATAGGTGTTCAAAGGAGAAAATAGAGCTAGAGTTGTGGCACAGCCTCAGAGACTCATAAGCTGGTCCAGGAGGGGAGTACAGGTAGATGTGGGAGCGTTGCAAAGTAAAGCATGTGCTTTTTAAAATGAGTGGCCTATGGAGACCCAGTTCACTGTGCTGTAAATGGAGGCGCAGGTAATCAGTCTGCCATTTTATTTCTAGGAACATATGGTAATTAATTCACCAGTTCATCTGAGACACAAAATGGTTTATTATACAGATGGTTTGTGTTCTGGAACCGCAGGAGGGCCTACTTTCTGCGTTATTTTGTTCTACCATCTAGGGAGAAAGACGGTTTCTTCCAGGGATCTTGAAGGCTCCCCTGTAAGAATTTGTGTAGGCCAGCTCCTGGAACTTTACACTTTGATATTAAATGCTATAGCAAGTTAATCTGGCAGTAAATATGACAATTGGACTTTCCATTACAGAGGTAACAGTAGTCACAGCTGTATTGTCACAGAATTGCGAATTAAAGCTGAACATAATCTTTCCCCTTCCCTCAGGGGGGAAACTACTGAATTTCTTATTTATTTAATTGGCTTCTACACAAGATGAGGAGTGGCAGTGCAGGATTTTTGCCCCATGATTGTCAGTGCTACTGTAAGCTGCAAATAAATCAATTATCTCAGGGCTCTGCACAAAGAAAACATTAACCAATGAATGACTGTCAGCCATGTGTGGGGGGGGGGGGGCATAAAATAAAGAACAGGGAGGGGGGAAAAAACCACTGAATAAAAATATATATGAGTTCTGTAAACGTTTAAAAGAGAGTAGAAAAAGTAAATAAAATAATCGGGATGTGAAGGCAATATAAGGATTGAGAATGAAAATTTAGGTTAGCTATTAGACTGAACTGAATGAGCCAACAAGCCCTTTAGAAAGAAGGTTTAAAGCATTGATATCATGGTTTGATTTTTAGACCAGCTCTGTCCCTAGAACAGAATCTAACTGTCTGACAGGTTAAGGGTAGAAATTATGCTTGGTGATCTGATAGTCGAATAAAACTCCTTCAAATACCACTCTCAGACATGAAGAGAGCATGGGGAAATACACACAAAAAGGGAGAGAAAAAGAAGAGAAAGGATGATAAGAAAGAGAAGAACAGAAGAAATAAATTCATTTGGGATTAAAATCACATCTCCTGGAGCCCATGTAACAGATGCTGCTTTATGCTTTTAACCATATTTATTTTCTTAGTGTGAAGTGACACCTTCGAATCCTAACTCTCCCAGGGTCGCATCCAACTGCATTTGTAACATGCATGAAAACATCACACCCAGGACTCGTCTATTGTTGACAGCCTGTGTACTACTGCGCGCTCGGTGACTAATTGTGCGGCTACATTTTTTTTTTCCTAAAGGGTGGAGGATTGGAACACAAGATTCCCCATCAGAAAAGCAGATGGATCCTTTGGGATATTGTTTATAATTGCCTGGTGCAAACTGAACTGGACCCTATTCCTGACAACTACATCAAGTGATTTGAATAGGCTGTCAAATTGTCTTTGAGGAAGATAGATCTGAATTGAAAACGAATGCATACCAAAATGATTTGAATTTGCTTTTAAACAAATTATTTCAACAATGACTCCATTTCATGTAAACCAGAAGGTTCACTAAAGGCCGTCTTTCAATGGTTTATTTACTGAATATGAACTCAGGTTCCAGACCAGGCCATTCGCCTTTCAATTCGTTAATGATTCTAGGAGGATCTATTGTAGGTAAAAAAGAATGAAGGTCCCACAAAAGGACCCAGTGATAGAGTTCACGACTCACAGTACTGTACTGAGTTAATTTGTTAAACACAATGATTGCCCTGTTATTTCTATCTGCAGGGATTCTTGGCTATTGCAGTGACCTGCCTGTCAAGGGTGGTGGTACGAGAAATGATTATACACTAGCCCACAGTTATATATAACCAGTATTATCCTTAGTAGGCTGCAAATACACTGTTGTATAATAATATATAATAATTCCTTTATCCTCCCTGTACCTTTCAAAAATCTTACCAATGTAAACAACAAAGCTTAGAATTTCCACCGTGTAGCGCCTGTTTTGGGGGCACTAAGTGGCCTCCTAAGCTTCCATTATGGCCAGCAGGAAGTACACGCTCATTACAAGCCAGAGATGCACTGCCCGCCATGTTAGTAAAGGCCAAAAAATCAGTGGTAAGTGCCCATGCCTCAAACAGGTGTTGGACCATTTGCATATGCAAATAAGGGACCTAAGGCCTGTTTGAGGCACCCACCGCAAGACTGGTTTTCCCTGAGGCAGCTGGCGCCGGATACATTCAGGAAAACCAGGTTTGCAGGCAGCCTAATAGGCAGTCCGTAAAGGGATCTTCTGTTAAGCCACAACCAACAAGGTTTTAAAATATACTTGCCTTAATGTGGAGCCGGGAAGAGCAGGTGTGCACCTCCCGATCCCACATTCGAAGGATGTGGGCCTCTGCCCCCCACTGCTCCCCCCGCCTCCCGATCACCGCCGCTACCTCCCCCTCAATCACTGCCACTGCCGCTACCGCCCCACCCCCGCCCCGCCCCTACCGCGCACGCTCCCCCCCCCACCCAACCAGCGCTCCTTTTCTCCACCATGCTCTCCGACCCGGTCACCCACTTACTGACCCAGTCACCCCCTTACCGCTCGCCTCCCTTCCTCACTTACCTGAGGGTCAAATGCCCCAATATTCAATCTCGCTTTGTTGGTGAGCAGCTTGTTACTGTCAGCAGCTGGCCAGCGTGATGGAAATGAGGTCCAGTACTGGGTGCGCCTTGGGCCTCACGAGTTAGGCACGGGGATAGAACCCTGCACCCCATAGTGAAGGACTTTGAAGTTCTAGAGAGGGTGGAGAGAGGACCAAAATTATACCAACTCTTGGAGCTCTCAGTTAGTCGGATAGGCTCGGAGTTAGTATTATTTACTTTGGAGGAACACTTGCTTAGAGAGAATATCATTGAAGTTTGTAAAAAGATAAAGGGATTGAACACAGGTTTAGTTAAGACAGGTTATTTGAGATGCTTAAGGATTGAAGGGTATGACTATGAAACCTGTAGGCAAAAATTAGCTTAGAGTCATAGAGGGGAATTTTGCCAGGCCTGGGGAGGCGGGTATGGAGGCGGGACTGCTGGGAAAATGGCAGAAACTGGGAGCGGGTGCCGGACCCGCTCCCAACCCGCCTCCGTGCCATCTTCCCGGGAGGCGAGTCCCCGAGTCGCGCAGGGACCCGTCTCCTGGAGGCGGGAAGGGGGTTACAGCCAATTAACTGCCTGTTAACTGGTAGTTAACAGGCAGTTAAGAGGCTTATCTCCATTTTACCCCTTCAAGTGCGGGCTTCCTGACGTCGGGAAACCCCGCCAGGGTCAACGAGGCCGGCAGTGGGTCTGCGGGGGTCGGAGGGGTCAAAAAGTCCGCTGTGCAGGTGAGTGATGGGTGCAAGTGTGGAGAGGTAAGTATGAGAGGTGAGTGTAAAGTGTTAGAATAAGTTTACTTACCTTTGTTTCTTTCTGCAGGCTTCAACCCTTGGGGATCCGGAGGTGCCGCATCTCAATGGCAGAGATGACAGAATGGCTGCTGCACTCTCCGATGCAGCAGCCATCTGATTCCTGCGTAGGAAATAGGTTTTGGTGAGCCTTCAGTAAGGGCTCACCATAAAACAGAGATTGTCAGTGTTTGACAGCCTTTCTAAGCTGTCAAACGCTGACAATTCATCTGTCAAAACATTTTTGACAGATGAAACGTCATACGCTGACGTCCTCTGTCACCGGCTTTCCCTCAATTGGCCTGCTAAACTCACAGGGCGGGCTTAACAAGGTCAATCAAGGGAAAATAGCATGGGTTGGCCGGACGTCGTTGGGGGCGGGACTGAAACCCGACAACCAGCAGTCGCGCCCCCATTGATAAAATCCAGCCCATAGAGTCATACGGCACAGAAGGAGGCCATTCAGCCCATCGAGTCCATGGGGTCTAACTTAGGTTAGACCCCATGAAGTTTTTCATTTTGCGAAGAGTTATCACCCCGGAACAAACTGCCCATAAATGTGGTGAACATTGAGCACTGGCAGTCCTTTAAAACATAACTTGACAAATTCCTGAAAGAAGAGGACATTTCCAGTTACTGGGGGTAAATTGCTAGTTCGTTGTGATTGTAATGAGTCATGGGCAACTGTGGCCTCCTGTGGCTTGTTTGACTTCCTTAGTGAGTTGGAGAGGAATTTCCCTGAGATTTCCTGAACTAACTCTATTTTTTCTCTTTGTTTGTGCCTACCAGGAGATAGTGGGGCCAGTTCTCATAAAGAACATGCATCCAACTGGTGGTGAGTGGAGCAATCGCACTGCCCGCCCGCCCGCCTGCCCACACGCCCGATGCCACTAGCGAGAGGTCCAAACTATTTTCACGGCAGTTTGCCAATGGGCATGGGGTAGGGGGTTGGCACAGGAAATCCAGCAGCTCCTACACGGAGCTGAGCTGAAAAGTAGGCACTTAAAGGGGCAGGGAAGCAAACGTGGGGGTGGGGTGCACTGAGTGGCCAGCAGCAGATGGAAAGATTTTTGTGAGGCCAGGTGGAGCATCCTCCTGCCCCCACAAAAAATCTGTGCCATAAGTTTGTTTTTGGGCATTTGGGAGCAGCCTAGAGCAGTGCCTTTAAGACCGCTGATTAGGCCACGCCGAGACCAATACCAATGGGGGCAGCGAGCACAGCGCACGCTCTGCCCGATGGTACCTGAAAATGGTTTTGGGTTCCTATAACTGGCGTAGGACCCCAATTTAAATATTTTAATCAGGCTTCCATGTGATTAGGGCGGGAATGCTGGCCGCCCACATCGAGTTGGGTGGGCCTTGGGTGGCCAGTGCGTGGTTGGCTTTTTTTAAACTTTCATTTGCCTGCCGCCCCATTTCTCAATGTGAACAGGACTGAAGGGAGATGAAAATCCACCCCCAGTGTTTGTAGCAGGTGGGTGAAGAGTGTGTGAGGTTGCACCATTGGCTGCGTTGGGTGGACTTGATGGTCCTTTCTTGCCCTTCTTTTCATACGCTATTATTTACTTACTTAAGCTGCAGATCAACATTGGATTCATAGTGAACACTGACCTGAAGTCTGAGCTCGTCAATTTTGAGATGTTCAATTCAACTGAGCCAAATCAATCTCTGCGTGAGAGTGCCAGTTTAATACTAATCTGTGGCAGTTTTGCGCTGTGAACTTTCCTTTAGCAAGTATCCCCAGCCTCATTTCACTTAGGATCCTTACCGCCAGCAGAGAGAACAGATTTTCAGTTAGTCTCGACTGCATTTAACCCCAAATATCAGAGGTGAAAGGACGGTGGGCAACCAACTGAGCAACTCAGTTCACTTGTCCATTCACTATTAATTGAGGTTGGTAAAGGCAGGCCATTTGAGTATGCCAAGCTTGTACAGCATGTACTGAATAAAGTTCACTTTCTTTCAACCGTGGATTGGATTTGTTTTGGGAAAACTGCTTCCCGATGGCAAGAATGCAGGTTTACCTGTGAATGTGCAGATGCAGCCTTCAGGTGAGTTAACACGTGACAATATGCTCCTTAGAAAAAAAATCCTGGCTGCCCAGTTTGGATCCTGTTTGTGCTGTTGACTGTCTCTCTGCTGTATATTCTAGATCCTCATTCCTGTCATTGTCAGCATTTAATGTCACATTTCTTCATTTGATGTTCTCGAACCACCCCTCTCCCCAAGTGGAAACTGGAAAGTGAACTCATTTTACACCGAGGAGTCTTGCAACTCTCTATTGTGTTACTTATTCACTTTTCATCTGCTTTTCCTTTTGTCATGTCACAGGTTTTTGACAATTTGTTTCACTTATTTTTTTTAAAAGGTAATTTTTTTCCCCCAAATTCCTAGTGCTGGGCAATATCACTGGTTTCATTGCATCTTTTAAGAGCCTGTCAGTGTTGGGGGAAATAAATCCGTACAATGTTGTGGGGTCATATTCAGAATCAGATCGCCTGTTAATTTGAATAAAGCATCTTGCCAGTATATTACAGAGAGCTGGGTATGGGACGTAGGCTATCAACCTGCTGTCCTCAATGTCTCTGGATATGTGCCCTTGTAATATTATGATGTCTCTACTGCTTTTTATTTTTTTCTGTCTTCTTATTTTCTGTATCTTGCAAAAAGAGTTCCCCATCTGTAAATCTGTGCCACATTTTGTATGATTGCAGTGTGTTTGGGGGCTGATATGTTGTAAATGTTCCTCTTCGAGTTTTGCTATTTTGGTTGTTGTGAATCTAGTTCTCTATGGTCACTGTGACCAATTTTCTTCCAGCTCCCTATCTTCTGCTGAGTTTGTGAAATAAATTCTGTGGTTTTGTAAGGCTCTGCGGTAGATTTTATATTGAACAAATTTCCTCTAAGTCTTCTTTGGGGAAGGTTTCGGTGATGTTGGAAGCTTCTATCACACACTACTTCACTGTTTAGTACTGTTTTCTATATGGCCATTTTTGAAAAATGACACACAGCTATATAATGTGCCTCAACTCATAAAAGCTCTAAAACCGTTACGTCCCCATAGGGAAAATGTTTACTCTTTGTACAAAGCTGAAAAAAAGGCCTTAAATTGCTCGGGGGAAGTGCCCAAGAGCAGAACCTCTGCCCGCCCATGCTGGTAGCCCTAGACCCCATTACAAATTCCAAAGACAGGGTCATTACTATACTTTGCCCAAGGTCCCTTGAGGCCCAACAGAGCAGAAAGAAAAAGTGATTTTCACTCTTTGGCTCCAAAAGAAGCCATTCTGCCTGTCAGGTATTCCCTCTGGGATCGATTACCATACTGTAGTAAAGCTTTGAGACCTTTTTTTTGGAGTCAGGTGTCAGCCTTGGCTCAATGGTAGCAGTCTTGCCTCTGAGTCAGAGGGCAGTGGGTTCAAGACCCACTTCGAAGACTTGTGCACAGAATCTAGGCTGGCACTTCAGTGCAGCACTGAGGGAGACGTTAAACCGAGGCCTTGTCTGCCCTCTCAGGTGGATGTAAAAGATCCCACAGCACTATTCGAAGAAGAGCAGGGGAGTTCTCCTGGTGTCCTGGTCAGCATTCATCCCTCTGCCAACATCTAAAACAGATGATCAGGTTATTAATCTGATTGCACTTCGTAGGACCTTGTTGGGTGCAAATTGGCTGCCATATTTTCGACATTACAACAGTGACTACACTTCAAATGTACCTAATTGGTTGCAAAGCACTTTGGGATGCCCTGAGCTCATGAAAAGCGCTATACAAATGGAAGTTATTTCTTCTTTCTTTTATAAGGCCTAAAAGGGACTCAAGCCAGCTCTCAGCTGGTGCAAGTTCTGCCGAGGCCTTTCAAGGATGTAAAGGATAGATTTCGTGGTCTAGCCTTGGAACTTCCCCCTTGACACACCTCCTGACATGGGGACAAATAGAAGAGTCACCAATGGCCACCCACCACCATTTAAAAGCCGAGGGCAAATTGGATGAATTCATGATGGAACCAGGTTCTGCCCCCTTATTCTGTACTACCAGGCCGAGATGAACCATTTCGCCCTCTGCAACCTCAGGAATTTCAGGGCCAAATTCCTTTACTAAACGATTAGAAACCTTCCCAATCACAGGAATTTACAAAACAACATTACAACAAGAATGTAGTTAAAATCAGAGGGTAAATATTCCAGTCAGGAGGGAGTGGAACTACAGCACAATCCCAGTTTCCCAGTGGTGAGGGAGGAACGCTATTTGGAATGGAATCTGGATCTGCCAGGATCCACTCTACACAACTTCCCCACTGAATTGTTTTGCTTGAGGCTGGGGACAAGAGCTTCTTTGTCTGCCCCCCATTACGTCCAGTGAGAACTTTGGGGGCATGTCTGGGAAATCCCGGGGATAGCTCGGGAATTCCGCTGAGCTTGCCCCAGTAGGCCCAGTGGGACTTATGTCTACTGAGAGATAGGGGACGATTTTGCCAATGGGGGCGCGTTGGAGGCGGGACTGCTGCTTGTCGGGTCGTTGTCCCGCCTCCATCGATTTGTGGCCAACCCACGCTATTTTCCCTTGATTGACCTTGTTAAGCCCGCCCAGCGGGCTTAGCAGGCCAATTAAGGGAAAGTCGGTTACAGAGAACGTCAGCGTATGGCGTTTCACCTGTGAAAAATTTTTGACAGATGAATTGTCATCGTTTGACAGCTCTGTGAAGCTGTCAAACACTGACATTCTCTGTAGTTTGATGAGTTCTTGAATTCAAGACTCATCAAACCTCTTTCTTTAGCAGAAATTAGATGGTTGTTGCATTGGAGAATGCAGCAGCCATCTGTCATCTCTGCCGCGGAGGTGCGAGACTCTCCACATGCCCAACTCTTGAAGCCTGCAGGAAGAAACAAAGGTAAGTACACTTTTTCTAACACTTTCCACTTACCTCACATACTCAGCTCTCCACACTTGCACCCATCACTTACCTTCACAGCGCACTTTTGCACCCCTCCGACCTCCGCAGACCCACTGCTCGCCTCGGTGACCCTGGCGGGGTTCGGAGTCTTCGGGAAGCCCGCACTTGTGTGGGTAAAATGGGGATAATCCTCTTATCTGCCTGTTAACTACCTGTTAACAGGCAGTTAAGTGGCTGTAATTCCCCTTCCCGCCTCCAAGGAGACGGGACCCGGCGCGGGTCGGCTACCTGCCTCCTGGCAAGATGGCACGGAGGCGGGTTGGGGGCGGGTTGGGCACCCGCCCCCAAATTCTGCCATTTTCCCAGCAGTCCCGCCTCCATACCCGCCTCCCCGGGGCTGACAAGATTGCGCCCGAGATGCCATTCTTGTTATGGGCCTCAAGAAGGCCCCAGCTTTCAAGAGGACAAAGGGGAACATTCCTAGAAGGAGATGCTCTGACGGCCCCATGAAACATTAGAAAACAACGCAGTAAGCCTTCATGTTCAGCCCTTTTTGGGCATTGGCTGGCCCCTGTCAGAGCGACTAGCTATCTCCTCAGCGAGGTAGGCACTTTTGTTGCACTGCTACAGGGCCAGGCACCTACCGCAAGTATTCAAATGACCAGATCCCCATGATGTGGGGCAGGGTCAACAGCAGGGCAGAGCGATGGGCGGAACTTCTTCTCTTCAACTATTCCACCCCCCCTCACGGAATTTCTAAGTTCAGTAATGTAATTATGGGAATCAGGTGACATGCAAATATCCTCGTGACAGCATCTACACCCCTTGGTTGTGTTATTGCATTGTATTCTTGCCTAGTCATTTACAAATGATGCATGCAAGCAACAATATTTCCTTGTAGCATTCAGTTAAATAATCTGTGAAAATACTGCTTGCAAAATCAAAATTAAACTGTAGCAGCTAATAACAATATGACACCCCTCCCTGCCAGTAAAAAGAACACATGATAAATGCTAAGAACTCCTTACGTTTGCGCATATTACAAAGAATAAAATTCTCTGAAGAGTCTAAGACAGTTACATAGCTTCACTCTTGTGGGTTATAGGAGTAAATTCAGTGATCCTGGAGTCCCACTGCGCACCTTGCTTAAAAGGAGTGTAGGTCAGAGATGGTGTTACAACACTGCACCTGTGTTTCTTTGTCCATATCCTATGCCGCACCAAGTCCCACTCACCCATCACCCCTGTCCTTACTGACCTATATTGGCTTTCACTCCCCCAGTGCCTCCAATTTAAAATTCTCATCATGTTTAACTCCTTTCATGGCCTTGTCCCTTCCTATTTCTGTAAGCTCCTCCTGCCCTACAATCCCCCACCCACACTCTGGCCTGGTGTAACCACCTCTCTTTGCCCCACTGTTGGTGGCCATGCCTTTATCGGCCTAGGCCTCATGCACTGAAATTCCCTCCCTAAAACCCTCTGCCTTTCATAAGAGCATAAGATGTAGGAGCAGGAGTAGTTCATTTGGCCCCTCGAGCCTGCTCCGCCATTCAATAAGATCATGGCTGATCTGATCTTAGCCTCAACTCCACTTCCCTGCCCGCTCCCCATAACCCTTTCCACTTCCCTCTCCTCCTTTAAGACCCTCCTTCAAACCAACCTCTTTGATCAAGCTTTTGGCCTCCACTCCTAATGACTCAGCATCCATTTTTGTCTGACTGCATGTCTACGAAACACCTGGGGACATTTTTCTACATTAAAGGCAGTATGTAAATGCAAGTTGTTGCCCTGAATGAGTCTCCCTCTTGGGAGCGTGGGATCGCTATAATGTTGTCTCAAACCTACATTGTGTTACTCTTTGGGCGCACTACAGACGGTGTTTTATTCTACATAGAAAATAGTGAGGATGTCAGCATTTGCTAAAACTAGGACAGGGTCATGCTAAATTAAGGTGATTGAAATTATTACTTGCAGAGATCACTAAAATGTAAGTAATTAAATCTTGCCAGGAGGTTCGTACTAAATAAAATTAAGAGAGAGAGAGATGCCTAATTAGTATTTCTTGACTTGATATGACCCTGATATATTTGCATAATAAAAATAAAGACATTTTGCAGTAAATCATATCCAAACATTCAAAATGTTGTAGGTTTTCTATAGAACATGAGAACATGAGAAATAGGAGCAGAAATCGGTCATTTGGCCCTTCGAACCTGCTCTGCCATTCAATAAGATCATGGCTGATCTTCTACCTCCACTCCACCATATCTCTTGATTCCCTTAATATCCAAAAATCTATCAATCTCTGTCTTGAATATACTCAACGACCGAGCATCCACAGCCCTCTGGGGTAGAGAATTCCAAAGATTCACCACCCTCTGAGCAAAGAAATTTCTCCTCACCTCAGTCCTAAATGGCCGGCCCCTTATTCTGAGACTGTGACCTCTGGTTCTAGACTCCCCAGCCAAGGGAAACATCCTCCCGCCATCTACCCTGTTTCAATGAGATCACCTCTCATTCTTCTAAATGCTAGGGAATATAGGCCTAGTCTCCTCAATCTCTCCTCATAGGACAATCCCCCCCATTCCAGGAGTCAGTCTGGTGAACCTTCGTTGCACTCCCTCTAAGGCAAGTATATCCTTCCTTAGGTAAGGAGACCAAAACTGTACACAGTACTCCAGGTGTGGTCTCACCGGGCCTTATATATTTGCAGTAAGACGTCTTGGGGGAAAAATGGAGTTGTTCCCCTTATTGGGGCGCTAACTTTGCCAGGGCGCTACTTTTAGCGAAAAATTAGCGCCCCACGCCCGAAATTGAGTGGTAGCGCCCCAAGAGGGAAGCAGGGCGCTACTGGAAGCGCCCCGCCTCCCTCTTGAGGTGCTGCGAGGGAATATCGCGGCGCTACGTGCCGCAGCACCATGCGCTGCGGCACGTCGCGCCGCGGTATTGCAAGCCTTCCTCCCCTTCTTAAATATTATGCAAATATCGCTGCACAACCCGGGGCCCAACTGGGCCACCGGGGATCGGAGTGCCGGCAAAAGAGCCCGGCACTCAAGAGAAGTGCCGGGCTCACGGAGTGCAGCTGACACTCCGCGGGGGCGAGGGGGTGGGTCAGGAGGCCGGGGACGGCAGCGGAGGCAGGTGCTGGCAGGCGGCCAGCAACAAAATTGACCGCCTGGCACCTCGCCTTTAAATAGCGCCGGCCCGGCTGCAGGTAGGCCCCCCCTGACTCCGTCGGACATAGCGTCCGGTGGTAAGTCAGGGGGCACTACCGAGGGGCGCGAGTGGGGCGCTGCGCACGGCGATGACGTCATCGCTGGTGGCACAGCGCCGCGGGGCGGGGCGCTAACGGTTAGCGCTGCCGCTAACCTCCAGCTGAATTTCGCGGGAGGTGTTGGTGGCGCCGCGCCCGGGCGCTAGTTGCTTTGCGCCCCATTAGTGCCCTCTTAGGCCGCTAACGGGAGGCACAAAGCAACCAAATTTTTTTCCCCCTTTACTCTTATACGCCAATCCTTTTGTAATAAAGGCCAACATACCATTTGCTTTCCTAATTGCTTACTGTACATGCATGTTAACTTTTAGTGATTCGTGTACAAGGACACCCAGGTCCCTCTGAACACCAACATTTCCCAATCTCTCACCATTTAAAAAAATTCTGATTTTCTATTTTTCCTACCAAAGTGGATAACTTCACATTCCTCCACAATATATTCCATCTGCCATGTTCTTGCCCACTCACCCACTTGTCTACATCCCTTTGCAGCCTCTTTGTATCCTCCTCACAACTTACTTTCCCACCTAGCTTTGTATCGTCAGCAAAGTTGGATACATTACACTTGGTCCCCTCATTTAAGTCATTGATATAGATTGTAAATAGCTGAGCCCCAAGCACTGATCTTTGTGGTACTCCACTAGTTACAACCTGCCAACCCGAAAATGCTAATATATTACCCCCAATCCCATGAGCCCTAATTTTGTGTAATAACCTCTTGTGTGGCACTTTATCGAATGCTTTCTGAAAATCCAAATACACTACAACCACTGATTCGCCCTTGTCTACTCTGCTAGTTACAACCTCAAAAATCTCTATTAGATTTGTCAAATACGATTGCCCTTTCATAAATCTGTGTTGACTCTGCCCAATCATATTATGATTTTCTCAGTGCCCTGTTACCGCGTCCCTAATAATAAATTCTAGCATTTTCCCTACTACTGACGTCAGGCTAACATGTCTATAGTTCCTTGTTTTCTCTCTCCCTCCTTTCTTGAATAGCGGGGTTACATTTGCTACCTTCCAATTCGCAGGGACCGTTCTAGAATCTAGGGAATTCTGGAGGATCATAACCCATGCATCCACTATCTCTTTTAGCACCCTAGGATGTAGGCTATCAGGTCCAAGGGATTTGTCGACTTTTAGTCCCATTAATTTCTCCAGTACTATTTCTTCACTAATACTAATTTCTTTAAGTTCCTCATTCTCACTAGACCCTTGGTTCCCCACTATTTCCGGAATGTTTTTTGCATCTTCTTCCGTGAAGACAGTTACAAAGTATTTGCTTAATGTCTCTGCCATTTCCTTATTCCCCGTTATAATTTCTCCTGTCTCTGCCTGTAAGGGACCCACATTTACTTTCACTAATCTCTTCCTTTTTACATACTTATAGAAGCTTTTACAATCTGTTTTTATGTCTCTTGCTAGTTTATTCTCATTCTATTTTCTCTCTCTTATCAATTTCTTGGTCCTCCTTTTCTGAATTCTAAAATCCTCCCAATCCTCAGGCTTACTACACTTTTTGGCAGCATTATAAGCCTTTTCCTTTAATCTAACACTATATTTACCTTCTCTTGTTAGCCACAGTTGGACCATTTTTCCCGTGGGGTTTTTATTCCTTAAGGGAATGTATTTTCGTTGTGAATTATAAATTATTTCTTTAAATGTTTACCATTGCTTATCTACCGTGATAACAGCACCTCATCTTTCGTTTAGGCACGCTACAGCCCTCTGGACTCAATATCGAGTTCAACAATTTTAGATCATAACCTCAGCCTCAATCACATTTATATTTTATTTTTTCATCCACCCTTTTGTTTGGCCCCCCCTTTTTTTTTCCCTCCTAGAAGCTGGCAGCTGTCCTTCATTCTGCCAGTGCATTTCACACTTCTTTTAGCCTTAACCTGTCACATTAACACCACCTCTTGCCTTGAATATCTCTTAATGTCTCTTAATGTCTCTTAATCTCTCCTTTTGTTCTTTCATCCCCTCCCCCCTTTTCCCAGCTTTATCCTTGCCTTAAATCTATTCCATTTCTGACTATTTCCAGTTCTGACGAAAGGTCTTCGACCTGAAACATTAACTCTGTTTCTCTCTCCATGGATGCTGCCTCGCCTGCTGAGTTTTTCCAGCGTTTTCTGTTGTTATTTCGGATTTCCAGCATCTGCAGTATTTTGCTATCGTGATATCTTTTAATCTAGTTTCCCAACCTACCTTAGCCAACTTGCCTCTCATACCTATGTAGTTTGTTTTGTTGAGATTTAAGACCCTAGTTTCGGACTTAACTAAATCACTCTCAAACTCAATATAAAAATCTATCATATTATGATCACTGCTCCCAGTGATCATCGGAAGTAGTTAGGGTTGACAACCCTCCAGGATTGTCTTGGAGTCTCCAGGAATTAAAGATTAATCTCCTGGACAGTGCTGCAAAGCAACCCAGGAGAAAAATCATAGTGGCATTAAAAAAATTGTAATTTTTCATTTTCTTTGAACACTTTTGTTTATTAGTTATAAAAAATACTGCAGACGGGAAGAAAGGCTCTTTGACTGGGCGAGGTGGTTGGGAGCGATGAAACCTCCAGAGTTGGCAATCCTAGAGGTAATAGATATACGGCAGGTATTGTGAAGGCCTTCTTTTTGTTGTAACATAGACCACAAAGAACAAAATAACTGCCTATAACGCTACTCGCGTATTCAATAATCTGTTGTTGCCATTGATTACTAAGGACTGTAAAACACAAAACTAAACGTGAGAAAGAATTTGTAATGCAATAATTAGACAATAATATGGCTAGATTTCTAAGTAAGTCATACAGGAAAGGGCTCTGAGTTACTGCAGAGAGAGATAGAGAGCGTGACTACAGGCAGCATGTGCTGAAGTAAAGGTTGTGGTTCTGTGCAAAAAGGAGACTGTTTGCATTGTCAGGTAAGAAGAGCCTTTGGCAAAAATCTTACATTGTAAAATTAAGAAGGATCTTCTGTAAGAGCAATGCTAAAAGGAAAAGCTGCAAGTTGTCTTCCAGATTTTGATTGACCTGATGTGCATTTTCATGTTTTTGTCTTTTGCAAATACTTGGTCAAATATGCTGTATTAAAAATAACAATCTTCACAAACATCTGCAGATACATTTATCTCTGCCAGAACATAGTTTTCTCTCCTCCTGTGCTCCCTGTAATAACATCCCTATTCACAGCACATTCAGGAGGTTCTTCACTGCCCTGTATCTCTTTATTTCTGAGCTTCACAAAACACACACAACCCCAGATACTGTGATACAGAACAAGTTGAAACCAGTTTGGGTAATTAACAGAACATGCGGGTGACCTATATAGCAGCTAGGCAGAATATAACAATCTCTAGTCTGTGCACTATACAATTATGCCAAAATCATTACTTTACCTCAAAATAATAACTAATTGAATGGTCTCTGTGCACGATGTTCCTTTCTATCTATCCAGCACCATGCCTAATGCTTCTCTCAATAGTTGTTATAGCTTATCAGTTTGTTTGACAGCATATGAATAAGATAGCCTTACCTTGTAATTATTTTCTGTTTGCAAACAATCAGGAATGGTCTTTCCCGTTTCTTTCCCATATTTATTGATGTGCAATTACTTACATTTAATTAAATTATATTTCAAAATTCCCGGTACAAAAAGACATTATAGCAGTTACCAGGCCACAGTTTCACATAAGCGGGGTCATGGGTACAGCATTAGCGAGGCAAAGGGGCAGCTACCCTTGAAGACAGACAGACTGTCTTCCAGCTGCCCAGAAAAAAAAAGGAGACGAGTGGAGAAGGGGCAGGGTGACCATTCAAACCTTGTCAATCAATTATGAATCTCTTTGTGCGCATTGTCTGCCAGATTCAGTGTCATTAGTTCAAATGTGTTGTGTAGCACCAATGGTTTTCTGAAGGTTTACTTGAACAACTTGACCACACATGACACTCACAAAGTGTTACTGTACAAAGTAATTCAAGTGACGTGCAGATAGTGGATGGAACTTCAGCAAACCTTTCAAACTTTGTTTTTTATATGTATATATATACATATATATATATTTCTCTCTATATATATATATATTTAAATTAGCAGTAAGACGCTCAACATTTGCTGGAAACTGTTCCATTTTACTAAATGGAAATGTCAGTAGTTTATCCATAAACACAAGTCTTCTGCCAAGAGTAATTAAATACACGCTGCTATGTTGTGGGGAAATCAAGCTTGTGGCCTTGCATTTGGCAGCATCTGCCACCACTCTGCTTGAGATCAGTTAATGCAGCACAAATCGTAGATCAAAACCTGGGACCTTGTTCGTCTGTATAATTCAGCTACTCGCTGATCTAATTGAACCTTTCAAGATTAGGGAGGGAATTGAGAAAATTGAGTCAAATTAAACTGTTCAGCATGGTGAAAGATTGAAATATGAAGTTAAACGTTCGGAAGAATTTTGAACTACGCAGCCCCAAAAACGGTAGAATCCAAGTCAGAGGAAGTCACGATCAAACGGTAGAATGCTCTGAGCAGACCACACCTTGACTACAATGTCCAGTTCCGGTCAGCGGGAAACAAGGGAGCCATTCAAGTGCTAGAGGCAGTGAAGAGAAATGCCACGAGGCTGATCCCTGGTGTCAAAGGTCAGAGTTATGAGGAACAACAGAAGAAACTTTGGCCTTTTCAGCCTGGAAAGGAGGTGCCAGGGAGGCGGTCTTATTATAAGATAGTAAATGGTATAAATAGGGTTACTCGAGAATACTACTTTAAATTAAACTGGAAGTAGGACAAGGAATCACAGGTTCCTATTTTAGGACTGATGTGAGGAGGTTCTTCTTCACTCAGAGAGTGATCGACATATCGAATGGACTTCCGTGGACTTTTGCTGGCAATGAAAACCCTGGAATAACTTAAGAAAGAACAAGATGTGGTAATGATGTAGAATAAGTTATCAGACAAGGCCATTGAAGCAGCCAGTATAAGTAGGTTCAAAAGGCAATTAGTTGAATTTCTGAAGAAAGAAAGGATTGTGGGATGTGCTAAGAAGGCGATATGTGGGGTTGATCTCTGAAAAAGGCGGTTTGGCCCGAATAGTCTTTTCCTGTTCCTGAAAATTCGTATGCATCAACCAGCTGAGCTATCCAAAGATCCAACACATCTTTATGAAATAAACTATTTCTACAGAAGGAAATGAAAAACGCAATAGCTTCTCTTTATTGAAAAAATTACATTATTACAGAGGGCACTGTGCAAGCGGAATTCTTTCATAAGTGTGTTAGATCTGTGAGGCTACAGGCATGAGCAAGGGAATCCAATTTTGAAATCCAATTTACTTGATACAGACCTTTAAGATATAAGAATCTATTGTTAGGTATAATTTCTTTTTGTCTCTCTTACAGTTAATCATCAAGATCTTAGGAAGTAACAAAGTCATTAACACCCACCGGCCTAGAAATTGGACGAGGCCTGAAAACGGGCCCGGGGATCACGATACACAAGCTTTGTGCTGCCTGCTAATTTAAATAATAGTAGCGTGCAGCCCAGCGCTGAACGCACTGCTGAGTGGCTGCACGCCTCAGCAGGGGGCACAAGTCCGTGCGAGGCGAGCACCACTCAAAGCCAGCCTGCACTACTTAAAGGGTAGCTTTGCAACTCTTAAAGGGGCGGTGCATTCTGGCTGCAGCAGGTACTGGAAGTGGCTGGGGAAGAGAGTGTGAGCAAGAAGAAGATGTACTGATGGCGCAACAGGGCAGAGAGCGGGCTCCAAGATTATCTGACGCAGCACTGGAGGCCTTGGTGCAGGAGGTGGACAGGAGGAGAGCAATGGTCCCTTTAGTTTTTCATTGGGTGCGCGGCCCCTTTAAGGAGCTGCGTGGCCCATTCAAAATACCGTGCATGTGTGGTTTTTCCCATTTAAAAGCCGGTGAGCCGGCTGCGCTGGAGCTCCAGAGCTGCGCGGCCGCACAGCTTAAAGGGAACATTTGAGGAGAAAAGCCCTCTATCCATAGTGGGTCAGGAGGCCCTCCAGACAGTCTGTGAGAAGGCAACGGGAGCAGATAGCCTTCATTGTCAATGCCAACAGTGTAGCCCCGAGGACCTGGATGCAGTGCTGCAAGAAGTTTAATGACCTCACACGAGTGATCAAGGTCAGTGAATTCATCTTCAAATGCCATATCCTTACAACTGAACCACTAGGCTCTCACACACTGCTCAATTCACTCCCCCACCCCACCCCTGCCACTCACCTACTAACAATCTCTATCAATCACGACTCATACCTCACATTCATAGCTTCACCTCACTCTCACACACTTAGCACTGCTGCAAGCCTCACACTCACGTCTCACAGCTTGCACACACTGCCAGCTATTCAACCATGACATGCACATCACCCAAACCCATTGCACCGCACTCACTGACACGCTTCCCTCTCTCTTGCAGGACAAGGTGGCTCATAACTGGAGGCAGTAGGGGCTACCCACAGGGAGACAGGCGCACATGCATGACCTAACCCTCATGGAGGAGACGGTGCTGGAGATTACTGGAGCGGCCATTGCTGAGCCCATGGCAAGCGGCGGGGCTGAAACAGTCGAAGATGATGGTATCCTCATACCTAATCCTCCTTCTCACATCCCACTTCCCCCTCATCCCACAACCTCTTCTGATTTACAAGCCGTAGATGGTGTAAGCACACACCTCTTGCTTTCCCCCCCTCCCCTCACCGCAACCCTACCCTTGTGCCTTTCTCCTTTCAGATAGCCAAGAACTGAAACCTGGCCAGGCAGTGGCGGAGGAGCAAGAAGTGGAAGAGGAAGGAGGAAGTTATGCTGAAGACACAGCACCGTCACTCGATTTCACACTTGCAGCCACCAGCTCAGATACAGACACTCTACTTTAGAGGATAGCTTAGACGCAGCATCTGCACGTGGGCCTGAGTGGCCTGCAGCTAGGGCAGGGGGAAAGGGTAGTGCAGGTGCCAGCTTCCCGGAGGGCGAGGTCGCACACGAGTTCTGCTGCAATGGACTCAGATGAGGACTTCGAGGGGGGCGGCCTACAGAAGAAGGCCGAAGGGTATGCACAATGAAATGCTTGGTGCATTGGGAAGCCTGCCAGAAAGCCTGCGTGCAATGTCAAGGAGCGTGGAGGAGTCCGGCACCAACTTTGCACAGGGCTTTGAGCAGAGCTTGGAGTCCATCCTTTCCAGCATGGAAGTGATGGCCAACTCCATTAGTGAACTTGTGAAGCCAACCACGATGCAGCGTGTGATGGCCGATGTCTCAGCTTACATTGCAGCAGAAGCAGAAGCCACCCAACGTCTCGGTGCTGCAGTGGAAGCTCAGACTTCTGTCATGCAAACTCAGCTTGCTGCCACAAAAGCTCAGACTGCTGCCATCGTGGTTGTGGTTACCTATGTTGAAAGTGGCTTACAGGGTGTCACAGCAGTCCATCAATCTATCCTCCAACAGGTTACTAGGATTGCCGAGGCACCGCCCCGGTGGAGTGGCAGTGGCTCCGTGGAGAATGAACCTCCTGTCCTCTCACAGGATGATAGTTCCCACCACTGCCACTCCGCCAGTGCCCTTGCTTTTGCCTGTCAGCCACCCAGCCCAGACTGCTGCCGCCCTTCTCGACATGGTGCAGTCCGAAGCCGAGTCTTCTAGGCCCAGAGCTGCAAGGCCATCTGCAGATTCCCCACTGAAAATCAGCAGCCTTCTACCTGCCATGCTGCAGCCACTGGGGTAGCACTGTGTAGGAACACTAGGACAGGCAAAGGAAATGCACACAGGTGGTTAGTTAACTTTGATATGTAATATTGGATGGTTTGATTTATAAAATTTGGTTTGGAATGTTTGTTTTGTGGTGGCTTTTATTGTAGCGTAGTGGTCAAGAGGACACTGTGATGGTCAGTAACAGAGGAAAGGTAAAGTGTGGGACAGTTGGTGAGTGGGGAATTGGGGTTGTGTTCACTGATACTGCAGTTGGATGAGTTTGTTCACGGACAGCCCGGTCAGAGAGGGGCTGTGTTGGCTGCCTCCTCCCTTCCTCCTCCTCCTCCACTTCCTCTTCCTCCTCCTCAGCTCTTCGCTGTATACCTGGTGGCAAAGGCTGCGCCCTCATGATGGCGAGGTTGTGCAGCATGCAGCAGACCATGGCAAATCTTGAGACGCACTCTGGCAAGTAGTGCAGAGCTCACCCAGGCAGCGGAAGCATTGTTCATGCACCCCAATGGTCTGCTCGATCACGTTTCATGAGGCAGCATGGCTTTCGTTGTATGCATGCTGCTCATGCGTGCTTGGGTTGCGCACCGGATTCATGAGCCAGGTGGTCAGCAGATAGCCCTTGTCGCCCAGTAGTCACCCTCTGGTTTGTCGTTGAGGGTCAAATGCGGATGTTACCGTGGACTGCTGCAGAATGAAGTCATCATGACTGCTGCCAATACATTGAGCATTGACCTGCATGATGGGCTGAGTATGGTCGCACACCAGCTGGACATTGAGGGAGTGAAATCCCTTCCGGTTGCGGTACATCTCCGAATTCACATGTGGTACCCGCAAAGCGATGCGTGTGCCATCAATGGCACCCTGCACCATGGGGATGCCTGCTATCCTGGCGAAGCCGCATGCTCGCTCCACCCGCTACTCTCTGGCAAGAGAGAATGAAATGTATTCACCTCTCTTTGCATACAGAGCCTCACCCACCTCCCTTATACAAGAGTGGACGACGAACTGGGAGATGTTGGAAATATGGCCTGCTCCAGCCTGGAAGGAGCCTGACACATACAAATTCATGGCCACGCTCACCTTCACAGCCACTAGCAATGTCATCCTTGCCCTGCTCTGAGGCTGCAGTTCTGCCTGCAATAGGTGGCAGATTTCAGTAAGCACCTCCTTAGTGAAGTGGAGACATCACATAAACTGATTTTGAGGTAAGAAAATTGCTCCTTGAAGACCCTGGGTGGATATGGCCTCCTGCTGTGCACGCTTCTCCCCCTCCTCCTCCTCTCTCTTTGAGCAGCTTGTCCTGCTCTGTGTCGCCTCTGCTCATTCGCCCTGTCGTGCTGCAGGCCAAGGGGGATACAAACTACTGCACCCATGTCTGGGAGCAACTGGTCGGAGCAGAAGCCTTAAAGTAACCTGCCACGTCACTCCCTGGAGACTTCAGCAACTTCAAATAAGATAACAAACCATCAAACACTTCTACAAGGTGTCAGCTGTGGCTCAGTTGGTAGCACACTCGCCTCTGAGTTAGAAGGTTGTGGGTTCAAGTCCCACTCCAGGGACTTTAGCACATAAATCTAGGCTGGCACTCCAGTGCAGTGCAGAGGGAGTGCTGCATTGTCGGAGGTGCCGTCTTTCGGATGAGAGGCTCTCTCAGGTAGACCAAAAAGATCCCATGGCACTATTTCGAAGAAGAGTAGGGGAGTTCTCCCTGGTGTCCTGGCCAATATTTATCCCTCAATCAACATAACATAAACAGATTATCTGGTCATTATCACATTGCTGTTTGTGTGCAAATTGGCTGCCGTGTTTCCCACATTACAACAGTGACTACACTCCAAAAAGTACTTCATTGGCTGTAAAGCACTTTGAGACGTCCGGTGGTCATGAAAGGTGCTATATAAATGTAAGTCTTTCTTTACAAACTCACCAAGAGCCAGTAGAAGTCAATCAACAACTAACCTGCAAGCAGTTGATGATCCCTTTAAATAGCGTTGGTGGGGAGCAATGTTCCCTGTAATTTTTGTTTGAGCCACGCTGCCCCTTTAACGGGCTGCGCGACCCATTTAAAATTCCACGCAAGCGCAGTTTTTTCATGTTAAATCCGGTTCACCGGCTGCGCGGGAACCCTGGAGCGCTGTGCAGCCACGCAGCTTAAAGGGAACATCGGTGGGACATCCTTCCTGCTGCTGAACGCTTGTTCAGCTGTGCGTCTTTAAGACAGGGCGTTAGCTGGCGCGTTGAGTTCGAAAATGGCAGCGATGGCTTCAAATCAGCGTTACACGCTGACTGACGTCATGATCTGCCTGCTCTGCATACTTCCGGTGCGCGCTCCCAGCGCCTGCGCTAACGATCACACCAAAATGGCGTTCGGCGCGGCCCGCACCAGAAGTGTGCGCGTGCGGCGCGGACGCCATATTTGACTCAAAAACAGGCACCTCAGAGCTGAATTTCGCGGCCATAGAATTAAGATAGAAGATAGACAATGATGAATGTCACATAGCTTTGAGCTTCACAAGAGAATGATTCAGAAACAACTATATATGGCATTTCTCATTCTCTGATAAAATATAGCAACTCAGCTATTCTTAGTTGTTATGCTCAGAGAGTCAGATCATTTGAATCTTTTAATAGGGCTGATTATCCTCTGCTGTGCAGCCAAGTGCAGCTACTTTTGAAGTGTAGCTACTTTTGAAGTGTATATCAGAGCAAAACTGGGTGGAGAGCCCTTACCCTGTGTCTCTGCCCTGATTACAACACGCCGCAACTTCTTTTCGAGTTAAAATGCGGCGTGCCCCAGTGCACTGGAGAGAGCTGCAGCTATGCAAATTTTTATTTTAATGTCCATCAAATGATGTCATGACCACCTATAACCATCATTCCCCTATTTCTGCTGGTCGCAGGTCAGGGGCGAGCTGATCCCAGAGAAACTAAGCATTCCTGGTCCTGCATTGCATTTCAGCGGCTGCACAGTTTACAAGTACAGGCTGTAATGGTTTGAAGTGCATTTGTTTTGTTACCCGTGTCCATTTGCTAAGGTGATCTTTACTGTTGCCACAAGGTGGGCACTACGGGCAAAAGTCTTAACGAAGCTGTGGGAATTTCTTACTGCCCACCATCCTGTGGCGGTTCCAGTTGGAATCCCCTTATACTTGGCCTAATTGTGGGAAAAAGATGAGGTGGAACAGGAGGCCGTTTTGGACGCCAGGGAAGTGAGGCATCATAAACGGAGGAGGGCAGCGAGCTGGTCTTACCCAGAATGATGCATTTATTGGTCCGACAGGACTTTTCTCAACCTAGCAAGGAGCAGCGCATCCTAAGGTTTTGATTCTCAGGAAAGTGATCTGCAAACTGTTGCAGGAGTACCTGCAGCCACGTTCTGGAGCAGGCACAGCGCTGCCAGTGCCAGTCAAGGTAAGGATAGCCTTAAATGGTTTTGCCTTGGCATCTTTCCAGGGGGCAACTGGGGATACTGGCAACACCAATTAGTCATCAGTGCATTGCTGTATTCAGTCAAAGTGACTGATGCCTTGTTTGCAAGAACCATCCAACACGTGAAGCTCCTCCTGGACCTCCAGGAGCAATAGGCTTGAGCCCTGGGCTTCTCCGAGTGGCAGGATTCCCTAAAGTCCAGGGGGCAGTCAAGGCATTGGGGGAACGTTGGGCCTACTGAAATGACCCGAATCTTGGTTCAGTTCAGGTCAGGCAGGGCACACTTTGGAGGGAGGAGGAAAACCAGCCCTCTAATGTCTTACTCTCATGGGCAATCAAACTGGTGGATTTAAGAAAATGTTAATATTGTAGCCTAAAAATTACCATTGGCAATATTAGTAGATGAAGACCTATAATGTGTCAATATGTCCACTATCTGTCCACTATTTTAATGCAGAGTCCATTTATTTTAAATGGATTACCCCCTCCACTAAAATAGTAAACAAAGGAACCCACGAGTATTGGGCAATTTTTAGGCTCATACATTCTATGAATAAGAATATAGTTAAAATATAATCTGCAATGTAAATATTATTTTCTGGTCATCAGATGCTAATTATTTTTTTGATAAACTTGCAGTGGTTACATTGCAATTGTTCATCCTTTGGGACAAATGTCTTCAAGTATCAATTCAGACAGAGTGTATTGCCTGTTACTATGTAAACTGAAAGATGCTACAATCACAAACAAAATAAAACAGATTCCAGTTGATGCAAAACCACCCCATGGAGTTCATAAGCTATTTTCTAAGAAATTAAACTTATCACTGTGCGATTTCAAGACCGTAATCTCATCCTGGGGTTTAAACAACTAATCAAGTTTAAGTGTCAGCCATGGCTCAGTAGGTAGCACTCTCTTGGTGTGAGGGGTTGGGAGTGAGCAGGTGCTGCTGGGTGCTTGATTACTGCAGGGAGTTGAAGTGAGTTTGTAAAAAGTTGTTGGTGTTTTTTTTCAGGTTTTGGGCTTTTTTGGTCCTTAAACAGCAGCCAGAGTTTTTTCGGTGGTTATTCACTGAAGTGGCAGAGGCGGAAAACCCTTGCATATTGGGGGATTTTAATATATTTTTATCTCGAATGGAAATTTCAGCCCAGATGACCTTTAAGGATGATAACTCCGGAGGGATAATTGTAAAACTGATGGCAAATTTAAATTTGAGACACCTATGGAGGGATCATTACCCCAGAAAAAGGGAGTTCTCCAGAAGAGGTTGGGTGGGTGATGTTTTAAAACAGCGCCAAATAGATTTTGTGTTAATGCGGGAAGGGATAAGTTCTGAGGTGATGGGAGATTTATTACAAAAAAGTATTTTTTAGTGACCACTCGGCTTTGATTCTTAGAATTAGGAACAGCAGTGTTAAGATCGGTCCAGGGGTGTGGATTTGAAACAATCAATACCTGAAAGAAATTGCTTATAAAGAAGGGATTTTAAATATAATAAAGAATGCTCGGTAGGAACCTTTATTCTTGAAAGAAAGAAGAGTTTAGTGGGACAATTTCAAATGTGAGGTAAAAGTTTTTTCAGTACGTTATGGGAAAGAGAGAGCAGCAGCTAACCGGCGTCGAGAAGAGAATATAAACAGAAGGTTTACAGATACCTGTAAAGCAGTTGACGGAGGGGATAAGGGAGCAGAGACTAAGTGGGTGGTTTTAAAGGAAGAGTGGGAATTATTGCAAGCTGAAAAGTGCAAGGGGGCCATTCTCCGTGCAAAGGCTAAAGATGCATTGGAGGGAGAAAGATGTGCTAGATATTTTCTAGAGCAAGAGAAGCTGCGACAGAGATTATCATTCATTGGAGAGTTGAAGGTTGGGGAGAAGATCATTAGTGAAAGTGGGGAGATTTTGGAGGCGGCTAGTAGCTTTTATCAAGAGTTATATACAAAAGAAGACATTTCCAAATTGGCGATGGAGAAGGCTAGTGCTTTTATTGAAGAGGGTTTAAAGGAGGATGAGAGAAGCATGTGTGACAAAGAAGTAGGATTAGCGGAAATAAAAGTAGCAATAAGTGGAATGAAGGAGGGGAAAAGCCAAGTGCAGGACTAAGTGCAGAATTTTATAAAGAATTTTTTTTTTAGAGATTTTAAGTCCATTGCTCTTAGAGATTTTTAAGGAGATTAAAATTGAGGGAAGCCTGCCCCATCTATGAGGAGAGGTATCATAAGCTTAACTTATAAAAATAAAGGGGATAGAAGGGATCTAAAGAATTGGAGGTCCATCACATTATTAAATGTGGATTATACGATCTTGGCGAGGGTTATGGCAAATCGTATGAAGGAGGTGTTGCCGCAGATAGTTTTGCCCTCTCAGTCCTGTGGAGTCATAGGCCGGGACATCGCAGACTCTGTGGTCTCAATCCGAGAAGCGCCCGGCCTCCCGATCAACGCCTTCTGCAGCTGTCGGTGTCATCGCCCGGCGATGCTGCAGGGGGCGGAACCGAAGTTCGGGTCCAGGGCGCTACCGGGGCGAAGTGCGCGGCAATGACGTCACGATCTCCGGGCGAAGGAGATCGTGGCGCAAAGTCTTACGGCTGCTGCAAAACTCTCACCGATTTTCGCGCGAGTCGTTCCATCTTGCCGCGCCTGGGCGGTAAGTCGTTAGCGCCCCGTTATCATCCCCCCCCCCCCTGGGGGTGCTAACCCACCGAATTTCTCCCCCTACGACTCCAGAAGGAGGTTGTACTAGAACAAAGCACACTCCTGCAGCCATACTTAGGAACCACTTCCAGGACAGGGATGACTGTCAGTGGCTGTGAAGGTTACAGTTGTGGTGAACTTTTATGTCCCAGTTTTCTTCCAAGCAACCGCAGGAGATCTGTGTCATATCTCCTGACCTTCAGTGCACACTTGCATCATGCTTTGTTGGTTAGGGCTAGTTTCCCTTCAGATATGAATTAATACTGCTGGTATAATTATTCATTTACAATAACGATATTTCCAGAAAAAAATCATATTTTTGGTTGCCATTTTCTATGAAGAAACTTTAATTAAGTTCATTTGTTTTACAGTCAACACACAAGGAAAATGGAGAGGGTTGTTTTCAAAGGAAACTAGTTTGTCACCATGGTCCAGGCTGTGTCATAGTCCTCTTAAATATTATTCTTCAAAGCACAAAAGTCCACAAATGTCATTTCACAGCCACAATGGCTCATCTGTGAAGTAAATTTGAAGCTGTCAACATTGACAGTGTTAGTATAATGAGAGATCATCAAATACCAGGATGTCATATATTTAACCAGTACACACAATAAATCTACCAGAGAGGCTACAATGGATCTGCATTCAACAGCTATCGCAATCTATTATTACTTCTGACTTCTCTGACCTTCCATTTACCATATCAGCTTGGCTGTCAGAGCATCCCTTTTATGTAGATAAAGATCTGTATTTCAATAAAGCGTTAATTCATCATTTTCCGCCCCTCTGATGCCATTGCTGTGTTGTCGGGTATAAAAGTGGGTTCGTATTAACTGCCCTGAATTTTTAATGTACAGTAGCTTTCTTGTTTATCTTATATAATGCCTGGTTTGAACAGAATTGGGGTTAATGGCTGATTTTTTAAATTGGAAAACTTATATAATTTTGTACCAGTTGAATCAGAAATCGACCTGACAATTTTTTACCACTGGGCACATCGGGGTAGAAATTGGTCTGCAGTGCGCTTGTTTTTGGGCGTAACCAGGTGAAAAGCAGACCAATTCAGCAGTGGGACAGGCTGCAGTCAATCTGCACAGGAGTTTGGTCCCACTGCCAAATTCGTGCGATCTAACGCCTGTTAAAGGGACCCCTTTGAGAAATTAGTCCATGCTGAGTGGGACAGGCGATGGGCCTGCCTTGCTTCGGATTCTTCAGCAGCCCGAATCAACCTCCCTCCCGGAAATGACCCGTGGGCCGCTGCCGGCGGCTCGAAATTCATCTTTCTTGTGGGGTGAGCTGCCTTCGGAGGGGAGTCCAGCCAGCTCACCCCAAATATGTAGAGGAGTCCCGGAGGCCCAATTTCGGGCTGGCTCGGACCTCTCTGTTCAGACATGTGCTCCTCGCTAATGTCGGCCACCTGGTTCCTTATTTCATCCCAGCAATATTTTCTGCGTTGAAAAGTATGGAGGTATCTGGGTTTGCAGCTGTGCCATCAGTTTTCAAGGAGCTTTTGGTTCGTAAAATAAGCCAAAATTCTCTGGAAAGTGTTATCGTCCAGTCGTAGAGGAGACGCCAAGGACTGCGTTGTTACCATGCCCAGAATGAACTGCACAGAGGAAAAGCAGTGCCTTCTCATTGGTTGGGAAAATGCAATGTTCTAGACTCGATGAGGCAGAAAGTCACCTTGGGCGGTAGCGCAAAATGGCGGTATTGTATCTGCTGCCCGTTATATTCCCCGCCCGATATTCAGTTCTATTTGACTTCAATAGAACTAAATATCAAGCTGGCGGATGATTTAGCGCTACTGCCCAAGACACAATTCTAACCCCATATCCCTATAACATAGGAACATCGAGAAACAAAAGCCCCAATATTTACTGGGGTGTTCTTTCGGAGCAGGACCTACAAGTTATGGTTGGGAAACCCGGAAGTGCGGGTTTCCCCGACCTGCCATGGAATTTTAACTCCACTGCGTGTTGAATGTTTATTTTTCCAGGTTCCCTGCCCGACAGCCAGTCTGCTTGACAGGCCTAGCTGCCTGACTGGTGGAGAAGGCTCGCAGCCCAAGAGCAGCTAGGTCCAATGGTGGTGAGGGGGAGAGATGGCGGCGGGTGTGGGGGGCGGTGGTGGTGGTGGGTAGAGCATGGTTGGTGGGGTCAGTGATCGCGGGGGGGGGGGTGGTGGTCGAGGAAGATGACAGATCACGGCGGGGGGGAGATCGCGGTGGAGGGGGGAGCTAAGTCGGGGGGGGGGGGTGGGGGGATCAGACAGATCATATGGTGGGGTTTACAGGGTTAGCTTGTTGAGCCTGGGGGAAACACTCCTGCTCCTCCTGGCCCAGAAGCAAAGCTGTAAAGACACTTACCTTATGGATCCAGTATTCTCGCTTCTGCTTACCTGAGGCCAGGGAAATCTGGCCAACAGCAAGTAAAAATAGAAATCTTGTTGAAATGGAGGCATGCAGCCTCCTTCAAAGGTTTCAATGACCTCCTGAGAGCAGATTGGTCGCCCGCCCCTTGTCCCGTCTCCATTAAAACCCAAGTGGGCGGGTTCGAGGCGGGTGGGGATCGGATTTGAAATTTTTAACATTTTAACTTCTCACCCGACCCAAACCCACCCGCTTTTGGGGGTTAAAATTAGCCCCAAAGTATTAAAACATGTAGCGGAGGATTTTGATGTTGTTGAGTAAATGGCTAATGCTTAGAATTTTTTTAATAATATGGTTATGACATTTAAAAAAACACAGATGAAAGAAATATGTCAATTTCCTATTGAAACAGTTAGCTATGTGTAAGATAACACACAGGGTGAGGTGTGTTACAAAGTGGTGACACACTGAAGGGTTGTGAAAGCATTGCTATTGCGGTTTATGAACAGCATTTCAACCCAGTTGCACCTTGAAAAACACTCTGGCTTGTATTATTCTTACATGCAGAGCTTGCGGGGTGTGGCAAGTCCTTTAAGAAGGGACTTAAGCTCCTGAATGAATAGAACATTGCAACATTTCGGGGGTGTGGGAGTCAGATAAGTTCATCTGCTGCTGCATCATAGGCAACCGTGAGTCCCTCAAAATTTAGAGGGGAATTTTCCAGAGTTTTCCCAGAAGTCGGCTACAATTTCTCTCCCTCTTTTTTGTCTTTCCCAGGTCGAGAGTTTGGGAGATTGAACTGTCCAATGGATAGGGTGAGCATTAATGGCCTGAGAGTCTTTTCGTATTTTCATATGAATGGACTGAGGTAACAATTAAAAAAAAAAAATTTTGTGTGGTAGATGTCATGGCAACTGATAATGTGCTAAAATCACTTGATTTTACTCGAGGTGTGATTGTACCACAGGTCTAACCAGGAATGATATTTGTCATTAATTTCACTGCGTGTCATTGGGAAATAAAATACTCTTGAACATATTGGCCCGTAATTTCCGATCCCTACGGGTGGGTACGAGCTGTGTACACACCCGTAGGGACCTCGCAAGTGCCAGTTTCAGGCATGCGAAGCGCGCCGCTGAAAACCGGCATTTCCGATCTGTCAAGAATCCTCTTGACAGATCGGACGCCTGCCCTAGAGAAGGGCCTCTGCAGGGGGAGAGTTCCGCTTTCTGCAGAACCTCCGCCTGCAGAAATCACTTAAAAATCTTACGCCTGGTAAAAGTGTAAGGCCTGCTTTTACCAGCATAAGAGTTTAAAAAAGTTAAAAAAAAATGTTTTTCACTCATTTATAATTTAAAAATACTTTTAAAAAAGATAAGTTTATTTTTAGTGTGTTTAAAATATTTAATTTAATGTAATTTTAACTCATTTTAAAAATCTGATGGTTTTTTAAAAATGTATTTAATGTCTTGATGTCTTTTTTCAGTGATCTCCATTCATACTTTTGACAGGTCTACCTGTTAAAAGTATGAGAAGTCGCACAACACCAGGTTATAGTCCAACAGTTTTATTTGAAATCACAAGCTTTCGGAGCGGCTGCTCCTTCGTCACCTGACGAAGGAGCAGCGCTCCGAAAGCTTGTGATTTCAAATAAAACTGTTGGACTATAACCTGGTGTTGTGCGACTTCTCACATTTGTCCACCCCAGTCCAACGCCGGCATCTCCACATCATGTTAAAAGTATGAAGGGGGATTCCCTTCTCCCATTGGCTCGCCTGGCCCACATGATCCCAGGGACGCTTGTTAACTGCCTGCGCCCCTGGGATACCTGGGCCTCTGCGCGCGCACCAGGAGAGGCCCAGGAGCGGAAATGGCCGACCTCGGGAGCCCTCAGGTAAGGGCGTAGATTTTTTCCCGATAGGAGGCATCCGCACGCAGGAAGCCTCCTATCGGAAATTACGGGCCATTATATGATAATATTATAATTCCTTGCTCTTTAAACTGTTTACTTGAACAATGACATTTGAACTTGAAATAATTTATGTGTGGATTTTTTCCAAGGCACTAATTCGCAACCTTGCAAGGGGCGGGGGAGGGGATGCTACCTGAAAGAGGGAGCAACTGTCCAATGAGGATCCACATAGGAGTCAGGTGGGCTTCAAGGCAGATTGATCAAGGAGGTGAGATATGAGGCAGTAGAGTAACAACTCTAAAAGTTATATAACAACAGGTTTGTCTGCTATTGTTTCAGGTTTAAACACAGGTTTCCAAGTAAAAATAAATGAAAAATATAGCTGCTGAATGACTGCATAAAACTGGGTCAGGGTTCATCACCCATACCTGGCAGACCCCTGCTGCCTAAAGGGACCCTCTGGTGCCCTACTGCAGAGTCTCAGTGGCTCGGCAATGGGATTGCCACTGTAGCACCAGAAGAGGCTTCTGGGCATTTAAAGGGGCTGAAGAGCCCTGAAGATTAGGGAATGGGCAAAGACGGAGACCTATACAGGTAGGCTCGTGTGGGCCAGATTGGAGGAGAGGAGGCCACGTCGAGGCTTTCTCCCTTCACTGGGGGGACCTCCGAGCCATTACCACCACTTCCTCGGGCCTACTGCCTTCATCCAGAATTCCCTGTGGAAGTGGCGGTTACAGGGAGGGTTGTCAGGAAAATCTGTCAAGGATCCAGACTCTGCCACTTACTACCATTTGCCTGCTGCAGGTGGAGAAGAGGTGGCCAGTGGCAGTCCCGATGGGAGTGAAATTGTGGTGAGGTGGTAATAGGCCTCACTGCCTGATTTTGGGTGGGATAATAGAGGAAATCTAGCCCCAGGGACAAAAAAAAACCCCCAGACTTTTATAAACCAGATCTTTTGATGTCTGGTTTACTTTATAGAAGTTTCCAGGCACCTTATTCACAAACCAACCTGTCTATTCACATCATTAAATAAGTGGCTTTGAAATTCAGGTAATGAGATTGGTAAAACTTGTTGAGGTTCAACCTTCAAAGTCACACCTTAATGGTTAGTACAAAGCATTCAGTTTTTCTACATTGCTTGATCTCATATAAAAACAAGATGAAGTCACAATATACAGTTTGTAAATGTAAGTAAGGTAGTTACGGAAACTAGAGAAGTTAAGAGTTATCATAGAGAAAATCTCGTGAGTTCTAAGTAGCACAACTCAAGGTGAGGTCAAAGTGACGATATGGGGATAGAGCGTGAATATGGAGTTGAGATAGAAGATCAGCCATGATCTTATTGAATGGTGGAGCAGGTTCGAGGGGCCGTATGGCCGACTCCTGCTCCTGTTTCTTATGTTCTTATACGATCACCTTTAAGATGTCATCCAACTTAAGGAGACTTGGTTAAATACACATTACATCAAAAGAAGATTGGTGATCCCATAATTTAATCCTACTGCTGGAGAGTCCTTCAATCCCCTCAAAATTGTTGGATATTTCTCCAGGTTTTTCCAAACTTCTTCTGTGCCAGCCTCAGAGAATATGAGATTCTGTCTGAGTGAGCAACCCCCCACATGTTGTGGACCCAGTTGACTGCAGCACACCGACAAACTGCCAGCAGAAGGCGATTAATAAATTTGAGTTTCATGAGCTGGACCCAAGAGATACAATATGGGACCCAAGGACTACCCATGTTTGCAACACCAGTCTAATGATTCATTTTGAAAGTATAAAGGGGAGAAATTCGGTATCGCCCCGTTTGGGGCGCTAACTTTTAAAAGTTGAAAAAGTTAGCCCCAGGCGCTAATGTTTTTTAACTTAAAAAAAAAATTCAGTTTTGCGCTCCAGGAAGGAAGTGGAGTGCTAAATCAAACGCTCCACTTCCTTCCTGGAGCGCAACAGGCAGCAGGCGGGGTGGTAGGTGAGCAGCGCTGCACAATGGGCCGGGCAGCACTGCAGCGTTGGAAGGCTCCTTCCCTCCCTTAAAGGGAAGGGCCATCGCTGCAGGCTCTGCAAGGAAAAAACTTACCTGGTCCCCGACAGCAGCCGCGATCCGGCCCGATCGGCCCGATGCACTGCAGCAGAGTGCTGGCCTGATCGATCGCTGGCGAAGAAAACGGAAAAAAAATGAGAAACATCATTTCAGAACTTTTTTCCACTTACCTCGGCCACCTCGCCTTGAAGTATCGCCCCCGAAGCGCCCGGCCTCCCGATGAACGCCTCCTGCAGCTGTCAGTGTTGTCGCCCAGCGATGCTGCAGGGGGCGGAACCGAAGTTCGGGTCCGGGGCGATGCGCACGGCGATGATGTCACGATCTCCAGGCGAAGGAGATCGGGGCACCATACCGCCGCTGCAAACCTCCCGCCAAATATAGCGGGAGTCAATATTCTCGCCGCGCCCGGTCGGCAACTGCTTAGCGCCCCGTTAGCACCCCCGAAGGCGCTAACAGGAGGCGCTAAGGTGCCCAATTTCTCGCCCCAATTGTTTTGATGGATTTTGTGCTCTGTAAAGTAACGATGACAAAGCTGAGAATTTGAAAGTTTTCATTTTTTGCATTCAGGATACAACACTCTGAGGTCAAGTACAGAATGCCTTAAATGAAATGAAATGTCTGCTACACTGCCCCAGCAATGCATCTTAATCCTAACCTCAGCGAGCATCCTCTTCTCCACCAGACTGACATTTACATTTTTCACACTAATGGTTATTGTGACCTTTATGAGCGAGACTGTTAACTTAGTGCTGATTGGTATTGGTAATTAATGTCACATTGGCTCAGTGATAATACTTAAATGTCTTAGTCAGAAGGTTGTGGGTTCACATCCTACTCCAGCGACTTGAATACATAATCTAGATTGACATGTCAGTGCAATACTGAGAGAATGCTACATTGTTGAAGGAGCCATGCTTCATGAACATTCCAAATGTTCTTCCTCTTGCATTGTTGGAGGTGTAGGGGGTTATTTTGGTGAAAGGGTCAAAACAGGCATTAAATGGGGGCTGTGCTAATCAGAAACACTAGTTTGAATGTCTGGTTTTAGCACACAGTTTTGCTCCTAATTACCGATGACCATAATTTGAACTTGCCTGGAGGTGCTGAAGCAGACACCTGCAGGTTTAGCACTCAAGTGATGATTAGACACAATTTTCGTGGAGCAGTATATGTGGGCTCCACGCACCCATTTCCACTGAAGGTGTGGAGTGCGCTGGCTGACACACGTTGCCAAGTTTCAGGAGGGCTCAGGGACCGAGGGAGAGGGCGCACAGGTTCTCGGACGCGGCACTGGAGGTCCTGGTGGAGGAGGTCCGGAGGAGGAGGGATGTTCTGTACCCGCAGGGGTTGAAGAAGTCAACCTCGCCCTCCTGTCCCTCACCTTTTGCAGCAGCTGGTGCTGCTCTGCCTGGCCTCATCTCCTCCACCCATTTCTCCTGCAGACCAAGGGTGACCCCAAGCAAGATGCCAATGACTGTGGCTGGGACTTTCCTTACCTCGGTGTGTCCGGGGCGGGCGATGTCAGTGGTGGGTTGCGGCACTGCTGCTGGCTCCATCCCACTCTGGAAAATTAATTTACGTTGATGAGGTTTGTTAAGCCCGCCCAGCGCGTTTCCCGGCCCAATTAGAGGAAGCAGGTCTGGTGATGTCATTCATGACGCGTCATCAGCCGGTTTCCTTAAAGGGCCCATGGACAACTTTCTTTTGACATTTGTGCTGTCAGTGTTCTACAGCATTGAGGTGCTGCAAACACTGACAATCACTGCACAGAGGTGCAGGGCTGCACCCAGGCTCTCCCACAACTCCCTTCATATAGTCACAGCACGCAGGGAAGTCCTTTTCCCTTCCGATGGGCGGAAGAGATCTCCCCAGGAAAACAAAACAGCCTGGTTGCACATTGCACAGGAGGACACAAGCAGGGATGTGGTCAGGAGGAGCTGGGTGCAGTGGCGCAAATGTTTCAATGATCTCAGTAGATCACGAAACGTTAGTACAAAGCCACACTCAACCTCATTCTGCTGTGCCTCTCATCACATCCCCATCACTCTGCCTTCCCTACCCTACTCCTGCACATCCTTACTCACACCAACTTACCTTGCACCTCCACCCATCCCTCTCTATCTACGTTATCACTTCCCCATCTCACTAGCCACCCCTCACACTCACACTCAACCTAGTGCAATCATACCAACTAACAACACACAAGGGTCGCCACTTGAGTTTTTTATCCAATGTTCATGTAAAGTTTCTGTTAATGTGCTGTCAAACATTGAAACCTTTATTTTAACACTTTGCATTCTTGGACAGATTTGTGTGCACATTTGGAAGTGGCTTAGTGAATTGCAGTGACTGGTGAGACATAACGGTACCCCCTGCAATGGTGGTGAGTGTGAAAGGAATGGCTTGGACATTGTAGGGATGCTTTATGTTGTTGGTGTGGGGTGGTGCCAACCTGGCGCATCATGTAGCAGCCAGGGTGTACAGCGTCAAATGAAGTAAATCTGGCTACGGCGAGGCCAAAGTGCTTGGCTGCTGATGCCCTCTGTCCTGTGCAGCATCAGGTGATTGCGGTAAGAAGGTTGGTGTTGTTGTTGTTGCTGCTGGTGTGCCTGGTGCTGCTGGTGCTGGGGCTGATCGTGGTCGGATTCTGAGGACCAAGGTGAGAGATTATAAAGGGCACCCATGTTGATGGAATAGATGGCAGGTGAAGTAGAGATGACAGAAGCATTCTGTCAGTGGTGAGAGAGTTCTTCCAATGAGGTAAGAGTGGATGGAGAGTGGAAAGTGGAAAGCCTGCAGAATCTGTGCTGGAAATGGACTGAGAAACAGCTTGTGGCTGAGGAAAGTGCTGATCTGTGTCAGGTGGGAGCTTTTACTGTACATTTGAAGCTGTTGAGTAATCAGCTGGAGCAATGGCCATTCAACTCCCGCCTCAGGTTCACAGATGGGGTTCCCGAGTAGCGTGGACCCCATGGGCAAGCAGTTAAAGTTAAAAGGTAAGGTTAAAAGCATTATTAAGTGTCTGTCAACAACCCAATAATTGGTTTAATTGGATTGCGCACCTCGTCGAGTTGGATCGGAGAACACACACGCGTCTGTGGGAAAGGCACATTGCGACGGGTTGACAGCGGGGTCCCGACTCGATGTAAAAAAAAAAATCAAATTTCCCACCTGACCCGCCACCGATCCCGCCCGCTGAGACCCCGGAAAATTCCGGCCCAAGCATTTTCTTTCTCCTGGTCACTCCTATAAGGGAGAGTAGCACAGAACTTAATCTTTTTTGGTGAAGTCCTCAGAGAATTTTCGGAATAAATGTTGATAGTGTTGGTGAAGTCTTTACAAAGTGTCCAAGAAAGTCCCAGATGTGTTTCAAAAGTCATATAAAATCATAGAATGGTTACAGCATGGAAGAAGGCCATTCAGCCCATCGAGCCCGTGCCGGCTCATTCTAAGAGCACTTCAGCTAGTCCCACTCCCCCGCCCTTTCCCCGTAGCCCTGCAATTTTTTTTTTCCTTCAGGTACTTATCCAACTCCCTTTTGAAAGACGTGATTGAGTCTGCCTCCATCACCCTTTCAGGCAGTGCATTCCAGATCATAACCACTCGCTGAGTAAAAAAGGTTTTCCTCATGTCGCCTTTGGTTCTTTTGCCAATCACTTTAAATCTGTGTTCTCTGGTTCCCGACCCTTCTGCCAATGGGAACAGTTTCTCTATCTACTCTGTCCAGACCCCTCATGATTTTGAACACCTCTATCAAATCTCCTCTCAACCTTCTCTGCTCTAAGAAGAACAACCCCAGCTTCTCCAGTCTATCCACGTAACTAAAGTCCCTCATCCCTGGAATCATTCTCGTAAATTTTTTCTGCACCCTCTCTAAGGCCTTCACATCCTTCCTGAAGTGCGGTGCCCAGAATTGGACACAATACTTCAGTTGAAGCCAAACCAGTGTTTTATACAGGTACGTTATGATTTCCACGCTTTTGTCCTCTATACCTCTATTCATGAAGCCCAGGATCCCATATGCTTTTTAATTGCTTTCTCAACCTGCCCTGCCACCTTCAACAATTTGTGAACATAGTCCCCAGGTCTCTCTGTTCATGCATCCCCTTTAGGATTGTACCCTTTAGTTTATATTTCCTCTCTTCATTCCTTCTACCAAAACGTATCACTTTGCACTTTTCTGTATTAAATTTCATCTGCCACATGTCCGCCCATTTCACCAGCCTGTCTATGTCATCTTGAAGTCTATCACTATCTTCCTCACTGTTCACTTTTCTTCCAAGTTGTGTGACATCTGCAAATTTTGAAATTGTGCCCTGTACACCCAAGTCCAAGTCATTAATATATATCAAGAAAAGCAGTGGTCCTAGAACTGACCTCTGGGGAACACCACTGTATACCTTCCTCCAGTCCGAAAAACATCCGTTCACCACTACTTTCTGTTTCCTCTCACTTAGCCAATTTCGTATCCATGCTGCCACTGTCCCTTTTATTCCATGGGCTTCAACTTTGCTGGCTAGCCTGTTCTGTGGCACTTTGTCGAACTTTTCTTTTGGAAATCCATGTACACCACATCAACTGCCTTGCCTTCATCAACCCTCTCTGTTACCTCATCAAAAAACTCGATCAAGTTAGTTAAACACAATTTGCCTCTAACAATTCCGTGCTGGCTTTCCTTAATTAATCCACACTTGTCCAAGTGACTGTTAATTTTTTCCCTAATTATTGTTTCTAAAAGCTTCCCCACTACCAAGGTTAAACTGACTGGACTGTAGTTGCTGGGTTTATCTTTACACCCTTTTTTGAACAAGGGTGTAACATTTGCAATGTTCCAGTCCTCTGGCACCACCCCCGTTTCTAAGGAGAATTGGAAGATTATGGCTAGTACCTCCTCGATTTCTTCCTTCACTTCCCTCAACTTCCTAGGATGCATCCCATCTGGTCCTGGTGACTTGTCTGCTTTAAGTACAGCCAGCCTTTCTAGTACCTCCTCTTTATCAATTTTTATCCCATTCAGTATCTCCTCTACCTCATCCTTCACTATGTCTATGGCAGCATCTTATTCCTTGGTGAAGGTGGTATATGTAAACTTGTGGACGTGTGGTGCCTTGTGTTTTGCAGTATATTTCTCTTTTATAGGTCTGTAAAATAGTTCTAAGAACATAAATGAAAAGCAATGACAAGAGAGTTAATAGAAGCTTGAATAGATGAGTCTCACCAATATGAACATATCTATACAAATCTCAGAATATTAGCTTGGTACATACAGATATGAGTAGAGTTACCTAAACTTTGAATGCTGTTTTACTGACAGCCAACATGATTGATATTCACAAACTAAAGCAGTCCTACCTGCTGTGGTTCTTATCTTATATTAATGCTCAAACTGCTGACAACACTGGGCTCGATAACTCCTGTTCTCCGGTTGAGTTTTTTTTTAATGAAGCTAAGAAACCTCTCCATTTTCTTTTTTCTCCCAGTCAGGTTTTGTTGGGTTGTGCACCTCTTGTGATCAAAAGGCATCCTGCTCAGAGGCTTCCAGCAACATTATGTAATATAAGTAGCAGCGGCCCAGAAATGACTCCACTTCCATTAGTTCCCTTTTCTCCTGAGGAGGTGGCCGCCTTCCATTTGCTGCCACTGCTCATGAGCAGGACTAAGAATGGGCACTCGGTAGAATGGGGCAATTGAACATCATTCCTCTGTGGTGCTGCACCTTCCATATCTCCATATGATGCCATCAGCACTTGCTGTTCAAAGCAAAACTGTTCAAAAAAAACCCAGAAAAATAGAAATAAACAAGAGCATGTACAAATAAATGAGTGTTCTCTCGATTTGGTTCTCACTAAAAGTTACTGATGAGAACTCTTAGGGGTAAAAATTCAGTTGGTTGCGCCTCCCGTTAGCGCCTTAAGAGGGCGCTAATGGGGCGCAAAGCCGCTAACGCCCGGGCGCAGCGATGTTTGCGCCGCTCGGGAACTTAACTAGACATTGTGCGGCGGCGCTAAACTTTACCGCTGCGACCACCTGCGCGCGCAGATTGTGACGTCATTCCATGGTGCAACGCCCTTGTGGCGCCCCAGAGCGGAAATTGAGTGGCGCCCCCTGCCTTACCGCCTGGCGCATCCAACGACCGGAAGACTGGAACGCTATCAATCGCTGTGGGGCTGGGGGGGGCGCTATTTAAAGGGGGCCTCTTCCTGTCTTTTTCTGTGGTTGACATTTTTGCACCACTCGTTCTGAGAGAGAGAGAGAGATTCGGAGAGAGAGAAAGAGAGACTTCTGCATTGAGTCAACGCTTTGTGAGGTAGTTTTGCCTACTGATCCTAACTTCGCTAGTACTTTGGTTGCTGTCCTTCATTACTTTGCTTGCAAAGAGACTATGGGGGCTGCACTGATTGGGGGCGTCGTCCTGCTCCAGCTGAATCGGAAGACACAGAGACGCAGAGAGAGAGTGGCAATGATGGCCAGACGGAGGAGAGCCAACAGGCGTATGTACAGGAGAGCTTACCCTCCCAGGATATATCGTGAACAGCTCTCCTACATTCATATGTCTGAGGAGCTGTGTTTGCGAAGGCTGCGATTCAGCAAAGAGGTGGTCACTGAGCTCTGCCACCTGCTGCAGCCAGATCTGCAGCCTCAACTGAGGTCCAGGACGTCTCTGTCGGTGGCAGTGAAGGTCACAGTGGCTCTCAACTTCTATGCTACTGGCTCATTTCAAGCTGCTGCTGCGGACCTCGCCAATATCTCCCAGTTCGCGGTGCATTGCTGCATCCGGCAGGTCACAAATGCCCTCTTTAAAAGGAGACGAGAGTTCATCTCTTTCCCCATGACCTCAGACAAGCAGCGTGACCGCGCTCTGGGCTTTGCGAGGATAGCGGGCTTCCCCATGGTGCAGGGCGCCATTGACTGCACGCATGTGGCTTTGCGTGCTCCACATGAGAATGCCGAGGAATTCCGGAACAGAAAGGGGTTCCATTCCTTGAATGTTCAGTTGGTCTGTGACCACAGACAGCTGATACTCGCTGTCAATGCCCACTATCCTGGCAGCTGCCACGATGCTTTTATCCTGCGCCAGACTACTGTGGCAGAACTTTTTGAGGCACCGCATCAGCCAGTTGGTTGGCTTCTCGGGGACAAGGGGTATCCATTGAGCACCTGGCTGATGACACCGCTCCGTATGCCCAACACCCCTGCTGAGCTGCGGTACAATGAGAGCCATCAAGCTACCAGGAACATCATTGAGTGCACAATCGGTGTGCTGAAGCAACGGTTCCGCTGTCTCGACCATTCTGGAGGAGCCCTGCAGTACTCGCCTGAGCGAGTATCCAACTTCGTAGTTGTGTGCTGCATGTTGCATAACATGGCAATCGTCAGGACCCAGCCAATGCCACCAGGCCTTGGAGCACCACCAGAGGAGGAGGAGGAAGAGGAGGAAGAGGACGAGGAGGATGATCATCAGCAGCACCAAGGCAGGAGGGCGGCCCACAATGGTGAAACTGCAAGGGCCGTCCGTCAACGGCTAATAGCAAGCCGCTTCTAGGGCCCCTGCTGTGGAAATGGCTTCTGCCATTGCTAACAACATCAATGAACCCAGCACGCAACCCCTAAGCCGGCCAAGGCACCAATAATTCCAAACACCAAACATGTATATTTTGAATAAAAAAACTTATTTATTTTACAAACTCTGTGTGTGTCATTTCCTCATGACAAACTCATAGAAATAAACACAAAAAAACAGTCAATAACATAACTGGTTCTCACAACCTGGAGATAATGTCCAAAACACTAAACAAAAGTTAGACCACGAACCTCGGCCTTTAATAAAAAAATGACCAGCATTTTGTCACACCTCCTACTTTTTGCCCTTCGAGGGTGATCTCCTTCCCTTGCGCACTTCCCCCATTCTAACCCTACTGCTCCTCCGTAATGGGACCTCAGTGGCTGCAGCAAGGCTGGTGGAAGGCTGCTGATCGTCAGACCCTGACACTGCAGATGCCCCTGAAGGACGGCCTCGACCAGTTCTGGGCCTGGAGGGCCCGGCTGCAGACTGCACCAACTCTGCATGGGCGGCAGCAGTCTGTCCTACAGGCGGTGGCAAGTGCAGTGGAGAAGTGACAGTGTTGGCAGCAGGAATGCTATCATCGTGAGAGAGGACAGCAACTCCCTGCTCACCCGACACACTGGCACTCCCACGGGGCAGCACTTCAGCATCCGGAGTAATCTGCTGGAGAACAGATTGCTGGCCTGCTGCGGCGCGGTGAGAGCCCCGGGGACATGTGAACGAACCATCGAGGTTGGCAGCAGTCTGTGCTCGCGTGGCCTCAATCTGAGTCTGCATGAGAGCAGTCAGAGATGGGATCACGGCAGCCAGTGACTGAATTGCAACACTAAGCGTTAGTGTGGCATCCGCCTGTGCTACAGCGAAGTGCTCCACACTCCTTGCCAGTGACTCAATGCATTCGGGCACCCTTCCCACTGCACCCATGAGCTCAGTGTGCATGCCCACCGCCTGGGTGTTCATTTCTGCGATCAGCCGCTCCTCCTCTGCATCCATTGCAGTAGGAGTCTCTGGCATACTCTCCCTCTGGGGAGAAGGCCCCCGTTCTTCCCTACCCCCATGGCGTTGCTGCAGCCCGCTGGGTCCTGGAGCTTCACCCTCATCAGACCCTTCCCCCCTGCTCCCCTCCAGGGAAGGCGTGTTCCCAGTGTGGGCATGGGCTTCCTCGGGAGAGGGTGGCGCTGATGCTCCGGCTTCCTCTTCCTCCTCGGCTGCAGCTTCACTCCCAGTGGCAGCTTCAGGGCCCGTCTCCTCAGCTGGTGAATCACCATCTGAAAGCAGGGAGGTACAAGAGTGGCTTTAGCGTGAGGACAGGGTGGCAGTAAGGGAGGAATAAGTGCAGCGAGTTAGCAAGTTGGATTGAAAGTGTCAAAGGCTGGTGTTGTGAAGGACAAGTGGAAGGACAGAGGACAAAAAGGTGATGACCGTACCATTGCTGTCCAGAACGGGGTCGGCGTCTCCAGTGGCGACGGGACCGATCACCCGGCTTGCCACAATCCTGTGGACACGCTCCTCAAGATCGCTGAGGGGTTGCAGCTGAGGCCGCCCTCCACCTGTCCGTTGCTGCTGTCTCCGATTATGCGCCAGCTTGGCCTGCAAGAAAAAGGACAGCATCTGAGTAAATATACAGCCATGGTCTTGCCTGATGTGCCTCCCATAGGTGAATAGCCCTTACTGTATGCAGCCATGGTCTTGCCTGATGTGCCTCACATAGGTGAATAGCCCTTACTGTATGCAAAGTGTGGAATGTGTGTGTGTGTTTCATGAAAGGGCCATAGGTGTTGGATGAGTGTTGTGCATTGTGGTTTTAAGACCCTCTGGCCATAGAGTGAGGTTGAGATGGAGGGATGGAGAGGTATTGAGAAAAAGCCACTCACCCTGACGACCCGAGTGAGGTCGTTGAACTTTTTGCGGCATTGAACATGGGTCCTGGGCACCATGCTCCTGGAGGAGACGCTCTGAGCCACCTCCCTCCACACTCTTCTGTACTCGCGTGGCAAAGGCCTCCTGCCACTCTCAGGGAAGAGTATACATCTTCTGCGCTCCACTGCGCCAACCAGAGCATCCAAGGCCCGCTCGGTGAAGTGATGAGCTCGTTCTCTCACCCTCTCCATCCTTGGCAGCAAAATGGATTCACAGGTCTCTCCAGGCCGAGATTCAAGGCTGCAATGAGCAGGGTGTGGCTGGGGAGCAAGTTGGCCCCCCCCGCTTTAAGAACTGGCCGGCGCCAGTGTGTCTGTGTTCCCTCGCTAACTGGCAGCACCTGCGCTGCGCTCGCGCGCTGAGTTAGCGCCTCACTGCTCGGCCTTTGCGCCTTAAGACAGGTGTGCAGCACCTGATTTAGCGCTCCACTCACCTCCCGGAGCAGTAAAAGTGAAGTTTCCAGTCAGTGGCGATAATTAGCGCCAGGTGCTAATATTTCCGTCCAGACGATATTTGCGCCCCAAACGGGGCGCGACCTAATTTTTCCCCCTTAGTATTGAAACATTAGGGGTATGGTAGCATAGTGGTTATGTTACTGGACTAGTAATCCAGAGGCCTGGACTGGAGATAGGAGTTTAAATCCCACCATGGCAGCTGGTGAATTTAAATTCAGTTACTTAAATAAATCTGGAATAAAAAGCAAGTATCAGTAATGGTGACCATGAAACTATTGGATTGTTGTAAAAACCCATCTGGTTCACTACAGTCCTTTAGGGAAGGAAATCTGCTGTCTTTACCTGGTCTGGCTGATATGTGACTCCAGACCCACAGCAATGTGGTTGACTCTTAACTGCCCTCTGAAATGGTGGCTCACCACCACCTTCTCAAGGGCAATTAGAGATGGGCAATAAATGCTGGCCTTGCCAGTGACGCCCACATCCTAGGAACAAAAAAAAATAAACAAACACTGTAAACCACATGGAGCAGTTGAGGCAAATAGCATAGATGCATTTAAGGAGAAGCTAGATATGAGATAGAAGGATATGTTGATAGGGTGAGATGAAGTAAGATGGGAGGGGACTCGTGTGGAGCGTAAACACTGGCAGAGAATTGTTGGGCTGAATGGCCTGATTCTGTGTAAATGATGTAGTTAATGCTCCTGTAATGCTGCAAGAAATATTCCAAGAAAAACGATATGTGGGTGTTTTTACACTTGAACAATTCTTGAAGCACAAAGCCTGACCTTAAAAGTCAAATGACAGTTTTTCTTTGGCACTTTATGTACAAAACACATTTCAAAGACGACAAAAGATGTCCACACTTTTCACAATTGCCATAACACTATTCAATTAAAGCTACATGACCCCATAATTTAAATTTTTATTTCAAGAGTACTTATTAAAGTAATGAGCTCCTTAAAAAATAACTAGCAAGAGCGTGGTTTGGTGTTGAAATTATTGGCCTAATTTTTCCTTGCAGGAGATCAGTGCGCAAGTTATGGCCAATTGCAAGTCTACTGGTCTTCATTCCTCCCCCCTCCAATATATACAACTTAGAATCAATGAATAGAATCATAGAATGGTTACAGCACAGAATATCACTCCTAAAAGCTTCCCCACCACCGAGGTTAAACTGACTAGCCTGTAGTTACTGGGTTTATCTTTACACCCTTTTTTGAACAAGGGTGTAACATTTGCAATTCCCATTCCTCTGGCACCACCCCCGTATCTAAGGAAGATTGAAAGATTATGGCCAATAACTCAGCAATTTCCACCTTTACTTCCCTCAGCATCCTAGGATGCATCCCATCCGGTCCTGGTGACTTATCTACTTTAAGTACAGCCAGTCTTTCTAGTACCTCCTCTTTATCAATTTTTAGCCCATCCAATATCTCGACTACCTCCTCTTTCACAGAATCCCCACAGTGCAGATAGAGGCCATTTCGGCCCATCGAGCCTGCACCGACACATATCCCACCCTATCCCCGTAACCCCACGTATTAAATCCCCCTAACACTAAGGGTCAATTTATCATAGCGACCAACCATCAAACCAAATCAACCTAACCCGCACATCTTTGGACTGTGGGAGGAAACCGGAGCACCCGGAGGAAACCCACGCAGACACGGGGAGAATGTGCAAACTCCACACAGACAGTCACCCGGTGCTGGATTCGAACCCGGGTCTCTGGCGCTGTGAGGCAACAGTGCTAACCACTATGCCACCGTGTTGCCCCTATGTTTCACTATGACTTTGGCACCATCTTCTTCCTTGGTAAAGACAGATGTAAAGTAATCATTTAGCACCTCAACCATGCCCTCTGCATCCAGGCATAGGTCTACTTTTTGATCCCTAATCGCACCCCACCCCGCTCTCTTACTATCTGTTTACTAATTATATGCCTATAGAAGACTATTGGATTCCCTTTTATGTTAGCTGCCAGCCTATTCTCATGCTCTCTCTTTGCCCCTCTTATTTCCTTTTTCACTTCCCCTCTGAACGTTTTATATTCAGCCTGGTTCTCACTTGTATTCTTAACCTGACGTTTGTCATAAACCCCCTTTTCTGCTTCATCTCACTCTATATCTCTTTCGCCATCCAGAGAGCTCTGGCTTTAGTTGCCTTACCTTTCTCCCTCGTGGGAATGTACCTCAACTGTACCCGAACCATCTCCTCTTTAAAGGCAGCCCATTGTTCAATTATAGTTTTGTCTGCCAATCTTTGATTCCAATTTACCTGGGCCAATCTGTTCTCAACCCACTGAAATTGGCCTTCCTCCAATTAAGTATTTTTACTCTAGATTGCTCCCTGTCCTTTTCCATAGCTAATCTAAACCTTATGATACTATGATCACTGTTCCCTAAATGTTCCCCAACTGACACTTGCTCCACTTGATCCACCTCATTCCCCAGAACCAGATCCAGCAATGCCTCCTTCCTCATTGGGCCGGAAACGTACTGATTAAGAAAGTTCCCCTGAACACATTTCAGAAATTCTTCCCCCTCTCTGCCTTTTACACTATTACTATCCCAGTCTATATTAGGATAATTGAAGTCCCCCATTGTCACTACTGTATGGTTCTTGCACCTCTCTGTAATTTCCCTGCAAATTTACTCCTCTATTCTAGCTGGTGGCCTATAGAATATACCTAGTAATGTAATGGCACCTCTTTTGTTTCTTAACTCTAACCAAATAGATTCTGTCCTTGACCCCTCCATGACATCCTCTCTCTCCAGCATGTAAAATATTCTCCGTAATCAATACTGCCACCCCACCTCCTTTCTTTCCTGCCCTGTCTTTCCTGAACACCTTGGGCAAAATTTTGATTGACCCGTGGAGGTGGGTTTGGAGGCGTGTGGGGGGTTAAAATTGCGAAAACTGGTGGGCGGGCACAAGCCCGCATCCACGCAATTTTCATTAAATCGTGTCTGCTGGTCCCGACTCCGTCCCGCTTATAAGAGATGGGATAGGCTGTTAAGGCCCTTAACAAGCACTAAATTGCCTCTACAGTGCCATTTTGAAAGGCCTTTGTGATTTTAACCCTTTTTCTACGTGAAGCACGCCTGTTCTGAACCACGAATGTGATAATAATAATAATATCTGGGAGTGGTGGTGGTGGTACAAAAATATCTGGGAGCAGATTTAGAGCTGCTGCTGCTCATTTTGCCTCCAGGTCCTCTCACAGCGAAGGCCAGGCAGTCTTTGCAGACCTTCAATGCAGCAGCAATGATGACATCATCAGAGGCGACTTTCAGACTGAAAACACGAATTGGGTCAGGGGTTCCCACATGCTGGAACTCAATTGCCCAATTAGGTGAAAATCGCATCAATCTCCCACATCCAATTGCAGTCGGGTGGATGACACGACCCCAGCCCGCCCCAGTATCAAAATCCAGCCCCTTATATCCAGGAATATTTAGTACCCAATCCTGCCCTTTTTTGAGCCAGGTCTCCGCTATCGCCACAACATCATATTCCCATGTGGCTATTTGCGCCTGCAGCTCACCAACCTTATTTACCACGCTTCGTGCGTTTACACACATGCACTGTAAACATATCTTAGACCTTCTTGTATTCTCTCTTAGTCTGACCCCACCTAATACCTTACTATTTCTTACCCTAGTGCTATCTGTCTCTCCCAATCCTTTATGCACCTTGTTTCTCCTTTCTAATGCAACATCCTGGTGCCCATCCCCCTGCCAAATTAGTTTAAACCCTCCCCAGCAGCACGAGCAAACCCCACCCCCCGCGAGGATATTGGTACTGGCTCTGTTGAGGTGCAACCCGTCCGGCCTGTACAGGTCCCACCTCCCCCAGAACTGATCCCAATGTCCCAGTAATCTAAAGCCCTCCCTCCTGCACCATCTCTCCAGCCACACATTCATCTGCTCTATCTTCCTATTTCTATACTCACTAACTCGTGGCACTGGGATTAATCCAGAGATTACTACCTATGAGGTCCTGCTTTTTAATCTTTTTCCTAGCTTCCCTAAAATCTGCTTGCAGGACCTCACCCCTCTTTCTACCTATGTCGTTGATACCGATATGGACCACGACCTCTGGCTGTTCACACTCCCCCCTCAGAATGTCCTGCAGCCACTCAGTGACATCCTTGACCCTGGCACCAGGGAGGCAACATACCATCCTGGAGTCACGTCTACAGCCGCAGAAACGCCTGTCTGTTCCCCTAACTATTGAATCCCCTATCACTATTGCTTTCCCGATCTTCCTCCTCCCCCACTGTACAGCTGAGCCATCCGTGGTGCCGTGGACTTGGCTCTGGCTGTACTTCCCAGAGGAGTAAATTTTATTTATATAGCACTTTTAATGTAGTAACATGTCCCAAGGCACTTCACAAGAGTATTACCAAACAAAATTTGACATCGAGCCACATAAGGAGATATTAGGGCGGATGACCAAAAGCTTAGTCGGTTTTAAGGAGAAAAATGAGAAGTCGCACAACACCAGGTTATAGTCCAACAGTTTTATTTAAAATTACGAGCTTTCGGAGCTGCTGCCCCTTCGTCAGGTAGAGGTACAGTGAGGGAATCTAATACACAGTATATATACACAGAGAGCGACTTGTCTGCAGAGATACAATCCGTCAGGAAGGCATTACATCAAAGACACTTCAGAGCACAGCCAAGACAATGAGGTGGGTCACAGGGGGTTTTAAGGAGCATCTTAAAGGAGGAAAGAGAGGTAGCGAGGCGGATAGGTTTAGAGAGGGAATTCCAGAGCTTAGGGCCTAGGCAACAGAAGGCACGGCCACCAATGGTTGTGCGATTATAATCAGGGATGCTCAAGAGGCCAGAATTAGAGGAGTGCAGATATCTCGGGGGGTTGTGGGGCTGGAGGAGATTACAGAGATAGGGAGGGGCGAGGCCATGGATGGATTTGAAAACAAGGATGAGAATTTTAAAATCAAGGCACTGCTTAACCGGGAGCCAGTGTAGGTCAGCAAGCACAGGGATGATGGGTGAACGGGACATAGTGCGTTACAGCACAAAAGCAATTTGCAGATGACACCAAATTGGTGACGATAGTCAATACTGAGGAGGACTGCAACAAATTACAAGAAGACATTAATAAACTTGCAGAATGGGCACATAATTGGCAAATGAATTTCAACACAGGTAAGTGTGAGGTAGTACATTTTGGTCAGAAAAATAAAGGAGGTCACATATTACTTGGAAAATAAGAATCTAAATGGGGTAGAGGAGCAAAGGAATCTGGGAGTACAAATACACAAATCACTAAAAGTAGCAATGCAGGTTAATAAGGCTATTAAGAAAGCAAACCAAGCACTAGGGTTTATTTCTAGAGGGATTAGAATTGAAAAGTAGAGATGCTATGCTAAACTTGTATTGAACCTTGGTTCAACCACACTTGGAGTACTGCGTACAGTTCTAGTCGCCATATTATAAAAAGGATGTAGAGGCACTGGAGAGGGTGTAAAAAAGATTTACAAGGATGATACCAGAAGTGCGAGGTTATACCTATCAGGAAAGGATGAACAGGCTGGGTCTCTTTTCTCTTGAAAAGAGAAGGCTGAGGGGTGACCTAATAGAGGTCTTTAAAATTATGAAAGGTTTTGATAGAGTAGACACAGAGTGAGTGTTTCCACTTGTGGGGAAGAGCATAACTAGAGGCCATCAATATAAGATAGTCACCAAGAAATCAAATAGGGAATTCAAAAGTAACTTCTTTACCCAGAGAGTGGTGAGAATGTGGAACTTGCTAAAGTTGAAGCGAATGGTATAGATGCATTTAAGGGGAAGCTAGATAAGCATGTGAGGGAGAAGGGACTAGAGGGTTTTGCTGATAGAGTTAGATGAGGAAGGATGGGAGGAGGCTCGAGTGGAGCATAAATGCCGGCATGGACAGGTTGGGCCGAATGGCCTGTTTCTGTGCTGTATCTTCTATGTAATCCTATGTCATTCTATGTAAAATGTTATCATGTTTAATAGATATACATAAATGTAGTGCACTGCATCTTGGCTATGATTACATTGTGTTGTTTGTATATAGAAGTGGCTGCAGATAGTACAGGTGAAAGGAACACACCTGTTCCACCATTTTCTTCAAAGGGATCCGTCCTTAACTATCCACAGAGCTTTTGTGCTTATCTGGAAGCAGAACCTGTGCACAGCATGTGTCTGCTACCCTCTTCCAGTTGGCATTGCCAATTTCTCAAGCCCATCGTTTTGAAAGGACAAAAATGTGGATTAAAGGGAATGAAAATGGTCAATCCAGTATTTATTTAAAATTAAATTGCAAGAGTAGGACAAAGGCACACAGATTCAAACTAGTAAAATGAAAACTTAGGAATTATATCAGGAAACAAAAATATTAAGAGTGGATAGAGTGATGGAAGCAAAGCTATTAAGAATCACATGGATGCTGCAAGGCAAGGAAATGTTATGGTCTTTCTGGATGAATGAATTTAAATGGGCCAAATGGCCTTCCTCCTCTTATGATCTTGTGAGTAACAATGAGAGGAAGATTGGGACTTAAGTCTTCAGATAATAAATACAGTACAACTGTAGTTTATGAATGAATTTGATCATGCTTAACCTAGCCAATTATAAAAAAAGCAAAGTTTACGATAGGCCTGTACAAGCCGTGGACCAGATTTTAAATGTACCAGAATCATCCAGTGACACTTGGCCATCGGCCATTGTAAGATCACTGTGGTCTTCTCCTGGAGGTAATAATCCCATGCTGTTTCTCACTTTTACAAGAACATTTTAGAGAGCCAGCAACTTTTGACTTTGGTTCAGTGAGTCAGTTTTGCCCAAGATTTGATTCATACTGTGAATGCACAGAGGCACATTGTTGAAATCGCAGTATGTGATCATAGTAATGATCTCATTAGCTGGTCATCTGAAATATTTTCATCTACGATTTAAAAAAAAAAATCATTTATTTGAATTACTAATATTGCAATTTTGACTTCATAAAGGGGAACATGTGATCTCACTACTTTCCTTAAATGAACTGAAGTTACACGTTTGCCCAAGTCGCATCGATGTGCATTGATGTGTAGCTTAACGTAGTTACAATCCTGTTGCAGATTTCTGACTTGATCGTAGAAATGTTAGTGAATTCAATTGACAGAACAAAAGGAAAGAATGACCAAAACCTCCATGCCTTTGGAATGTTTATCCAAGTTTTCCCAAAGATGGGCTCATCAAACACAGAAAAAATCCATGCTGTCTTTAATCAGCTCATACTTGTGCTCTGTCGCTCTGTCCCTGATGATAGACTTCAGTAACTTCCCCACAACTGAAGTTCTACTGACAGGTCTGTAGTTACTTGGTTTCTTCCTCCCTCTCTTAAATAATTGAGTGGCATTTGCAATTCTCCAATCCATGGACACAATTCCTGAATCTAGTGGATTTCAAAGTGGAATGGTAAAGAAAATTGAGTTCTAATTAGGTGAGGCGCGTTGGATCTGGCTCACTAGCTTTGGATGACTCCTCCCATCTTGTTACCATTAAAGGGAAAAAAAAGCCACACTGCAAGACATTTAATCAGTAACATTGCGGTGTAGTGCTTCCACTGTTTGCAGGTAATGGAAACGGCAAGCTCCTGTAATTCAGTTCTCGACAAGGTGGCAATCTGCCAAGTTTACTGAACACCCAGATACAGATGGGCTCGATTTTAAAGGGACGGGGGTTACAGTACACACGAGCCCTGGAGGGAGTCCGAGGATATGGAGGCCCTGCCAATCGTAACGGCCAGACCTCATTACCAAACCTTTCATCAGAGTACTGCCCCAAAACCCATCCAGATTCACTACCTGGCCAGCGGGCGAGAGCGGAAGATCGCAGGCAGCAGGCCGAAGCCGGGGACCCGCGGAATCAGGCCCCGGTAGTCAGATAAATGATAAGGAGGGAGTAGATCGGGGCGGGGTGGGGGCGAAGGCGATTGGTGTAGGGTGCAGGGGAAGCCCAGGATAAGGGAGGCCGAAGGCTTCCCTGTGAGGTCCGGAGGAGCAGTCCTGTTCCACCTGGCCATAAAGAAACCTAAAATAAAAATTAGAAAACTTACCTACCTGGCTCTCGATCTTCCTCCCGCTTGGTTTGGCCTGACAGGGAAGCTGCCAATGCTCCCCTGCTCAGGTCTCCAACTAAAATTGCAGATTAATTTTGGGACCCGATCTGCATACTTAAACAGGACCCCGCCGGCTTGGGGCGAGTGTCTTACTTGCCTGCTCAAAAGAGCAAGTTAATATTCAGACCTGTCGCAAAGGCAGCAAGATCAGAGGGGTTGTCGTTCCGCTCATTTTAACTGCCCCACCCCCCCTGCCAGGCGGGTGAGTTAAAATCGGGGCCTAAGTTTGTGAGGCATAAAGCTGATTTGGATGCTGACTAGTCTTTTAGTTTCATAATGTAGGAACACCACATTACGTCAATTCCAGTTTGTTACTAACATCAGCAAAAAAAATCAATCGAAAGTGCTTATTATTTGGATATGAGTCTCCTTCTGAAGGTATTTTTCTGGCCTTCCCCTTGGGTCTCCTCTGCTGAGAGGACAGAAAAATGACCTCTCAATATACCTTTGCCTGTGGCACTCTGAAACCAGCTTTTAGGAAGTGAGTCTCCCTCCCTTCCCTTTTCTCCCCGTGAGAAAGTACTTGGTCTCAGATTGGCACTTCGATGATGGCGCTTTTAGTCAGTAAAGGTCACCCAAAAACCAACATTTTATTGCGACAAAACTTTGCGAACGGGGCTGAATGTTCGGAAGAAATTGGTTTGGATGAAAATTCAGTTATGTCGGTAAACTGTGAAAGTTGCATGAATGGATTTTGTCCCCACTTGTTGAGTTCCTCATGCTTCTGTTACCGGCAAACAGTGGAAGCACGACATCACCTTGTTACTGATTAAACGTCTTGCATTGTGCCTTTCTTCCTTTTAATGCCCACATGGTAACAAGATGAGAGGAGTCATCTAAAACTAGCGAGCCAGTACTTTTCTAACACTGCTGAAAATGTTTACTAACTCCTTACAAGATGACACTTTAGGATGATAATTTGCTATCAGTTGGCATGAATAAGGCACAATGATGTACATCACAGAACCCAGCATGACTTCTGGATATTAGAAATACAGCCCATCTCTTTCCCCCCGCAAATTTAGATTTTGTTTCCCACAGACCTCACGTTGGTCAGTGTCTGATCAGACTGAAATGCCCTGGGCAATACCCAGTGGGTAACAGTTCACAAAATGCCCAATTTTTCCAGCCTTTAAAGTTGAAATCTGCTGCTCTTCTTTCACAGTGCGCCATCACTGTAAAACTTGCAAATCACAAGGCCCGACACAGCACTCATTGTTTACAGCTTCCTTGTCCATAGGGAGCCCATGTGAAAACAGTGGCTATGACAGGACCCTTGCTACATCACCCGGTTTGCATAACTCCCAGAGACAGCTTTATACAGAGAGGTGGCTGTATTTTGCAATCAAGTTCACAATGTTTTAAGCTACCCAATTACAAACTATTTTCATGGTAATTGATGAGGTATTTTAAATAGTCTCATTGTTCTTCACTGATGATCAACCCACCTAATTGCAAGAATAGAATTGAACAATTGACCATATTCAGTATAAATAGCAAGGGTAAAACAGAATGAGTGAAATGAGTAATTGTGATGAAACAATGATTGCAGCTGCTTTTTAGAAGCTTCAGTTGTAAAAATACTTCCCTGTAAATCTGACTCTGACCCAGTAAAATGTAATTGGACCAAAAACAAGCAATAAACTATGTTACTACATAACACAGAAAGATGAAGTGCCACAATATTGCTAAAAGCTGCGTCAACTCTTTTCATCACACGACATACATTCACTGTAAATGGGCCTACTGTCTGACTCGGGGGTGCCCAGCTCCAGGGGTGGTTAGGGGGGGGGCGGGGGGAATGTTGCCGCAATCACAGTGGCAACAGCAATGGGGTCGTGGATCATTGCCCACCATTTTCAGGGCACTGCCACCTCATTTTCTGCCGGACAGGAGGCCTGAGAATTTACCCGAGCATCTTTACACACAGGGCATCTTGTTATACCACGCCGCCTAAACTGACAAAACTGGTTACATTTCTGGCTGACTGCAGCCTCTCAGTCCCGAATGTGGAACTCTCTGCCATTTTGTTGAAGCAGACTCCATAAATTCTTTTGAAATCGCTGCTTGAAAAAGAGGGCTACTGAAGGGCATGGAAAGCAAACACAAAGGTAGGATTAGACTAGGTGGCTCATGTGGAGAAAAACACTGGTGCAGACTTGATGGGCCAAATGGTCTGTTTCTGGGCAGTAACATTCTGTGGTTTTATCAATGGCTGGTCACACAACATTAGTAATTATGTATAAAATGAGGATTCTGCATCTTGTTCCGCTGCCTATATGAAACTGAATGTGAGAGGTCCTAAAAAGAAAAGAAATAGCATTGCTGAGTTTTTGGATGAAAGTACATATCTTTTTACCTTTTCAATTTATTTTCTCTTTTCCATTTTTCTGGTTTCCCTGGCAGCACGAACCATTAACCATGAGAGGCAAAGCAGGCGATCTGTTCTCAGCCCTCCATCTATGTTGCTCTTGAGCAAGCTGTCAGGAGATATGCAAGAGTGGGACTGTGAGACAGCTTTTTCCTTTCATCTTGCTGTCATCTGAGCCTTTTAAATAAGTATTTGGGAGATAAATTCTGTCACTTAATGCCTGAATGGAAATGTGCCATTTTGCGACAAATGACAGCTTAATTTACCACTGGTAATTGTCCTGGAGTAACAATAATCTAAGAGTTAAGTGGAGATGTTGATGGGAACAATCTAAAAATGTTAGGATCTCATACTTGCAACAAAGCAACATGACCCAGCAGCCACAGAGTGAAGAAATGCATGGACAGATATTGATAGGAAGAATAATGCCGTTCCAATGCAAAGACTAGAACAGGTAAAAAGGTCAGCAAAACTGAAATTGGGTGCTATCAGCAGGGCCAGCCAAGGATGGCCTTCCCCTCCAACATCCAATCTTTGAACAGGAACCAGCACAACTTTTCTTATCAGAGAACCTAAAAAGAGTGAGAAGAGCTGAGGTTAGCCTGACTCTTGCATTACAAGAGTGAAACTCTGGTGAGTCCTGTTTTGCAGAATAACATCCTCAGGTTACAAAGGGTATATGATGTTACCTTCTCCTGTTCATGTGTATTACCAAAAATTCATTGAAATAACAACGTAAACAGAGAGAGGACAGATCAGTTGCACAGCACCTATTACGGTAGAGAATCTATTCATTATTGTCCTTTGATGTCAACAGATTTGAATTCTAAAATACTTAGTTTTGCTGTGGGTGAGACTTGAAATATCCAAAAGTAGTCCAGAGCATATACTCATACAGCGTCAGCTATTCATTCATTTACAGAGAAAGACATTGGATAATTGTTTTTTTATGGAGCAGAACACAACCACAGGCCACCTGTCACTTGAACGCTGATTTCTTTTCCTCGATAACCTTCCTAAACTGGCTTTTATGCAGAAGCAGAACAGGTTGAGCAGGATACTGGGCAGGAGGAATGAGATAGAAAGAGAAAAAAATAAACAACCGTCATAGTGGAAATGGCCGTCTACTCCTGGTCCTTTTTGAGGAAGTGGAAGAAGAGCCAGTTAGTCACGATGGATCCAGCACTCCTAACTGAAAAAAAATCGACAAGTCAGGCAGCATCTGTGGAGAGAGAAACAGAGTTAACGTTTAACTCTGTTTCTCTCTCCACAGATGCTGCCTGACCTGCTGAGTATTCCCAGCATTTTCTGTTTTTATTTCAGATTTCCAGCATCTGCAGTATTTTGCTTTTGACAAATTGACAAATGGGGCAAAGGCGGGTATATGGAGTATACGGAGGGTAGATGCAGAGAGGATGTTTCCCCTAGTGGGGGAATCTAGAACTAGGGGGCATCATTTCAGAATAAGGGGGCACCCTTTTAAATCGGAAATGAGGAGGAATTTCTTCTCTAGAGGGTCGGGAATCTTTGGAATTCTCTTCCCCAGAGAGCTGTGGAGGCTGGGTCATTAAATATATTTAAGGTGGAGATAGACAGACTTTTGAAAGGTAAGGGAGTCAAGGGTTATGGGGAGCGGGCAGGGAAGCGGAGTTGAGGCCAAGATCAGATCAGCCATGATCTTATTGAATGGTGGAGCAGGCTCGAGGGGCCGAATGACCTACTCCTGCTCCTGCGTCTTATGTTTTTATATGGTATACTGAGTTAGGTCACAGATCAGCCAAGATCTCATTGAATAGCGGAAAAGGCTTGAGGGGCTAAATGATCTACTCCTGTTCCTATGACATCCTGATGGCATAGAGGGAAAGATACAGCTCATCACAGTCAACATTTAGGCATTCAGAGGACCACCAACTTAGCTTGGTGTGGAGGAGACACACAGCCTTCATTTCCAAGATGACATCTATAATTTTCTATATGCCAGAGGGGGTTACACTACATCCACTGTGTAGTCCAGGAGAAATTGAATAAGAATCAGCTCTATGTTATAAATTCTGCAATATCAAATTTATTCCAGTAGATAATGATGCAGTCTGAGCAACTAAACTGTTCAACTGCATTTTGATTGCTCGACATGTAAATTGGATAGGGAGCGTGGTACTGGAAAAATGTTGGTGAATGATTTGGGTACACTGAGTCCCGAGACTGTCAGAGCCACAGCATTCATTAGTTGGTCGTTGCAATCGCTTGGTCTTTTGTTTGAGAGCATTGTTGGCTTTCAAGAGAGGCCAAATAACCCCACTTTGCATTGCAATGCGCAACAACCCAAGAAAATGTAACAGATCTTTGTAGAATTATCCTTTAGTGCAATCATCAAACTATCAGCGTATCTGAAATGCTTTGGGAACATGCCAAATGTTCTTCATCCTGCATCTTTGGAGGTGCTGGCCTCTTGAGCATCCCTGATTTTAATCGCTCCACCATGGGTGTCCGTGCCATCAGCTGCCAAGGCCCTAAGCTCTGGAATTCCCTCCCTAAACCTCTCTGCCTCTCTTTCCTCCTTTAAGATGCCCTTTAAAACCTATCGCTTTGACCACGCTTGTGGTCATCTGCCCTAATATCTCCTTATGTGGCTCAGTGTCATATTTTGTCTGATAACGCTCCTGTGCAGCGCCTTGGGACGTTTTACTATGTTAAAGGTGCTATATAAATACAAGTTGTTGTTGTTATGCTATCTTTTCAGATGAGACGTGGAACCAAGGCCTGCCTGTCTGTTCAGTTAGATGTAAAAGGCCCATGGTACTATTTGAAGAATAATAATAAGTTCTCCCTCAATCAACACTACCAATAGAGTCATTCTATAACTCTATGAATGGAACTGACTGGATTGCTCTACAGAGAGCCGGCACGGACTCGATGGGCCGAATGGCCTCCTTCTGTGCCGTTATGACTCTATGGCTCATCTCAGTTGCTCCTTGTGGAACCTTACTGTACACAGTTGACTATCATTTTTGCTTGAATAACAATAGTAACTGCAGTACAAAAGTAATTCATTGGTTGCAAAGCAGAGGGGACATCCTTTCTCTGTTTCTTTCTTAAATTAGCAGTCTAACAATTTGGAGCCGATTATAGTTTTCCGCTGCAGGAGTCTCTGGCTTCAGATTGGGAATTATCAGTCATGTCTTTTAATTTACAGCCTATGTCATTCATGAGGTTATTTCCTGCCCAGGTCAAGTCTCCTGTAGAGAGCGGTCAGAAGAGAATGAGGAGATCTGCCCCAGAGGAATGGATCTAGAGTATTTAGTCAACAGTAGATTGTTGGCATCACACATTATCTAAACGATTGTTCTGATTATGACAAGTCATCTCTATTCAGGGAAGATTCCAGCTGTTGATTTGACCTCCCTCCCGGACCCTGAGGGAGGGATTAGACTGTGAAACAACTATTGTGTTTGTTCTTGCAATTGCTGGATTTAAGGCAAGGAAATGTAACTCTGCTCTCTTCACCTGTGCACCAGGGACCTGATGAATACATCTACACATGCCTGAGACGCTAAAAGTCAAATAACCGAGCCTTGAAGGTGTTTGAGGGATAGAATTTATGTGCTGCTATCATTTTCGCAGATGCAGGTAAGGCTGCAGTAACTTAAGGAATCTGATGCTAAATCCTCAAAACAAATGGTCGTAAATGGCTGCCTGCTGAGTCTGAACTGACTGGTGCACTCTTGCTCTTAGGGAGGTGGTTGCCCAGGAGCCTGCCTGTCCATTCTGAAGATACAGCCACTTCCTCCTTCTCTCAATTCAGTCTCTCTTGGCAACCACGAAGCTGCCTCTGCCATGGCCAGTGCCGCTGGGTGACGGAACGTGCCGCGATCACTCGTCCTGCATTATTAGTGCCAGCAGCCGGCATGTCTTAATTATGCCACACATTGCCACTTTCAGTGGAGTGGGGCAGGCTGCACGTGCGGCCTAATTAAGGCTGCAATGTTCCTTTTTGCATATGTAATTCTCCAGTGCTCTGAACGGGCATTCTTGAAAAGCTCCTGCATTAGAAACGAAAAGAAGAATCAATTTGCCCGTAGCATTATTAGCACGGCATACTGGAGAGGTAAATATATTACCAATGGTGTAACTGTCAACCGACATTGCGATGCAAAATGTTTGCCATTAGTACGATACATACGCTGTAAATTCTACGATTCACGCCACTATCCCAAATAAATACAGATTTTGAAGTTAAAAGGAACTGGCTACCCTTGTCTAAGAAAGGAAAAACTTGTCATATCTGCACTGCCAGAGGAGAGAAATGTCACTGTAGACTTTCCAGGATTAAAGACTTGGAAATAATACCATTTATTGAGAGACCTTCTCCCTCAGACAGGCCACCTGCTTTTGATTTGGCTGGCAGCTCAGAGGAGAGGCACAGTGGAAGAGGCAGTGCTGCGACTCGCTTTGGTAACTCGCACTGAGTGGCAGCTATTAATTAACACTTATTCAGCACCTGTCACTGGCAGGTCTCGCTAGCGCCTCTCAAATTTAGCTCACAAAGCAAGTGTGGGAACTCAGAGTCTGTTGTGCAGCTCTGTGCGTCTGCATTATTAATGCCTCAGGAATCAAAAAGAAGGGGCCACGATTGCCATAGGTTGAACCAAGCTTTTAGCTCCAGAGTCCGAACACTTTTACTCTCATTCATGAACTGGGGAGTGTTTGCTGTTCTTTAATTGTGAATGGACTGTGTCTGACCAGTGCTGATCCTGGCATCGATATCAATATTTGGAACAATGCAAGTGCAATCACACACATCATCTGTTCAGCCAAGGAGCAGCAATACCACAGTGGAAATCCCTGCTTTACTGTGTTCAAATCCGTCTTTTTCTAACCCGCTATTTCTCAGATATAACGACTGTCGGATCCCATTCCACGCTGTGGTCATTCTAACACTGACGTACTATCGTGCAGAACATTGTGGGTCTGGACATCAAGTCACATTTGGACAGTGTTTTGCAAATTCAAATGCGATTTTATTAGTGCTTTTTCAGTACACGTGTTAGGGATGGATTTAATCAGAATGGAGCGAAAACTATTTTCAAAATTAATATAACGCCAGCAGCACCCACAGTCTACCCCTGTTAATTTAAAGTCACTTAATTCAAATTATTCGCTAATTCAATTTTTTTTTGTGCTGAGGAAACCTCCTGTGTTGTGATATTTCAATTGCTTAATTTTAATTGCTGGATAATTCAATTTTTTTAGTGCAGAGAAACACCTTTGAATGAATAGGAGTAGACTGTACCATGTGACTGAACATGCCAAAAAGCATTGGAGTTGTGCCCAGGAGACTGCAGAGTTTCTCTCTGCATATGAAATGAGATTGAAAGACTGCCAGAGAGGGAAACAAGAGACCTCGGAAAAATAATTGTTTACTTCAACAACGATGAAAATATTACAGATAATTAAATATCAACATTGAAGATAAAAGTATGTGCTTAGGTGTTGCTATCAGCTTGCACTAATACGCACAAAATATAAAAATGTCTGTACCGTGGCTGCAATACTGGAGGAATTCAGTGCAGGATGTAAACACTGGGGCCGAAATTCCTTGGGGCTTCTGCCAGTCTCTCGGTGTAACTCTGGCGGGAGACAGGTGGAACCCTCTGGAAAATGGCAGAGGCCCAACTTCCAGGAGTTTCTTCTCCATCTTGTGAAGGGCAGAATCTCTGTCCACCCCTCGCACAGCAAATGGCGACAAAGGGGCGGAGCCAGGAATGGGCACTACATCACGAGTTGGGAGCCGGCATATCAGTGGAGGATGTTACACCCAATCAGGTGAGCCATATCAGCATAGGTGGATGTTTGGGTGGGGGGAGGGGTTCAGGCCTGGGAAGTAGCATGGACTCTCAAAGAAAGTCCACAACATTTTTTTTTAAAAAAAGAGAGATCGAGCCCCTAACACAGGGGGGGTCAAAGAAAACATGGCTGGGGTTCTGGGCAAAACCCCCCAACCTAAGGGTGGGCACCAAAGTTTCCAGTCACTATGGGAAGATGGGCATGGGAGATGTGCCCGAAATGCTGTTTGTGCCTGCCTATCCCATGTTAATAAGATGCCCTCGTACGAACCCCACAAGCTCCAGTGGAATTAGTGCTAGACAGCTGTGGCGGGCATGACCCATGGATTTTTTGGCCTCACTATGTAAAAAGATGAAAAATGACGGTGAAACACTCTTAGTGTTGCCTATGATAGGGCTAGATGGTCCCGAATTAAAATTTGGCCGTTTACAAATTCAAGAAAAACTGGTTGGTAAAATTTGGGAGGATATTCATTTCAGGATGTGACACAGACTTTGAATGATGGGATGTGGATGTCGCCACAAAGGCCAGCATTTATTGCTCATCCCTAATTGCCCTCAAGAAGGTGGTAGCTTGCTAGGCCATTTCAAAGTTAAGAGTCAACCACATTGCTGGAGTCACATATAACCGGGTAAGGACGGCAGATTTCCTTCCATAAAAGACATTAGTGACCCAGAAGTACGACAATCTGGTAGTTTTATGGTCACCATTACTGATGCTAGTGTTTTATTCCAGATTTATTGAATTGAATTTAAATTCCCCAGCTGCCACAGTGGGATTTGAATTCGTGTCTCTACGATCATTAGTCCCGAACTACTGGATTACTAGCTCCAGTAACATAACCACCATGCTACCGTACCCCAGATGCTTAGCCTAGAAACCAATGGAAATGTTTTCAAATGGCTTCAGAGGCACACGTTGGATACTGTGAGGGAGCAAGTGAAGTTTAAAAGATTAAACCATCTTTCAACGGTAACAATTTCTTACTCCTGTCAAATGCGGCTAACCATCCACAGAGTGAATGCATCCTCTTCTTTCACAGGAACTTCATGTACTTGGAGTTAGAAATGTGTTGGGCGGATCAGTAATAACTTTTGATCCTTGATCTTACAGCTGTCCAAAATCTCAAAACCATCTGTTCAGTGCAAACTTCAAGGCCTCAATTTCAAGGGAGGTGTCATCCATGGAAAGGTCAAAGAATAAGGTGTAAAAGGCCTTTTGTTATACTGTATTGATCACACATTAGTGTCAATGCTTACTTATTTAAATTAGCAACATGACTAAAGGAGCAATTTTCAAACATTGTGTAAATCGGGCGGACGAACCGGAAGTGGAATGTTACGGGGTGGGGGGGGGGGGAGGTGGGGAGGAATTTCTGAGGGTGGGGGGTTGGGACACGGAGGGACTGGTAGTGGGCGGAAGGATTTTCGTGCTCCTCCTGGCTCCACATAAATCATTTGCAAAGCTTTTTTGAAAAATTAATTTTCTGAGCGGCCTTCGAAGAGCAATGGTTCGGCCGCTCAGACGCTCGGTTCCACATTGCATGTGGTAAGTGGGCTCCCGCCTGTTTGGGCCGGAGTGCGTTCCAAAATGGCGGCCGGATGTCAGCAGGGAAGAGGCGGTAAGTGCTGTGCTTTGATTTCTGGCCTGTTCCCACCCCCTTCTCACTCTAAAACAGAGACGACTCCCCGCCTGCCGTGTTTAAACCTATACAATTAGAAACAAACATTTAGATCATCATTTTGGGAAATCATAACAATATAGTTATACATGTAAAGTATATTGCATACATCAGCATATATATACGAAATAGGATTGATATTCTGTATCAAATAGCGCAATTGCATTTCTCTGCACACATCCTGCGGAATCAGATAAAATATTACAATACGTTTCGATTGGATCAGATGAAGTTTTCTAACCCCTATCGGATGCCAGTTGCCCTCAATAATCCCAAAATATGTCTTGTTAATCACCAGGTGTATGAAACGGATCCTTTGCCATTCAGAGGGTTAAAATATCTGATAATGGAATTTAGCAGTTATAAATATTTCAGAAACATCCTGGAAAGATCAAGGCATGCCCTTCAGCTCTGATGTCAATAGAGGTCGAACTGTGACAGTGACATCATTGAAGATTGCTGTTTAAACACTAACCAGCAGCCTCTCCCAACAGCAGTTAACTCTTACCCTGCTCAGTACACAGGAACTGCACCTGGCTTACAGTACCATTGCTGTGACTGGCAATTTAAAGACACATTCGTTTCCTCTCTGCGGTAAATACATTTTCTAGTTGAAATAGATCACAATTGTTAATAGACACAGTACAGATAACTGAATGAATTTCTTTCACACATAACAAGAAGTCCCAAAGATTCACAACCCTCACTCAACTACACAAGCCCACAGCCATGAGAAAAGATGAGAGAAGCTGTAATAAGACAAATAAGGCAGATATTACATATGGATAATTGTGGAACCAAATCAGTCTGAGAGAGTGGCTAATAATAAACAACAATTAGAAACTTTAAAAATTCACAATAAATGTCAGCGATTAAAATTATCAGTAATATTTCTGAACTAAACCGAGTGGGGGTTAAATTGGATAACCCCCAGAAACGGGCGTGGGGATCGTGGTGCGTGATTAACCCGCTCCTGTTCATTACATTGCAGGTTAATTGCATGTTAAATGGTGCTGTCTACTCTTTTAAATGATTGCAGCGTGCAGTCAGTGCTCCCCGCGCTGTTCTTTGGGTGGTGGCAAGGGCTGTTCCCTCATAATGGCCAGGTTGTGCAGCATACGACTACAAATCTTGAAACCCGCTCAGCTGAGTACAGCAGGGCTCCTCCAGTGCGGTCCAGGCAACGGAAGCATTGCTTGAGGACACCGAAAGTGTGCTCGATAATGTTCCTTGTGGCAGCATGTCACTCACTGTAGGCCTGCTGTGTACGTGTGCGTGGGTTCCGGACCGGAGTCATGAGCCATGTCATGAGTGGATAACCCTTGTCGCCCAGCAGCCAGCCTTTGGCTTGCCGTGGTGGGTCAAATACAGGTGGCACAGAGGACTGTCGCAGAATAAAGGAATCGTGACTGCTTCCAGGATAACGGGCATTCACCTGCATGATGAGCTGCCTGTGTTCTCATACCAGCTGCACATTGAGGGAGTGGAATCCCTTTCGGTTCATGAAAATGGCGGAGTTGACATGAGGCGCATGCAAGGCAATGTGCGTGCAGTCAGTGGCGCCCTGCACCATGGGGAAGCCTGCAATCCGAGCAAAGCCTTGTTCTCACTTCGCCTGCTTGTCTCTGGCAAGAGGGAATAAGATTAAACTGTCTCTCTATGCATAGAGAGCCTCAGTGACCTCCCTTATGCAGCACTGTACCACAAACTGCAAGATGTTGCTTATATCTCCACCAGCAGCCTGGAAGGAGCCAGATGCATGAATGTTAAGAGCCACAGTCACCTTGACAGCCACAGGCAATACTATCCTTGCCCTACTTTGAGGTTGTAGTTGTGGCTGCAGCAGTTGGCAGATTTCAGTCACGACCTCTTTTGTGAAGCGAAGACGTCTCATGCATTGGTCGTCGCTGAAGTTGAGGTAAGAGAATTGCTCCCTCAGTGGATGAGGCCTCCTGCTGAGAGCCCTTCTCCCCCTCCTCCTCCTCCCTCTTCCAGCAGCTTGTCCTGCTCTGCGTGGCCTCTCTTCATTCTCCCAGTCATGCTCAATTCCAAGAGGAAGCCCTAACAGGCCATCCATGTCTGGAAGCAACTTGTTTCAGCACAAGCTTTTAAATCAACAAAAAAGTACTTCAGCACCAGGCAGACCACTTTCTGTCAACTATTCAAACTTTAGGCAAGTACAGGAAAGCTCCAAAAACGTGTACAATTGCACCAGCAGCCAGAAGAAATGATCCAGCAACTAACCGGTAAGAAGTTCATGATCCCTTTAAATAGCGCTGGTGGGGTGTCCTTTATTTTGTTTAATGTCATGTTCGGATGTGTGAGGCAAAGACAGAGCATAGGCTGGAGTGTGGAGTTCGAAAATGGCCGCACTGGTGTCAAATCAACGTTGCACATTGATTGACGTTATAATCTGCCTGCTCTGCATGCTGCCGGCGGCTGTTAGCTGCGTGCGCACAAACCCCTTTACCAAAATGCCGTTCGGCAGACTTCCCATCGGAAGTGTGCGCGCACATCTCGGACCCCATTTTCGAGCATTAGGAGGCCGGGTAACGCCTAGAAAATGGATATCCTCCTTAATTCTTACAAGTGTACAATTTTCTTTTAAACATAATGATTTTCATACTATAACCGATTTCATCATTACAATGCAGCTTTAAATGAGAGTACCCTTAAGGTGAGTAAGACGGCTTTTTACCATCTCCTTCATATTAAACACGTCCTATTGAATTATGGAAAATGAACTGTGCCTGAGCAACGGGCCTCCACATTGGTGTTTATTTCTACCTCAGTTTTAGATCTCCTAAAATTGAAATTGAAACTAAAGGTTGATGCTGAAACCACAGACACAATCCTCCCTGACCAAGATAAAATATTGTTCCTCAATGAAACCACCAGAAAATATGAACAGATAGTTACCACTACAACTTATAACAAGCACAAGAACCAGAAGGATAAGAGACCTCCCCGATGAGGCCACCATCACTGCCAGGTGCCCAGACGCACCTCCGTCACCATGGAGAAGAGTGAAGGCCCATCTGTGCGGTGCCTCGAGAATCCCTTCAGACATCTTGGTTATAAAGTGTAACTCTTCGACTGCTTGCTTAACTGTGCTGTTGTTCATGCTGGCTTGTGTTCAATAAACCTTCTCGGATACATAAATATCATGGATATGTTTGTCTCATAGTGTTTGTTTAACAGTCACAACATTGCAGTCAAGCAGCAGGCCCACGACCTGGTTTGTCATCCGACCTAAAAATAACCTGGAACGATGCTCCCAGACGGAGGCCTCTCGCATAGCGTGACAATTTGCAGTGTACATGTTGTGAAATTTGCTGTTGGCATCAAGTTATGTGGTTATATAACAAGCATAAAGGAGATTGATTGCAATCAAATGGATATGGACCAATTGCACAGATGGGCTGAGGATTAGCAGATGAACTTTTTATGTGAATAATTGTGAGGTAAAGCACATTAGAAATTTGTCCATGATGCCAAGCTGAAATGTTAAATGATTGGTGGGGAGGGGGCGGGGGTGGTTGGGGTGATTGTTAATCATTGTATGAAAGTATCCAATCGATGTGTCGCTGTTAGGAATGAGGCTAGCCAAGTAGTATAAATGAAAACAACAACAAGTTGTATTTATATAGCACCTTTAATGTAGTAAAACGTCCCAAGGCGCTGCGCAGGAGTATTTTAAGACAAAAAAATTGACACCGAGCCACATAAGGATAAATTAGGGCAGGTGACCAAAAGCTTGGTCAAAGAGGTAGGTTTTAAGGAGCGTCTTAAAGGAGGAAAGAGAGGTAGCGAGGCGGAGAGGTTTAGGCAGGGAATTCCAGAGCTTAGGGCCTAGGCAACAGAAGGCACGGCCACCAATGGTCGAGCGATTATAATCAGGGATGCTCAAGAGGGCAGAATTAGAGGAGCGCAGATATCTTGTATTGGAGCCTTGTATAGGTCATTGGTGATACCACATTTGGAATATTTTTGCAATTTTAGGCACCCTGGGCTAAAACTTGAGTCGCTACTTTTAGCGCCCCGAAGAAATTAGCGCCCCCCGCGCCGGAAATTGACTGGTTGCGCCCCAAGAGGGAAGCGGGGTGCTACTGGAAGTGTCCCGCCCCCCTCTTGGTGCGCTGCGAGTGAATATCACGCTGTGGTATTGCAGGCCTTCCTCCCCTTCTTAAAGGGGAGGGGCCTTGCGCAGCGCGACCCGGGGCCCAGTTGGGCCCCCGGGGATCGGGAGTGCCGGCAAAAGAGCCCGGCACTCAAGAGAAGTGCTGGACTCTTGGAGCGCGGCTGGCACTCCGCGGGGGTGGGGGGTGGTTCAGGAGGCCAGGGACGGGAGCGCAGGCAGGTGCTGGCAAGCGGCCAGCAACAAAACTGGCCGCCCCACAGCTCGCCTTTAAATAGTGCCTCCCCGGCCGCAGGTAGGCCCCCCTGACTCTGTCGGACATAGCGTCCGGCGGTAAGTCAAGGGGCGCTCCCGAAGATCATGGCCGGGGTGCGAGCGGGGCGCTGCGCACGGCGATGACGTCATCACCGGTGGCGCAGCACAGCGGGGCGCTACCGGTTAGCGCCACCGCTAACCTCCCGCTGAATTTTGCGGGAGGCGTGGGCGGCGCCGCGCCCAGGCGCGAGTTGCTTTGCGCCCCATTAGTGCCCTCTTAGGGTGCTAACGGGAGGCGCAAAGCAACCCAATTTCCCCCCCTAGCTTCAAAAAGCACAAGATGTTCAGAGATCAGTAACAAGGGTGTTTCCTTTTATTTCTAGGTTATGAGTTACTCATGAGTCTGCAAAAAGCACCCAGTCCGTAAAAAGTCAAGTCTATAAAGACCACTCCAAAAAAAGCACTCACCTGAAGCACAATCAACCTGTGCAGCAACAGCGAGGAGAAGTCTCGCCGACCACCACTGACCAAGCACTACAGGTGAAAGGCAAATGGAGAATCTCCGCACCCAATGTAAAGGGGTTTCAGCCAATCAGTGCTCCCTGACGAATTTCAAATCACAGCACCAGGTGATTGACAATTTCCCTCCAATTTAAAAGGACCGGGCTTTCACTCTGCGTGGGAAATGCAGCCAATGCAGCTTTTCCTGCCCAAATTAAATTCTTTCCAGTGAACAAGATTGGCCCACTGGTTGGGAGTCTGCGGGCCGGATGAAAGTGTTCCATGGGTCGGATGTTTAACACGACTGTATTAGAGGGTGCCTGGCACCAGTGTACCCCATACCCCAGCTAAAAGTCAGCACCTGTAAGAGAGGAGGCGAGGGGGATAATTGAGGAGAATACGTTGGAGAGAAAACGATTTAACAAAATTTACTTGGACTGAGTGCAGAAGTGGAGATCACACATCAAATTCACAAGTCTCCAGTAAGACCAGAGATTCGAAGAAATATGTTTTTTGCACAGGGTAGTGGTGATGCTGAATGGATTCCCAGGAAAAGCAATAAATGTAATGTCAATTAATTCCTTCAGAAAGGATCGGAGAAACATTGCTGTCTCTGACCCCTTCTGGATTCCCATGTGCGCCTATACTGTAATGAGCATATGATGTTCCACAGTGTACATTAGCAAATGTAATGTGCTTTCGTGACGGAGTTAATTTGAAGGATTCCAACTCTTTCTAATTGGGTTTATTGACATAACCACGGTGGTAGGCTTAACTGTTTATCAGTAACGATGGTATTCCTGTTTGGGTAATAAATGTAGGAAACTACGACAATGGAACTGTGGTAACACAATACAGCTTCCTGTGACTCGAACTTTATTGCATCACTTCCTGTGATTAGTCCAGGATAAATACTGGACTGATCAGTTGGATCTGGAGAGGCATAGAGTAAGACCTCTTTTGTATGTAGCACCTTTTTAGTTGATTAAAGCTTACTTTAAGTTCACCACGCGTAAGGCTCATTCTTACGACAGGAACTATCTAAAATGCTGAAATATCTGGAAGTCAGAAAATCACCAACCAATTATTACAAAGACAACAGAGAACTATAAAGTCTGCAGGTAATAGCCTGTTCAGAACCAAAGAAATAAACTGATTAGTCTTAAATGTTCCAACAGGCAATGTGCCATTTACTGAATATAGTTATTTCTCCCATTAAGTTTGTTCCTATATACAGGAAACTCTCGTTTAAACGGCACCTAAATATCCAGAATTCTCTAATTACCGGCAGAATTCATACTCCGAAAACTACAGTATACAGTCGTTTATAAGTTTTGTTTTACTGTTAAGTAATTAAAGAGTTATGGATTACCTTCAACTGGCATTACTATACTTAATCAAGCATCTTCCACCATCCATTTAACACAACATTCTGCAGGGAAGTACCCAATTATACTGCACATTTCTCGATTTTTTTATTTTTGTTCGTTAAAAATAGCCTCGGTAGATATACCTCTCTGTTATCCGGAATTTTTAATCAACCGGCAACATCCTTCGGTGCCGGATACGAAAGAGTTTTCTGTACTTGATGAGAATGCCAAATGTCATGGAAGGATGATTGTTCTCATAGCATGGCGTACATAGTGTTCTCTGACTATGATTTTGACCACAAATTCTTCAGCCAAACTAATTTAGAAGGGAGCAAGGAGGATTTCTAACTCATCAGAATGCACCTTTGTGCAGCCAGTTACAATGATCCGCCAGTTTCAGTTGCTTATTATTCCATGCCAATGTTCAGGACAAGTGTTTTTTTTTTGCTGCATGACAACCCACACTTAATCCTGCAAATTTTTACGCAAACCTAATGTGAGTTGCTACCCAATTGTACATAAGAAGCCTCTGAGATGATGACAAAGATGGTTTCTTCGTCATAACAAATCATTTGCCACAACAAAGCACTTGCCCTGTGTTCCTATCGGACCCTGCAAACAATGCCATGGCTTTCCTCTGAAGAGGATTTTTTGCTCTCATTGATGATCATGCCTCAGAATGGGATTTCCATTAAAAAAAAGACATATTACATGGCATTGTGGTCCCTACTCATCACATATCCACCAACGCAAAGAAGATACATCTTGGAACACTCGCAGAATTGTTAAATTCTATGATATTCTTACAGTGCTTCCTTCTGATGTGCTGAAGTGGAATATTGATGGGTGAGCCTTCGCTTGTCATCACACTTATCTGTATCTATGAATGTCCCAAGGCCTTGTTGCCAAGTCTATGGGGGAGAAATTCGGTATCGCCCCATTTGGGGTGTAATTATCGGCTGGGCGCAAAGTTTAATGCCTGACGCTAATTATCGCCTCTGACTGCAAACTTGGCTTCTATCACCCCTGGAGGTGATTGGAGCGCTAAATCAGGCGCTACACACCTCTCTTAAGGCGTTAACGCCGAGGAGCGAGGCGCTACCTCAGAGCGCTGGCGAAGTTCATGTGATGTCAGTCAGCAATGGAACACAGACACACTGGCGCCGGCCAGTTCTTAAAGGGGAGGGTCAATCTTGCTTTCCATCCACACCCTGCTCATTGCAGCCTTGAATCTCGGCCTGGAGAGACCTGTACATCAATTCTGCTGGAAAGAACAATGGAGAGGCCCAGAGAAAGAGCTCAGAGTGCAGCCCCCAGAGTCTCTTCTAAATCGATGCAAGGAAGGTCAAATCAAAATGAACCTGCAAAGTGCTGCTCAGTACCCAAAACTCCTTCACACAGCGTTGAATCTCTCCAGAAGTCTCTCTCTCTCTCTCTCAGAATGCATGGTGCAAAAATGTCGCCGACAAAAAAAGGCAGGAAGCGGTCACCTTTAAATAGCACTCCCCCAGTCCCTTCCCGACTGCAAAACGTTCCCCTCAACCTGTCATTGCTAGCGGCAGGCGGAAAGGCAGGGGGCGCCACTCAATATCCGGTCCGGGGCGCTACCAGGGCGTTGCACGCTCGACTGACGTCACGATCTGCGGCCGCAGGAGATCGTGGCAGTAGTGTTTAGCGCTGCCGCAAAATGTCTGGTCAATTTCGCGAGCGGCGGAAACATCGCCGCGCTCGGGCGCTAGTTGCTTTGCGCCCCATTAGCGCCCTCTTAGGGCGCTAACGGGAGGCGCAAAGCAACTGAATTTTTTCCCCTATGTCTTCTCTAGGTAGTCAATATAATTCAACTATAAATAATTCTGAGATTATGAAGCATGTCAGAAGATTGTGCATTCTATTCTCCAGCAGAATAAGTGGTCAAGTCGTTAAATGCTCTGCAAACCTTTTCCCTGTGGGGAACGTTATACTGAAGTTTGGTCATAATATAAGGGTGAAAGTGCTAGTGTCCCTATAGATAGAATCCAGAAAAATCAATCAATTACTGGATGACATGTGATTCCTGGTGATAGATAGCGAGGAGTTTTCAAATGATATTTTGCCACAAACATATAGCTCCAGTGCCTCCTCGAATAGTGCTTAGTTCTTACTGACCCATGGATATTTTTTCTTTATTTAGACAGTCTCACAAAATAGGGAGCTACACTAAAATAAAAACAGAAAATGCTAGAAATACTCAGCAGGTCAGGCAGCATCTGTAGAGAGAGAAACAGAGTTAGGGGGCGTGATCTTGCCAGCCCCGGGGAGGCAGGTATGGAGGCAGGACTGCCGGGAAAATGGCAGAATCTGGGGGCGGGTGCCCATCCCGCCCCAATCCACCTCTGTGCCATCTTGCCAGGACGCGGGTAGCCGACCCGCGCCGGGTCCCGTCTCCTTGGAGGCGGGAAGGGGATTACAGCCACTTAACTGCCTGTTAACAGGTAGTTAACAGGCAGATAAGAGGATTATCCCATTTTACCCACACAAGTGCGGGCTTCCCGAAGGCTCCGAACCCCACCAGGGTCACCGAGGCGAGCAGTGGGTCTGCGGGGGTTGGAGGTGTGCAAAAGTGCGCTGTGAAGCTAAGTGATGGGTGCAAATGTGGAGAGGTAAGTATGTGAGGTGAGTGGAAAATGTTAGTAAAAGTTTACTTACCTTTATTTCTTCCTGCAGGCTTCAAGAGTTGGGTATGCGGAGAGTCTCGCACCTCCGTGGCAGAGATGACAGATGGCCGTTGCATTCTCCAATGCAATAACCATCTAATTTCTGCAAAAGAAAGAGGTTTGATGAGGTCTTGACGTTCTCTGTAACCGACTTTCCCTTCATTGGCCTGCTGAGCCCGTTGGGCGGGCTTAACAAAGTCAATCAAGGGAAAATAACGTGGGTTGGCCAGAAGTTGTTGGAGGCGGGACTGAAACCCGACAAGTGGGAGTCCCGCCTCCAAAAGCTCCCCATTGGCAAAATCCAGCCCAACGTTTCAGGTCGATGACCCTTCGTCAGAACTGACTTCGTTCTGATGAAGGGTCATTAAACTGAAACGTTAACTCTGTTTCTCTCTCTACAGCGGCTGCCTGACCTGCTGAGTATTTCCAGCATTTTCTGTTTTTATTTCAGATTTCCAGCATCCGCAGTACTTTGCTTTTGTATTAGGGAGCTACTCTGCTGTCTTGCACAGAAGGGAACAAAAATGATCTGCATTTGCAAAAAAAAAACTGAGGATCCTTTCAAGGTTGCAGATGCTAAAAAGAAGACCTTTAGAGGCAGAATCTGAAAGATATTGGAGCTGAGAGATGTGTTAGATTTAATTACTCATAGTTTCTCATAAAAAGAGATATAAGCAAAACATTGATCAAGGCCATTTTAATAACTTCTAGAAATTAATGTAATTGCCTTAATATATAAATGTAATTGTTATAAGTTCATAGCAGTCTGGATTTCATAAGGTATTTAAATACCAATATCCTTAGATTGACAGGGTGAACTTTGAGAAGAAAATCGGCTAATTTGCATAAATTTACATATTGGTTCACAGTGCAAAGATTGTGGATTAAGCCAGTTACTATCATATAATTATGACCCTCTTGTAAATTTTAGGCAATTTATTCCTAGTGCTTACAGTTGTGTTTGTACAGAAAAATATGCGATCCATGTGTTACTCAATGCAGTTATTTTGCAAGATACGTTTAATAGCAATTTATTCCCTTCTTCTGAATCAGCTATATAAAATGACCTACAAAAAATAGAGAGCCTAGAGCATAACAGCCCCTTCTCCTGAACCTCCCATGTGATTAATTCTTTGGTTCAGATGTCAATTAATCTAAGTGTAATGGTTCTGGGGAATTCTGCATGAGATGGTTTTGGGACCAGTGGGGCCGCTCGGCTCCTGTTGCAAGCCCGTGAGGAAGCTTTAGCATCTCGTTCAGTAAGTGCTCAGTAAATAACTATTCCTGTGACTTGTATTTTTTAAGCCATCACATTTGGCAGCAACTTGTGCCTCTCACGCCATTAAAAACTCAACCTTTGCCACCAATTCAGTCGCCTCTGGTTGTTTTCTGAAATTCTTTCCTTGATGTCTGCAAGCTGTCTGGTGATCAAAGAAATTGAACCCTTGAGTTGATCCATGTCTACAATCACTGCTGTCCTCGTGCAGAACATTTAAGAATTGATGAACTGCCTTTTCGATAGGACTGCCCCATGTTATTATTTTACAAGATGCACTTAATATGACTAGATTTGTACATGTGCCTGCTTGAGAAATAGCACGGCAAGCATTCGGGAGGATGTGGACAAATGCCATTTTTGTTTTTCTGTTAATATTTTACGTGGGAGTCGGTATCCTAAAAAAACTAGTGGCAAGTTATGTCAATTGAACTGTGAAAAGCTATTATTTCAGAGGATCCAGTGAATTTGTGCAGATGCACAAATTATGGTCAGTAGCATTTTGAATAAGTTGTAATATTTGGAAAGTTGAAGTGGGGAGTCCAGATACGAGACCGTTGGAGGATTCAAACCATGAGATGATAAAGGCATGAACTAGGGTTTCAGTGATGATGGGAAGGGAGGTTGGGCAATGTTGCACAGGTGGAAGAACGCAGTCTTGGTGACTGAACAGATATAGGAGGCAGCTCAGCTCAAGGGTGAGCAATATGCTTAAGCTTTGGACATCTTGGCTTAGCCTGAGATAGTAGCCAGGAAGGTTTATGGAGTCAAGACCAGAGGCACATCGAGAATTTCCAGCAAATTCCCCAGGTTCTAATTCCTTCCCTACTCCACTCCAACATTTGCCTATTATATTATAAGTTATCTAACTGAACTACATCCCCAAACCACCACAACATGAAGCATATGTTTTTGCTAATTATGTTATATGTCATGTAGTCAATAATAATAAAATGTCAAGCTTATTCAGCTGGTAAATATATTTTTTACAAATCACATTAAGCATTCAAAAACTTAAAGTGTTACCACTTAATGTAAAGTCCATGGAAGTGACAAGCCTAATTCCTATGAGAAGGATAGATACTTACTTAATCCTTTAATACAGAAGCACCTTGGCAGTACGTGTTGCGCATAATATTTTCTCAACCTTTATTAAACTTTTAACCTAGTCAGCAAAGCCTTGCTTATCTTGCATGACATATTACATTTCTAGCAGTTAAACAGTTGCAAATTACTTTAAACATGAAAGAACAGCATCAAAATTGATAGTAAGGAATATATCGTATTTCTTACCTCATTCATTGGAAGGGGGAAGAGGTTTTCTCCATTGTCTCATTACAGCATATGATCTTCAATATTCCTGTCTTTCTATTAAACATGGGGGTTCCATAGCAGAAGGTGCGCAGGCCTTTCTCTAGGAGGAAATTCAAAGTAATGCTTGTGTTCAGGAAGGCTGACTGTATTTCAGAATATTTTATTCCCCTAACTGTTTCCCCTCCTTTTTGGAAGGTACTGACTCTTTCTTGGATGTAGTCCCACAAGTGCCAGAAGCTGTCCAATTCCCCATCCAGCTAGCCATTTTTCATTTGTGATCCCTATCCAGACCATTTTCTTTCTGTCCATACCTGCTGCACGCTTTTCAAGGGCTAGGGCATCAAAACAGAATGTGTTCTGGAGTATGAATAAATTGGAATTGGCATTTATTCCCGCTGACTACAAATACATCTTACAAAAGATAATTTCCTATACATCTATATATGAACTTTCGAACCGTCCAAAAAGCTATCTTTCTTGCTATCAGTCTTCTTCTTTTCATGAAAACTTTACTCGCTGGGACTGTCTGGAATGGGGTATGAACCCTACACCTTCTGGCCTAGAAGTGGGACTGCTACCACTGTGCCAAAGGCTCACTCTGGATTGTACAGTTATTCCATGGAACTTAGATGGAAATGAGGGCATTCATTTTTTAAGTGAGAAGGCATTTGTTTCGAGATCCTACAAGCAAGACCTGAAACCATCCAATATCATGAGCGCATTTGGCAGGAAATGACTAATAAGAAGGTGGCAATAGGATGTTCACCTTAAACAGACAATCTTTCCACCAAAAGTATTTTTCCCCGAGTCAAGCGTGTGCTAAAAAACAATGAAAATTCAGTATAAAACGTGTAACAATCACACAGACAAGGACACAAAGTTCAGTGCTTCATAATTTGAGAAGAACACCCAGTTTTGAACTCTTGTTGTCATGCTTCTATGAGGAAATTACTGTACTGGAAAATGTATTGGCTAAGGAAAGAGTACAACACTGGCAATGAGAATGAAATGTCTCAAAGTTACAGGATTAATTTTCATTAAATTGCAGAATGATTTTTAAATTACACTCTTGTTTATCCAGATTTTGTTAATCCTTCAGAATTTGTTTTTGACACACTGAGCTTAATTTGGTTTTGCACTGAATACATACATGGCAAAAGAGATTTGTTTGACCTTACTAACTCTATTCTACTTATGCCAGTTTGACTCCGTTAGTAGCACTCTTGCCTCGAGTCAGACTGTTGTGGATTCAAACTCTACTCCAGGTCTTCAGCACATCATCTCAGCCAATATTTCAGTGCAGTACCGAGGGAGCGCTGTATTGTCAGAGGAGCTGTCTTCGGATGAGATGTTAAACCAAGTCCATCTGCTCAAGTGGGCATGAAAGATCCCATGGGACTATTCGAAGAAGAACAGGGAGGTGTCCTGGCCAACAAAATAGGCTGGTCACTCGTCTCATTCGCTTTTGTGTGATCTGGCCATGTGCAACATGAATGCCGTATTTGCCTACTAAGTAATAATGAAGGCACTTCAAAGGTAATTCATTGGTTGTGAAACACTTTTGGATATCCTGAGGACATGGAAAGTGCTATATAAATGCAAGTTCTTTCTTGCTTTCCAATTCAGAAGTAATGCACTGGATGTGAAGCAATACCGGATGTCATGCGGTGTGATGAACCACCGTGGAAATGCAAGTCCTTTAATTATTGCAAAGCACAATACTGAGGGCTTAAAGATCCTCAAAGCTGAAACATGACGTTTTCGCAAAAATGTAATGAATTTACTTTTTAAGGTGCTGGAAAAAAAACTGTTGTATGCTTGTGGAACTTTATTGTGCAAATTGTGTATTGAGAAACAGGCCGTGGGAGCAGTGGACAACTGTGTTGCACTGCAAAATGTAGGTTGTGGATTTGTGCCTGTAATCTCCCTCGCATAGAGTTCCTGATCTTGGCAGTGCCATTGTGATAGGCTCTAGGCAGAGGCAATGTGCTTCCCCATTTTAATGGTATATCTTTGCCCTAATTCCAGTCAAAATAACAAGTCCAATGTGATGCACACAATTCCACCATTTCAAAGTACACTGCAATAAAAAATGGCGCATCGCAAACGGATTCTCAAAGCTTTGAAAATTGACGCCTAAGTTCTGGCTTCTTGATTAAAATTGATTTTTGTTTGGCCTACATTACTTTTAGTAACGGGGTTAAAAGTTCTTCTTTGACTGCATCTGCTTATGAATGGTCTTCATTCACAAATGCCACGTAGATAACAATAAAAGGAAAATAGAGCAAAACATTCAATTCACCAGGCACCCAGCCCAAAACCTGAGGGACAGCTCTTCACAACAAGCTGAAGGATTGGAGCACAGAGCAGCTCAGGAACTTGAGACCATGACCACTGAGCTGTGAAAAGGTTGTTTTTAGTGTCGCTGGGGTGTACGATAAGAGAATATTTTTAACTGGTGAATTTCTTTTAACAGTAAGTTCTAATACAGCAAATTAATTTTAACTTCATCATGACTGATACTTGATTTTCTTTTTCAAAATAGATTTATTTTTTATTTTCAAACATACAGTTATAGAGTGTCACTGTACATCATCTGCTGTATACACATCACTGATATGCATTATATATGGCACAGTTAGAAAGAAAAGAAAGACTTGCATTTATATAGCGCCTTTCACAACCACTGGACATCCCAAAGCGCTTTACAACCAATGAAGTACTTTTTGAAGTGTAGTCACTGTTGTAATGTAGGAATCGTGGCAGCCAATTTGCACACAGCAAGCTCCCACAAACAGCAATGTGATAATGACTAGATAATCTGTTTTTGTTATGTTGATTGAGGGATAAATATTGGCCAGGACACCGGGGATAACTCCCCTGCTCTTCTTCGAACTAGTGCCATGGGATCTTTTACGTCCACCTGAGAGAGCAGACGGGGCCTCGGTTTAACGTCCCATCCGAAAGATAGGTTTGGCAATTTTGGCAAGGTTAGTGCTTTTGGGTGGTTCGTAGATGGCCTAGGTGGTTCGTCTTAGCATTTCCTGTGTTTAGACAGGAGATTGGGGGCGGGGAGCGGGTTATGTTTCAGGGACAATGTCATACTGGTTGTACAGTATTCCCCTCCTTAAATACCGCAATCCTAACACTACAGCCTTCCTCACGATGGATGAATAATCATATTCCTTTTTGCTATAATGCTATGCTTGTGTGGGAAAGTTGCTGGTATGATTATCTGTTGTTTCGAACAGGTTAGGAATGGTAACCAGACTTTGACGAATTATTCCTGCTTCAGCCCCAGTGAGTGCGTTACTTTTCTCTGGCTGAGCCATTGTTTACGGAGCCTTAATCTACAGTGGTCGAGTGGGAGTTTCTGCAGCTTCCGTGGGGGCACAGTTATGCTGGGGTCATGCCCACTGTGGAAATCTTGCCGCGATTTTGCCGGCACTCAGAGGGCGGGTTTGGAGGCGGGTCATAGGTTAAATTCGTTTTGATTGACGGCGGGTTGCGATCCCGCCGTCAACCCGCCTCCAAACAGCTTTCCCAAGTGTCGGGTCCCCGATTTGCGAATGGACCCGACACCTAGCGGCGGGAAGTGGATTAAAGGCAATTACCTGCCTATTAACAGGTAATTGCCAGTAGTTGTCAGCCTATTTTTGGATTTTGCCACTTCTGGCTCGGGTTTCCCGACATCCGGACACCACGCCAGGTAAGTGTGGCGTGTTGTGAGTCTGCTGTAATGTTTCTGGATTGATGACAGCTGCAGAAGTGGTGTGAAGGATCCAATGTTGCACATGTTGAGTCTCAGAGTAAAGAACATGTTGGGTACTGCATTTTTAATACATTTACAGATTTCTTTAGCTTACAAGTTTTTAAATCCATGTCCAGTGCCACCTCATTGGGAGAACCTTTCTCACCAGCGACAGATTGCTTCTGTCACCTCACCTGCAGCTGCCATCTATTCCAGCCTATGGAGGGAGTCATTGGAGAGCCTGGGTGCAAGAGGTCACCTTTGTGCAGTGATTGTCAGTGTTTTCAGCACCTCAATGCTGTCAAACACTGAGAAATCAAGGGGGAAAAATTGAGTCGCGCTCCCTTTGGGGTGCTAACTTCGCCGCGGCCAAAATTCATCAGTAGCACCCCGCTTCCCTCTTGGGGCGCTGCGAGGGAATATCGCGGCGCTACGTGCCACGGTATTGCAGGCCTTCCTCCCCTTCTTAAAGGGGAGGGGCCTTGCACAGCGCGACCCGGGGCCCAGCTGGGCCACCAGGGATTGGAGTGCCGGCAAAAGAGCCCGGCACTCAATAGAAGTGCCGGGCTCATGGAGCACAGCCAGCACTCCACGGCGGGGGGGCTGCTCAGGAGGCCATGGACGGCAAAGTGGGCAGGTGCTGGCAGGCGGCCAGCAACAAAAATGGCCGCCCGGCACCTCATCTTTAATTAGCGCCGCCCCCGCTGCAGGTAGGCCCCCCTGACCCTGTCGGACATAGCGTCCAGCGGTATGTCAGGGGGCGCTACCGAAGATCGCGGCCGGGTCGCGAGCGGGGCGCTGCGCACGGCAATGACGTCATCGCCGGCGGTGCAGCACCGCGGGGCGCTAACGGTTACCGCCGCTGCTAACCTCCCGCTGAATTTCGCGGGAGGCGTTGGCGGTGCCACGCCCGGGCGCTAGTTGCTTTGCGCCCTGTTAGCGCCCTCTTAGGGCTCTAACGGGAGGCGCAAAGCAACCGAATTTCTCCCCCCAACTGTCTAAATAAAACTGTGCGTGTGTTAACATTTCCTCCTATTTTGAGCGTTGAAGGAACTGGCAGTCATATGAGCAATCTGTAGTTAATTCTGAATAAACATCTTTTATTCCAGTGAGAAAGAAAGATTTTAAGAGAAGGGAGCACCATCCGTGGCTAACTAAGGAAGTAAAGGGAGGATGTTTCCCCTGGCTGGGGGGTCTAGAACGAGGGGTCACAGTCTCAGGATACGGGGTAGGGCATTTAGGACTGAGATGAGGAGAAATTTCTTCACTCAGAGGGTGGTGAACCTGTGGTATTCTCTACCACAGAAGGCTATGGAAGCCAAGTCACTGAATATATTTAAGAAGGCGATAGATAGATTTCTAGACACAAAAGGCATTAAGGGGTATGGGGAGAGAGCGGGAATATGGTATTGAGATAGAGGATCAGCCATGATCATATTGAATGGCGGAGCAGGCTCGAAGGGCCGAATGGCCTCCTGCTCCTATTTTTCTATGTTCTATGTTTCTATTACAAACTGAAATACGTTAACTGGGTGGTTTATCATATGTGGATGATTTTCCCTGTTGACTTAAGGTATAGCATTCCATGTTTATGACTGAAGGTGTAAAGAAAATTCAGAACCAAACTCTGATTGGTAAAAGCAAGTTTTAGCAATGGATCTCTCTTCACATTAACAACCCAACCAGCGACTTTGAAGAAAAAAAAATGTAAAATTTAATATCATATAAAACTGTTATGTTGGAGGACAGTCAATATCCTGCCCAGGCTTCCTTTATCTTGTGCACACATTTGTGCAATGGCAAGATCTTTGGTTTGACCCACTGCAGGATATGCAAATACCAGTGCAATCTGCGTTCAAATCTCCATGTGCAAAAAAAAAAATGTGCGTAGGTCCCCATGAAGAGTGCCTGTCTGCCTATTGATGCAAATTATCTGCACATATTGATACGAAGGGAGAAATCACAATCTATGTGCCATGTAGATGTGGCTTCACATGGCGTTTTGACCAAGCTAGTTGCTACATATCAGTTCCCAACCAGCTCACTTGCTGCAAAGCTGTAGCCATAAGTGCTGATGCTGCATAATCGGTTCACGAGCAATGTGGCTTTTGCAGCATATGTTAGCAGCTGGCGTTTTGAACATTTCTGGACTGGCCCAGTTCTGAGAGAGAAAATGAGGAAGGATTTGTTGCCAGACCATATGACTTTCCCAGCTGAACAGGCCTTGTTTCAAATGATTTGAGAGGAGCCTCACAACCCTCTTACAGGGAATGACCTAATCTCACTTCATCCTTTGCATGTGGGAAGCCTTTGTCCTTTTACAAAGAGCTAATTTGAGAGACTGGCTACAAGATCAGCTTTAGGAAGGCAGGCAGGCAGGCAGGCCAACGACAGGGCATGAGGATTCAACTGAGCTGCTAATCGAAATCGAAATATATTAGTCTGCACACAATGCAACTAGTCCTATGATCTCTCAGTTGGTCAATGGTCTGATGCTTCAGATAGGAAAGGAAAAAATACTGCAAGTGCTGAAAACACACAGCAAGCCCATCAGGGTAAGGCTAAGTTCATGCTTAATGAGAGACTCCTCTTCAGGATTGGGTCCGTTCTGATGTTCCGTATTCTACCCAAAGCATCACCCTTTCATCTTCTGTTGGTACATTTGAATATTTAAACGAAATGGAAAACAACACTTGTGTTTACGCAAAGTAGTACAGGGAGACCAGAGGAGGCCTTCTCGTGTACTGTAGGTTAAACCACATTTTATGTATTATGGCATTGAATTTCAGTGGGATTCTCCCGATCGCCTGCCGTAACTTAGGCAGAAGATCCGAGGAAACCTTGGAGAAATGGTGTAAACGCCAGAAACAGGCATGTGTGTTTTCTTTTCATTTGGGCCTTTATGCAGCATTCCCCATTTCAGAGTGTACTCAGGTGACCTGCTACTGCCACTCATATGTGAGAGAGAATGTGTGCTCACATTTCCTCTTATTTTGAGCGTTGATGGAAGTGGCAGTCAAGTGATTAATCTGTAGTTAATTCTGAATAAACATCTTTTAACTCATTCAGCCCTAAAAAAAACCCCAGGATTTTCTGTCATTTTCACTACAGCAATAACAATTTGCATTTATATAGCGCCTTTAACATAGTAAAACGTCCCAAGGCATTCCACAGGAGCGTTATCAAACAACATTTGACACCAAGCCACATAAGGAGATCCTAGGGCAGGTGACTAAAAGCTTGGTCAAAGAGGTAGCAAGGAACATCTTAAAGGAGGAGAGAGCGCTAGAGATCCGAGGAGGTTTAGGGAGGGAATCCCAGAGCTTCGGGCCTAGGCAATTGAAGGCACAGCCGCCAATGGTGGAGCTAAGAAAATCAAGGATGCGCAAAAGGCCAGATTTGGAAGAGCGCAGAGATCTCAGAGGGTTCTAGGGCTGGAGGAGGTTACAGAGATAGGGAGGGGCGAGGCCATGGAGAGATTTGAAAACAAGGATGAGAATTTTAAAATCGAGGCATTGCCAGTCCGGGAGGCTATATAGGTCAGCGAGCACAGGGGTGATGGGTAAATGTGACTTGGTGCAAGTTAGGACACGGGCAGCAGAGTTTTGGATGAGCTCAAGTTTATAAGAGTGTGCAAGGTGGGAGGCCGGCCAGGAGAGCATTAGCATAGTCGAGTCCAGAGGTAACAAAGGCATGGATTAGCATTTCAGCAGCAGGTAAGCTCAGGCAAGGGAGAAGACAGGCGATGTTACAAAGGGTCGGAAGCTCAGTTCAGGGTCAAATAGGACGCTGAGGTTGCGAACAGTCTGGTTAAGCCTCAGATGGTGGGCAGGGGGAGGGATGGAGTTGGTGGCTAGAGAACGGAGTTTGTGGCGGGAACCGAAGACAATGCCTTCTGCTCATGTCGGACAAGCAGCATGACAAATCAGAGACAGCGGAAGGGTCGAGAGTGGTGGTGGTGGTGAGGTAGAGCTGGATGTCATCAGCGTACATGTGGAACCTGACGCTGTGTTTTCGGATAATGTAGGCGAGTGGCAGCATGTAGATGAGAAATAAGAGGGGGCCAAGAATAGATCCTTGGATAGATGTTGTTTTATGTGATGGGAAAAGCTTGTAATGGGATGTTTAGTTTGGCTCTCCATTCCATGGCCACCTGAGATGCCGAGTGGAGAAATGAGGTGCCTCCCGCAACAGATCTCAGTGGGCAGGTTGATGTGATGTGTTCCATGGTCTGGGACTCACGGTCACAGTCACACTTTGGGTCGTCTCTCATCTTCCACTTGTGGAGCGGGTGGCCACATCGCCCGAGCCCTGTGCGGACTCGGTTGAGCGCTGCCCACTGTCTTCGAGGGAGGTCGAAGCCAGGGACCTCTGCTGTTGGGTCGGTGATGAGGTGTTGGTTCTTTATGTTGCGTGCGTCCCACGATTCCATCCATCGGGGTAGTGGGTCGATACCAGCTGCGTGAATATTGGCTGCTGTTTCCCAGAATGGCCGGCGTGATTTTAAGCACTTTCGTGGTGGAATTCTCAAGTCTTCGTGAACGGGAAGGTCGGTGTTGCTCATGATTTTTTCCATCTCACGGAGCACGGTGGCGTCGCAGCGAGTGGCAGGCGGGGCGACGTGGGACAGCACCAGGAGCCACTCAGTTGGAGTGGACTTGAGCGTCCCTGACACGGTCCTCATGGCGGTGTTTAGCTGCACGTCCATGATCTTTGTGTGGCGGCTGCAGGACCAGGAGGCAGAGCTTATACTGCAGCAGAGTAGACTAGGGCCACTGTTACGGTGCGAAGTGTTGGATCGATAAAGTGAGATAGCACATGGAGTCTTGACTGGAAATTCAAACGCTTGATACAAATTGCAACCAGTAGCTGTGTGTTATGAATCTAACACAACAGAGTCACTCTCATAGACCTCAACAAATGTTCCATGACTGACAGGACCTCATAATTTGCAACCACAAAAGTAGCTCATGGGTTAAATGGAGGGTAAGGAGAAGTGTCAAATAGTTTCTCAAAATATTTTGATATAAAAGGTGTTTTGCTGATCCTGATTCCCCAGACTATGAGTTCCAAGTTAGGACTAGACCCAATGAAAAGAAAAACTACAAATGCTGAAAATATGAAATAAAAATAGATAATGATGGAACTGCACATCAGGTCCATCAGTATATGAAAGAGAAAAGATAGGTTAATGGCCAGGTGGAGATCCTTCTGACTTAGATTTCAAACTAAAGCTATATATAATCGCTGTGCCAGATGCGATAAATACATTGAAAAATATTTCATACATAATATTTTCTACAAATTAATAACACATTAAGAACCTCAAATATTTATGAGGCAGTTATGGCTCTGTGTTTACTGAAATATCACTAATTGTTTCTGCAGTGGCATAACAGTTTTTCAATACGATGTTAATTATAGATTGCAATACCACTGCATTATTAAACAACTTTTTAAACAGTGCTGCTGATTGTAAGTTTGTTAAATTTGCTGCAAGAATTGGCAGTTTTACAGATTTACAGGAGGGCGCTAACGGGGCGCAAATCAACTAGCGCCTGGGCGCGGCACCGCTAATGCCTCCTGCGAAATTCAGCAGGAGGTTAGCGGCGGCGCTACCATTAGCGCCGCGCAGCGCCGCCGGCGATGACGTCATCACCGTGCGCAGCGCCCCGCTCGCACCCCAGCGATAATATTGGGTGGCGCCCCCCGACTTACCGCCGGATGCTATGTCGGCCGGGGTCAGGGGGGGCCTACCTGCGGCCGGGGCGGCGCTAGTTAAAGGGGAGGTGGCGGGCGGCCATTTTTGTTGCTGGGCGCCTGCCAGCACCTGCCCCCGTTGCTGTCCCCAGCCCCTGAGAAGCCCCCCCGCGGGGTGTCGGCTGCTCTCCATGAGCCCGGCACTCCTCTTCAGTGCCGGGAGCGTTTGCCAGCACTCCGGATCCCTGGTGGCCCAGCCGGGTGCCGGGACACGCTGCGCCAAGCCCCTCCCCTTTAATAAAGGGAGGAAGGCCTGCAGTACTACGGCACGTAGCGCCGCAATATTGGCTCTCAGCATGCCAAGAGGGACGCGAGGCGCTTCCAGTAGCGCCCCTCCTCCCTCTCGGGGCGCTACCTGGGAAAATCGGCCACGGGGATGCTAACTTTTTCGGGTTAGCGCCCCGACGAAGGCGGCGCCCCAAAGGGGGCGCTACCCAATTTTTACCCCATTATGTTTTCTTCACTATAATGCAAAAGTGTCAATATAAATGCAAAGTCAGGCCCTGATTCAAATCCAGAGGGAGGCAGTGTCAGATCCCCTTAAAGGGGCAGTCTACTAATTGGGTGTGTCATGGAGTGCAGAGTCAAACCGGGTTTCAAAAGTGCTCAGGGGATGCTTTGGACCTTTTGGGCATTTGTTAAACTCTTGTGAAGCTTACTTAATGACAACTTGCATTTATATAGACCTTGAACATAATAAACTTTCCAAGGTGTTTCATGGAGGTAAAAACAAATGGCGAGCAGTAGTAGGAGACCTATGGGAGGTGACCAAAGGCGTGGCCCAAAAGATAGCTTTAAGCAGACTTTTGGAGGTGGGGAGAGAATTAGCAAGACATAGGGCTTCAGGGAGATTGCTCTAAGAATATGGCCAAGATGGATGAAGATTCTTTTACCAGTGGTGGAATAGAGGAGGCCGTAATCAGAAGAGGGGAGATTGCATTCTGAGTGGTAGGGGTGAAGGAGGTTGCAGAGGTTGGGTGGGTTGAGATCATGTAGGGATATGCAAATGAGTGTAAGGATTTTGAATTTAATATGTTGGGCAATGTGCAGCCAATGAAAATCAACAAGGCCAAGTGATACAGGAGCAGGAATAAGTGTGGGATAGGATGGAGGTAGTAGAGTTTTTAAGGAAAGCCTTGGAGAAGTCAAGCCAGGAGTCTTGATGATAGCTAGAAAATGGGGTTTGAAGTTCAGTTCAGACAGGTCACTGAGGCAGCGCACTGTCAGGCTCAGCATGAATGAGTAGCCGGGGAAGGGCTGGAAACTGGGGCTAGAGTGTCGGGTCATTGGCAGGAGCTGAACAAAATGGCTTTGGTCTTAGCAATGTTAAATTGGTAGAAGTTCTAGTTATTCCACAACTTGATGCTGAGTAAGCAATGAGACAGCACACTTATAGTCATAGAGGCAAGGGTGGTAGTGGAACATCGCATGTCAAGGTGCATGTGGAAGCTGATCCCCGCCTACCAATAATACTGACAACGGGCAGCATGTAGCTGAGCAATAGGGAAGGGCCCAGAGTGGAACTGAGTTGACCGAGTGGGGGGGGCGGGAATGAGAGGAGAAGCCATTGCAGGATATGTGCTGACAATGATGGAAAAGATAAGAGTGGAGCCCAACAAGGACATGTCATGGGAACAGATTATGCAGGCGAGACGATGGAGGAGAATAGATTAGTCATCTAATTCGAACCTCACTGAAAGTTCTAGGAGAACAAGGAAGGCTAGAGTCACTTGGTTGCAGTCTCATAGGAGAGCCCCTGCTGCAATCTTAAAATGTTTAACATTGAATGGTCTCCTTCTGTGCTGTATCATTCTACGATTCTATGATTCAATGATTTAACTACCAGGATCACAGCGTAAGTAGAACTCTCTCCTTGCTGGGAGAATTCCAATCAGAGCCAGGCAGGAGGTGAGACAGTATAAACAAGGTACTGATTGGCTGACGAGTCTCAGACTGATAGCTACAGTATAAAAGCAACCTATTACTGCCTTTATACTCCAGGTGCTGGTTTGACACTGGCTCGTGCTTTGCGAGCCGCACAAATTATACTGTTGGCTCAACACCATTCTGTACATGCAAAAAGGTGGACTTCTAGGCTTCCAAACGAATCATGCATGCACTGAGCATTGGAACACCAGTGAAATTTGTAATGTGAGCTGATTGTTTTGTCCGCTGTTTCCTAATGTTAAAAACTTAAAAGGTGGGCCAGTAGTTTTAATAGATCATTTTGCGCTGGCTGCCATTATACTAATGATCTCCTTGAAGAAGTTTATTGCTTCTTGCCAAAATTTGAACTGCACTCAAATCAGCAACCTCAAATCAGAATTACACCGCCGTTTCGTACCATTAATATTAACAAGCTCTAGAAAGAACTTGCATTTATATAACACCTTATCATGTCTCTCAGAAACAACCTAAAGCGCTTCACATATAATGAATGACTTTGAAGCATAGTTGCTATTGCTTTGTAAGCGAAGACCTACAGGTGTTACATCAATGTTGTAATTATGCAACTGAGTAAATCCAGACAGGACATCAGTCGGTCTGCAAGCTGAATTCGGAAGCTAGCATGAGCTACTGAGAGCAAAATTGTTTTAAACTTTAATAAAACTAGTTTGTCATCTGATATGGGATTATGAGAATCCCTAACACAATCTCATATTAGAACAGATTGGGTGACTGCTTTGCGGAACACCTCCATTCAGTCCGTAAGGGTGACCCCGAGCTCCGCTCCGCTTCCACTCTGAGCTCTCCATCCTCGGCCTCTTACACAGCTCCAGCGAAGCTCAACGTAAGCTCAAGGAACAGCACCTCATCTTTCAATTAGGCACTTTACAGCCTTCTGGACTCAACATTGAGTTCAACCATTTCAGACCATAACCTTTGCCCCTATTTTTTCAGATGGCAGCTGTTGATGATTCTGCCATCCCCATTTGCAACATTTAACCACTCCCGCCGTCCACCCTTTCACAGACCGTCTCTTTTGTTCTTTCCTCCCCTCCCCCCGTTCCCTGCCTCTGCACCTGCTTAAAACCTGTTACATCTCTAACTTTTTCCAGTTCTGACGAAGGGTCACAGACCTGAAACGTTAACTCTGTTTCTCTCTCCACAGATGCTGCCTGACCTGCTGAGTCTTTCCAGCATTTTCTGTTGTTATTTCAGATTTCCAGCATCCGCAGTATTTTGCTATCGTACTAACATTAGAACACATGTGTCACATCAATGCATAAATTGCAGTAAAACTGATCTTTTAATATAAAGGAGTGACACCACCAAAACTTTAAGTTTAAAAAAAAATCAAAAACAGCAACCTTAAATATATAAAGGTGAAATTTCATTTGGGCCTTATGATAAAAAGAACAGCTAAAGCCAGGTTCTAAAGTATGTGCTAATCTTGTGAGTTCTGTTCTGTTTCAGATTGTTATCTTGAGACACCCTCACATATTACATAATGGTGAGGTTTTCGTCTCTCAAAATAACAGAGCAACCCCTCAACAATCGATAAATAGACCAATAAAATTAATGTTATTGTGGCGGATCGCCACCTAAACGGGCATTATCCACTTTTCCGTCCGTGGACACATATCGAGCACCTTGCCTTTAAGGCACCTTACCTTTAAGGCAGGAGTGGGCGGGGCCTCAGGATTTTTCCAGAGAATTCTGGGAGCAGCTGTTCAGCCATTTTGTACCATGCAGTTGTATTAAAAAGTCTCTCGTTTTCCACACATGGATTCAGTCTTAATTCGTGTTTCGCGGCAGCCTCAACATTGGTGACCCCGACGCTCAGAACGTATTCCGAGCACTGCAATGGCGGACACGAATGCAGTTTCCGTGAAACTGCCGGAGTTTTGGGAAAACCAGCCCGAAGCCTGGTTTCTCCAAGCTGAATCTCGCTTCTGGCTGCGAAACATCACCACAGATGGGACGCAGTACGACTACCTCGTCACATCACTCGGTAGCGCCACAGTTTTGAAGGTTTGGACAGCGCTGCAGAACCCACCAGAGGAAGGCAAGTATGCACATCTCAAGGCAGCGCTCCTTAAAAAATTTACGGCCTCGGCATATCAGCAAAACTGCCACCTCCTCGACCTTCCAGGCCTCGGTGATGCCTCACCGTCAGACCTCCTCTCCCACATGCTCTCCCTCACCGACGAGAGCCCACCCGGATCCCTCTTCCGCACGCTGTTCATCCGCCAGCTCCCTCTCAGCATCCGCCCAGCGATCGTGGCGTCCAGCCTCACGAACCTGGAAGCCCTGGCCGATGAGGCCGACAAGCTGCTGTCCGCTGACTCTAGCCGCGACGTCACTCCGGACCTGGCAGGCCACCACGCGGCCACAAGGGCCTGCCACCAGGCCCACGGGGCCTTCGCGCCCCACTAACCCGGGCCACTGTTACTACCACGCACGGTTCGGCGCCAGGGCACAACGGTGCACACCTCCCTGCTCTTTCAAGTCCGCCCCCGTACCAGCCCCCGCAATGGCCGTGGGCCACGCGGGCTCCCTGCTGTTCGTCACGGATGACAAAACCGGCCGCCGGTTCCTGTGCGACACTGGGGCTCAGCACAGCATCATCCCGGCCTCCTCCCTCGACATCCAAAAGGGCGAACGAGGACCGGCGCTGGCTGCTGCTAACGGCTCGGAAATCCGGACGTATGGCACCCGGACAGTCACCCTCGATCTCGCTGGTCGCCGCTACCGATGGGAGTTCATCACAGCCAAGGTGCTCTCCCCTCTCATCGGCGCAGATTTCCTGTGCGCCCACGGCCTACTGGTAGACATCCCCCGTCACCGCCTCGTGGACATGAACACCATGTCCCCCATCCTGGGCGTCATGGCCCCCCGTCAACCCGCCGACATGGCGTCACAGTGCCACGCTCGGGCCACGGATGACTACTCGGCACTCCTGGCCAAATTCCCGGCCCTTACCAATCCGACCTTCTCCGCGGAGGCCGCCGAACACAGGGTGGAACACTGCATCTTTGTTCACAACCCCTAAATAAGTCCAAGGTCTAGAACCAGGGGCGTGGGAGCGATTCGAACCGCTCACTGAGTCAGAGGTGAAACTGACCCTACCACACCACCCCCTACAGGGCTTAGCAGGCCAATTAAGGGGAAGCCGGTTACAGAGAACATCAGCATATGACGTTTCATCTGTCAAAAATTATTAACAGATGAATTGTCATCGTTTGACAGCTCTGTGAAGCTGTCAAACACTGACATTCTCTGTTGTTTGATGAGTCCTTGTATTCAAGACTCATCAAACCTATCTGCTGAGCAGAAATCAGATGGCTGTTGCATCGGAGAATGCAGCAGCCATTCTGTCATCTCTGCCACGGAGATGCCGGTTCCCCAATGGTTGAAGCCTGCAGGAAGAAACAAAGGTAAGTAAACATTTTCTATCACTTTTCACTCACCTCATATACTTACCTCTCCACACTTGCACCCATCACTCACCTTCACAGTGGACTTTTCGACCCCTCCGACCCCCGCAGACCCACTGCTCGCCTTGCTGACCCTGGCGGGGTTTCTCGACATCGGGAAGCCCGCACTTGCAGGGGTAAAATGGGGATAATCCTCTTAACTGCCTGTTAACTACCTGTTAAGAGGCAGTTAAGTGGCTGCAATCCCCTTCCCGCCTCAGGGAGGCGGCTCCCAGCGCGGGTCGGGGAGCCGCCTCCTGGGAAGATGGCACGGAGGCGGGTTGGGGGCGGGATGGGCACCCCCCCCCCAGATTCTGCCATTTTCCCGGCAGTCCTGCCTCCAAACCCGCCTCCCCAGGGCTGGCAAAACTCCCCCCTGCTGATTTGTTCAGGAATGGTACCAATTGATAGAACATACTCTTTATCCTCTCCTCGCCTCTCCTCTTCATTTCAAGGCTTTGAATATTCATTAACTGTCTCTTATTCTTTGGTCAAAACAATTTATTCTCTCTTTTTTTGATAATCTTGCTATGATATCATTTCCTGCTGAGCATTCTGGGTAATTAGTTCATGCAAAGTCTCAGTTCCTGCTTTAGATGGGGCTACCTCCAATCACAGTAGTCTTAAAATGGCCGTCAGAGAAGGGAGGGGATATTCAGAATTTATACAGGGAATCTAAGGCCTTGTTGCCTTTTCCATTTAAAAAAAACGATGTCCCGGCAAACCAGATGATAGTGTTCAGACCAAAAAGGCAAGAAATAGTACAGAAACATTCTCAATAATTAAATGGATGGAAGGGGAAATAATGTAACTTAATGAAAAGCAATATTTCACCATAAGCATGGGTTTAACCATCTCCAACATCTGTGAGAAGGTAACTTTAAAAAAAACACTGCAAGGGCTAGTTTGGTTACATTAATACAGACTATATCACCATCATAATGACATCATAGGACCCTGATTTACATTTACTCACAAGCCTCATGCCTCAGACAAGAGCCTCAACAGTCCAAGAAAACAGTAGCGTTAAAATTGCCACAGGGTGGAAAAAGAGCGCTAAGTCCGCCACTTGTACTTTAACCCCCTGTTCTGCCCAGTTTCGGCCAGGTGGAGGTAGTTAAAATTCCCCCTTGAGGCTTATAGACCTATTCAAGACTGACTCTAATGAAGCTTCAGCCTGGATTGTAGAAAATGTCTGTTGTTATGGCCCGTTGTTACAACTGGTAGTGAGGTTTGTTGTGAATGCACAAGGTATCCCTCTGGGGCTGAGATAGAGCTTTGGTCTGCTCAGTTTTAACCTTACGAGGCTAACCGTGTGATCAACAGCTGAAAATGTGCTCATCAACATCATACACTGAATCCCACTCATTCAAAACAGCACCAATCCAGTACTGAACGGTGAAAAACCCGCTGTACATCTCTCACTAGTTATTCTTCCTAATGATCTTGTGCAACTGTAAGAGAAGGGGGAAAAAAATCACTCGGGGGCCCAAGTAAATATTTGTAATAAAATATCAAAAAGCAGGAATTAAAGTACACAAAGTACACAGCAAGAAACAGTTTATTTAATGTCCACATTCTGAAAATAAACAGGCAATTAGTGCGAATATTAAAAACATGCACAGAATGACCCTATGAGCTTGCTGAATGATATAAACCATACTGCATCTTAACTATTTAATCCTTTCCACTCTTCCCTTCCCTCGGAAAGCAACCAGAGAACGACGTTACATGATTCGGGCAAAAGAAGATCTTTCACACCCACCAACCACATTCACGAAAGTCCTGCAATGTTCCCGTCTCTGATATGCATTGAGAGATGGATCAATATGTTCAGAAAACAACAGTGTGAAATCGCACTATGCAATGTTAGCAATGTAAATTCCTCTCATCCCCCAATTTATTGAACATAAGAACATAAGAAGTAAGAGCAGGAATAGGCCATACGACCCCTCGAGCCTGCTCCGCCATTCAATGAGATCATGGCTGATCATCAACCTCAACTCCAGTTTCCCGCCCGATCTCCATATCCCTTGAGTCCCCTAGCGTCCAAAAATCTAATGATCATTGAAGTCTTTAGCTTGGTTGAACGGGTTAAAATAACAGACGGAGGCGTCACTAACCAGAGGGCCTAAATTTAAGATCATCACCAATAGAATCAAGAGAGAGCTTTTTACACTGAGGGTTGTTTGGTTTCAGAATGCACTACCAGAATCAATAATGGAAGCAGAATTCATAACAGATTTTAAAGGGGAAGTGGATAAATATTTGGAGAAAAAATTCACAAGGGAAGGAGAATAAGAGTTTCAGAGAACCAGTGCAGGCATCATGGGTTGAATGGCCTTCTTTTGTGCTGTAAAATTTTATGCTTCTATGAATTTTCATACAAGCACATTAACTTGGATATTACTAACATTGCAATGCAATTTCCATCCCCATTTTCTTTTAAAGGTACAAATTTGCTCTTTCAAGGGTGTTGTGGCGGATCGCCACCTAAAATGGTCATAATCCACTCTTCCGTCTGTGGACAAATTTCCAGCACCTTCCCTTTAAGGCACCTTACCTTTAAGGCAGAAGGGGGCGGGGCCTCAGGTTTTTACCCAGAGAATTCTGGGACCTTTTCAGTCTGTCATTTTGTGCCATGCTGTGATTAAAAAGTCTCTGGTTTAACACAAATGGATTCAGCCTTAATTCGTGTTTCACGGCAGCCTCAACAGTGTAATGATTGTGGTTGTCAGACAGCCATTGTTACCTCCCCATGCCCCACAATTTTGTCTCTTTTTCTAAAGATGGTGGCTCATGCCGAAAAATGGGTGTTGACAGCTCTGTGGTTCCTCACAGACGTGCCTGTTCTTCATGTGTGAGTTGAGATCAGAGGGGGTGAATTTCCATGGGGGTTTCTCCCGATCATCTGTCGTAACTTCAGCGGAAGTGCCACGGAAACTCCAGATAAACGGAATAAACCGCGTTTAAGCTGTTTTTCTGGGGTCTCCGTGGCACTTCCGTTGTGGGGGGGTAAATTTACCCTAATTTGCCTGGTAGGAAACTGACGGAATCAGGTCAGCCGCCCATTTTACACCCCACCCGATTGACCTCAATGGAAAGTAAAAACAGGCGGGGTGTAAAATGGGAGGCCAAACAGATCCTGTCAGCTTCCCACCTCTAAGTCAGAAAGTTGGGGGCTTCAAGCCCCACTGTAGACTTGAACACGGCTGGAATTTGTGAATGGAGGCGAGTTGGAGGCGGGACAGCTGCCTGTCGTGTCAATGTCCCACCTCCATCCTCGCCTGACCAATCAGAGGGATTTTCCCCTTATTGATCTTGTTAAGCCCGCCCTGTGGGCTCAGCAGGCCAATTACCGAGGGAGTCACTGACAGATCACGTCAACATCAGACGTGCTCTCTGTCAAGATTTCTTCAAAGAAGAAATGTCAGCGTTTGACAGCTCTGTGAAGCTGTCAAACACTGACATTCTCTTTAGTTTGATGAGCCCTTGTGTTCAGGACTCATCAAACCTTTCAATTTGTAAATTTCACATGGCTGTTTGAACGGAAATTGACAAGCAGGATGTCGGCTCTCCCGATCCACCGCGGCTAAAGGCTGTAGAAAGAAAACAAGGTAAGTGAACACTTTTTTAAACTTATCACTCACCTTGCATACTTACCACTCCACACTTGCACCCATCACTCACCCCTACACTTTACTTCCAGGTGCCTCTGACCGCCGCAGACCTCCTCCACGTCTCCTCCAACCCGGCGGGGTTCTCCGAGGTCGGGAAGCCTTCACCTGTGAAGGTAAAATGGCACTAATCCTTTTTTTTGCCTGTTAACTACCTGTTAACAAGCAGTTAAAAGGATTAAATGCCTTTCCCGCCTCCAGGAGATGGGACCCGAAGCTGCACATCTTCCCGCCTTGTGGAAAAAGGGCACGAAGGCGGGATGGGGGCGGCTTTGCCATCCGCCCCCACTTTCTCCGAGTTTACCGGCAGTCCCGCCTCCATGCCCGCCTCCTCAGGGCCCATAGTCTAGGGTGGTTCAGTGTCATACTGAAGGAGTTGCTACACATTGTCAGAGGTGAATGTGTCTCAGAAGAGATTTTAAACTGAGGCCCCATCTGCCAATTCAGTTGGATGTAAAAGAGCCCATGGCATAATTCGTAGAGGAGTTAGGAATTCTCCTGGTGTTTAGGCCAACATTCCACAACCAACCAACAGCAGCAAAAATAGATTATTTAGCCATTCATTCATTCGCTGTTTACAGGATCTTGCTGTGCGCTAATTGGCTGCAATGTTTACTTACGTCACAACAGTGACTGCACTTCAATAGTAATCCATTGGCTGTACAGTGCTTTGGGACATCCTGAGGATTTGATATGGTGTTATAATATCTGTACTGGACCTCTGCTTTCTCTTCTCTCCTGAAAATGCTGGCTCTTGCTGGGGCATAGTTCCAAGAGCACTTTCTACCCTCCAGGGACACATCCAAGTGACTAGTTTTGTAAGTGAAGCTAGACAATGAGTGTTAATGGACTATTTGACATGCAGGGGCATCACTGGCAAGCTTCCACGCACACCTTCCAGGAGGGATCAGGAACAACCGGAACAGGAGCAGTAGAGGAAAAGGAATTCAGGCTGAGTTTCCCCCCCCCTCCTCTCCCACTCAGAGGTACTGAGACTAATTGCAATTCCTCTGACTGCCACTCGGCTAAGATCAGTCAACTCAACACAGACTGAGGGAAGAAGCTGCCACTTTGCTTGTCTGTATGTCTCATTTCCGCACTGGACAGTGTCTTGAACAGCTGAGGCACCGGGGCAGCTGACCACAATTTCGTAAAGGTTTAGTTGCATTTCCACAGATATTTCAGTGTGTTAGAGTGAATTAGATAAGAAGCAAAGTATAAAGACACATGCTTAACGCAACCATTCTGCAAGGCTTTGCTAACAGCGTCCCATGGCAAGAAAACATGTTAAACGAAGCAGAAGCAAAATATAGTAATAGTCAGCTGATAGGAGATAACCCATATCTGCCACATCGAGCTTAAAGTGGTTTCTACCAGTTGTATCTGGTAAATTGATAAAAAATGATGTGTATTCTGCACATAAGAATCTAATCTTAAACTAAGCTTTTTTTTGCAAATTAAAGGCGTGAAATTCCTTTTCTTCGGTCTCAGTTAAGTTGCAGTTCCAAAACTTTGAAATCCAACTCCTCCTCTGAATGTTCCGTGGCACTGCTAATAATACGGCGTGCTCCTCTTCAAGGGGAATGTCAATCGAGGGGGGGTCACACTTTTTTGTCCAATGTACTCGAATAGGAGCAAGGAGATCTCCTGGTGTCTTGGCCAACATTCCTCCCTCAACCAACACTGCCAAAAATAGATTATTCATTCACTCATTCATTTGCTGTTCCTGGGACGTTGCTGTGTGCAAATTGGCTCTGATGGATGCCTCTAACAACAACAACAACAACAACAACAACAACAACAACAGCAACTTGTATTTATATAGTCCCAAGGCACTTCACAGGAGCCTTATAAGAGAAAAAAATTGACACCGAGCCGCATAAGAAATTAGGGCAGATGACCAAAAGCTTGGTCAAAGAGGTAAGTTTTAAGGAGCATCTTAAAGGAGGAAAGAGAGGTAGAAAGGCGGAGAGGTTTAGGGAGAGAGTCCAGAGCTTAGGGCCCAGGCAGCTGAAAGCACGACCACCGATGGTTGAGCGATTATAATCAGGGATGCTCAAGAGGGCAGAATTTGAGGAGTGATTGTGCTTCAAAAGTAGTCTGTTGAATGTAAAGTGCTTTGTGCTAAGTCGCACCAAGTCCTGCCCACCCATCTCCCCTGTGCTCGCTGACCTACATTGGCTCCCAGTTAAGCAATGCCTCGATTTTAAAATTCTCATTCTTGTTTTCAAAGCCCTCCATGGCCTCACCCCTCCTTATCTTTGTAATCTCCTCCAGCCCTATAATAGGGCAGGGAAGTGGCTTTGAGCCCAAGATCAGCCATGACCTTATTGAATGGCGGAGCAGGCTCGAGGGGCCAAGTGGCCTATTCCTGCTCCTATTTCTTCTGTAACCCCCCGAGACCTCTGTGCTCCACCTATTCTGGACTTTTATACATCCCTGATTTTAAATGCTCCACCATTGGCGGTTGTGCCTTCAGCAGCCTAGGTCCTAAGCTCAGGAATTCCCTCCCTAAACCTCTCCGCCTCTCTACCTCTCTTTCCTCCTTTAAGACTCTCCTTAAAACCTACCTCTTCGACCAAGCTTTTGGTCATCTGCCCTAACATCTCCTTATATGGCTCGGTGTCAAATTTTGTTTTTTATTGATAACACTCCAGTGAAGCACCTTGGGACATTTTGCTACATTAAAGGCACTATATAAATGCAAGTTGTTGTTGTTGTGACATTGTGGGGATGCGATAAGGTGCTATATAAATGCAAGTTCTTTCTGCTATCTCCCCCTCCAATTTTCTCCCCTCTTCTCCTGAAAGTGCTGACTCTTGCGAGGATTTGGTTCCATGGGCACTTTCCACCCTTCAGGACCTCCTCCAAGTGACAATTTTAGTCGGTGCGTCTCCCAGGAGGCACTCACTGTCTGGCTTCACTTAGAAAAATAACCACGAAGATGGTCAGTCAAATTTTCTTTTGATGTTCTTGCATAAATGTCAGTTTTATTATTGATCTGGAGCCTCTGAAGTCCGGCCTCCATCTCTGCCAGGCAGCTCTGGCGACGTTATCCATGGAGAGCATCATTGTGTGTTCGGCTTGCCAACCCGCCAGGATTGTCCTGGAGTTTTTCTCCCGGCCACTCCTGTGAGCAACCCGGGAGAATAAACCAGACGGGCATTAAAAAAAATGGTTTTCATTTCATTTTCTTTGAACACTTTCGTTTATTCGTTGCAAAAATATTGGAGATTGGGGAAAACGTTTGCTTGACCAGGCCGAACGGTTGAACGTCATGTGATGAAACCTCCAGGGATGCGTCCAACCAGAGTTGGCAACCCTATGTCCACAACAGCAGGAAACCGCAGAGCCATGACTTTAGATCATCCTGAGAGGGCGGAGGTCGCACCCAGCCTACAGCGTGAATTCCCTTCTAGGATTCCACAACTCTGGAATAACTCTCAGAGCGGTTTAAAGGCGCAGCTGATGCTGATCCTTATGGAGAGCCGCTCTGGGACGCATGGCGGGTGCTTCCTGCCACTGGGTGTTTTTCCAAAAACACGGAAGAAAATTCTGCTGATGCTTTTTTTGGCTGTAAAGTGGGCGAGTGCACTGAACAAAAGATCTACCTTCCCTTTTCAGTGTCGAAGTGGATTTTTAGAGCTTTGAAAACAGCGATTGGAGGCGAAATCCTTGAAAATTGAAAACTTGACAGGAGCAGCGTCTCCTGAAATGACTGAGAGACCACTTTATTCCGGAGTATAATTGAGACGTTTTGCGATTTGATGACGTCTGCGCAAAAAGCATTTTAAAAAATAGATTTCAAAAAGTTAAAAGAATGCTGTGAGAGCTGTGTCCGCCTCAGCACAAACTTCCCTCGTGCTCAGAATGGCAGATCTAAAACTATTTCTGGAGCGGGCTGAGCCTGTTTAGAAACTCCCCAAAAAATCATTTTGTCTGACTGTGCCTCTCAGAGTGCCTTAGCTGGCCCATTTAGATCTCTTTGTAAAGCCCCAGTTTTTTTTTGTCCAATTTTAGGCAGTTAGACATCAAGGTTTTACATAAAGAGTGCACTTACACAGAGGAACAAAAGGCAGTGTTGTTTTGACTATCCTGTCACAATGGGTGAGTGGCGAGCAGCCTATTACCATCTGTGACTGGTGCTCCCGCAAACAGAATTAAGGTTTCAAGCTTGTTTTTATTTTAAATTTACGTGCTAGTCTAGTTGGGGAGCGTCCGGAACACTGGCAAAGGGCGTTTGATGCTTGAAAAGTCTAGTGCGGGGGATGGGGAGATACTTCCAGCTTGAATAAAACACAAAATACTGGAGATCTGAAACAAAAGCAGGGAAAAGCTGGAAACACAAAGCGGGTCAATCGGCATGTGCGCAGAGAACAGTCGGTGTTTCGGCTTTGTACGACTTACTGTTCCATGCCTGTTTGCAACGTTCCCTCTAATTTTTTTTTGGGGGGGGGGGGCCGCGCGGCCCCTTTAACAGGTCGCCCGGCCCGTTCAAAATTCCGCGCACGCGTGGTTTTTCCGTTTAAAAGCCGGTGAGCCGGCTGCGCGGGAGCTCCAGAGCGCTGCGCGGCCACCCGGCTTAAAGGGAACATTGCCTGTCCGATCCCCAATAATCTAATAAAGATAGCGGTAGTGGTATACCTGTCGGGTCTGAAGGCCCAACACAAGGCTGTTGGTTTTGTGAGATCCTTTTCTTTTAACCCGCATCATTGAATGGAAAGTCACAGTTTGCAGGAAAGAGAACGCTCTGCGCCGAAGCCCCATTACTGTACCGTGGTGCTGCCATCACCAGTCGCAGCGTTAGCAGCACTGCGGTTCCAGTCCCACTCCAGAGACCTGAGCACTAAATCCTAGGCTGACACTCCAGTGCAATACTAAGGGAGTGCCGCACTGTCGGAGGTGCCGTCTTTCGGATGAGACGTTAAACCGAGGCCCCCTCTGCCCTCCCAGGTGGACGTAAAAGATCCCACGGGCACTATTTCGAAGAAGAGCAGGGGAGTTCTCCCTGGTGTCCTGGCCAATATTTATCCCTCAATCAACATCACTAAAAAACAGGCTATCCGGTCATTATCACATTGCTGTTTGTGGGAGCTTGCTGTGCACAAATTGGCTGCCTGCGTTTCCTACATTACAGCAGTGACGACACTTGAAAAGTGCTTCATTGGCTGTAAAGCACTTTGGGACATCCTGAGGTCGTGAAAGGCGCTATATAAATGCAAGTCTTCCTTTGTTTTTAAAATGAGAAGTCGCACAACACCAGGTTATAGTCCAACAGATTTATTTAAAATTACAAGCTTTCGGAGCTGTCGCTCCTTCTTCAGGTAGGGTAGCTGTGAGAGAATCTCCCAGAATTCACAATATAAACACAGAAAAAATGTATTCAAATATTTCCCTACATCAAAGACACACTAAGAGCACAGCCAAGACAATGAGATGTGTCCCAGGGGGTCCAACGTGTCAAAACACCTGCTGGCCGCATATCCTCTCCATTTGGGTTTGGTTCTTGTGTTAGAAAAAAACCTGGAAAGACCGGCCATGATGTCAAGTCACATTCTGTATCGTGACATGAACCCGATATCGTGATTGAGGCCATCCTCATGAGTGCGGAACTTGGCTATCAGTTTCTGCTCTATGATTTTGCGCTGTTGTGTATCCCGAAGGCCGCCTTGGAGAACGCTTACCCGCAGATCCGAGGCTGAATGCCCCTGACTGCTGAAGTGTTCCCCGGTCCCAGTCCAACGCCGGCATCTCCACATCATGACCTTTGTTTTTAAAGTAAGAGAAATGCCACTGCTGCCTCTGAACGTCCCGGGATCCACCTAAAGAGACGGGTTTCCCTATGGCCTCTGGTGGCAGTGCCGCTCCAGAGACACTATAAACCTTGCTGCTAAAGGCAGAACCCCCCACGGTTGAGCAGCTCAGGCTGCCAACATAGGACAGAGATGTAGATTTAACCTGCTGGCCTGTAAGGCCTTCCCCAGACATTGGGAAAGGACATATGGCAGCAAGATACAATCACCGTCCACAAGATTGTACATGCACAGTTGTTTTTAATGATCCAAAACCGTAGGATGTGCCCTGTGATATAAACAGGGAGGTTTGCACAGCAACAGGGGCTTCAGGCAATATTGCAGACTGACTGCTTGAAGTAGATCTGTAATATAAATAGGCCACAGTATTACTAATCTAGGGTATACGCTTTGACAACATGTTACACAGACAATAGGAACTGCGTTTATATTGCGGGGCCACTTCCTGAAGTTTGTATGTACAAAGTGACTGTTTCCCAGGCACCTCAAGTTCCCCAATGTGTGAGCTCTGTGCAGGCAGTGGGAGCAAAATGACTTTGGTGGGCTGTATGGGGTTGGCTGTAAGTGCTTCAGTTGCTTAACTCACTGGCCGCCAAAACAACATGGCTGCCTCTGATGACCAGCCACTTTTGAGCCTATCGTCCATTGGATGAATGGGCTGAAACCATCCCTTCTGGTGACAATGCGTTAACTCTGGTGACCAGATCACATTTACACAGCTGGTTTGTCACCGCTACTGGCTGCAACCCAGACACGTAAGTACACCATCATCACAACAAGCCATGGGGATCTGCTGGTTTGATCCACCTACTCCTTGCAGCCATTTGATGGGAGAGGGCTGGTTAAATCAGACATTTATTAATATTATAATTCATAAATAAGTGGACAAAATGTTTTTCATTGTTGTACATTTTTGTTGTTACCATTCAAAAATCTTAAATTTAGCTTTCAGTTCATAATGGAACAGCTACAGACCTGAAACCAACCTGATTATATATAGACTTACAGAGAAATTACTATATGGAAGCAGGCCTTTCGTCTCAGCCAGTCTGCATTGGTTTCAGCTGTGCTTCAGTTGGTAGCACTTTTGCCTCGATAAGTCAGAAAGTCATAGGTTCAAGACCCACTCCAGTGACTTGAGCACAAAAATCTAGACTGATACAATGCTGTACTGAGGGAGTGCTGCACTATTGGAGGCACTTTCTTTCGGATGAGATATTGAACTGAGACCCCCGTCTGCCCTCTGAGGTGGACATAAAAGAGCCCACGGCACTATTTCGGAGAAGAGCAATGTGCTGGCCAATATTTATCCCTCAACTAACATCACTAAAACAGATTATCTGGTCATTATCATATTGCTGTTTGTGGGATCTTGCTGTATGTAAATTGGCTGCCGTGTTTCCTGCATTACAACAGTGACTACTCTTCAAAAGTACTTGATTGGCTGTAAAGTGGTTTGGGACGTCCTGAGGTCGTGAAAGGCGCTATATAAATGCAAGTTCTTCCTTCATTATCTTCCTCATGAGCAGTAGTCCTAATCCTATGTGCCCATCCTGTTTCCACACCCCTTTATCCCCCTTTCCTTTAACTATCCTTACGATAGTGTGGAGCCCAAAACTGCACACAGTACTCCATCTGTAGACTTACTAATGTTTTATATAGATTCACCATTACATTTTGACTTTTATATTCTATGGGGGAAAAATTAGGTCGCGCCCCGTTTGGGGCGCAAATATCGTCTGGACGCAAAAATTAGCGCCTGGCGCTAATTATCGCCACTGACTGGAAACTTCACTTTTACCGCCCCGGGAGGTGAGTGGAGCGCTAAATCAGGCGCTGCACACCTGTCTTAAGGCGCAAAGGCCGAGCAGTGAGGCGCTAACTCAGCGCGCGAGCGCAGCGCAGGTGCTGCCAGTTAGCGAGGGAACACAGACACACTGGCGCCGGCCACTTCTTAAAGGGGGGGGGGGGCCAACTTGCTCCCCAGCCACACCCTGCTCATTGCAGCCTTGAATCTCGGCCTGGAGAGACCTGTGAATCCATTTTGCTGCCAAGGATGGAGAGGGTGAGAGAACGAGCTCAGCGCTTCACCGAGCGGGCCTTGGATGCTCTGGTTGGCGCGGTGGAGCGCAGAAGATCTATACTCTTCTCTGAGAGTGGCAGGAGGCCTTTGCCACGCGAGTACAGAAGAGTGTGGAGGGAGGTGGCTCAGAGCGTCTCCTCCAGGAGCATGGTGCCCAGGACCCATGTTCAATGCCGCAAAAAGTTCAACGACCTCACTCGGGTCGTCAGGGTGAGTGGCTTTTTCTCAATACCTCTCCATCCCTCCATCTCAACCTCACTCTATGGCCAGAGGGTCTTAAAACCCCAATGCAAAACACTCATCCAACACCTATGGCCCTTTCATGAAACACACACACACATTCCACACTTTGCATACAGTAAGGGCTATTCACCTATGGGAGGCACATCAGGCAAGACCATGGCTGTATATTTACTCAGATGCTGTCCTTTTTCTTGCAGGCCAAGCTGGCGCATAATAGGAGACAGCAGCAACGGACAGGTGGAGGGCGGCCTCAGCTGCAACCCCTCAGCGATCTTGAGGAGCGCGTCCACAGGATTGTGGCAAGCCGGGTGATCGGTCCCGTCGCCACTGGAGACGCCGACCCCGTTCTGGACAGCAATGGTAAGGTCATCACCTTTTTGTCCTCTGTCCTTCCACTTGTCCCTCACAACACCAGCCTTTGACACTTTCAATCCAACTTGCTAACTCGCTGCACTTATTCCTCCCTTACTGCCACCCTGTCCTCACGCTAAAGCCACTCTTGTACCTCCCTGCTTTCAGATGGTGATTCTCCAGCTGAGGAGACGGGCCCTGAAGCTGCCAGTGGGAGTGAAGCTGCAGCCGAGGAGGAAGAGGAAGCCGGAGCATCAGTGCCACCCTCTCCCGAGGAAGCCCATGCCGACACTGGGAACACGCCTTCCCTGGAGGGGAGCAGGGGGGAAGGGTCTGATGAGGGTGAAGCTCCAGGACCCAGCGGGCTGCAGCAACGCCATGGGGGTAGGGAAGAACGGGGGCCTTCTCCCCAGAGGGAGAGTATGCCAGCGACTCCTACTGCAATGGACGCAGAGGAGGAGCGGCTGATCGCAGAAATGAACACCCAGGCGGTGGGCATGCACACTGAGCTCATGGGTGCAGTGGGAAGGGTGCCCGAATGCATTGAGTCACTGGCAAGGAGTGTGGAGCACTTCGCTGGAGCACTTTGCTGTAGCACAGGCGGATGCCACACTAAAGCTTAGTGCTGCAATTCAGTCACTGACTGCCGTGATCCCATCTCTGACTGCTCTCATGCAGACTCAGATTGAGGCCACGCGAGCACTGACTGCTGCCATCCTCGATGGTTCGTTCACATTTCCCCGGGGCTCTCACCGCACCGCAGCAGGCCAGCAATCTGTGCTCCAGCAGATTGCTCCGGATGCTGAAGTGCTGCCCCGTGGGAGTGCCAGTGTGTCGGTCGAGCAGGGAGTTGCTGTCCTCTCTCACGATGACAGCATTCCTGCTGCCAACACTGTCACTTCTCCACTGCACTTGCCACCGCCTGTAGGACAGACTGCTGCCGCCCATGCAGAGTTGGTGCAGTCTGCAGCCGGGCCCTCCAGGCCCAGAACTGGTCGAGGCCGTCCTTCAGGGGCATCTGCAGTGTCAGGGTCTGACGATCAGCAGCCTTCCACCAGCCTTGCTGCAGCCACTGAGGTCCCATTACGGAGGAGCAGTAGGGTTAGAAGGGGGGAAGTGCGCAAGGGAAGGAGATCACCCTCGAAGGGCAAAAAGTAGGAGGTGTGACAAAATGCTGGTCATTTTTTTATTAAAGGCCGAGGTTCGTGGTCCAACTTTTGTCTAGTGTTTTGGACATTATCTCCAGGTTGTGAGAACCAGTTATGTTAATGACTGTTTTTTTGTGTTTATTTCTATGAGTTTGTCATGAGGAAATGACACACACAGAGTTTGTAAAATAAGTAAGTTTTTGTATTCAAAATATACATGTTTGGTGTTTGGAATCATTGGTGCCTTGGCCGGCTTAGGGGTTGCGTGCTGGGTTCATTGATGTTGTTAGCAATGGCAGAAGCCATTTCCACAGCAGGGGCCCTAGAAGCGGCTTGCTATCAGCCGTTGACGGACGGCCCTTGCAGTTTCACCATTGTGGGCCACCCTCCCGCCTTGGTGCTGCTGATGATCATCCTCCTCGTCCTCTTCCTCCTCTTCCTCCTCCTCCTCTGGTGGTGCTCCAGGGCCTGGTGGCATTGGCTGGGTCCTGACGATTGCCATGTTATGCAACATGCAGCACACAACTACGAAGTTGGATACTTGCTCAGGCGAGTACTGCAGGGCTCCTCCAGAATGGTCGAGACAGCGGAACCGTTGCTTCAGCACGCCGATTGTGCGCTCAATGATGTTCCTGGTAGCTTGATGGCTCTCGTTGTACCGCAGCTCAGCAGGGGTGTTGGGCGTACGGAGCGGTGTCATCAACCAGGTGCTCAATGGATACCCCTTGTCCCCGAGAAGCCAACCAACTGGCTGATGCGGTGCCTCGAAAAGTTCTGCCACAGTAGTCTGGCACAGGATGAAAGCATCGTGGCAGCTGCCAGGATAGTGGGCATTGACAGCGAGTATCAGCTGTCTGTGGTCACAGACCAACTGAACATTCAAGGAATGGAACCCCTTTCTGTTCCGGAATTCCTCGGCATTCTCATGCGGAGCACGCAAAGCCACATGCGTGCAGTCAATGGCGCCCTGCACCATGGGGAAGCCCGCTATCCTCGCAAAGCCCAGAGCGCGGTCACGCTGCTTGTCTAGGGTCATGGGGAAAGAGATGAACTCTCGTCTCCTTTTAACGAGGGCATTTGTGACCTGCCGGATGCAGCAATGCACCGCGAACTGGGAGATATTGGCGAGGTCCCCAGCAGCAGCTTGAAATGAGCCAGTAGCATAGAAGTTGAGAGCCACTGTGACCTTCACTGCCACCGACAGAGACGTCCTGGACCTCAGTTGAGGCTGCAGATCTGGCTGCAGCAGGTGGCAGAGCTCAGTGGCCACCTCCTTGCTGAATCGCAGCCTTCGCAGACACAGCTCCTCAGACATATGAATGTAGGAGAGCTGTTCACGATATACTCTGGGAGGGTAAGCTCTCCTGTACATACGCCTGTTGGCCCTCCTCCGTCTGGCCATCATTGCCACTCTCTCTCTGCGTCTCTGTGTCCTCTGATTCAGCTGGAGCAGGACGACGCCCCCATTCAGTGCAGCCCCCATAGTCTCTTTGCAAGCAAAGTTATGAAGGACAGCAACCAAAGTACCAGCGAAGTTAGGATCAGTAGGCAAAACTACCTCACAAAGCGTTGACTCAATGCAGAAGTCTCTCTTTCTCTCTCTCCGAATCTCTCTCTCTCTCTCAGAACGAGTGGTGCAAAAATGTCAACCACAGAAAAAGACAGGAAGAGGCCCCCTTTAAATAGCGCCCCCCCCCCCCCAGCCCCACAGCGATTGATAGCGTTCCAGTCTTCCGGTCGTTGGATGCGCCAGGCGGTAAGGCAGGGGGCGCCACTCAATTTCCGCTCCGGGGCGCCACAAGGGCGTTGTACCATGGAATGACGTCACAATCTGCGCGCGCAGGTGGTCGCGGCGGTAAAGTTTAGCGCCGCCGCACAATGTCTAGTTAAGTTCCCGAGCGGCGCAAACATCGCTGCGCCAGGGCGCTAGCGGCTTTGCGCCCCATTAGCACCCTCTTAAGGCGCTAACGGGAGGCGCAACCAACTGAATTTTTCCCCCTATGCCTCTTGTCACAAACCCCAATATTCCATTAGCTCTTTATGGCCTTATTCACCTGAGCTGCTGGAGTTTAATATTTTATGAACTTGAACCCTCTAATTTTCCACTACACCCAATTTTATCCAATTCAAAGTATAATTATTACTTCTACCAAAATGTTCAACCTGGCATTTACTGACATTGAATTCCATCGGCCACTATTTTGCTCATTTTACCATCTTATCATATCCCCTTGAAACATTCATTGTCCCTTCACAGGAGTTTGTTTATTTCAGTCTTACAATGGGCTTTTCAGCAAGGGAACAATCATTTTTATAAATGATCACCGTAACTGATGCTTGCACAGAACAGCTTTTATTGTGTGGATATGTTGCTATTTCTATATTTGCATAGAATAAAAATATTCAGCAACAAAATAAATTGAAATCCTATTTTAGAGTCACAATCTTGCGCGAGTTTTGTATTGCTCACAGTACGATGTTCAAATTAGCTAGACATTATTCGGTGAATAATTAGCTGTATAGGGTTTAGTTGCACAATTAACAGATTAGGATTTGGAAAGGTGACTATTGGGTCCATTAACCTCCTGCATTGCGCATATGGACTACTACAAAGCTATGTCATTAAATGAAAATAATCCTTATCTTCAGACGCACGGTACAACACCATCTGGGACGTGTGTTAGCGAGGAAGATTAAGGTTTTAAAAAAAGAGATAAAAGGAAAAGGCACGCATTCTGGAAATATGAATAGAACTAGAAGATGCTGGAAGTGCACAGAGGTTCATTTCCACCTGAAAGAGAAAGGACAGGTTAATATCTTGGAGATTTTTCATCAGAGCTGATTAACAACAACAACTTGTATTTATATAGCACCTTTAATGTAGTAAAACGTCCCAAGGCGCTCCACAGGAGCGTTATCAAACAAAATTTGACATCGAGCCACATAAGGAGATATTAGGGCAGGTGACCAAAAGCTTGGTCAAAGAGGTAGGTTTGAAGGACTGTCTTAAAGGAGGAAAGAGAGGTAGAGAGGCGAAGAGGTTTGGGGAGGGAATTCCAGAGCCGAGGGCCTTGGCAGCTGAAGGCAATGGTGGAGTGGTTAAAATCGGGGATGCTCAAGAGGCCAGAATTGGAGGAGCGCAGATATCTCAGAGGGTTGTAGGGCTGGAGGAGGTTACAGGGATGGGGTGGGGGGCGGGGGGCGGGGGGGCGAGGCCATGAAGGGATTTAAAAACAAGGATGAGAATGTTAAAATCGAGGTGTTCATCCTGGCACCAAGGGGAAACACCATGGTAAGAAAAAGCAGTAGGCGTTATGAATAACATTCTGGTAGCACTGAAGTTGTTGTACATGTCGATGTTGCTTTTGGCAAGGTTTGGAAGTGGTTTGGAAGAGGTGTCATGAGTGGGAGTTGTGTGAGTTGAAGCACACAGAGAAGGGTCTGTTGATACTGGCGTGTTTGTGATGCGATGAGGGGAAGATATAGACATGGCCAGATGTAATATTCAAGAGAGAGTCACAGCTATCTCTTGAAGCCAGCAATGTGTTGCTCTCTTCATCATTTTCACACTATTGCTACTCAAGCAAAAAGGCTTTGCTTGATGCATCTGTGCCCAACCAATTGGGTAATATTTCCAGAGCCAACTTGAATGGCCCCGAAGCATAAAGATTCAGGGTAGTGCTGACCTTCACAGCCACAGGCAATGCAATGTCTACAGTGGAGATGGACTGCAGGTTGGGTGTGGCATATGACATAACTCACTGATGGCTTTCCTTGTGAAGCACAGCCTTCATAAGTGCAACTCTTGGGTCAGCCAGATGTAGGAGTGTCTTGGTCTATGTATCCTGGAGTGGGACTCTTGGTGCGTAGCAACATAGGCCTCTTGTAGTGCCTGACCAGCCTGGTCTCCCTCCATTCCTCCTGCAGGAAACATAGATGCAGGGGTATTCCCATTGGAAATCCCACTGTGGCCTCTTCAGAATAAGGTTGGACCATAAATAGAAGCCCCAACAGCAAAAGGTACATTGAAGCAGTAATCAGTAGTGAAAAAAATACAAAAACAAAATTAAAAAACTGTTGAGAAATGAGGTTCTTACCCAACTTTGTAATGTTCAGCTATGGCCCTTTAAATTTCCTTCCGCCTTGTCTGTAGTCCCTAGCAATGCTTGCCTCTTGTTGTTTTTGCAGTTATTTCCAGTGTTACTGAGGTGATAATAATGGAAAGTGGGATGTATAACATCACCATATTGGACAGTATGAAGAGGAAAATCCTATTTCTGATATCATAATGCACATGGGGCAAGTGTGACTGGAGATGATGAAAATCCTAAGGGCTGTGCACCTGCACACTTCCATCATGAAGCTATTTATCGCCAAGCGTACACTGGCCTCTTGTATGTTTATATCAAGATCCTACAAAATAACGCTGTGTAAAGGATGAGGCAGACTGAACAATATTACTGAATGCCCTGGCTCGACATGGTAATTGTGAACACAAGCTACTATTATTAGAATGAGAATTCATAGAAACATCGACAAATAGGAGCAGGAGTAGGCCATTCGGCCCTTCGAGCCTGCTCCGCCATTCAATATGATCATGGCTGATCCTCTATCTCAGATTTCCAGCATCCGCAGCATTTTGTTTTTGTATTAATAGAATGAGATTTGGTCCTAATCTGTATTACTGGTGGCAAAATTACATCTTAAAAAGGTAGGGGTCTGAAATTCAATGTTGTTGCACCCATTTTCTTGACGTTTTTATGCCTGAATTATGATGGTGAGGTCTGAGAACAAATTTAGGATGGTTCTCTGGCCTTTCCGTTCTGGCATGGTCGGGATCGTGCCCCGTTTGGGACGCTGAATCCGTAGCCTCTTCAAGTCCCTTACCCAGGAAAGAGTTATTCATTAAGATACCAAGGGGTAAAAATTCAGTTGGTTGCGCCTCCCGTTAGCGCCTTAAGAGGGCGCTAATGGGGCGCAAAGCCGCTAATGCCCGGGCGCAGCGATGTTTGTGCCGCTCGGGAACTTAACTAGACATTGTGCGGCGGCGCTAAACCTTACCGCTGCGACCACCTGCGCGCGCAGATTGTGACGTCATTCCATGCTGCAACGCCCTTGTGGCGCCCCGGAGCGGAAATTGAGTGGCGCCCCCTGCCTTACCGCCTGGCGCATCCAACGACCGGAAGACTGGAACGCTATCAATCGCTGTGGGGCTGGGGGGGGCACTATTTAAAGGGGGCCTCTTTCTGTCTTTTTCTGTGGTTGACATTTTTGCACCACTCGTTCTGAGAGAGAGAGAGAGATTCGGAGAGAGAGAAAGAGAGACTTCTGCATTGAGTCAACGCTTTGTGAGGTAGTTTTGCCTACTGATCCTAACAGTTGGCCCCCCCCCGCTTTAAGAACTGGCCGGCGCCAGTGTGTCTGTGTTCCCTCGCTAACTGGCAGCAGCTGCGCTGCGCTCGCGCGCTGAGTTAGCACCTCACTGCTCGGCCTTTGCGCCTCAAGACAGGTGTGCAGCGCCTGATTTAGCGCTCCACTCACCTCCCGGGGCGGTAAAAGTGAAGTTTCCAGTCAGTGCCGATAATTAGCGCCAGGCGCTAATATTTGCGTCCAGACGATATTTGCGCCCCAAATGGGGCGCGACCTAATTTTTCCCCCCATGAAATCTGTCCTGTAATGGCTGGTTTCAGGTGTGTACAGAAGTATTAACATTGCCGGAAAGCATGAGATAAACAGCAGTACTGCACACCACTGAGCATATTTCAAGCTTTTCATGTGACTGCTCTGTAAGGTTGCTTTATTCTATGTGTCATAATGTGCTAACCACAGCTAGAACAAAGAAAAGCCACAAGACATCTGAACTTCCTTTTGGCATTTTGCGTTGCGATGATCAAAAATTATAATTTTACTTGATTATCTTAGCAGACCAGAGGACGCTCTCATTGTGCAATGTACCCCTTTTTTGAATTTGCACCATGACGATGTAAAAGTGAACAGAGATCTGTTTTACTATTTCAGAATTTAACTGAAATTGTGATTACAAGATGAGGAGATTTTTTTTTTACGTAGCAAGTTATGATCTGTCTGCAAGGGCGGCGGAAACAGATTCAATAACAATTTTCAAAAGGGAATTGGGTAAATACTTGAAGGGGGAAAATTTGCAGGGCTATGGCGAAAACAGCAGGGGAGTGGGACTAATTGGATCGCTCTTTCAAAGAGCCGGCACGATGGGCCGAATGGCCTTTCTCTCTGCTGTTTCATTTTATGATTCTATGATATACTCTTTGACATTGAAATGATCTTCTATGCTTATCAAGCTGAGGAATATACATAGTGGGGAACTGAATTTTATGTTGCTTTCTTTACTGGGCCAGATAAATATAATGCAGCTGGGTACAGAGTAAGGCTGCCCTCTACACTACTGTCCCAACATGTATTCTATACGCCATATATAAAAATTCAACACCACCATACCAAAATATATTCAAACTTGTCCAGCAAAAATTGGCCAGTTGCCTGATGTTCTTCACTGCCTGACCCGGCCTAGTCCACTGTCCACCACTGTCACTTGCTCACCGCTGTGATTTCCTCCATAGCCTTTCCCTCCACTGGTGATGCTACAGGCAGGAGCTTGCGAGCTAATAACATTGGGAGCTTGTTAAGGATGGCCTGGGGTTTAACCCTCTTTTCACATCTTTTTTCCATCAGATAATCTGGAATTTGTAATGGGGGCGATCCTAACTGCGCCCGCCCCAGGGCGATTTACCCACTCACGTCCCGCTAGGAGGGTCGAGGCCATGCGTGGGCTTAAATACGAAGATGAGGATTTTAAACTTGAGGCGTTATGGGACCGGGGCCCAAAGTAGGTCAGCAAGGACAGGGATGATGGGTGAGCGGGGACTTGGTGCGGGATAGAATGTGGGCAGCAGAGGTGTGGATGGGCTGAAGTTTACATAGGGTGGAGAATGGGAGGCTAGCCTGGAAAAGTCCTGAGTGGTACTAATGTATGAACAGTTAGTATGTTCAGCTGGAATTCCTCTCTCTGGTATTTTAGTCGGGATTTAACCAACTTAAAATAAAAGCATTCACTGCCCCACTGAACTAGCAGAGAGAGGAATTTCAGATTAGCACATTAAATATTCATACGTCAGGACCTGATGTTTCAGTTTTCCACACAACCATCACTCTGAACTCCAGAGCAGTAGAAAATTGGGCAGTCTGAACAGGAAGATGACAACACAGAGGCAAGGACTAACTTGGATAGAGAGAAAGAAGAACAATGAATTCAAAAATGGCATAAATATTATATAAGACCCAATCATGCTGTTCAACATTTCCTGCAGGCGTATTTCTAAACATTATGGTCAATTATGATTATGTGAGCAGGTGGAACATGCACTGAAGAATAACCCATAATAATTAGCCGTCTGAGATACCATTTCATCTTTTGTTGATGGGAGGGAAACACCTGGCACATTCACGTTGCTGCATATCCTGTTGGCTGATCATGGAGCCAATACTGAGAGCATTCATGGTGCCCAGTGTCCTGTTTGGTGAAGCAGGGTGGCTGCAGTGAGCGCTCACTAAGGGGCAATCAGGGGAGTAATTTAGGCACAGCAGCACTTCACATAATGGGTGGTGGAGAATCCTACTGGTGCCACAAAACTCCACAGGGATGCTGGAGGCAGACATTCTTTATTCCAATAAGCTAATAGTTTTCTGGTGTCATTTTCTACAAAAGGGTTGTGGCTCACAGGCAGAGTGTGGAAACCTGCAATGAGAAGATAATATAGAGAGTTATTTTGTATATTGATAAAACTGAACGGGGTAAAGGAGGAGAACAGAAAGGCCATGCAGAAAGTGTTGAATTATACAACTCAGATGTACCATGGTGACACTCTGTTCGATTCCCTACACAAAACCTGCTTCAGTATAATAGACAGGAATTCCATTGTCCAAACAGGTACTGGTGCCAGGCAACCAACCCACGCCACCCTGCAGAGGATCAGTTTGTTCCTGGCTGTGATACGTGTCGAGGGTCAGCCTGTGCCACCTTTAAGCTGCTCTTACGCTGCGTGAGACTTGTGCTAATGTGGCTGGTGCTGCGAGCTGAGCGTAAAGCTTCCGGGACTCTTTGAGACCGATTGCACGGAAGATCTGCTCTAAGTGGCTGTAGTGAACTCTGGCATTTTCACATTCGCCTTGCAGCTTGCTGAGTGGGATCCACCTCGTCCAAAACTGGCCACACCAGCGCTCGTGTTATGCAGTGTAAAAGCAGCTTTAATTGTGTTTCATTCAAACTTTTGAATGATAGTATATTTATATTACAGAACCGTAGGCCGTGGTTTTGCCGGCGCTCAGAGGGCAGGTTTGGAGGTGGGTCAAAGGTTAAAATAGTTTGGATTGACGGCGGGTTGCGATCCCGCTGTAAACCCGCCTCCAAACAATTTTCCCAAGTGTCGGGTCCCCGATTTGCGAATGGACCCGACACCTAGCGGCGGGAAGAGGATTAAAGGCAATTACCTGCCTATTAACAGGTAGTTGCCAGTAGTTGTCAGCCTATTTTTGAATTTTTCTGCTTCTGGCTCGGGTTTCCCAACGTCCGGACACCACGCCAGGTAAGTGTGGCGTGTTGTGATTCTGCTGTAATGTTTCTGGATTGATGACAGCTGCAGAAGTGGTGTGAAGGATCCAATGTTGCACATGGTGAGTCTCAGAGGAAAGAAGATGTTGGGAACTGCATTTTTAATACATTTACACTTTTCTTTAGGTTACAAGTTTTAAAATCCATGTCCAGTGCCACCTCATTGGGAGAACCTCTCTCACCAGTGACAGATCGCTTCTGCCACCTCACCTGCAGCTGCCATCTATTCCAGCCTAGAGGGAGTCATTGGAGAGCCTGGGTGCAAGAGGTCACCTTTGTGCCGTGATTGTCAGTGTTTGCAGCACCTCACTGCTGTCAAACACTGAGAAATCAATTGTCAAAATAAAATTGTGCATGGTCCCTTTAAGGAAACCGGCAGATGACGCGTCATTAAATGACGTCATTTGATCCGCTTCCTCTTAATTGGCCGGCAAACCCGCAGGGCGGGCTTAACAAGGTCAATCAAGGCAAAATCACGTCTGTGGGCCGGATGCAGTTGAGGGCGGGACTGGAAGCCGGAAACCACCTGACCCGCACCCAACCCGCCTCCATTAATAAAATCGTGGCCATAGGGATGATAACCTGTAGTTATTATGTTTAGTGACTTTATATAATAAATCCAGCATATTGGCAATTTTAACCCTACTCGGACAACAGAAATCTGGTAGGTGGGCTGTTAAAATCGCCCTGACTCTTACCTGTCTGAAAGCCGCCATGATCGCAACATCTGCAATTTTAACCTGCTCTCCTGAGCAAGCAGCAAGGACACATGCCTGGAGCCAATGGGGTCCTTCTTTACATATGCATGTTGCGGCCCGATGACATCATTGAGGCCCGACTGTAATTTTAACTCAGGGCGGAGGGGGTAATCCACCTGGAGTTAAAATCAGGGCCATTCCTCTGGTCAGTGTTTCCAGTGAAATGTTCTTTAGGAACATAGTGAGTAGATTCCCCACAGTTCTGCAACAGCCGAGGCTATTGGTGCGGTAGAATTCTGTTTGTTGATATCATGGGGTGGATTCCAAGGCACTTGGATCAAGACACAAGTAACTGCTTGCAAAGTTGTAGTTTATGACTTTATTCTCTGGCCTCTGAACTGTTCCCAATGAATGGGGATGTTTCAGTGGGAAACTCGACTGTACCAGTGGGCCCACCTACACTTCAGGCCTTGCACTACCAGTCGCTGCATTTATATTGTTGCTATGGTGTTGCTGCCTCTGGCGACAGCAGTGAAACGACTTCAGGGGTTTGACTGCCTCCAGTGGCAGTAGCACTGCCCCATTTACGTGACAGCATTGCTATCAAAGTGGGGCAGCAGCAATGCAAAAGGTCCTTCCTTTAAAAAATGCTTTATCGCAGCTCTCTGAAACATCTTACGGCAATTCACACATTGAATTACTTTGACTGTTGTGTAGGCAAAAGATAAGTCCAGCAAAAATGAAATCTTTGAAAGCATATGGGGACACTCCTCTCTCGAAAAGAGTTCAAATGCTGGGCTTTACTAACATTTATATCTTGGCTTTTGAGGAGTTGGGGTGGGAGCTGTTATAATTTGAGGTTACCTTTTTGGGGGGCCGGAAGGGATTGGTCCTTATCATACCAATACTGGAAAAGTTGCCTGACTATCAGTAGTGTTGATTAGAATCATAGGGGGAGAAATTCGGTTGGTTAGCGCCTCCCGTTAGCGCCTGGCCGGGGCGCTAATGAAGTAGCGCCAGGACGAGGCGAATCCAGCGCTGCACGCCAAATCCAGTTGTCCCTAAGCGCCGCCGCTAACAGTTAGCGCCTGGGGCTTTAGCGCCAGGCAGATCGTGACATCAGTGCGCGTGCAACGACAGGAAGAGGAGGCGTGAAGCAGGCAGATGGTGGCTCCAGGGGCGATATTTAAAGGGATTAGTCGCAGCTGTCAGGTTCGTGCTGTTTCATTGCTTCCTTGTCAGTTTGCGATTGTGCAAGAGTTTAATTCAGTCCTTTAAAGGTTCTTTAGTATCAGGAGTGTTGTGCCAACTAAAAAATTGTTACATTTATTCTGACAAAATTTCAAAGTGCCACACATCGTTATATTAATGGGGGCTGTCCTGGCAGTCGATCTCACTCTCCAGGATCTACTGTTGAGGGAGCGGAAGCAGCGAGAAAGATTGCAAGATGTGGCCAGAGGGATGAGGAGGGCCATCAGGGCTCTCAACAGGAGGCCTTACCCTCCGAGGGTATTCCGAGAGCACTTCTCCCACCTCCAATTAAGTGAGGAGCAGTGTATTAGAAGGCTCTGCTTCACCAAGAATGTGGTCACCGAACTCTGCCACCTCCTGCAACCAGACCTCGAGCCTCAGGTCAGGTCGACCACAGCTCTCTCAGTGGCAGTCAAGGTCACCATCGCCCTCAATTTCTTCGCCAGTGGTTCCTTCCAGTCTGCAACAGGAGACACAGCGAACATCTCGCAGTTCGCCGTCCATCGCTGCATCCGGGAGGTCACAGTAGGAGAAGGGATTACATTTCCTTCCCCATCATCAGAGAGAAGCAGGACAAACGTGTATGTGGCTTTGCCAGGATAGCGGACTTCCCCATGGTGCAGGGCACCATTGATTGCACCCACTGCATAACAATCCTGAGGTCTTCTGTAACTGAAAAGGCTACCATTCACTTAATGTGCAGTTGGTGTGCGACCACAGGCAGCGAATCCTCAATGTGAATGCCCGTTATCCTGGCAGCAGCCATGATGCTTTAATCCTGCGCCAGACCGGTGTACCAGCACTCTTCCAGCCGTCACATCAAGCTCACAGCTGGCTGGTCGGAGACAAGGGCTATCCGCTCGCCACCTGGCTCATGACTCCCCTCCGCCATCCATATAATGAGAGCCATGCTGCCACCAGGAACGTCATTGAGCAGCCCATTGGAGGACTCAAGCAACGGTTCCGCTGCCTTGACTGCTCCGGAGGAGTACTCCGGTATTCGCCAGAGTGGGTTTCCCATTTTGCCGTGGTGTGCTGCATGCTCCACAATCTGGCCATCATGAGGGCCCAGCCCTTGCCACCAGGGATTGTGGGACCACCTCAGGAGAAGGAAGAGGGAGATGGGGAGGACAAGGAGGAAGAGAAAGACGAGGAGGAGGAGGAGGAGCAGGAGGAGGAGGAACAGGAGCGAGGGAGGAGGAACAGGAGCGAGGGAGGAGGCAGCCACTCAATCGGCCTTCTGGAAGGGTGGTCCATGACCGCCTCATCAGACTGTGGTTCCAATAAATTAAACCCTAGATCCCCGTTGCTCACCACATCCCCATCATTCCATCCCTGCTGCAGGTCATATCACAGCGCAAAGCTGAAATGAGACACACCACAAAATGTGCCAGCTCTTTGAAAGAGCTGTCCAATTTAGTCCCATACCCCAGATTTTTCCCCATAACCCTGGAAAATTAATCCTCTTCAAATACATGTCCATAGATTATACTTGGAATGATCTGTAACGGTTGGACTGTCCCACCCTTCTGACAAAGCACAATAATGCAGATGCAGGAATCAAATTAGGAATAAGAAAAATACAAAACCATGTATTACAGTTAAAGAAAGAGAGTAATATCATTTAAAGGAAAGCTAAACAAAATTAGTCTTGCATAATGACAGGAAACTAGCATTTACTGTCCCTGTGAATATATATTGGTGTGATTTTGTTTCAACCTATATTTTTATAATTCTGAAAAAACTCCTTTAAAAAATTGAAAAAAACACAACAACTTTTATCTGAATTCAGATCCAGATCTCTAAAGTATATCGTAATTGCTTTTTTGTTATTTTTAACAAGCCTTTATTATCTTTGTAACGGCCTTGATTTCCTCTGTTAGATTACTGATGGCTGCATTAAACAGTCACCTTTGAAGGAAATGATGGAAAGCAGCAGAAAGTTCAAATATGCAGAAAATGTCAAGACATTTAATTTTTCTCCATTTCATGGTTCAGACCTCCTACACTTTGCAAGTGCAAATAGCGAGGTTCAGTGAGCAGCCTCGCAGATGGCCAGTGAAGATGCTCCCTTCACACCTCTGCAGATTGGCGGATTCGAGTTGCAGCATATTCAGCTCCGCCGGCCACGTTCAGTGCGGTGCAATGACCTCAGTACTAGGGATGGTTGAGATGTGACTGCTAAAAGTAATCAGTCCATAACACCTCATCGTTATTAGAAGCTTTTACTGGAAGCCGTCACTAGGAAGATTCCTTTGTCTGCTCTCATACAAATCACCAGTTACTTGGTCAGTTTTAATCAAGTTGGTCTATATAATATATATATAGATAATTACTGTATCTTTCAATACCACAGGATTTTCCATTTTATCGCCCTTATTCTCAATTTAAAGAAGAATCTAATTACATAGGATTGCATAGGATATACAGCACAGAAACATGCCATTCGTCCCAACCAGTTCATGCCGGCATTTATGCTCCACTCGAACCTCTCTCGAGTCTTTCCTCATCTAACTCTATCAACATAACCCTCTATTCCCTTCTCCCTCATATGCTTATCTAACCGCCCCTTAAATGCATCTATACTAATTGCTTCAACCACTCCCTGTGGTAGCGAGTTCCACATTCTCACCACTCTTTGGGTAAAGAAGTTTCATCTGAATTCCCTGTTTGGTTTCTTGGTGACTATCTTATATTGATGGCGTCTAGTTTTGCTCTTCCCCACAAGTGGAAACATTTTCTCTGTACCGACTCGATCAAAACCTTTCATGATTTTAAAGACCTCTATTAGGCCACCCCTCAAGAGAAAAGAAACTCAGCCTGTTCACCCTTTCCTGATAGATATACCCTCGCATTTCTGGTATCATCCTTGTAAAATATTTTACTATGTTGTTTTATGTTCCTTGATAATTTAATTTCATAGTTCCTCTTTGCTTTCCTTATTTATTTATTTTTTACTTCTCTCCTAATCTCTTCGTATTCTCCCTTATCATGCTCACCCCTGCTGTCCATGTACTTAACGTGTGCCTCTTTCCTTACCCTCAATTGTTTCCTTATGGCTTTATTCATCCATTGTGTCTCATTAGTGTTTAGCTTGTTCTTGATTTTTAGCAGAATATATTTTTCTGAACTCTGGACTCTACGGGCTGGATTTTGATACGGGGCGGGTTGGGGTCGTGTTATCCACTTTTCGTGTTATCCACCCGACTACAATTGGATGTGGGAGATTGATGCGATTTTCACCTAATTGGGCAATTGAGTTCCAGCATGTGGGAACCCATGAACCAATTAGTGTTTTCAGTCTGAAAGTCGCCTCTGATGATGTCATCATTGCTGCTGCATTGAAGGTCTGCAAAGACTGCCTGGCCTTCGTTGTGAGAGGACCTGGATGCAAAATGAGCAGCAGCAGCCCTAAGTCTGCTCCCAGATATTTTTGCATTACCACTCCCAGATATGTCTCCCATTCACCACCACTCCCAGCCAGCCAGCCAGCCAGCCAGAGTCAGCTATCCAAATGTGCTCCCGCCAGGTTTCACATTTGTGGTTCAGAACAGGCGTGCTTCACGTAGAAAAAGGGTTAAAATCACAAAGGCCTTTCAAAATGGCATTATAGAGGCAATTTAGTGCTTGTTAAGGGCCTTAACAGCCTATCCCGCCTCTTAGAGGCGGGACGGAGTCGGGACCAGCAGACACAATTTAATGAAAATTGCGTGGAGGCGGGATAGAGGCGGGCTTGTGCCCGCCCGCCAGTTTTCGCAATTTTAACCCCCCACACGCCTCCAAACCCGCCTCCATGGGTCAATGAAAATCCAGCCCTACGTCACTGTTTGCCAATATTGTTGTCCATTTTATTTTCCCAAGTTCTATTCTCAGCCCCTCAAAATCAGCTTTTCTCCAATCTATTACCCTGGTCTTTGTCATACTTATATATTTCTCAATTATTATCTTATAGCGTATTATATTATGGTCACTATTGCTGAGAAAATCCCCTACTTTTACCTCTCTTATTTGCTCTGGTTCATTCCCCATTATTAGATCCAATAGTGAATCCTCCTTTGTTGGGCTTTTTACATATTGGGTTAGAAAGGAGTCCTGTACACGTTGTAGGAACTCTATTCCCTTATCCCCTTTACCTACCTCCTCTGTCCAATTAATATCAGGGTCGTTGAAATGCCCCATGATTATTATTCGATGTTTTTTACTAATTTCCTTAATTTGTCTGCATATTTCTTCCTCCACCTCCCTTCCACTATTAGGTGGCCTGTAGACTACCCCTATTAGTGTGATTGATCCTTTATTATCTTTTATCTCTATCCAAATTGATTCTATTTCTGTCTTGCTGATAGCTGCGTCACTTTTTTCTACTGCCATTATGTTATCCCTAATAAGTACAGCTACTCCACCTCCCCTTTTTCCCTCTCTATCTTTTCTAAATATGTTATACTCTGCAATGTTTAATTCCCAGTCCTGATTTTTCTGTAGCCATGTCTCAGTAATCCCTACTGGTTCCTCACAACACATGATTGCCTTCAGCTCCCCTGTTTTATTACGGACACTGTGTGCATTGCTGTACAGACAGATTAACTCATTTTAATAGCAGTTCCTCTCACTTTATTTTTAACCATCTTTTTGTTCTATAACTCTATTTATTCCCTGGCCATCAATGTCCTCCCTTACTTTACTCTTTCCTATGCTCTTCTTTCCTGTTTTGTTTATATTTAGGCTGGTTTCATTTCTTGTAGATCCCTCCCACCATCTTACTAGTTTAAAGCCTTTGCCACCTCCCTATTTACCCTTTCCACAAGGACACGGGTCCCATCCCGGTTCAGGTGGAGCCCGTCCCATCGGTACAGCTGCTTTCTGTCCCAGTACTGGTGCCAGTGTCCCATGAAAAGGAACCCCTCTTTCCCACACTATCCCTTTAGCCACGTGTTAATTCTCCTGATCTGACTGTTTCTATACCAATTTGCACGTGGCTCGGGCAATAATCCAAAGATTATTACCCTCAAGGTCCTGCTTTTTAATTTAGCTCCTAACTCCTGATACTCCCTCAGCAGGACCTCTTCCCTGTTCCTACCTAAGTCGTTTGTTCCGACATGGACCATGACAACTGGATTTACCCCCTCCCTTTCCAAATGACTCTCCAGCCGCCACGAGTTATCCCTTACTCTGGCACCATGTAGGCAACACACCCTTCAGGATTCTCGTTCTTGGCTGCAGAGGAGGCTATCTATCCCCCAAATTATAGAATCCCCTATCATTACCACATTTCTATTCTGCTCTCCCCCGCCTTGGACAGCCTTTTGAGCCACGGTGCCTTGGTCTGCATTGTGGCTGTCCTCCCCGCAGTCTTTCTCCTTGTCCTCACAGGTAGTGAGTACATCGTACCCGTTGGACAGGACCAGTGTCTGCGGGACCTCCTTCTCAACCTCTCCTAAGTCCCCACTACCCATCTCCCTAGCAGTCACACCCTCCCCTTCCTGAACCTGTGCTTTCCTCTGGGGTGTGACTATATTCTGGATAAAACTATCCAGAAAAACCTCCCCCTCCCTTATGTTTCGGAGTGTCTCTCACTCGCACTCCAGCTCAATGACTCTGAGCCGGAGTGACTGAAGGCAGAGACATTTCCTGCAGATGTGGGAATCCGGGACGGTCTCGCTGTCCACAAACTCCCAAATACTACAGTCCCGACACATAGCCTGCCCTGCCATCTCTAGTCTTTTTTATTTATTTGCTTATTTAATTAGTTAAAGTTTTTAATCAAACAATTATTTATAGTTATATTAATTAATTAGTTTATCTAGTTAAGTTAATATTTAATAACGTAATAGTTCTCTAGCTCTTAGTTTAAAGAAATAAAACGGTAATACTCACCAACCAATCACCTACATGCAGCCCTGTGACGTCACTCCTTGTTTTTTTTTGCTTTTTAAAGGTCCGCTGTGTCCTGGGCCTTCTCCTCTCCTGCTCTTTATGTTGCTGCTGCTGGCTCCCGCTCGGGTCCTTTGAATATCAATGATTTTTAAAGTTGTTAAATGAGCCCCATGCACGGATTGGATTGCAGCCTCTGCTGCCCTCCTATAAATAACACATGCCACATCAGAGATGTATTTATATGAACCTGTAGGTGGGATGCCATGACTACAATAGAGCATCCTTCCATAGTAAAGAAATGTATTTTGTCCTTTTGGGCGTGCACCAAGCCTTCTGTCAACTCAGCAACAAGTCTCATTGCCTTTAAAGGTATGGTGGAGGTGACCCAGGTGTGCAGTGACCTTCAATGAGGACCTTCACCTTCACCTTGAGGACCTGGGTGAATCATGCCCAGACTGAGGGGTAAATAATTCCTCAGTCTGATGGCTATAGAATGAAGAATCCTAAGTGATGCAGATTTGGAGACTCTCAGTTCTGTTCACGAGAGACATCCAATCCAAATCACAGAACAGTTGCCAACATGTGACACACATGGCACAAATTTGCTATTCTCACTCATTTAGATAAGTCATCAGGATAGACAGTTTGCGGAATGGATGTAGGTGTGGAACACAGTGGGAGGTGGTATTCTGAGACGGTGGTTTAAAAGAGAATGTAAGTGTAGGTCGAGAGTGTACCCATCCACCACGCACACACTCGCTCACTCGCACACACAATCTAGCTGTGTTTTTTCCAATGAGAATTAAAGTATGTCTTTATTACGCAGGAGAGTTTGCAATTCAATAACATCAGAGCTGGTAAGTGGTGAGACTTTTCAGTCACATGACAGCCACATCCCTTGTGGCAAAAACATAAACATGGTTAAAAGCAGAAAGCTCATTATACGAGAAGCAGAGGTCGGCCTAACTTGTGCTTTAACCCACGTTTGCTGTCTTAATGCTGATGTTGCTCTGAGTCACTCATTTCCTGCAGTTATCATAAGGGTGACAGAATCTTTTCACCTGGCAACTGTAGGAAGAAGCACTTTCAGCCAATCGCCTACCAGAAACCACCTCACACAGGGAACAGTAGGTATTGGTTGTAGTGTAAAAGCAGATGGTGCAAAACTTGTCCAAAAAAAAGGTAAGCATTTAAAATTAAAACAAGCTCTGGTAACCAATCTGTTACCATTCACATTTTAATGATTGAAAAAAAAATTGATCATCCTGTCATAGGAACATAGAAACATTAGGAACAGGAGTAGGCCATTCAGCTCCTCGAGCAACACGGTGGCATAGTGGTTAGCACTGTTGCCTCACAGCGCCAGGGACCCGGGTTCGAATCCAGCCTCGGTTGACTGTCTGTGTGGAGTTTGCACATTCTCCCCGTGTCTGCGTGGGTTTTCTCCGGGTGCTCCGGTTTCCTCCCACAGTCCAAAGATGTGCGGGTTAGGTTGATTTGGCTATGATAAATTGACCCTTAGTGTTAGGGGGATTAAATACGTGGGGTTACGTGGATAGGGTGGGATATGTGTCGGTGCAGGCTCGATGGGCCGAAATGGCCTCTATCTGCACTGTGGGGATTCTGTGATTCTGTGAGCCTGCTCCGCCATTGAATTAGATCATGGCTGATCTGTACGTCAACTCCATTTACTCGCCTTTGCTCCATATTCCTTGATACTCTTACCTAACAAAAATCTGTCGAAATTTCAGATTTCTATTACCCTTTGTGTGAAAAAGTGCCAATTGATTCTGCTCCAGAATGGCCTAGCTCTAATTGTAATCTCCCCTCGTTCTTGATTTCCCCACCAGAGGAAATAGCTTCTCTCTATCTATGCTATCGAATTCTTTTAACATTTTAAACACCTCGATCAGATCACCCGTCAATCTTCAATACTCAAGGGAATACAAGCCAAGTGTATGCAACTGTTCATTGGCCGGGAGCTATTTTTGATCATTAAAGATGACACTGGTGGCAGTAGGCACAGTAAGTACAGTCCAGCTAAGTTTGCTTGTTTGCATATGTATATGTGTGTGTGCGTGCGTATGTGTTTGTATGTCCAGACGTACACAATACCTTGGATTATATTAAGGGGAAACTGATCTCAGAGCGTGACTGGTATTTGTAAATACTGCTGTTGTCGTCTCCCTGGAATGCTACTGTAAGTTTGCTGATTGGTGTCTCTCTCCGCAGAGATCCTCAGGGCTAACGTTCTTTTCTGCAGCTGCTGATCCTAATGGTTAATGCGGTATAACGCTGAACTGCCATTGAATTGAGGGGAAACCACTTTTTGTTTTAGTAAGAAGCAGTTTATCCTGTAATATATTCAGTATATCCTGTTTGATGCCAGAACAGATCGTGTTCCCCACCTCTTCTCCCCTCCTGGCGTGCTGGAACATGGCTGCTTCGACACCAGCTGCTGACCCATGTGGTCATTCATTACATGTGAGCCCCTAGACAGTGAATGCCGCAGACTATATGCCTGCAGGTGTACCACAGCCAAGGCCAATCCTATCGTCACTAATGGCCAATAATGGATCAACAAACAGTAGGAGTGCACACGCTGGCTTTTCCTTTCAATTCCCTTAGCCCAGGGGCAATAAGGCTAATTTTAACAACCCAACTACTTTGCCATCTAAGCTCAGCTATCTCAGCAGACTCCGTGGATGGGACCTTTCTAATTTGTATAGTTTAGCACAACACCAGGCCGGATATTTTACTCTGTTTCTCTCTCCACGGATGCTGCCTGACCTGCTGAGTGTTTCCAGCATTTTCTGCTGTTATTTCAGATTTCCAGCATCCGCAGTAGTTTGCTGTTGTGCAGGATATTTGACCTCCTGTGCCATTGGGGAAACGCAGAATCAGAATGAACAGTCTCCACTGAGGCACTCTTGTACTTTCTGATAACCAGCCAAGCACAGCAATCACAGTGACCAGTGAGTGGGTCACCTAATCTGTCCTGTTAACTTCGGGAGAACTGTGAGCCAGCAGAAACCAGCAAGAGAGCAAACAGGGAAAATAAACTCAAGTTACCCCCAAAAACAGTCGGGGATTATGTTACAATTTATTCGGTTGTTCAAAATGATCATTTCAAAAGTGCCAATCTCAACATCTCTTCCCGAGAAATATATTAAAGGGAGCGAGGAAAGAACAGGGAAGCAAGGTTAGAGTAGATAGCAATGGAGTTCTGGGTGGGAGAGTGGAGGCAAATGCCCTGAAGTGAGAAAGTTTTGGTTGATGTGATTGGGGACTGTAGGGGGGAGAAATTCGGTATTGCCCCGTTTGGGGTGCAATTATCAGCCGAGTGCAAAGTTTAGCGCCTGGCGCTAATTATCACCTCCGACTGCAAACTTGACTTTTATCGCCCCTGGAGGTGATTGGAGCGCTAAATCAGGCGCTACACACCTCTCTTAAGGTGCTAACGCCGAGGAGCGAGGCGCCACCTCAGAGCGCTGGCGAAGCTCGTGTGATGTCAGTCAGCAATGGAACACAGACACACTGGCGCCAGCCAGTTCTTAAAGGGGAGGGTCGATCTTGCTCTCCAGCCACACCCTGCTCATTGCAGCCTTGAATCTCAGCCTGGAGAGTCCTGTACGTCAATTCTGCTGGAAAGAACAATGGAGAGACCCAGGGAAAAAGCTCAGGGTGCAGCCCCCATAGTCGCTTCTAAATCGATGCAAGGAAGGTCAAATCAAAATGAACCTGCAAAGTGCTGCTCAGTACCCAAAAATCCTTCACACAGCGTTGAATCTCTCCAGAAGTCTCTCTCTCTCTCAGAATGCGTGGTGCTAGGGCACTAACGGGAGGCGCAAAGCAACCGAATTTTTCCCCCTAGGTCTTTCTGGCTGGCCGATTGAAGATGGGCTTGATTGCCTCATAATCAGCACACAGGTTAGAAATCAAACTTGGGAGCTTCCTGGCCTGTGTGGTTCGGTTTCACACTGGAACAGTGTTTACACACTGAGCCATCAGAGACACTGGGAAAAAGGCTTTAACAGTACTGGATGAGCAGAAATTTCCTCCAACTAAATATTGAGAAGACTGAAGCCGTTACCTTTTGTCCCTGCCACAAACTCCGTTCCCTAGCCACTGACTCCATCCCTCTCCCTGGACACTGCCTGAGGCTGACCCAGACCATTCGCAACCTTGGCGTCATATTTGACCCTGAAATGAGCTTCCGACCACATATCCACTCCATCACCAAGACCGCCAACTTCCATCTCCGTAACATCGCCCTCTCTGCCCCTGCCTCAGCTCATCTGCTACTTAAACCCTCATTCATGCCTTTGTTACCTCTAGACTTGACTATTCCAATGCTCTCCTGGCCGGCCTCCCATCTTCCAACCCCCATAAATTTGAACTCATCCAAAACTCTGCTGCCTGTATCCTAACTCGCACAAGTCTCATTCACCCATCACCACTGTGCTCGCTGACCTACATTGGATTCCGATCCGGCAACACTTCGATTTTCAAATTCTCATCCTTGCTTTCAAATCCCTCCATGGTCTCACACCCCCCCTCTATCTCTGTAATCTCCTCCAGCCCTACAACCCTCCAAGATCTCTGCACTCCTCCAATTCTGGTCTCTTGCGCATCCCCATTTTTAATCACTCCATTGGCAGCTGTGCCTTCAGCTGCCTGGGCCCTAAGGTCTGGAATTCCCTGCCTAAGCATCTCCGCCTCTCCACCTCTCTCTCCTCCTTTAAGACGCTCCTTAAAACCTACTCTTTGACCAAGTTTTTGGCCGCCTGTCCTAATATCTCCTTATGTGCAGATAAGGCTCCTGTGAAGTGCCTTGGCACTATATAAATGCAAGTTGTTGTTGTTAAAATGACGATGGCAGTATTGTGAAAGAAAGCACTTCAATTTTGTTTCCCTCAAACGCATATGGCATGATTAGCTTGATTTCTAGTGAAACCACATTCAAACATAGAGGCTGTAGAGAAGATGTTTCTACTTGTAGGGAGTCCAAAGCTAGGGACCATGAATATAAGATAGTCCCTAATAAATCCAATAGGGAATTCAGAAGAAACTTCTTTACCCAGAGAGTGGTGAGAATGTGGAACTCGCTATCACAGGGAGTGGTTGAGGCGAATAGCATAGATGCATTTAAAGGGAAGCTCGATAAGTACATGAGGGAGAAAGGAATAGAAGGATATGCTGATCGGGTGAGATGAAATAAGATGGGAGGAGGCTTGTGTGGAGCATAAACACCAACATAGACCTGTTGGGCTGAATGGCCTGTTTTAGTGCTATAAAATTGATGTAATTTATGAATAGGCCTTGTTTAATACTGTACATGATTCAAGGCTGGCATAGTGCATTTGAACGCCAATTTCTGGTATTGTGTCCTGCTGTGACGAGCCAGCTATTCCTCTATAAGAAGGCAGGGATGGTAAATTTTAGGCCTAGTGACTGTAGCACATCTACCAGCAGCCACCTAAAGATTAACCTTGATGGCAACCTGAAAGCAAGTCTCCAGCCCATCTTCTGAAGTAGAAGGGCGACTACAGAAGGGAAAGGGATGGAAAAAATAAAATACTTTTAAAGGTTCAGTTAATGACACCCAACTTTCACATAAGACACTGTTACAACCATTGACAATATATTAGTACGTGATTAGCCCTGAATTTTGAGTTAAACATTCTCATCTGTTTCCCATCACTTCCACAACAATCTTTCTTAACTCCTCACTTGAATTCCTTTCCCTGTATTTGACTGTGTTGTTATATGCTTTGAATGAAGTTCCTTTTAAGCTGATACAGAGAGGAAATTTTACAATTGTGGATTATGGAAAAGAAACCATTCAGAGAGGCACTCATGCCTCTGAGTCAGAAGGTCATGGGTTCAAGCTCCACTCACGGACTTGAGCACATAGTCTAGACCGACGCTTCAGTGCAATACTGAAGAATTAGTGCATTGTTGGAGCTGCTATCTTTCCAATGACTCGTTTAACCAAGGTCTCGTCTGTCCTCTGAGGTAAACGTAAAAGATCACATTGCATTATTCGAAGAGGATTAGCTGAAATCTCCTGGTGCCCTGACCAACATTTATCTAAACTACCACTACCAAAAGTAGATTAACTGGTCAGTTAGTTTTTGTTTTTTCTGGGACCTTGCTATTGTAAGATTTGGATCACAGGTCACACACAGATTACCCAAAGGGTTTTAGGAGTTTGTATGGCTTTTTATTAAAGAGCTACAGTTTACAGCATAATCAGATATTACATGCGGTTAAGATAAGTATAATAGACATACAACCCGTGACAGATGAGGGTGATCTACGGCCTTAAACGGAACGAAACCACCGGATGGACGGTGAGGCAGTACGGTGGTCTCGGATTGGGTGGATTCCTACAGTCTGCTGCAGCGGTCACTTCCGTTGGGTCATCCCTCGAGCTGTTGGAGGTGTTAGGCCGTCAGCCACCTCAGGGGCTAAACTTGACCAAGGTGTTAGGCCGTAGCCACCTCGGGGAAGCCTTCGCCCCTAACTGCCTGCTTTCCTCTCTCGGTCATCTGTTCTTATACCTTATTTCGATGGGCTGGTGGATACCTGGTGTCAATCATTTTTACCCATCCTATTTTCCAATTATAAGGGAGAGGCTACCTCTGACAACCCCCTCCCAGCCTCATGAGGTCATTTTCCTCCTCATCTCTGTTCTAAAGGTCTTGTTGTCCTCTCATAGACAGCTTCTTTATCCTACAGCTCCTTGCTGCATCCCTTATCAGGCCTAGCTATGCCCACTCAAAGGCCTGTTTTTGTGTTCCGACCTCGTAGTTCAGCTCTCTGTACAGCTATTTTTCTGACATGACTGGAACCTTTCTGTGTCATTAACTTAGGCAAACTGCTGATCTAGGGAACCCATAACAGACTATTATTTCTTTCAATCCACAATTTCTTACACTATGTGCAAATTGCCTGCTGTATTTGCTTACAAATCATAGTACCTAAACCTCAAAAGTAAATCATTAGTTGTAAATTGCTTTGGGACATCCCGAGGACGTGAAAGGTGCTATATAAATGTACAGTCTTTCTTATCTGGCTGTATAACTAGTACTCAGGTGTTACACTTGATCATTTGGGCTATGTTGGGAGGTCACAATTGGCTGTTTTCCACAGTCCACTACTATCCAAACACAAACTCTTTGGATATCTTGTCCCCCTGTAATTTCAAAGAGTTTTGTGTTGTCATTTATTATCTGATGGTTAGCATTGAAGGATGCCGTCCATGACATTGGGAGCTTGATCTGTGATTTGTCATTGAATATATTTAAGGTGGAGATAGACAGATTTTTGAATGGTAGGGGAGTCAAGGGTTATGGGGAGCGGGCAGGGAAATGGAGTTGAGGCCAAGATCAGATCAGCCATGATCTTATTGAATGGCGGGGCAGGCTCGAGGAGCCGAATGGCCTGCTCCTGCTCCTACGTCTTATGTTATGTTATCTTGTGATGCTGAAAATGGAGACCAGCTACGAGAAAGGCGCACCCAAGAAGATATAAAAGAGGAGAGAATGGAAGAGAAACAAGCTGGGGAAAAGGCAAGGCTGTTGAGAAGAAAGTGAACAACTGTTAGGAGGCGGACTGAGAGAAAGGGGTTGGCACATGCGTGATAAAGTTGCAAAAATGATTCCAGCAGTAGTGAGCGAGGTCAGTAAACCCCAAATATGTGGCAAAAAAACCCAGTAACTCTCGTTCTGTACGTCTCCAGATTCGAAATGAATGGTGACATGACCCTGTCACTGGAATGTGATCTGCCTGCTGATTACTCAGGAAGTGAACAGTTATTCTTTCCACAGCAGCTGTGGATGCTCCCCATTCCAGGCCTGCATGGCGAAATATTAACAAGTAACATTATGTAGAAGAAAACAGCTGGAGAAATCATTTATCCAGAAACTGTGAATTGCTTTTTTTTAATGTCAGCATTGCATTCATTGCCCAACGTCAATTGACACTTAGGGAAACGAGAACACTTGGTGCTCTATTAAGAGGTCTATGGGTTCTTGTTAACCCTTTTGAGTTGTGATACTTCTGCAGCATTTTAACACATTTTCTCTTCTCCCCGCCCAACACCCCCCTCCCGAAATTTGTATTCAAAATGTATATAACTCCATTTCCAGGTTAAGAAATTTCACTCATTAATTAGCCAAAGTTGCTAGTCACCTTGCTATGCTGTAAAAATGCATTGTTTAGGCTCCGTCTCCATTAACTCCACCAAATAAGTACTATATTGGGAAAAATGTCCTCTGTTTAAGGTTCAACTAACAGTTTGTTGCTAACTGAAAATTTAATTTAAGTCCATTCAAAGCACTGCGGATGCTGGAAATCTGAAATAAAAACAGAAAATGCTGGAAATACTCAGCAGGTCAGGCAGCATCTGTGGGAAGAGAAACAGAGTTAACGTTTCAGGTCGATGCTCCTTCATCAGTTGCTAAGCAATTGATAACTTTTAAAAACATTCCCAGCATGACCCAAATAAACCTCTGAAGTAAGGATCCATTTTGGAATACAAACCCCAGTCACAGAACACTCCTTCCATTCAAACCACTAGCAATGTCTTTGAGGAACATCAGAGACAGAGTGAGCGAGGATTTATTGCTCTGATTGCTGTGCAACGATTTGCCATTGTCATGTTTTTGTTCTTTGTTCTGTACGGGTTATATATGCCTGGATAAGCCTCTCCTGTGTTTATACATAGCACTGCATTTAAATGAATGAAACATAACTTTAAACCAAATCTTGGAAAACAAATCTTTACTAGAAGGGTGATTAACTTTTGGAATAATCTGGTGGAGATGGTGGAGTCAAAGACATTAAAAGAGCTCAAACTGTAGTTGGATGCTAAGCTGAGTGAGTTAGACTACTAAAAGTAAGAGTTTGATGGGCCAAGTTTTTTCATCCTTGACTTTTTCTCATGCTATCTAAGAAGCCTTCGATAAGGTACCGCATAGTAGACATGTAACTAAGGTCAGAACAAGTGGAGTCATGGACAAGTAGCAAAATGGACAGCAAACTGACTACAAAACAGAAAACAGAGAGCAGGGGTTAAAGGTAGTTACTAAGACTGGCAAAAGGTGGGAAGTGGTGTTCCACAAGGATCGGTGCTGGGACCACTGTTATTCACCATTTACATCAACGATTTGGACTCCGGAATCGGAAGTACAATTTCAAAATTTGCGGACAACACCAAATTGGGTGGTGTAGTTAATACAGAGGAGGACTGCGATAAAATACAGCAAGACATTAGTAAACTTGCAGAATGAGCATCTAATGGGCAAATGAACTTCAATATAGATAAGTGTGAGGTGGTACATTTTAGTAGGAAGAACAAGGAGGCCACATAGTCCTTGGAAAATAAGTGTCTAAATGGGATAGAGGAGCAGAGATATCTGGGCGTACAGATACATGAATTGCTAAAAGTAGCGACACGGTTTAATAAATTCATAAAAAAGCAAATAAAGCAGTGGAGCTCATTTCTCGAGGGATAGAATTGAAAAGCAGAAACGTTATTTTAAACTTGGAAAGCACCTTGGTTAGCCCACACTTGGAGTACTGTGAACAGTTCGAGTCTCCGTATTATAAAAAAGATATCAAGACACTGGAGAAGGTGCAATAAAGACTTACTAGGATGATATCAAAACTGAGAGCTTCTACCAATCAGACAAGATTGAGCAGGCTGGGGCTCTTTTCTCTAGAAAAGAGAAGACTGAGGGGTGACCTGATAGAGGTCTTCAAGATTATGAAAGGGTTTGATAGGGTAGATGTAGACTTCCACTTCCATTTGCGGGGGAGACCAGAACTAAGAGCCATAAATATAAGACAGTTACTATATTATATAAGATATAACATAACATAAGATATAAAATAGGGAATTCAGGAGAAACCTCTTTGCCCAGAGAGTGGTTAAAATGTGGAACTTGCTACCACAATGTGGTGACTAGCATAGTTGCATTTAAGGGGAAGCTTGATAAACATGTGAGGGAGAAAGGAATAGAAGGATATGTTGATGGGGTTAGATGAAGAGGGGTGGGAGGAGGCTCATGTGGAGCATAAACACTGGCATAGACCTGTTGGGCCGAATGGCCTGTTTCTGTGCTGTAAATACTATGTAATAATGAAGTAAACTCAAGGGCCGCGAAATTCGATAGGTTAGTGCCTCCTGTTAACGCCTGGTCAGGGCGCAATGGGGTTAGCGCTCGGGCGCGGCGAAAGCAACGACGTCCGCAAACTTCAGTGCCGGTTTAGCGCCTGGGCCTCTAGCGCCTCGCAGATCGTGATGTTATAAAGTGCGCAGCGCCCCGTTATCGCCCCGGATGGAAAATTGACTCTCGCCCCCTGCTGTATCGCCTCGCGCCGACAACACCAGCAAGAGGAGGCGTTGTGAACTCGGCTGGCCGCTTCGGGAGCGGTAATTAAAGGGAATGCTTTTTCAGCCAGCGCAACCTTTATTATTTGCACCAGTCTGGTGCCTGCGCAAAGGTTTTAATGTTTCATTGGTGCGAGATGTCCAAGCCCTCCACTTTGAGAGAGTGTTTGGGGCTGTACTGGCAGTCACCCAGGTTGCCTTGCAAAACAGAACTGACGATAACTAGCTTGTGCAGCATCACTGGCCCTTCCCTTTAAGCGAGGGAAGCAGCCTCTGTGATGAGAGTGCTGTTCACAATGCGCTCGAAATTGTTTCGCGCTCTGCCACTACCGCCCCGCTCTTGGACTTTAGCGCCCTAAGAGAAGTGTTTAGCGCTTGATTTAGCGCTCCACTTCCCTCTTGGAGCGCTAAAACTGAATTTCGTGGGAGGCGAGAATGATTAGCCCCGGCGCTAATTTTTCAACTTTGGGGCTATACCGAATTTCTCCCCCAAGGTTTAGGCCTAGTCACACTGTGCTTCTCAGACTTGAAGGGCACTTGATAGTTGAGTGACTGAGTGATAAGAAGTGTCTTTGCCATTATCTGTGGGACTAACCCCAATGGATCATCAGAGGATGAATATTTTTTGCATCTCAATGTTCTTTATTCACCTTCAGATTTATTGGAAAACCATACCATATAAGATGATAAAATGATGACTTAACCCAGGAATTAAAAGTACAGTTTTAGCAAATTAGTCAATTTAGTGGATTAGATACTGTCCTTTCATCAATTGAACTTGGATTTTTTCCAATCCATTCTAATGGGATGTATTCCCAACCAGTTGTAAGAGACTTAACAACAACTAATTTTGGCTATCTGGGTCTATTTCCTGATGGACATCAGCTTAAAATACAGCAAGGCGATCTGATTTCAGCAGCGGCAGAGCCAAATCTAAAGGCCGCGATTTTGTAATTAGATGTGGGTTGGGAGTGGGTCAGATGGTTTCCGGCTTCCAGTCCCACCCCCAACTACATCCGGCCCACAGACGTGATTTTACACTGATTGACCTTGTTAAGCCCGCCCTGCAGGCTTGCCGGCCAATTAAGAGGAAGCCGGTGTCAGATGACGTCATTTGATGACGCGTCATCTGCCGGTTTTCTTAAAGGGACCATGCATAATTTTTCTTTGACAGCTCATTTCTCAGTGTTTGACAGCATTGAGGTGCTGCAAACACTGACAATGACTGTTCACAGGTGAGGTCTTGCACCCAGGCTCTCCAGTGACTCCCTCCTTAGGCTAGAACAGATGGCAGCTGCAGGTGAGGTGACAGAAGCGATCTGTCACTGGTGAGAGAGGTTCTCCCAATGAGGTGGGACTAGACATCAATTTAAAAAAAAATTACCTTCAGAAAAGTGTAAAAGCATTAAAAATTATTTTCCCAACATTTCCTTACCTCTGAAACTCACCAGTGCACCATTGGATCCTTCACCCCACTTCTGCAGCTGTCACCAATGCAGAAACATTACAGCAGACTCACAACACGTCACACTTACCTGGCGTGGTGTCCGGACGTCGGGAACCCTGAGGCAGAAGCGGCAAAATTGAAAAAGAGCCTGTTAACAGGCAGATAAGTGGCTTTAATCCTCTTCCCGCCGCTAGGTGTCGGATCCATGCGCAAATCGGGGACCCGACACTTGGGAAAATTGTTTGGAGGCGGGATCACAACCCGTCGTCAATCAAAACGATTTTGACCCTTGACCCGCCTCCAAAGCCGCCCTCTCAGTGCCGATAAAATCGCGGCCCAAGTGTGCGTCAGTAAGAAATGTGGGATTGAATCTGTACTGTTTGCTCATTGAACGTATGACGGTCAGGTTTCCCATTCTTGGCTGTGGATCTCTTTAAAATGTTGGAACATCAATCACATTGCTCGATGTTCAAGTTGATTGATGTGACAGCTGGCTACTGAACGGTAACCAACTCATGATCAGTTTCATATCCAGAGCAATCAAAATGGCGGCTGCCATCAATCTTAAGACCTGCAAATAATTTACTGCTGGAGTCTTGTGGCCCACTGAGAGAGTTGAACATTTGAACAGCATGGTGCTAAGAAAACCAAGTATTAATGGCACTGACCAGAAACATTTCAAATCAAACATTTAGGAAGTAAAGATCCGAAGAAAGCTGATTTTTTTTCATCAATTGATGAGAAATCCCAATTTCCGAGAACATTGGGGCCTTCGTGGAAAAGAGGTCCACGCAAATTGATAAGACAGACAACAGGATGTAATTATTATGTTTTGCAGACAAATAGAAGTCTGACGATGAGTCATCCTTAGCCACAAGGAATGGAAGTAGTATTTCTGATTACTTCTATTCTCAATGTTACTTCTGCTATTTTGTTTACCAGAGATGTGTTGCCCTGTATCAGTTCAGGAAAACCGGCCCTCTGCTTTTCATGAAAACAAAAGCAAAATACTGCAGATGCTGGAAATCTGAAATAAAAGCAGAAAATGCTGCAACTACTCAGCAGGTCAGGCAGCATCTGCGGAGAGAGAAACAGAGTTAACGGGCTGGATTTTCCGATTGGAGGCGGGTTGGCGTCGGGGATGTTAGTTGGCGGGTTCCGGTCCCGCTGTCGGCTCCAGCCAGTCTGCTGACACAATTTTCTGTTAATTGGGCGAGTTAAGCCCGCCGTGTGCGTTACCCGCCCTGATCACAAGGTGCGGGTCTGCTGAGCTGCTCTGCTGACGTGTTTGCAGCCTGTGTATTTAAGGGGGCCATTTCACAATTACATCTCACGTCGTTTCCGATGCTTCTGACTGCTGCTGCTGCTCTTGACGATGTCTGCAGAGCGACAAAATGCAGCTCCCTGCTTTAACAAAGAACCCCGCCATGCTCTTGTGGAGGGAGTCAGAGGATGTCGGATGGTCCTATACCCAGGCGACGGAAGAAGGAAACCTCCTCGGCAGACAAAGGCAGCCTGGCTGCGAATAGCTGAGGAGGTCAATGGCAGGTCTGTGTTCAGACGCACCTGGGTCCAATGCAGGAAAAGGTTCAATGATCTCCTGTGCTCTGGAAAAGTGAGTCTAAAAGCACACTTACCTTAATTCTGCTGTGCCTGTCATCACATCCCCATCACTCTGCATTGCCAACCCGCCCCCTGCACATCCTAACTCAACCTAGCATCCCTTGCACCATCACCCATTCCTCTCTCCCTATGTACAGAATCACTTCCCCATCTAACTATGCATCCCCTCACACTCACCCTCAAGGTTATGCAATGACAACAACTAACAACTCAAAAGGAGGGAACTTGCTAATGGGAACCCACTCCATCATAGTCTCCCTCTAAACATCTATCCTATCCATTCTTTACACTCATTCCATCACTCTCACTGAAACTCCACTTCTTTCCCTCATTGCAGGAAAAGAGAGCCCACGATCGTACTCACAGCTCACCCACGCTGAGGAGGCCGCTCTCGACATTGCGAGATCAGTAGAAGAGCTCGAAGTGGGGGACGGAGAGAAGGGCTCAGTAGAACAAGCTGGTGACAGAATGCTTCTCCATCCAACTTATTTGGCTTTCATGAGTGACTCAATTGGGATCTGATGTCAATAGAAATTGAATGCTCATCATGTGCACAATGGGATGTGTCTGCAATTTACATATAACATATCTAACTCATGTCTTTACTCTCCCACAGGACCATCAAGAGCCCCCCTCCCTACTGTCCAGAAGGAAGAGCAGGAGGACTCCTCTCAGGATGCTGCATCCTCTGAGGGAGCAGAGTCAGCAGAAGTGAACGCACCCAGCACCAGCGCAGAGACGCACACCTCGGTGGGTCGTTTGCGAGATAGAGTAGTGTTGTCACCTGGTGTATCACAACTCACAAGTGAGCAAGAGCAGATGGTGGAAACAGGGACAGCAGTGGAGAGTCCTCGTCGGAGGCCGCAGGGCGCTCCTAGCTCTGCTCAGCTGCATGTAGACGCTGAGCCTTGGGCCATCCAGAAAGAGAGCGGTGCTAGAGCTTCAGGGACAAGTGCAGGAGTCTCTGACAGGGTTTGCAACCACTGTAACTGCGAGTGTGCAGAGAATGGAGGAATCCATCTCAAACATGAGCAATGTCGTGGCGCACGCAATGGCGAATGTAGGTCCCGCCATAGAAATGATGGCAACCACCATGGAGGACATAAATCGCCAGACTTAAAACAACATGGTAACTCTTCTAAATAGATGGTCAGCTATGGAGGATAGATAGGCACCTATTGAGGAGAGGAACCAGAGGTTCATGGACGTTCCGGTTATGAGGACTGTCAGTACAGAGGCGGGTCCACATGACCCCACTGATGTGCAGCAAGGTGCTCTCCAGCTACTTGCTAACAGAGAAGTGTGGGTGGCCCATGAGAGGGATGATGGTGGGAGGTGACATGGAAGTGGGGGCTCCTCTCCAAGCGCTCAAACTTCCATCCCCTTGCCAACCCCTCAGTCAGAGCCCCAGATGACTCCCCGAGCAGAGATGGCCAAGTCTGCCCCTGTGCAGCCGCAGGAGGAGCAGAATTTGGCGGGGCCTTCACAGGCTCCAAAACCCAGAGGATGACCACCAAAGGCGTCTAAGCAGGCGCAGCAGGGAAGTGAGCAGGCTATCTCTACATCTGCTGAAGCCACAGGGGTAGCACCACGTAGAAGCACGCACGAGAAAGCTGACACGTAAATAATCACAAGGGTACTCACTTGGGTGTTCTGCTAGAAATCAGTGTTAAGTTTCTGATCTTTTATTCTGTTGGAATAAATTAATGTTGTGGAATGTCTGACATCGTTGCCATATGTGTGCTCACAATTTGAGGTGGCACAGTGAAGGGTGAGGGCACCTTTTATGTCCAGAAATGGAAGTGACAGTGGATATAGAGTTAACACCACACACTTACAGCCTCAAGTCAGAATGTGTCTCCCAAATCGTGAAATCAGCAACCTCTGACATTTGAAATTGAGCAGATGTGAAAGTGTAGCTTTTGGACTCCAGTTGCAGCTGTGAACTATCCAGTTCATTGGTCCTCCCGACATACTTACCTGGCGTGATCTCCGAACGTCGGGAAACCTGTTGAAAATGTGGGAAAATAGGAAAAGGCTGTCAAAATAGCAGTTAACAAGTGTCTTAAATCCCTTACCCGCCGCTTGGTGTCGGGTCTGTTATGAAATCGCAGACCCGACACTCTTGAAACTCACACGGAGGCGGGTTCGCGGCGGGTTTCCAATCCGCCGTCAATCATTGCGACTTTAACAGCTGACCCGCCTCCAAACCCGCCCTCTGAGCGCCGGCAAAATCGCAGCCAACGTTTCAGGTCGATGACCTTTCGTCAGAACTGGTCTGCTCTTCATTATTAGTTTTCTCTTGAAAATTAAAATATAGAACAATACATTTGTTGAAATCCTCATTTGGAACAGCATTTCATGCTATTAAATAAACATGTTTAATGTGAAGATACAACTATATTAGAAACATAGGTGCCAATTTACACGCAGCAAGATCCCACAAACAGCAAATGAATTAGCGTCCAGATAATCTGTTTTGGTCATTGACGTAAGAAAACTACTAGGCACTTGGTCTAAGCGTTAAACAAAGCTTTAATCAACTGTTTTACAACATGGCGGTCTAGTTGTGTCCTTCACTAGTTCCTGTTAAGAATGTCCCGCGCAAGCTGGGCCCGTGCCCGAGGATTTATACTCTCCCTGGACAGCGCCACCAGCAGGCCGCCCAGTATTATTTCATAAGTCATTTCCACATGAATGACAAGATTCATGTCAGTCATGTTGGTTGGGGGAGGAATGTTGGCCAGGATATCAGAGGAACTCCCCGATCTTCTTTGAATAGTGCCTTGGGGTATTTTGCATTCACCTGAGCAGGCAGTAGGGCCTTGGTTGAGCATCTTATATGGAAGACAGTACCTCTGACAATACAGCGATCAGGACTGGAATGAAGTGTCAGCCGAGATTTATGTGCTCAAGTCCTGCAGTCGATCTTGAACACACAAGCATTTGACTCAAAGGCAGAGTGCTGCCACTGAACCAAGTGAAAATATGGGCTGTATTTCCCAATGGAGGTAACTGGGAGTGAACGAGGTATTGGTAATCCCATTTCTACCAGCCTGGCTATAGGTAATCATTGCGACTCTCCAGTGCCAATGATGGGGAGCTACTTGAGGGGATTGGGGAAAGATGCAGACGAGTAGTAAACCTGAACTGACGCTTAGTTTTCCTATTTAGCAGTGGCTGTTTACAGTGGAGAGGTTGAGGACAGTTTTAAGGTGGCATTTATACTGGCCATGACAACTCGGAAATCCCTAAGCATCTCCTTACCATTTAATGGAGTCCTACCAGCCGCTGGATAGGAGCCCAAATGTGCATTTTTTGAGAGGGCAAAAGAAACAGAGGATGTCACCCCTGGGTAATAAGACAATCCATTTTCCAACTGTTGCCCTGCTAAATGGTCATTTATATACCTATATTTTGTTTGTATTATTCTATTCCAATTAGACCATGACAGTAGGCCAGGGAGATACAGATTCAAGCTGGTTAAAAGAAAATTCCTGATGTCAGCAAGGTCTTCTTCACACAAAACTGGAGTCATTTCAGAAACCATTAAATGCTGTGATGAGGAACTGTGTAGTCTTTCAGGATGAATGAGCTAGAATGAACCAAATGGCCTTCCCCGTCTGTATCTACCTTGTTCTGCAGTAAATCAAACTACAGCTTCAAGCTGTTATAGATCTTTTCACGAGTAGTGATCGTGATAAACCTGCTAGCGCTCACCAAAGGGGGATTAAACTCTGTTTTAATGTAATTTCACCTTTATTTTACAGTGAAAATGGCTTCTATCCTTTTATTGACTCATTTCACCATGTGAAGGAGCGAAAGTTAATTACATTTGTTAAATTATGTTCAGGAATGTGTACTCAAAAGGCAGGTTGAAGATTGATTAATACACCCTTTTTTATCCTTTGACTCTTTCAGTGAGAAAAGAGATGCCTGAACTGACTGCTGTCAACCATTGAGCATTTTATTCCCATGGATCTGTCCCTTAACGTTTTTTGGGGGCTGATTTTATTAAGATGAAGGTATTTCTCTTTCCGGAAGAGTGCCTTAACTTAACTCCTTCCCTCACACCAAATCCCCAGCCTCCAGTGTGGAAAGGAGTCCCATGAAGGCGTTCCCAAGACAGAGAAAACAGCTTCTAAGGGCGCGATCTTGCCAGCCCTGGGGAGGCGGGTATGGAGGCGGGACTGCCGGGAAAATGGCAGAATTTGGGGGCAGGTGCCCAACCCGCCCCCAACCCGCCTCCGTGCTATCTTGCCAGGAGGCGGGTAGCCGTCCCGCGCCGGGTCCCGTCTCCTTGGAGGCGGGAAAGGATTAAAGCCAATTAACTGCCTGTTAACAGGTAGTTAACAGGCAGAAAATAGGATTATCCCCTTTTTGCCCACACAAGTGCGGGCTTCCCGAAGGCTCCGAAACCCGCCAGGGTCACCGAGGTGAGTAGTGGGTCTGCGGGGGTCGGAGGGGTGCAAAAGTGCGCTGTGGAGGTGAGTGATGGGTGCAAGTGTGGAGAGGTGAGTATCTGAGGTAAGTGGAAAGTGTTAGTAAAAGTGTACTTACCTTTGTTTCTTCCTGCAGGCTTCAGTCGGTGGGTATGCGGAGAGTCTCGCACCTCCGCGTTAGAGATGACAGATGGCCGTTGCATTCTCCAATGCAACAAACATCAAATTTCTGCAAAAGAAAGAGGTTTGATGAGTCTTGAATTCAAGACCTCATCAAACTACAGAGAATGTCAGTGTTTGACAGCTTCACAGAGCTGTCAAACGATGACAATTCATCGGGCAAAAAAATTTGACAGATGAAATGTCATACGCTGACGTTCTCTGTAACCGGCTTTCCCTTAATTGGCCTGCTAAGCCCGCTGGGCGGGCTTAACAAGGTCAATTAAGGGAAAATAGCGTAGGTTGGCCAGAAGTTGATGGAGGCGGGACTGAAACCCAACAAGTGGGAGTCCCGCCTCCAAAAGCTCCCCATTGGCAAAATCACCCCCTAAATGTTTCAAGTTATATCAGGCACTTCATTCACTTAATAGTTCTGCTTTGGTAGTGTAATAACACATTGAGACCCTGCTGGGAATCATGTGGCAGTATTCTACAGTGATGTGATCACAGTCGGTTCACTCAGTCAGCAGTATAATTCCAGCTCCACGTTTAACTGCCTTTAACCTAGACAGAGTATAGAGCCTGTAGAGGCTGTAATCTAAATGTAGGGCTCAAATTACATCCAGAAAGCACTTGAGCTTTCTGATTATGGCTTATGATGTCTTTTTTGCTTTTCGTTGCCAATTTTCATCACCCAATTTTCTACATTTCCCACTTCAAGAACAGGAATTTGGCTGATTTCCCTCTCCCTGGCACAGTGGCACTGCAGTGAATTGTGTTGCCTGTAAAGTTAGCCTGACTGAGATCTGCTAATTAAATACAAACCAGGATTCGAACCTCGGACCTTCCTTGGCCTATATAGCCCAGCTACAAACTGAAGTACTGAGGGAGCCGCATGACATCTTCAGGACCCCCGGACTAAATTACAGCTTTACTGCTCACTCACAGTAATAATTCTATGTAATTTCAGAATCATGACTTGGAGGCTTGGCAACCCCACAGCTACTGCTCTTGAAGTTATTGCATGTTTTTTTTTATTTTTCTCCTCTCTCTTTCTCTCTCTCCTCCCTCCCTCACGAGGAGAAGAGCAGGATACGTGTTGAGACAACTTCCCTGTGCTGCATATAAGGGAACAAAAATTGCCGTCGGTGGCGTACCTCCAGAGTACGCCACCAACCCGCAAAAGAATTACGAACCTACCTGCTGGCGGCGAGGTTGCGAAAACTTGTGGTCTGAGGCTGCGGGCATCGCAATGGCCCACGGATCCCAGGGGGTGCGGAAGCGTACCTGGGATCACGTGGGCCTGGTCCTCCAATCACAAAGCTGAATTCCATTTTAATCGTTTCCGAAGGGAATCCCATAATGAGATGTAATGGAATCCCAAAATCTGATCTAATTACAATTTACAGAATTGGAATTTTATTCGCTTTAACCTTCATTCCATCAACCTCACTAAAAATTTAATTTTTCGATAATAATTTTAGTCATCATCCGGGCCAATATTTGCAAAAACTCATTTGATGCTGTTTATCTTTATAATTTACGATATGAAAATGTTTAATTAATGCCTTAAAAATCCCCTTACGCTGATGCAAACAGGCCCTTTTTACCTGTTTGCATCAACCGTAATATTTCCGTGCGCAATTGCTGGCCAATCGGTGGGCAAATAGCCCAACTCTGCGCCAGCGAATGCTTTTTCGTGACCCACGCGGATGGCCTGTCAACACATTCGTTGACAGACTACAAGTTCCGGATTTCACGCAAGCGCATGCGGAAATCCCGAACTTGCGGTGAATTTCAAAGGAGGTATGGCTACCAACTGCAAAATCCGGGCCAAAGTCTCAGTTATGCCACAAGAATTTCATCCATAAAAGTGCCATGACTCACTAGCAATAGTACAGAGCACACTTTTAAGGACATGGAAGCTCTGTCTGTTTTTAACATTGGATAGAAAAGGATGCTTTTAACTTGAGGATTTAGATATGTTCAATCAAAAGTCCAAATGCCATTTTGTAAAATTGATATTTATTGGTTTCCAAACATTACGGCAACAACAAAATAAGGTTTAAGATAAAGATTGAGAAAGGCATAAGTAAGATAAAGACCAAAGTAATAAATTGGAAAAAAGCTGATTTTAAGGGGATGAGAAAGGAACTAAGTAAAGTAAATTGGAAAAGTTCACTGACAAACATAGAAATAGAACAGCAGTGGGAAACATTTAAAACGGTGATCAATAGAGTCCAGGAGAAATATATCCCACTAAAAAGCAAGAACGAACTAGCCAGCAATGACACGCCATGGATGAATTAAGAAATAAGGGCAAGAATGAAACTAAAAAAAGGCATACGCCATATACATAGACAACAAAGGAGAGGATGACAAAAGGGAATACTAAAAGGTTAGGAAAGAAGTCAAAAAACAATTAGGAAGACAAGCAGAAACGACAAAATTAAATTATCAAGGAATATAAAAATAAATAGTACAGACACATAAAGAACAAAAGAAAATTCAGGATAGTGAAAGGGCCACTAAGGGATACACGCGATAAACTCACAGGTAATGATGGTGAAATGGCAGAAATATTAAATAATTACTTTGCCTCAATAGTTACCAGGGAGACTAATATGGTGGACATGACATTCGAAGAGGAGATATTTAAGATACAAAGGGGGGAGATAATTGATAAACTAATCAAACTTAGAGATGTTAAAAACCCCTGGACGGATTGCATTTGCGCTTATTAAAATGTGTTAGGGAAGAGATAGCAGAGGCACTGTTACATACATATAAAAATTCATTTGTAAAGGGAATAGTGTCAAAGGGAATAGTGGACAGCTAATGTGATTCCTATATATAAAAAGGGAGATAGAACAAGTCCAGGGAACTATGGACCAATTAGCTTAACATCGGTGATAGGGAAGATAATGGAATCCTTACTCAAAGATGAAATAGAAAAACATCTAGAAACTGAAAATATAATAAAGAGTAGTCAGCACGGATTCCAAAAGGGAAGGTCATGCTTGACCAACCTTATTGAATTCTTTGAGGTAACAGAAAGGGTAGATATGGGTAATGCAGTAGATGCAAAAGTGTTTGATAAGATACCGCATAGTAGACTCATGAATAAGGTCAGAACGTGTGGAGTCAGGAGACAAGTAGCAAAATGGATAGCAAGCTGGCTATAAAACAGAAAACAGAGAGTAGGGGTTAAAGGTCGTTACTCAGGCTGGCAAATGTTGGGAAGTGGTGTTCCACAGGGATCGGTGCTAGGACCACTGTTGTTCACCATTTACACAAACAATTTGAACTCGGGAATCGGAAGTACAATTTAAAAATTTGTGAATGACTCCAAATTGTAGTTAATACAGAGGAGGACTGCGATAAAATACAGGAAGACAATAAACTTGCAGAATGAGCGTGTAATTGGCAAATGAACTTCAATATCGTTCAGTGTGAGGGAGTACATTTTGGTAGGAAGAATAAGGAGGCCACATACTCCTTGGAAAATAAAGTGTCTAAATAGGGTAGAGGAACAGAGGGATCTGGGGTTACAGATATATAAATCATTAAAAGTAGTGACGCAGGTTAATAAAGCCATAAAAAAAAAGCAGACAAAGTACTGGGGTTCATTTCTAGAGGGATAGAAATTGAAAAGCAGAAAAGTTATGTTAAACTGGTATAGCAGCTTCGTTAGACCACACTTGGAGTACTGTGAACAGTTCTGGTCTCCATATTATAAAAAAAGACATAGAGGCACTGGAGAAGGTGCAAAAAAGATTTACTAGAATACCAGAACTGAGAGTTATACCTATCAGGAAAGATTGAACTGGCTGAAGCTCTTTTCTCTAGAAAAGAGAAGACTGAGGTGTGGCCTGATAGAGGTCTTTAAGATTATGAAAGGGGTTGATAGGGTAGACATAAAGATGATGTTTCCACTTGAGGGTGCGACCAGAACTAGGGGCCATAAATATAAGATAGTCACTAATAAATCTAATAGGGAATTCAGGAGAAACTTCTTTACCCAGAGAGTGGTTAGAATGTGGAACTCGCTACCACAGGGAGTGGTTGAGGCAAATAGCAGAGATGCATTCAAGGGGAAGGTAGATAAGTATGTGAGGGAGAAAGGAATAGAAGGATATGTTGATGGGGTTAGATAAAGAAGGGTGGGAGGAGGCACGTGTGGAGCAGAAACACCGGCATGGACCTGTTGAGCTGAATGACCTGCTTCTGTGCTGTAAATACTTTGTAAAACTTTGTAACAAGAATAGCTTGGGGAAAACAATCCCATTGAGCATTAATTACAAGAACACCAATGTTCAATCGCCCCCACCCACAAAAAGAAGGAACAAAAAAAGAGAAACAAAAAGAAAAACATTGCTTGGCTCTGACCAGAAAGGCCTCCTTCTGAAGTCCATTCCAAAACCAAACTACTTCCTTTTCTTCTTTTGATGGTGGTCTGTCCAGGTACGAAGGGAGTTGTCTTTCTTTGGCTCCAGTGGTTTGCTCAGTCACTTCCTAAATTTGATTGACTTTTAGGAACAAGTTACTCAATCATTCTAAATTGATATTTCTAGCAACTCATTTTATTTCACAGAGAAGCAGCTGCTGGTGATCTGAATCTCTGTTGCAGCAACAACAAGACTATCATTCTGCAAGCATGTGCTTCTGCTTTAAAGTCAGATGAATAGCCCCGGATACATATCTTTCGATCCATGTCTGTGCTTACCCTGTTGATCCATAAAATTGTATCTATTACTGCTCTCTAAAAGAACAAGACTCTAGGACAGTACCAAAGTATATACATCAAGTCTGCAGTGTTTGCACTACACCCCTAACGTTTCTCCTCTTTCAGATGCTTCATTCTTCTCAGTCTTTCTGGGGTATGATAGTAGTGTAGTATTTTCTATTCCAAGGTCATCTTCTATTCCTCTCTGAATCCCTTCTGCTTTATCATCTATTTTTTTTAAGTTGTTCTAGCTCCCTGGGATCTTAGTAGTAGGTCCATTCTGACAATTAATGCATTTTTGCCTGTGCAGTAACTCCACTTCAAAAGTAATTAATATATTGTGAAACACTTTAGGAAATCCTGATGATTTAGTAAGGTGCTATATAAATGCATGCTGTTGCTTTCTAACTTGTATAAACAGTATTAACTCATCGATCTCTTGTGGCATCGCTCACAGAAAATAACAAGGTAAGTGTTAGTAGACACTGTTGTCATCACACATTGTGTATCAATTCCTGTATTTTACCAGTTACTAGAATTCTACATTGCCTGATTTCCTGCTCTACCCCCTATCTCTTCCCTGACCAAAAAAAAAAGTTGAGTGACTTTGTCCAGGTGAGATGTGACAGGTGGAAAGATAAAACTCTGAGCCACCAGAAACCCCCATGATGGCAAAGTAACCAACAACTTACTGTTGATGACTTTGTGATAATTACAGATATGAGGATTGACGTAAGAAAACTACTAGGCACTTGGTCTAAGCGTTAAACAAAGCTTTAATCAACTGTTTTCCAACCTGGAGATCTCGTTGTGTCCTTCACTAGTTCCTGTTGAGGAATGTCCAAAGCAAGCTGGGCCCATGCCCGAGTATTTATACTCTCCCTGGACAGCGCCACCAGCAGGCCGCCCAGTATTACTTCATACAAGATTCATGTCAAGGACGTTACTTTTAAATTGTTCTGTGGTTAGAGATGAGCCCTGGATAGAGGCCCATGCAATGGAGCACAGGTGTTGGGAGAGTGGGAAGGCTCTTGAGGTTGGTAGAGAATAGAGTGGTGGGGAGGGGGGGTGGGTGCTGTCAGCAGGGAGGCTGAGGACACTTGAGGGGGTGATTTTGCCAATGGGGACGTGATGGAGGCGGGACTGCTGCTTGTCGGGTTTTAGTCCCGCCTCCATCGACGTCTAGCCAACCCACGCTATTTTCCCTTGATTGACCTTGTTAAGCCCGCCCAGCAGGTTTAGCAGGCCAATTAAGGGGAAGCCGGTTACAGAGAATATCAGCGTATGATGTTTCATCTCTCAAAAATTTTTGACGGATGAATTGTCATCGTTTAACAGCTTTGACAAGCTGTCAAACACTGACATTCTCTGTTGTTTGGTGGCTTCTTGTACTCAAGACTCACCAAACCTATTTCCTGAGCAGAAATCAGATGGCTGTTGCATCGGAGAATGCAGTAGCCATTCTGTCATCTCTGCCATGGAGATGAGGAGCCTCCGGATCCCCAACGATTGAAGCCTGCAGGAAGAAACAAAGGGAAGGAAACTTTTTCTTACACTTTTCACTCACCTCACATACTTACCTGTCCACACTTGCACCCATCACTCACCTCCACAGCGCGCTTTTCGACCCCTCTGAGCCCCGCAGACCCACTGCTCGCCTCGCTGACCCTGGCGGGGTTTCCCGACGTCGGGAAGCCCGCACCTCTGTTGGAAAAATGGGGATAATCCTCTTAACTGCCTGTTAATTACCTGTTAACAGGCAGTTAAGTGGCTGTAATCCCCTTCCCGCCTCGAGGATCGGGTACCCGCCTCCCAGATTCTGCCATTTTCCCAGCAGTCCCGCCTCCAAACCCGCCTCCCCAGGGCTGGCAAAATCACCCCCTTGGAGTGGGCAGAAAGTGGCTGGAGGCTGGGGAAAGAATGTGGTCTCTATACTGGAAAGCTGGGCCCAGAGTCAACCGAGCAGCAGGAGACAGGGTTCAGAATCAGTCAGGGAGCAACATAACCATGGACACTTTCTTTCCTTTGTCCATGTTCTTGCATTTGATTGATCCGTGTTGATCATGTTCACACAGACCAATCAACTTGCTCAAAACCGACACTTAACATTAAAAAAAATAATATCTCTGGATGCAACAATTCACGACAAAACTGGAGGAAAAAAAACCTTTAATTTTAACATCGTGCTTTAAACGACAGAATTCTCTGATCTAAGCGTTTTTTTGTTTCTTGGTGGCAAAGATCCAGATCAGTTTCTGAGTGCAGTGCCTGTACTATAATCAACAGCTTTAACATCAGCTGTCCTGTGGCCAAATTCAACACACTTCCTCCAACCCACAGAAATTCAGTTGATAAGCTAACAGAGCACACACCACACACCGAGTGCTCTCTTAACCCTTTTCTGTTAGCTGTTAACCAAGGGAAATTTATCACATGCATTTCTCACATCACAAAGCAATCACCATATGGAACATGCTTTTTTTTCTCAATGTTCGTGCTATAATTATACAGAATGGTACAATTGATGCAACAAGATATCGCTGCTCGATTTGGGCCTTGCTGTTTTGTTAACGATAAATCTCAAATGACAGGGATTGCAGGGGTTGAGACCTACGTTTCCGGAAGCAGGAAGGGCGCAGGTAAGGCTGACTGTGTCGACTTCCTTATACAAAAGATCACAACAGTCTTTCTGCACCTCCATTATCACTGAAGCTGCAAAGATCTCCTGTTGAGCATGAATAAGGCCATCAACGTGTCTGATCCCATCAACCCTTCCTCCGTTGTGAAAAACTGGCAAGGATAATGTTTATGCAGATAAGACCAGAAGAAAAATGTTGTATTATAAAATAAAAATTCCGTCCTCCGTAGATAATGCTACCTCGACTGCAATGAAAGTCTTGATAGATTGAAATCATTTTTGAATAGTGATGTTACTTTGTAAGTTAAATTGAAAATGAAGACCAAATTATTTTTGGTGCACTGGGTGAAAGAGAACGAGAGAGAGCCAACTTGGGGGGTCTTTGAGTCCACTGTAATTTGTCGTGTTTTTGAACTATTTGAGAGATGTAAGGGTAGCTTTTCCTGTCAGCGCCGCATTGCTGGACTGGAACAGTGCATCCAAAGTGGGTAATATTGACCCGTGAGTGTTCAGAGGGATAACAACAACTTGCATTTATGTAGCACCTTTCACGTGGAAAAACTTCCCAAGGTCCTCCACAGAGGTGTAAGAACAAAACTGGATGCCAAGCCAAAGAAGGAGATATAAGGAGCGGTGACCAAAAGCTTGGTCAAAGAGATGGATTTTAGGGAAGGTCATGACAGAGAAGAGGGAGGTGGAGAGGCAGAGGGGTTTAAAGAAGGACATTCCAGTGTGTGTGTCTTTGACGACTGAAGGCACGGCTGCCGATGGTGGGATGAAGGGAGGGAGGAGGGGCTCCACAAGGGCCTGGAATCAGAGGAATGGGGAGTTATAGTACTGGAAATAGGGAGGGGCATGGATGGTTTTAAATACAAGGATAGGAATTTTAAATTTGAAACCTTGAGGGACTGGCAGCCAACTTAGGTCACAAGGGTGATAGGTGAACGAGACTTGGTGCGAGGTAAGATACAGGCAGCAGAGGCTTTGGATGAGTTGAAGTTTACAAAGAGTAGAGGGTGAGAGGCTGGTCAGGATCATTATGTGGCAATAAATTTATTCACTTTCTGCCCGGACAGGGATGCTGCAACTTGTGAAACGTAGCATCTTAATCTATCAATCTATCTATCTGCCACCAACACAGCAAATAGTCACAGCAGTTGCACTTTAGTGCCTGAACAGTTTAAACGTAAAACCCTTTAAAATCATCAGGCAGTAACTGGGCCAACGGTGCTGATTGTAAAATCATTAATAATGGCACACAGGGCTGGAAGGATCAATTCACAGAGGCAGAGGTAGTAGCCCTTGGTGTGGAAGAGGCAGAGGAAGGAGGGGTACAGTACTCGTCACTTCATCCATCAAATCCACACGGCAGGGGAAAGGTTTGGGAAGGGACAGTCCGGCAGTTTTACACAATCACAAATTGTTGTGGACTCTCTTTAATGATTTGGCAGCACTTTTGTGGAAGTGGAGCAGCTTTCTCGACCTCTGGAACAGCCGCCGCTTGAATTCAGGCGGCTAAGTTCCCAGCTGAGATTTGTGCTCAAGGGAGAGCGGGGGCTCTGAGTTAAGGTTACAGCCCTGCAGCCCACTTCTCTGGCCCACACTCCCCTTGAGCGTAGCTCCCCGATGGGAACATGGGATCGGAGGAGTTTACCCTCCGACGTTGCTTTGTCTCACGTTACAGACTGTTTCGAACAACCTAGCAGCCAGGAAGTTAACAGCTGCTGTCATTTTCACAGCTACAGAGGGAGCAGTTGGACTCACTAATGACCCCTTTAGATAATCTTACACCATCAGACATACATCTGTTAAAGCCTCTCCAGAGAGCATGAACCTCCATACTTACTGCTTTGTTAACAGGTCTTGCATTTTTGGTGTATGGACCCTGCCCCTTGGGTAAGGCCTCTTTGTCCTTGTTTATGTGTTACAGCTCCTTTTCATCCCTTTCTAAGATGCATCCTTTTATAGGCACATAATCCAGGCTGTCAGCTCAATGCACCACTGAGGAAGTAGTGCATAGTCAGAGGTGCCATCTTTTGGTTGAGATGGTAAAACGAAGTTCGGTCTGCCTATTCAAGTGGATGTAAAAGATCCCATCGCACTATTTGAAGACAAGCAGGGACATTGTCGTCATGTCCTGGCCAACATTTATCCCTCAACCAACATCGTTAAAACAGATTATCTGGTCATTTCCCATTGCTTGGATTTTGCTGTGCGTGAATTGGCTGCCTACAAAACAACAGTGACTACACTTTAAAGTAATTCATTGGCTGTGAAGCGCTTTGGAATGTCCTGAGGATGTGACAGGCGCTATATAAATGCAGGTGCTTTCTTTTCCTCCTCTGTTAGTAACTGGCTGCTGCGATGAGCACAGTCGTCATACTTCCTGTCAGTCTGGGACTTTTTCTACCACTGGTGATCGGAGTGACTCCACTTGAATCTTCCTCCTCTGATGGCCCAGTGAGTTTATCAGTGAGTTGCTGAGCTGGACAGAGTAGGAAGATCTCCAGTGTGTGCTGAGTTAGCCGCTTTCAATTTTGGTGGCAGTAGGGGGGACACAATTGACGTTACTTCCTGGGTTTAGGAGGGGTAAAATGGCCAGGGTTACTGGTCCTACTCACCATCCAACAACCCTCGCTGAAAGTGCAAGATATACCGGCATTGGGGGAGGACAGAACTGGGCTGGTCTGTGCATTCTCAAATAGCTCAAACAGGCCGCCAACACTCACTATCAAGGTATGGTTTCTATTTTTCAAATACCAGCTGTGATTGATACGCTGCATTTCATGGTATCAAAGAGAATTTCATTGGACTCACTGATCGCTGAATGCCTTATTTAAACCTGCGGAGATTCTTGCAAGACGATACGACCCCTTTAATCTCTTTTGGCTTCAATAGGCTTGTGGATCACTGAGGGAGAACTATGAGAAGGGGGTTCAGTGATCTTGTTTGTCCCCATTGAAGATGGTCCTGTCTCTCAGGATGTCAACACATCTGCACCCTCATGCCAGCCCCCTCCAACGTCTGCACAGATGCCAGCAAGTGGGAAGGCCAAAGCTGCCCAAGCAGTAGTGGACGCGACACAGACTGCAGCAAGTCAATCCCCTGCTTCCCAGGCACAATGCCTTCATTTTAAGGTGGTCCACCATTCAACCAATATTTCACCCACAAAGGCAAGGTGCATGGTAGCTCCTGGGAGATTGACGCACTCCTCTGCAGCCATTGCTCTTGACAGCTGTGTAGTATCCCAGGGCACCAGCTGAGCAGAGGTACAATGTTGTGTTGGCACCTACCCGAGTAATCATTGGCATGTTGAGACGGTGTTTCAGGTGGCTGGATAGATCTGGGGGCATCTTGCAATACAGCCTGACAAGAGTTTTAAGGATTGTTGATGTACGCTGCGAGCGGCGCTGCAAAGAAGAATTAGGATTGAGAAGAAGGTTCCCCGATACATCAAGGAGATGACAAAGAGGAGCAGGAAGTAGGCAGCATGACAGCCACCTGGGAAGTGAGCACTGACTTGCGTAATCTGGTGCTGATGGTTGCAAACAAGCTTCACATTGAGAAAGCGGAAATTTTTCCTATTCGTGCAGATAGTGACATTGTGTAATGGAGTATGTAGAATCACCTCAGTACAAGCTATAACCCCTGGGAGCTTCGGGTATCCTGTCACTATATAAAATTGCACAGCCTCTCATGCAGCTGTCCATTGCCCATGAGGAAGGAAGTGACATTGCTTGCTTGAGCTTGTAAAATTAAATAAATCTGTTGGACTATAACCTGGTGTTGTGCGACTTCTCATTTTTGAGCAAACAGGGTATCGGTCACTCGGTTGACACATCTATAGCTAGCTGATTGGTTTACGTTGGTGTCCCCAGTGAAAGTCTAACATGATTTCAAAGCAAAAAGTTAAGGGCAGTTGTGACCTTGAGAGTTAATGACAATGCCTGAGGAGGAACTTGGCTGCAGACCTGAATGGAGCATGTGACATAATTCAGTTACAGTGTCGTTTGCAAATCATGGTCCTTCCAGGCATATAAATGGAGATGTGTGCCCCTCCCTGTAGGTCCTGGTATAAAGTTACTGGAAGGTAAGTGCAGAGCATCTCTGGTGCAGACTAACCTGCCTGGCATTCCTGTGTTGATCCTCCTGTTCTTCTTCCAAAAAAGCAGAGATAAAGGGAAATTCCCTCTTGCAGCCGGTGGTGAAAAAAAGGCAGCAGCGCAACAATTTCCACAAAGGCGCCTGAAAACCAAAATTACAACAGGAAATATTTTTTAAATAACAAGCAAAACGGTTGAGAAATGGCCTCACATTTGGCAATCTTCCTACTGGGCTCTTTATTCTTACATCAAGATACAGCTCAGAGCCTGGATGCCCAGATTATATCGGCAAGTAATTGAAATCGATCTAATCAGGTGGAAATGAGAGAGTATTACATGACACCCCGGGCGCGATCTTGCCAGCCCTGGGGAGGCGGGTTTGGAGGCGGGACTGCCGGGAAAATGGCAGAATCTGGGGGCGGGTACCCATCCCGCCCCCCAACCCACCTCCGTGCCATCTTCCCAGGTTAACAGGTAGTTAACAGGCAGATAAGAGGATTATCCCCATTTTACCCACACAAGTGCGGGCTTCTTGAAGGCTGTGAACTCCGCCAGGGTCACCGAGGCGAGCAGTGGGTCTGCGGGGGTGAGAGGGGTGCAAAAGTGCGCTGTGAAGGTAAGTGATGGGTGCAAGTGTGGAGAGGTGAGTATGTGAGGTAAGTGGAACGTGTTAGAAAAAGTGTACTTACCTTTGTTTCTTCCTGCAGGCTTCAATCGGTGGGTATGCAGAGAGTCTCGCACCTCCGCAGCAGAGATGACAGATGGCTGTTGCATTCTCCAGTGCAACAACCATCTCATTTCTGCTAAAGAAAGAGGTTTAATGAGTCTTGAATATAAGAACTCATCAAACTACAGAGAATGTCAGTGTTTCATCTGTCAAAAATTTTTGACAGATGCAACGTCATATGCTGACGTATCAATCAAGGGAAAATAGCATGGGTTGGCCAGAAGTCGATGGAGGCGGGACTAAAAACTGACAAGTGGGAGTCCCGCCTCCAAAAGTTCCCCATTGGCAAAATCCAGCCCATGTTTGCGCTACTTGGTTCCCCCAAGCGCGGGTCTCCTACAGCAAGCTGGAAGCCAAATGTAGAAAGAACTGCCAGGCTCGCCAAGCCCAGCAGCCTAGAAACAAAGCATCTTCTTGGCAAGACCCGTGCTTCGAGGACCTGGTGACACTAGCACGGGCCTCCCACAATATAAAAGCACTTCAAGAGCAGCATCTGTGACTTTTACACTGGATGGCTGGTTACAATGATTGGACTAGTGTATAAGTCGCACCCCTTAGATTTACTGAACATTAAAACCTGTTGATGTGCAACTTATGCATTGCATTTCACAGTAATTGTGGGGTGTTTTCCACTTGGTGCTAATATAAACCCCAACTTAATGACCTGCAGAACAATGGCAATCCAGGTGATAAGCTGCATTGGGCAGTGGAAATGGTATCCTCACAGCGCCGTACCACCTCTGCCCAACTGCACCACTGAAATAATGATGGCTCCAAGGAAAGGGGACATATAACCCAATTGTAATAGAGCTTCCGTTTGACAACTACAAACACATATAAACTCTACACAATGGCCCTGAAATTCGGCTGAATACGGGAGAGTACGCACTGTGTACTCTCGCGTATTCGGTCCCGAAGTGCCGGTTTCCTGCATGCACTGCGCATGCGCGGGAAACCGGCACTTCCGATATGGCGAAGGGGGCGGTTCCTAAGTGAACTGCGTGCACGCTACAGGCTGTGCGCACGCAGCACACTTAGGTTTTTTTTCAGGTTTCAACGCGAAGGTAAGTATGGAAGATTTTACACATGAAGAAAGGAGGCGTAAGACCCCCTTTTAACAAGGTAAGTAGTTAATTAAGTATTATTTTTAATTTTTTTCAACAGGTTTATCTTTTTTAGAGACTTTAAAGAAAGGTAAGTTTATTTTTATAACTTTTAAAAAGAATTTAAATTTTTTCAAAAATTAAAATTTTTGTTTAAAGTGATTAATTTATTTAACTATATTTATTTTATTAATGTGATGGTTTTTAAAAAAAAATTATTTGAGGTTTAGCTGTTCTTTTGGGGGCAATTTGTATTCATAGTTTTGACAGCTCTTCCTGTCAAAACTATGAATGAAAGATGGTGTGCTGCCATTGGCTCTCCATGGCCCACGTGATCCCAGAGGTCGCATCGAACTAACTGCGCCTCTGGGACACGCAGACACTGCGCGCCGGCACCAGGGAGAGGCCCAGGACCCGAAGTTCGTGTGGGCCCGAAACACAACGGCAGGCGCGGTAGGTAAGATCGCGCGCGATCCTTACCCCCGCGGCAAGCCGGAGAGGCCAATTTCTGGGCCATTATAAAAATAGCTACATCCAAATTGTACAGTACAAGTGTATAATGTGTGTGTATATCAGGGATTGGGCCTCTCAGTATAGTTCCTAATCCGACGACTGTTACACTATCTCTGATGGGTCTTTGCACGATGGTTGCCTGCTCTGCTGCCTCCTGAATGAGGGGATCCTGTTCGAGTACATACAATAGGCTCCTGCTCCAGATGTGTTGACATCCTGAGAGACAGTACCATCTTCCGTGCCCATTCCAACCATGTCCCTTGTACTTGGCACTACCTCATCGTGGAGACTAATTGGTGTGACGGGGGATCTAATAGCACCAACAAGATCAGTGAAGCCCCTTCCCCCAGTTTTCCCCAACTGACCCACAAGCCTGTTGAAGCCAGAAGAGTTGCAGTCTGAAGGAATGCTGGGAGCCTTGTGTTCAGAGTTACAACTTATACCTGTTATCATTAGCTATTTCCAGGCTCTCCGGGTTCCTCTTAGATCACTCAGGTTGTAAGAGCAGAATACGCTGGAACTACACATTGGGGGTTGAATATCCATGGGCGTTCTCCTGCTCATCCGTTGCAACTTCGGAGGAACAGCCAAGTAAACCCCAGACATACGGCGTAAAGTTACGCTGGATAAGTGGGAGAACCCAGGGGAAATTCACCCCAGTTGCTTTATCTGCATCTGAAAAGGACAAAGATGGGTCCATGTTTCAGAATGAGCCCCTTCATCGGAAGCTATGAAGGATTCCTCCCCAAAACATGAACCCACCTTCTCTTTTCAGATGTTGACTGCTCTGCTGCATATCTCCAGATTTCCAGCTCTTGTAGATGTGTTGTCTCATATGGTCTTGTCTTACAAGCAATAGATGCCAGCTCACTGTTACTGACATGTTGTTATGATGCCTTAGATAGTCACATTTTGTCGTGTGAGGTTCGGTAGCATAGTGGTTATGTTACTAGACTAGTAATCAGAGGCCTGGACTAATGATCTGAAGATGTGAGTTTAAATCCCATCATGGCTGCTGAGGAATTTAAATTCAGTTAATTAAATAAATCTGGAATAAAAAGCTAGCGACCATGAAACTATGGGATTGTTGTAAAAAACCCATCTGGTTCACTAATGTCTGTTAAGGAAAGAAATCTACCGTCCTTACCCGGTCTGGCCTATATGTGACTCCAGACCCACAGCAATGTGGTTGACTCTTAACTGCCCTCTGAAATGGCCCAGCAAGCCATTCAGTTAGAAGGTGGCTCACCACCACCTTCTCAAGGGCAATTAGAGATTGGCAATAAATAAATGGGCCAGTGATGCCCACATCCTGTGAATGAATAAGAACCACAGAGGTTTACAGCACCAATTCGGCCCATCATGTCTTTGCTGCACCTCTGCTAGGGCAATCGGAAACTAATCTGACTGCACCGCCCCTCTTCCTCTTAGACTCAGCTTCACATATTATTCACTTTTCCCTTAAAACATGAAATGGGCTCTGCCTCAACTATTCCCGCCGGCAAAGGGTTCCATGCTCCAACGCTGTATGAAGACGTTTCTCCTAACCACCCTCCTCACTCTTTTAGTGATGATTCAAAAGTTCGAAAGACCTGCGTTTGTTTTAATAAATCAACTTGAGGATTTTTTCTATTGAACACCCAGTTGAGTTCAATTTCTGCAGGTGACACATCTGATGACGCATGACCAGTGCCACCTGCTACACATTCAAATATGAAAGCCTAAGAGTTTACAGAAAAGGGAACTGACTTTTCTATTAATGGCTTTTCGGTATCTGAATGTTTCGCTGGGAATACAGAGGCCAAATTTCATTGTTGGTTGAAAAACCATGAGTGGTGCAGGACTTTCTGCCACTTGTTCTTTTGACTGCCCATCTCCTCAGCATGGGTAGAGGAGGACCCAATGTGCTGATAGTTCAATGCTCCATGCCGAAGGTCAGGATGTGTGCTTCTTACAGTTATCCTTGTCTGCAGATCCCTACAGGACCTCTATAACCTTTGCCAGCCCTACATCTCAGCCGCATTCTTCACTCCTCTCACTCTGATCTACGATAGACCTCCTGGCTCTTCATTCCATCAACACTGGCAAAGTCTTCCACGTGTCATTCCCCGAAACACTGGAGTTCTCTTCCTAAAGCCCTCTGCCTTACACCATCTCTCTCCACCTTCAAAAGCCTCTTCAAAATCCTTCATTTTGACCCCACCTTAATCAGCTCTCTTAACTCTGTAACCCCTCCCCCCATGAAATGCCTTGAGACATTAGGTACAAAAAGTAAATTAAATGTCTAATGGAATGTTGGCCTTTATCTCGAGGGCTGAAAAACCAATGGGTGGAAGTTATGTTACAGCTGGACAGAGCTCTGGTTCGACCCCCATCTGGAGTAACTGCGTTCAGTTCTGGGCCCTGCACCTCAGAAAGGATAGACTGGCCTTGGAGGGGGTGCAGCGCAGATTCACTAGAATGATACTGGGGCTAAAAGGGTTAAATTATGAGGACAAGTTTCATAGGCTAGGCTTGTAGGCCCTTGAATGTAGAAGGTTAAGAGCGACCTAATTAAGGTGTTTAAGATGATTCAAAAATTTGAAAGGGTAGATAGAGAGAAACGATTTCCTCTGGTGGGGGGAGTCCAGACAAGGGGCATAACCTTAAAATTAGAGCTAGGCCGTTCAGGGGTTATGTGAGAAAGCACTTCTTCACACAAAGGGGAGTGGAAATCTGGAACTCTCTCCCCCAAAAGGTTGTTGAGGTTAGGTCAATTGAAATATTTCAAAACTGAGATTGATAGATTTTGTTAGGCAAGGGTATCAAGACTTACGGAACCAAGGCGGGTAGATGGAGTTAAGCTACAGATCAGCCAGGATCTAACTGAATGGCGGAACAGGCTCGAGGGGCTGAATGGCCTCCTCCTGTTCCTATGAGACATTTCACGACGTTAAAGGTAGAAGTGCCAGTTGCTGTTATTCATTTCTGCAATCCCCTGAGTAACAAGTTCCTAGTTTCTACCTCACTGCGTCATGAATGGGAAAGTGCTTTTCGAGAGGGAATATCAGGTGACCAATCACCTTGAGCTGCTGCCATGCATGTCCCGATGTGTAGTTTGAGCAAGGTTGCCAGAGAGCTGTCTACAACAACAACTTGCATTTATATAGCGCCTTTAACGTAGTAAAACGTCCCAAGGTGCTTCACAGGAGTGTAATCAAACAAAAACTGACACTAAGCCAGATCAAAGAAGGAGAGAGAGGTGGAGAGATTTAGGGAAGGAATTGCAGAGCTTAGGGCTCAGATGGCTGATGGTACGGCCGCCAATGGTAGGGCAAAGGAAGTAGAGGATGCACAAGAGGCCAGAGTTGGGGGAACACAGAGTTCTCGGAGGCTTGTAGGGCTGAAGGATGTCACAGCGATTGCCTACGCTGTCAGAGAAAGAGTGGACTGTATCATGGGGATACAGGATAAAAGGGATGGGGGGAAAGCGAGGTCAATGGCTTTTAGAGGTTGACCTTTTGAAGATTTAACACAAGTTAGTGGTTTGGAAGGAGCAGGGTAAATGAAAGCTAAAGCATCAGAAGACGTCAGCGAGATTATGATTTTTTTCCCTATAGATTCCCCATCTCCATTTATTTTCTTCCACTTTCTTCACCAAGGATGCTGGAGTGTGAAACAGTGAAGAAAACTTGCTGTTCCACATTTAGCCAAGAGGAGGCAGAAGTGTGAAGCAGTCCATTCCACCCCATGGTACAGTGCTCCACCCAGTGGATGAGATGAGAACTACTGGTATTTAATTTTTTTTTACTACAACAACAACAACAACTTGTATTTATATTGCGCCTTCAACGTAGTAAAACGTCCCAAGGCGCTTCACAGGAGTGTTATAAGAAAAAAATTGACACCGAGCCACATAAGAAACTAGGGTAGGTGACCAAAAGCTTGGTCAAAGAGGTAGGTTTTAAGGAGCGTCTTAAAGGAGGAAAGAGAGGTAGCGAGGCGGAGAGGTTTAGACAGGGAATTCCAGAGCTTAGGGCCTTGGCAACAGAAGGCACGGCCACCAAAGGTTGAGCGATTATAATCAAGGATGCTCAAGAGGGCAGAATTAGAGGAGCGCAGATATCTCGTGGGGTTGTGGGGCTGAAGGAGATTACAGAGATAGGGAGGGGCGAGACCATGCAGGGATTTGAAAACAAGGATGAGAATTTTGAAATCAAGGCGTTGTTTAACCGGGAGCCAATGTAGGTCAGCGAGCACAGGAGCGATGGGTGAACGGGACTTGGTGCGAGTTAGGACATGGGCAGCCGAGTTTTGGATGACCTCAAGTTTACGTACGGTAGAATTTGGGAGGCCAGCCAGGAGTGCGTTGGAATAGTCAAGTCTAGAGGTAACAAAGCATGGATGAGGGTTTCAGCAGCGGATGAGCTGAGGCGGTGCGGAGACGGGCGATGTCACGGAGGTGGAAATAGGCGGTCTTAGTTATGCCATGGCCATGTGGTTGGAAGCTCATTTCAAAGTCAAAATGTGACACCAAGGTTGCGAACAGTCTGGTTCAGCCTCAGACAGATGTTAGGGAGAGGGATGGAGTCGGTGGCTAGGGAACGGAGTTTGTGGCGGGGACCGAAGACAATGGCTTCGGCCTTCCCAATATTTAATTGGAGAAAATTTCTGCTCAACTGGTAGACAACAGATTCCTACTGTTGTCAATTGAAGTTTACGAGCGAGCTAATATGCAAGTAAGCATGAAATTGTAGAATGATGGACAACAAGAAAGGAATGACCAAGAATTCACCTGATGAACTAACAGCAAGAGGGAGCTCAAGCATCATTCCAGAATGTCTGTTATTGTTTTAGAATAGGAACTGTTCATTTTATGGAACCTTGCTTCCCATGGCATTGTGGAGAAGTTTTGCCAGCAATAGCCATGTTGCTGTATTGTTACATTGTTCATGCTGAAGAATTAATGATCGAAGTGGCGTGGGGCAGGACTTTTTTTGGTGGAGATGTTTAGATGGGAACTTGCCAAGACCAAAACTACTTCAAAAGGTCTATTTTTCAAATAGGTATTTCATAAGGTTGAAATAGTAACATTATTACATCCATTAATCTAACAATTCAAATAAAACTAATGAAGAGATGAATAACTCTAAAGCATGACGTGCTGGTTATGTGTCGCTAGTCTATCAGTAACTTTGCCACTGTTCACTGCAATGATCTGGTGAATATTCAGAAGGTCAAGCCCAACTAATCGGTTTTCAGTGATCGAATTTGCGGAACTGACTAGTTCTCAAAAAAAAAGACTCGCATTTCTACAGCGCCTTTCACGACCACCGGACATCCCAAAGCGCTTTACAGCTAATTAAGTAATTTTTGACGTGTAATCACTGTTGTAATGTAGGAAACGTGGCAGCCAATTAGCGCACAGCAAGCTCCCACAAACAGCAATGTGATAATGACCAGATAATCTGTTTTAGTGACGTTGGTTGAGGGATAAATATTGGCCCAGGACACCGAGAATAACTCCCCTGCTCTTCTTCGAAATAGTGCCATGGGATCTTTTACATCCACCTGAGAGAGCAGACGGGGCCTCGGTTTAACGTCTCATCCGAAAGACGGCACCTCTGACAGTGCAGCACTCCCTCAGCACTGCACTGGAGTGTCAGCCTAGATTTTTTAGCCCTGGAAGAAGCTCTGTTGTTTCTGTGTTCTATCAAGTGATCGAAGGCACCTTCTTTTGAAAGAAGGAGTGTATGATCAAAAAAATAATAGAAATTCCGGCTGGTGTTTGAACACCCTGAACACAATTGCCCCTGCCGCCCCCCCGCCCCCCCACTTACCCCATGTCACTGAATAATCGTGACATTGTGACTGTGGTTTTATTGAGAAACCATTTACATTGGCTCTGAGAGAAATGGCATGCTTGCTTTATATTAAAGTGCTAACAATGTGACTTCATTCAATGATAGTTTGTTTTCCTTGAAACATTTAACTTCGAAGTGACAAGTTTGGGAAGATTCACCCCGCTCAGAGGGGGCTGCGAACATCTCCACCTGCATTAAAAATAGATCCTGTCTAAATCCAATTCGCAGCAAAGCCCCACGGTACATTTAACGCCAGATTGTATATGTAGCGTACTTCATGTATTTTGTAAAACTTATACAGCTTCCACCCCACCAAGGAAATAAAGAGCCAGGAAAAGAGTCGGAAGGTAGTTCGAGGCAAGTGCCAAGTTGGAGGTACTGTCATGCAGCAATTCTGTGGCAATGTATTCCCATCCCCCCCGTTGCCCAGAGGTGTGGAGTGGCAACTGGTGGGAGGCCGATGGCGAGTGTTGTGGAGTCAGGCCATCACACACCCGCTCGTATTGGCTCCACAGGGGGCTGCTGAAGAATTTGAGCAGAGTAGGCCCGGCCTCTGCTCCACTGTTCGTCGACCAATTTCAGCGAGATGACCTAAAATAGGCGGCAGTCCCCTTCATTTGCACATGTAAGGAGCCTAACGCCCGTTTTAGGTGGCCACCCATGATGCCTGCAAAGCTGCCTTTACCAATACGGTGGAGCCCCTGACGCAGGCGCACAGCGGGGGTGGGATGTTGCGCCCCCCGAAATCGGTCCTTTTTGCCACCATTTTCCACTCGGAAAACAGGCTCAACGAGGGTCAATTTTTACCCCATAGCGTGAACGCACCTAAAATGACTACTTACATTTTAAAAAAAAGAAACCCTTCTATTGCAATAAGCTAATCTTCAAATTTGTGAAGCCTGATCAGCTATTCCTTTAAAGCAGTTCAAACCACAACCAGTTTGCTATAAATGTTTACTTCCATCTGTAGGACCCTTACTTGACTTATTTTTAAAACGATCCCATTTTAGAACAAGTTGCGGAATGTGTCTCTCAGTGTTTGTTTACAGTCTGCAGGAAGTTGTGTTCACACCACAAATAAACAGGCAGGAACCTACAAGCATTGCTGACAGATTTATCGAGTTGAATTGTGAAAGACTTTCTGTCACAGGGCAGAGATCACTGGGACAGTGCTGAGCATCAGAAGTTGAACGTTTGTGAACCAAATTAAAAATGCTGGAAGTGAAGGTTCCAGAATAAACATAGTTGAAACAGTAATGTTTTTCCCAGCATGTTTTGCCAAATACCAGTGGTGAGTGGTGCAATATTACTGCTGCAGAATTAAGCAGTGTCACTTGGAAGCAAAGGATCATTTGGTGTGTAAAAAAACTTTAAATTTAATTGGGAAACAAAAAGCAGCCGGGATTCTTGCTCCAGATTGCTGTCAGTGACTCCTGCTGGAGTGTGTGAGTGTGAGTGTGTGAGTGTGAGTGTGTGAGTGTGAGTGTGTGAGTGTGAGTGTGTGAGTGTGAGTGTGTGAGTGTGTGTGAGAGTGTGAGAGTGTGAGTGTGAGTGTGTGAGTGTGAGTGTGAGTGTGAGTGTGAGTGTGAGTGTGAGAGTGTGAGTGTGAGTGAGTGTGAGTGTGAGTGTGAGTGTGAGAGTGTGAGTGTGAGTGAGTGTGAGTGTGAGTGTGAGTGAGTGTGAGTGTGTGTGAGAGTGTGAGAGTGTGAGTGTGAGTGTGTGAGTGTGAGTGTGAGTGTGAGAGTGTGAGTGTGAGTGAGTGTGAGTGTGAGTGTGAGAGTGTGAGTGAGTGTGAGTGTGAGAGTGTGAGTGTGAGTGTGAGTGTGAGTGTGAGTGAGTGTGAGTGTGTGAGTGAGTGTGAGAGTGTGTGAGAGTGAGAGTGTGAGTGTGAGTGTGAGTGAGTGTGAGAGTGTGAGTGTGAGAGTGAGTGTGAGTGTGTGAGTGAGTGTGAGAGTGTGTGAGAGTGTGAGTGAGTGTGAGTGTGAGTGTGAGTGTGTGAGTGTGAGTGTGAGTGTGAGTGTGTGAGTGTGAGTGTGTGAGAGTGTGTGAGTGTGTGTGTGAGTGTGAGTGTGAGTGTGTGAGTGTGAGAGTGTGAGAGTGTGAGTGTGTGAGTGTGAGTGAGTGTGAGTGTGTGAGTGTGTGTGTCAGTGTGTGAGTGTGTGTGTGAGTGTGAGTGTGAGTGAGTGTGAGTGTGTGAGTGTGTGAGTGTGAGTGAGTGTGTGAGTGTGTGTATGTGAGTGTGAGTGTGTGAGTGTGAGAGTGTGTGTGTGTGAGTGTGAGAGTGTGAGTGAGTGTGAGTGTGAGTGTGTGAGTGTGAGTGTGTGACTGTGAGTGAGTGTGAGTGTGTGAGTGTGAGTGAGTGTGAGTGTGTGAGTGTGAGTGTGTGAGTGTGTGTGTGTGAGAGTGTGTGTGTGAGTGAGTGTGAGAGTGTGTGAGTGTGAGTGAGTGTGAGTGTGAGTGTGTGAGTGTGAGTGTGAGAGTGTGAGTGTGAGAGTGTGTGAGTGTGAGTGTGTGAGTGTGAGTATGAGTGTGTGAGTGTGTGTGTGTGTGAGTGTGAGTGTGAGTGAGTGTGAGTGTGTGAGTGTGAGTATGAGTGTGTGAGTGTGAGAGTGTGTGAGTGTGAGAGTGTGTGAGCGTGTGAGTGAGTGGTGATGTGTAGTGTGAGTGAGAGTGTTGCGTTGTTGGTGTGTGAGTGTGAGTGTGAGTGTGTGTGTGTCTGAGTGTGAGTGTGTGAGTGTGAGTGAGTGTGAGTGTGAGTGTGTGTGAGTGTGTGTGAGTGTGTATGTGTGAGTGTGAGTGTGAGAGTGTGAGTGTGAGTGTGAGAGTGTGTGAGTGTGTGTGAGTGTGTGTCTGAGTGTGAGTGTGTGAGTGTGAGGTGAGTGTGAGTGTGAGTGTGTGAGTGTCTGTGTGTGAGTGTGTGTGTGTGAGTGTGAGTGTGAGAGTGTGAGTGTGAGTGTGAGAGTGTGTGAGTGTGTGTGAGTGAGTGTGTGTGAGTATGAGTGTGAGAGTGTGTGAGTGAGTGTGTGTGAGTGTGAGTGTGTGAGTGTGAGTGTGTGAGTGTGAGTGTGTGAGTGTGTGTGAGTGTGAGTGTGTGAGAGTGTGAGTGTGAAAGTGTGTGAGTGTGAGTGTGTGTGAGTATGTGTGTGAGTGTGAGTGTGTGTGTGTGTGAGTGTGAGTGTGTGAGTGTGTGTGTGTGTAAGTGTGTGTGTGAGTGTGTGAGTGTGTGTGTGAGTGTGTGAGTGTGAGTGTGAGTGTGAGAGTGTGTGAGTGTGTGAGTGTATGAGTGTGAGTGTGTGAGTGTGTGAGTGTGAGAGTGTGTGAGTGTGTGAGTGTGAGTGAATGTGAGTGTGAGTGTGTGAGTATGAGTGTGTGTGTGTGAGTGTGTGTGTGTGTGAGTGTGTGTGCGTGTGAGTGTGTGAGTGTGAGAGTGTGAGTGTGTGTGTGTGAGTGTGTGAGTGAGTATGAGTGTGTGAGTGTGTGAGTGTGTGAGTGTGAGTGTGTGAGTGTGAGAGTGTGAGTGTGAGTGTGTGTGAGTATGAGTGTGAGTGTGAGTGTGTGAGTGTGAGTGTGAGTGTGTGTGTGAGTGTGTGAGTGTGAGTGTGAGAGTGTGAGAGTGTGAGTGTGTGAGTGTGTGAGTGTGAGTATGAGTGTGTGAGTGTGACTGTGAGTATGAATGTGTGAGTGTGTGAGTGTGAGTGTGAGTTTGAGTGTGTGAGTGTGAGTGTTTGAGTGTGAGTGTGAGTATGAGTGTGAGTGTGAGAGTGTGTGAGTGTGTGAGTGAGTGTGTGTGAGTGTGAGTGTGTGAGTGTATGAGTGTGAGTGTGTGAGTGTGTGAGTGTGAGAGTGTGTGAGTGTGAGAGTGTGAGTGTGTGTGAGTATGAGTGTGTGAATGTGAGTGTGAGTGTGTGTGTGAGTGTGTGAGTGTGAGTGTGAGTGTGAGAGTGTGAGAGTGTGAGTGTGTGAGTGTGTGAGTGTGAGTGTGTGTGTGAGTGTGTGTGTGAGTGTGTGTGTGAGTGTGAGTGTGTGAGTGTGAGTATGAGTGTGTGAGTGTGACTGTGAGTATGAGTGTGTGAGTGTGTGAGTGTGAGTGTGTGAGTGTGAGTTTGAGTGTGTGAGTGTGAATGTTTGAGTGTGAGTGTGAGTGTGTGTGTGAGTGTGTGACAGTGTGTGTGTGAGTTTGAGTGTGTGAGTGTGTGAGTGTGAGTGTGAGAGTGCGAGTGTGTGAGTGTGAGTGTGTGAGTGTGAGTGTGTGTGTAAGTGTGTGTGTGAGTGTGTGTGTGAGTGTGAGTGTGAGTGTGTGAGTGTGAGTGTGAGAGTGTGTGAGTGTGTGAGTGAGTGTGTGTGAGTGTGAGTGTGTGAGTGTATGAGTGTGAGTGTGTGAGTGTGAGAGTGTGTGAGTGTGTGAGTGTGTGAGTGTGAGTGAATGTGAGTGTGAGTGTGTGAGTATGAGTGTGTGTGAGTGTGCGTGCGTGTGAGTGTGAGTGTGAGAGTGTGAGTGTGTGAGTGTGAGAGTGTGAGTGTGAGAGTGTGTGTGTGTGAGTGTGAGTATGAGTGTGTGAGTGTGTGAGTGTGAAAGTGTGTGAGTGTGAGAGTGTGAGTGTGAGTGTGTGTGAGTATGTGTGTGATTGTGAGTGTGAGTGTGTGTGAGTGTGAGTGTGTGAGTGTGAGAGTGAGAGTGTGAGTGTGTGAGTGTGAGTGTGTGTGTGAGTGTGTGAGTGTGTGAGTGTGAGTATGAGTGTGTGAGTGTGACTGAGTATGAGTGTGTGAGTGTGAGTTTGAGTGTGTGAGTGTGAGTGTTTGAGTGTGAGTGTGAGTGTGAGTGTGTGTGTGAGTGTGTGACAGTGTGTGTGTGAGTTTGAGTGTGTGAGTGTGAGTGTGAGAGTGTGAGTGTGTGTGAGTGTGTGAGTGTGAGTGTGTGTATGAGTGTGAGTGTGTGAGTGTGAGTATGAGTGTGTGAGTGTGACTGTATGAGTGTGTGAGTGAGTGTGAGTGTGAGTGTGAGTGTGAGTGTGTGAAGTGTGTGAGTGTTTGAGTGTGAGTGTGAGTGTGTGTGTGAGTGTGTGACAGTGTGTGTGTGAGTTTGAGTGTGTGAGTGTGTAGTGTGTGAGTGTGAGTGTGTGTGTGAGTGTGAGTGTGTGAGTGTTTGAGTGTGAGTGTGACTGTGTGAGTGTGAGTGTGTGAGTTTGAGTGTGTGAGTGTAAGTATGTGTGTTAATGTATATGTATGTGAGTGTATGAGAGTATGCGTGTGAGTAGTGAGCGAGTGAGCGACTGTGTGTATGTGCGTTCTAGTATGTGAGTGTGAATATATGTGTGTGAGTGTATGTATGGCCGGAATTTTGCCGGCACGCAGGGGGAAGGTTTGGAGGCGGGACATCTGGCAAAATCGGAAACCTGCTGTCAACCCACCTCCAGACAGTCTTCCCAAGTGTCGGGTCTCCGATTTGCGCATGGACCCGACACCTAGCGGCAGGAAGAGGATTATAGTCACTTAACTGCTTGTTAACAGGCAGTTAAGAGGCTTTTTCCAATTTTGATACTTCTACTGCGGGCTTCCCGACGTCCAGACACCACGCCAGGTAAGTGTGGCGTGCTATGAGTCTGCTGTAATGTTTATGCATTGATGACAGCTGCAGAAGTGGTGTGAAGGATCCAATGGTGCACTGGTGAGTTTCAGAGGTAAGAAATTGTTGGGAAAATCATTTTTAATGTATTTAGACTTTTCTGCAGGTGACAAGTTTTGAATTGTTTGTGTAGTCCCACCTCATTGGGAGAACCTCTCTCACCAGTGACAGATCGCTCCTGTAACCTCACCTGCAGCTGCCATCTGTTCTAGCCTAAGGAGGGAGTCACTGGAGAGCCTGGGTGCAAGAGCTCACCTTTGTACAGTGATTGTCAGTGTTTGCAGCACCTCAATGCTGTCAAACACTGAAAAATCAACTGTCAAAAAAAATTGTGCGTGGCCCCTTTAAGAAAACCGGCAGATGGCGCGTCATCAACTGACGTCATCTGACACCGGCTTCCTCTTAATTGGCCGGCAAGCCCGCAGGGCGGGCTTAACAAGGCCAATTGACGTAAAATTACGTCTGTGGGCTGGATGTAGTTGAGGGCGGGACTGGAACCCGGAAGGCAGCTAACCCGCACCCAAGCCGCCTCGAAGCAGAAAATCGCAGCCAATGTGTGTGTGGGCAAAGCATGTTTTGCTGTGATGCCCCTCCCCTCCATGATCAAGACTTCAGACATTCCCCACCTGGGCCCACAGTGACTGCTTGAATTGGGTACCAGAGAGCTGCTGCTGCCCATAGATTTGTCCATTTCAAGACCGGTAGTGAAGTTCTTTACAAAGAAAAGGGGCGATACCCAGGGCACCGATGGGTGAAAGGGGGACTCAGCTGTCACAAAAGGCAATGCAAATAGTTATTTGTCAAGATATTTAATTGGCAACAATCTGACCTGGTTATACATCAACTAGATCATTTCGCTGATTCGTCTGCCCATTAGGATTGAGTGTTTAACTGAAGGGAAATCCTGAATGATCCCGATTGGGTATACTGGTCTGTGTATACTATGCAAAAACAGATGTCAGCCCAGTTGAATCGTTATTATCTATGTAGTGTTGCACACACTCAAAGACTCAGTGTATGTACACTATCATTTACCGTAAATTAAGTTTCTCCAACATCATGGCATCGAGATATAGATCACAACATTATTTCAGTTATTATTTTCATAGTTGCTAAATACATAAACACACAGCTATGTTACCCAGAGAGATGCTGTCAGAGTGAATGATTCCCTCGTTTTTTTGGGTCCATTTTTATTATTTTAAAACAGTCGTTTTCAAATATTTCTGTGTGAGAACTCCCCTACAAATACTGACACACTGAGGACCCCCCGACAATACTGACCCACTCTGAGAGACCCCCTGCCAATACTGACCCACTCTGAGACCCCCTGCCAATACTGACCCACTCTGAGAGACCCTCTGCCAATACTGACCCACTCTGAGAGACCCCCTGCCAATACTGACCCACTCCGAGACCCCCTGCCAATACTGACCCACTCCGAGACCCCCTGCCAATACTGACCCACTCCGAGACCCCCTGCCAATACTGACCCACTCCGAGAGACCCCTGCCAATACTGACCCACTCCGAGACCCACTGCCAATACTGACCCACTCCGAGACCCCCTGCCAATACTGACCCACTCCGAGACCCCCTGCCAATACTGACCCACTCCGAGGCCCACTGCCAATACTGACCCACTCCGAGACCCCCTGCCAATACTGACCCACTCCGAGAGACCCCTGCCAATACTGACCCACTCCGAGACCCCCTGCCAATACTGACCCACTCCGAGACCCCCTGCCAATATTGACCCACTCCAAGAGACCCCCTGCCAATACTGACCCACTCTGAGACCACCTGCCAATATTGACCCACTCCAAGAGACCCCCTGCCAATACTGACCCACTCCAAGACCCCCGGCCAATACTGACCCACCCCTAGACCCCCTGCCAATACTGACCCACTCCGAGACCCCCTGCCAATACTGACCCACTCCGAGACCCCCTGCCAATACTGACCCACTCCAAGACCCCCTGCCAATACTGACCCACTCCGAGACCCCCTGCCAATACTGACCCACTCCGAGAGACCCCCTGCCAATATTGACTCACTCCGAGACCCCCGCCAATACTGACCCACTCCGAGACCCCCTGCCAATACTGACCCACTCCGAGACCCCCTGCCAATACTGACCCACTCCGAGAGACCCCCTGCCAATACTGACCCACTCCGAGAGACCCCCTGCCAATACTGACCCACTCCGAGAGACCCCCTGCCAATACTGACCCACTCCGAGACCTCCTGCCAATACTGACCCACTCCGAGAGACCCCCTGCCAATACTGACCCACTCCGAGACCCCCTGCCAATACTGACCCACTCCGAGACCCCCTGCCAATACTGACCCACTCCGAGACCCCCTGCCAATACTGAAACATTCCCAGGGACTCTGTCCTAACCTCTGAAAGACAGTCTAGAGATACCCAAAATAAACAGCAACATCATCACAGAGAACGTTTTTATTTGTATACAGCAAGAGAAATAATCTGCTACATTTTATTGCCATTGTGACAGACATCGTTTCACCTTAATATGTAATTGCTGGAGCTCCAAGATATTCAGTACTGAGGTGGACAGGTGGTTGTCACCAACAGAATTGTAATTCTCAGCATTGTATAGATCTTGACCCTGTTCCACATGAAACACATCCTGAATAGGGGCGGTGTTTTGATGTTGTGTGTTCATACTCTCTCTTTCTGAGCAAAACCCAACCCAGTGAGGCACCTTATTTGTAATTGTACCAATTGAAAGGCAACCATCTTGGTGATTCATGGTGATAATAGAAAATGAAGTTCATCTGCCTCTTGTGCATCCCCGATTTTAATCACTCCACCATTGGCGGCTGTGCCTTCAGCTGCCTAGGCCCTAAGCTCTGGAATTTCGTCCCTAAACCTCTCCACCTCCCTCCTTTAAGATGCTCCTTAAAATCTATCTCTTTGTCCAAACTTTTGGTCATCTGTCCTAATATCTCCTCATGTCACTCGGAGTCAAATTTTAAGAACATAAGAAATAGGAGCAGGAGTAGGCCATACGGCCCCTCGAGCCTGCTCCGTCATTCAATAAGATCACGGCTGTTCATCGACCTCAACTCCACTTTCCTGCCCGATCTCCATATCCCTTGATTCCCCTAGAGTCCAAAAATCTATCGATCTCAGCCTTGAATATACTCAAAGACTCAGCATTCACAGCGCTCTGGGGCAGAGAATTCCAAGGATTCACAACCCTCTGAGTGAAGAAATTCCTCCTCATCTCAGTCTTAAATGGCCGACCCCTTATCCTGAGACTATGCCCCCTAGTTCTAGACACTCCAGCCAGGGGAAACAACCTCTCAGCATTTTGTTTGATAACGTTCCTGTGAAGCGCCTTGGGATGTTTTACTACATTAAAAGCGCTATATAAATGCAAGTTGTTGCTGTTATAAGTTAGGTGTGCAGAGTATATAATTCCCTCTGCTGAACATCTTGTTCAGTGATAACAGCAGAAAACGCTGGAAAAACTCAGCAGGCCAGGCAGCATCCGTGGAGAGAGAAACAGAGTTAACGTTTCAGGTCGAAGACCTTTGTCACATTAACACCTCCTCTTGCCTTGATCATCTCTTAATGTCTCTCAATGTCTCTTAATCTCTCCTTTTGTTCTTTCATCCCCTCCCCCTTTTCCCAGCTTTATCCTTGCTTTAAATCTATTTCATTTCCTGCTTTTTTCCAGTTCTGATGACAGGTCTTCGACCTGAAACGTTAACTCTGTTTCTCTCTCCACGGATGCTGCCTGGCCTGCTGAGTTTTTCCAGCGTTTTCTGTTGTTATTTCGGATTTCCAGCATCCGCAGTATTTTGCTATCTTGTTCAGTGAAGTTGGAAAGAAAATTGACGTTTGATTCCTGTGCAGTTTGTATCAATTTTACCTCCTCCCCTTGTTCCTCCTTTCTTTGGCCAGTTCCAGTGTTTTGGTTGGGCCTGGGAAATGTGTACTTTTTCTGTATTTGTATCCCACAGCACGTAGGTGGTAAATATAAACCTCCAGAATATGCATCAGCTCAGGGTATACGTAATGAAAGGAAATTGCCAAGTCGGAGCAGCACTCAGGACCCTGGAGAAAGAAGGAAGCTATTAGTTATCACCCAAAACATAGAAATGGCAACCTTTTCTCAAAGATTTTAGACTATGAGCACCACTTCTATTATGTTACCACAGATGCAGTATTTTTATCTCCAAAGTAGAATTTGAGAAATTTGTTGAACTATGAAATATTATTCTGAATTCCAGTCAAAAAGCCACCTTTTTTGGGGGGCGGGGCGAGGGAGGGTAGGGGTAGGAGGAAGAGGAGAAGGAATAAATGTATAGGTGAGACCCCCACCTTGTCATGTATGAACATGAGCTGATAACCACTTTATTTTACTGTGCATTAATCAGTATTAAGGAGACAAGGTTTAGGTTTAAATATGTTCTGAGCACAACTTATCCCTCAAAAACAAGCAAACCCAACTCAAACGCATAATTTCCCATGACCACAAACTGTGAAATCCTTGATTTACCTCAGTCTTCCCCGTCCCCAAACATTTTTTAGGCTTCACTGTAGGCCTCAGCCCTGGATTTCTTAATTTAAAAAATGGCTGCAGGGCCTCCCCATGACAGTTAATAACGTCCTGAACTACAGAACACAGGGACCCAAAAGGTACACGTCCCCAACATCAACAATGGAATTATTTTTAATAACCTAACTGTACTTAAGCTGGTTGAAGAACAATTTTTTTTAATTCTCATGCTTCACAGTTCATTGGCCATTAAAAGGATGAGCGGGAGTGATGGAAGGATTCAGGTCCAAGGCCTCCTAGCCTAGTCCCTAGGTTTATGTATGTCTATCATTGTTTAATTGCCACTGTGCTCATGTGGCATTGGCTCTGTTCATATGTTCCAGAGGAAAAGAATCTTTACACAGTTGTTAATTACCCCCATGCCTCAGTGAATCCTAGCATGCGTTAAAAAAAGATTTGCATTTATATAGCACCTCATCATAGCTCTCAGAAAAATCTTAAAGCTCTTCATGTACAAGGAATGAATTTGAAGTGCAGATCCCACAAACACCTACTTGAGGAATAATTCATTGATCTTGATTTTTTCCAAATGGTGTTGGTGAAGCAACTCAGGATGGACAGCAAATTCAGCCTTGCCAACGTTGTCCTCATCCCGAGGGAGGAATGCCAGTCAGGATACCAGAAAAACTCCCTGCTCTTTCAATGGAAATGAAAAGGGGGCGATATCTATAACGGGCGGCCGATCTGCAATGCCAGTTTTATGTTTGAGCAGCAAGTTGAGAATCTACCCCACTGAGTCCAAATGTTGTCTGAGATCAGATAACTCCGTACGGACCAGGGATTAAACCTGGGACTTTCCTAGTCTGTATGGCTCCTGCGCTAATCTCAGCAGCCATTATACTATCAGTGAAAGAAAAGGTGGGACACCATTCAACAGCAGTCACTGGAAACTTTTTGTTCCTTATGCCAATTGTCACACAACTGGATGAGTTCAGCTAATTCGGTGCAGCCCAACAATCAAACCGTGGACATTTTGGTCTGAATGGGTCAGTTACAAACTGCGACAGTTGCCGTTTGTGCAAAAGTTTTTGATTATTGGTGAAATATCTGACTTGGCATCTTTTTTTATTCTGCAATTGGAGTAAAGTTTCAAAGAAACAAAATGATAAGAACTGCCGATGCCGCTCACTGCATCTGCTCAAGGGTCATGTGATGCTCTCGTTCCAGGGTCATAAAAATATTTTACAACTAGCCCAAAGCTTACTCAAAAATCCATGCGTTTGGTACAATGACTAACATCTGTCCTGCTGACAGCTCCTCGCCTGCCATCTGCCACTAATTGAGTCCAGGAGGCAAAGGATATAAAACCCATGTGATTACAAGACACACAACAAACACCTGGTGACTTGTTGATCCAAAAACTGAAACTCTCCTACTGAACAAGGCTGACAGTGATAAGCTGTAAATGTGTTACTGGCTGTTGCAGGTGGACTTGCAATAGGTAAGACAGTGTTTGGATCTGACAAAAATGTATTGGTAGATTTGTTTCAAATTAAATATTTCCATTAGCCCTGATTTACAATAAAACCTGCATGGAACTTTCTCATGGGCAAATTGTAGACACGTCACCCATCATGTTTTTTGGAAGTGTGTTGGACTATTAGAGAGAAAAATAGGTTTTGTTCCCATTTTAGAAACTAGACATGGTGCTAGCCAAAACTTTTGTATGATATTAGTTTTGTTAACTTAGCTTTATTACAGGATAATAAACTTGATTTTTTGGGAAGTCATTTTGTATTTTTTTTACATGAATCTTGTTCTTTTTGCTCACCAATCTCTCCCCTTCCCTCCTCTCTTCTCTCTTCTCTCCTCTCCTCTCCCCTCCTCTGATCTTCCCTCTCCTTCCCTACTCTCTTCTCCTCTCCTCTGATCTTCCCTCCCCTTCCCTCCTCTCTTCTCCTCTCCTCTCCTCTGATCTTCCCTCCCCTTCCCTCCTCTGCTTTTCCCTTCCCTCCCCTCCTCTGTGCCTGCTACCACCTCCTAATTGCATAGTTGATGCACTGCAGCAACTCGCCAAGGCTTCTTCGGCAGCACCTCCCAAACCCGCGACCTCTTCCACCTAGAAGGACAAGGGCAGCAGGCGCATGGGAACACCACCACCTCCAAGTTCCCCTCCAAGTCACACACCATCCTAACTTAGAAGTATATCGCCGATCCTTCATCGTCGCTGGGTCAAAATCCTGGAACACCCTACCTAACAGCACTGTGGGAGTACCATCACCACACGGACTGCAACGGTTCAAGAAGGCGGCTCACCACCACCTTCTCAAGGACAATTAGGGATGGGCAATAAATGCTGGCCTTGCCAGCGACGCCCACATCCCATGAACGAATAAAAAAAAAGTTGGATCTTGGAAGTTACCACGTGAGGAACCATGGACTTGAACTCATTCTTCCTGGCTACTTAAAGGATAATGGTCCTTAGAAGAGGGGGAAGGGGAAAACACTTTCAAAATAAACTATTCCCGTCTCTTTGTGTCCCAAGTACAGGTTTCCATGAATCTCATATGAGTTATGAGATAGGCTGCATTACTCTGCTACATTACACCCTTGAGGTGATTGACATTTCAGACTGGGGGTGGGGGCTGGCTGGAATTTGTGCTGATGCCACCAATGTGCTTAGTCAGTCATCACCTGTTACTTGCAGAATGGGGATTAGTATTCATTTTGTTCCTGGCTGTTGACCGAGTGGGCACATTAATGCTCGAACCCAAAGCTAGCAGAGTGTGCACAGCAGCACAGGATTTAATGTTCCCTTCCGATCAGCATCCAGGAAATAAAATGGACACCAATCCCCATTTTCTGAGTGCAAGTGTTCATTGACCAAGCTTAACACAGATATCATTGGAGAGCATTGAGCATAGCTGCCATGCGGTCTGAAATATTGCTTCCCTTTCAGTGTGACACAGAGCCTCTCCTCCAATCTACCTGACAGCAGGTGCGTAATTGAACTAGATATTCAAACCCAAACTATCCAATCAAATATTCAGAATGAAAGTTCTAACCATTTGATTTGATAGTTCTGATCTGAAAGGGAGGTTCTCCACTCTCAACTCAAGCTGTTACAGGGTTGGATTTTTTTGCTAAATGGTAATTGCTAGCATTAAGGCTGATTACAGCATTGGTTCTGGCTTTTTCATTGTCTGTAATGTTGCTTTTCCAATTCTTGTATAACATGCATTAGTGTGTGCATTTTTTCCATCGAATAACCTGCAAATTCCAATGGACCCTTCATTGTTTGCCATAATGGAGGGATGCCTTCCACTTCCTGGGAGGATAATTGAGACCACCCCTAGTCTGACACGGTAGGGGTAATTTTTGAATGGGCAATTATGGGTCAGCCGTGGCTCAGTTGGTAGCACCCTCGCCTCTGAGTCAGAAGGTTGTGGGTTCTAAGTCCCACTCCAGAGACTTGAGCACAAAATGCAGGCTGACACTCCAGTGCAGTACTGAGGGAGTGCTGCACTGTCAGAGGTGCCATCTTTCAGATAAGACATTAAACTGAGGTCCCGTCTGCCCTGTTAGGTGGATGTAAAAGATCCCATGGCACTATTACGAAGAGGAGCAGGGGAGTTCTCCCCGGTGTCCTGGCCAATATTTATCCCTCAACCAACTTCACTGAAACAGATTATCTGGTCATTAAGTCATTGCTGTTTGTGGCTGCTTGCTGTGCGCAAATTGGCTGCTGAGTTTCTTGCATTAAAACAGTGACTACACTTCAAAAGTGATTGGCTGTAAAGCATTTTGGGACGTCATGCGGTTGTGAAACGTGCTATATAAATCCAAGCCTTTTTAAAAAACATTATTTGCTGCAACACTTAAGGTACCAATTTCCCGCTGTGTTACTTTAAAGCGAGCGTTAAGCCATTTATTTCAAACAGGCACGGAATGGTCACCACAGAAAATGTCCCCAGGTGAATTTTGAAGCTTCTGATTGGTCGATTTAGATTAGGTCATCAGGCTCCCAGCATGTGCAGGTAAGACTCTAGGTTCTTCCGTTTTAAAAATGGATATATTCTTCAAAAAAAAATCCTGACTCAACACTAAATATCAGAGCTGCACCACAGTAAATTATTCCAGGGACTGGACATCGAGATAACAATTACTCATCCTGCTGGAGCATGAACTCAGAGTCTGTGATAAATCAATTCAAAACACTCAGCTGCATTTTAGTTGCTTTCTACAAAACAAAGCTTCCCCCCAAAACTGTTGTGGATAATTGAGAGACACGCAAGAGTTGGAATCATAACCTCACTCTGCGTCACCCCTCAGTGCCTCTGAGCCTGTTTTCCTTTGATGTCACCAGCAGCCAATTTTAGCACAAAAAGAAGGACGGAAAAACTGACGGAGAATTGTTTTCACAAGTGGATTCTTTTTAAAAGCAAGGCTGGCGAAGGCTGTACAGATATTGGAAGATTTCACTGGTATGAATTTATTTTATGAGCCAAACAGATAAACATATCTGTGCAAACAGAGATATTATTGATGTCCACTTTGTTAGCATCTAAATATAGGACAGCGCTGTTCAGGAGCAAAGTCCAATAACCATCATGCAGAGAAAGATTTTGTCCCCTCACTGTGTCATTGAGAAACTCATCCATTCTTTGTCTCTGACAGGTACAGCTGATAAACCCTCAGGCCTCCACTTATAACTGTACACTTTGTTCTTATCCCAAAACACTCTATAAACTACGTCTAGGCACTAGAATCATCTGTTCGTGTCCAATCACAGTGCCAGCCAGTTTTAGGGCTTCTAATTGACTGTAATAATTCAAAAGTGTAACAATAACAGCAAGTTAGTTGAAAATTATTCTTCACTCTCTCACTGCATTCTGCAGCTGCCCAAGGTTAGGCTCTCAATGTCGCACAAATCTCATAGCTGGCTGCTTCCCACAGGGAACGTAGCATTTTCCATAAACAAGATAAAGCCAGCTGCCTTGATGGCTCAGAGGAAAGGTTGCCAGAAATTCCTGGGAGGGTGGTACGAACCTGGGGTGGAGCGGAACTTCCTGCCTGCCCACTGCCCACATCCCCGACCAGTTTAAAACCCTGGGGTCAGGCCAATTGAAATATTTTGGGTGGGCACCCGTCCTGGTCTGGTGTCACTGGGTTGCCAGCAGGGGGACGATTTTCACTGCAGCACCTTGCCAAGCCAGCCGGACAAAGTCAAAAGCAGAGCTGGAAAGCCCACAATCCAAATTTGCCGCAGGGGCGAACCAACATTTAAAAAGTGTCCACTTCTGCCAGGATGGTTGGTGTATTCCTGATAGTTCTGCCTTTCCCCGTCATGTCAGGACAGAGGGGGTTGCCCACAAGAAGTGCCCACTTCCCGCAGAATTTTGGAATGTCAAAAAAACAAGACTGAAGGCTCGGCGGAACTGGGTTCCAACCAAAGTTCTGCCTGGATGCCTCCTTTGTTCAACCAATATGCCTCTCACCCCCAGCCCAGCCCCAGAAATTTCAGGCGTGGGATATTTATCTCTGATCTGTACAGGCCAAGAAGGCACCATATTCAACCTCAGGTTCCTACTCAGTTCGTTGATCTCACCCAGGACAGTGGCATGGGGTGTTACAAATGGCTGTCGAGTCTCTGGGTCAGGGAGGGGGAAATTCATTCAGGGCCCACGCTCCTGATTGTTGCATAGCGACTCCGACTGGACATCGGGGGAGGACAGATTGGGCTTGGCTGTGGTGTCCTCTATACTCCTGTGGCCTGATGTTTTGCCACATGAAGGGTGCTATATAAATGCAAGTTGCTGTTGATTACATGCAGAATACAATAAGTAACAAACTTACGTCTGTAGCTTTGTAGTTGGTGAATTTCCAGTACCAGAAGCCGTTGCCCAGACGACCTTTTATCAAATGACTCAGCAGTGAAAGAGGCAAAAATGTCTCTCTGAAGTGATTATCTCTGGAATCTCCGGGAGTAATTCCAAGTATTTCCATACATTTTCCCAGCGCCATATCCTCAACGTGGGAAGTATGATTGCAGGTCTTGTCTCCAAAGGCTGCCACATACCTTTTCAGTGCTTCTCTGCTCAAAACATACCCAGCTCCTCCGCTCATGTAGCCCTGTCTGAGAAACATTTTAAAGCGTCTGCCCATATACACAGGCTCGTCGGGGTTGTACTTGGAAAGCAGTAATCTGAGATTGTCCATGACTACATAGGTGTCGTCATCGGCCTTCAGAAACCAGTCAGCCTCGTTGACGTGGTGTTTGTGCACATAATGGAAGGCTTTAATGGTTTTCCAATACAGCTGCTTTCTGCCCTCTTTCGTCTCCAGCCCGATGGTGGGGAAATCCGGATTGTTTTCTGAGCTCATGAACAGCAGAATGCTACAGCGCTTGCCCCAGGTGGCTTTGACGTGCTTAGCTTTCCTTTCCAGGTTCATGGGCGTGGTCATCACCCAACAAAGGATGCGCACTTTCGTGTACAAATCATCCGCCACAGAGTGATCACTCTCTGTCAATGATAAAAAAAAAACAGGTTGCAACACCGTCACTGCATCCAAACTGAAGACAAAGCTTCTGTGTTAGGCGTGAGTGCACTTCAAGCATAATAATGGTCATTATTTGAAGTGTACCGACTGTTGTTATGTGGGAAAAACCAGATTGGAACCCGTCACACACATCAAATACCAACCAGCATAGAGCAGTGCCAGTGAGGGTTTCTAGTGTTTGTGATAATTATGCATTCCACTCAAAATGCACATGTATATTGAGCTCATGACATCAGCAGCCTTTTAAATCATAGATACACATCTTTCTTGAAACGCTTTGCTCTCTCTTGCAGCCCTGAAGGAGCAGGCTCTTTGTGGGGTATCTCTCCATGGATCCAGGCAGTGCAATGCTTAAATGGCCATTCTTCATTTGGAAGCCTAGACAATCAACGCCAGCAATCACAAGCATGAACTCCGGCCGATTGTTCCTCTTCCTAGTCTGAGGTCCGAAAGGCTAGCTGCCGTATCGCTTTCGCTACCTTGGCTGTGAGTAGCCAACTCAGCGCAGATCAGGGACTGAACCTGCGACCTTCCTGATTCTGTATATCATCGTACCACACCAAGTGGTCCCATGACTGACTCAGGAAGTTCTTTATTCTAAACTTTAGTAGCACACATTAGCCAGTGCATTGTGATGCTCTGTGCAAATAAATGTACCATCAGTTAGTTCGAGGATTATGAAAGATCTTTACTGTTGAGCTGTTTTATCCTGTGTTTCTGACTGAAATTGAGTGAGCTGACTGGGGCCCAATAGTGACTCAAGCTTGTCCGAATATGAAAGACTTTGCACTGTATTGTGGGATGTGCTAGTGCAGCATTTAATGATTCCTCAACTGGAACCATGACAAAAAGCGCATGGATTTTCCTTATACGGAGTTAGCGATCTTGGCTGGCTCAGCGAGTGCCAGCCAAGGGAGGGAGTGAAGGAACCCAACTGAACAGCCAGCCTCTTCTGGATTCAACCAGAAAAGGCACCTGCAGATCCTACAGTGCCAAGGTTGGCGGAGCAGGCTCGAAAGGGCCAATTGGCCTACTCCTGCTCCTGTTTCTAATGTTCACACTCTCCAAGTCGAGGAGGACTTTGTAAGTGTGAAAAGGGAAGCACAGGCTAGGCAAGAATGAAAAGGGATAAATAAATGCTCACAACGCAAAAAGGTTAAATAAAATTAGAACTGCAACGGCTTTGCTAACTAGAGGAGCGAAAATGAATAGCTAAAACAACACCACTTATCAATTTCAGTCACAAGTAAACAGTTAGTTACTTACTTGAACTATAATTCATCATTCCTTTCACAAGGGAACTGTAATAATGGAAGTTGCGACGGTTGTGATTAGTCTGCATGTTATGTTGAATCTGTAATGTGGCCTTGCTAATAAAATAAGAACAGATGAAAATTCCGATCACAATCCCAGCAATAAAGTTGATAAAGGAGCTCACAGACCTTGGGACTGCCATCGTGTTCTGAGAAAGACAAAAACAAATCACCACATAATTTGAGAAAGACCATGAATTATGCTGCAGTAACCTTTACTAGCATATTTACTTCGCCTACTCATATGCAAGATAGATTTCGAAATGACCTGCTCAATGACACAGCTGCAAATCCAAGTGTTTGCGTTTTAGACTAGAGAAGCTGGGGTTGTTCTCCTTGGAGCAGAGAAGGTCGAGAGGAGATCTGATAGAGGTGTTCAAAATCATGAGGGGTGTAGACAGAGTAGATAAAGAGAAACTGTTCCCATTGGCGGAAGGGTCGAGAACCAGAGGACACAGATTTAAGGTGATTGGCAAAAGAACCAAAGGCGACATGAGAAAAAACTTTTTTACGCAGCGAGTGGTTAGGATCTGGAATGCACTGCCTGAGAGGGTGGTGGAGGCAGATTCAATCGTGGCTTTCAAAAGGGAGTTGGATAAGTACCTAAAGGAAAAAAAAATCGCAGGGCTACGGGGAAAGGGCAGGGGAGTGGGACTAGCTGAAGTGCTCTTGCAGAGAGCCAACACGGGCTTGACGGGCCGAATGGCCTCCTTCTGTGCTGTAACCATTCTATGATTCTATGATTCTAAATTCCATAATTCAATTTAAAAATCAAAGGGCAGTGGCTCATTATTGGGTGGGTGGGGAAAGGGAGAAATGAAGGAAAATTGAAAAATGACGTCCTGTACTTTCAACCAGGTTAAATCTAATTTCCCTTGAATACAAGTTCATGGTAATATTTATCTATGTCAAACTGTTACTTGTACAGTGCAATGCAAATTCAGCAGACCAATTAAGCTGAAGGTTCCACGTTGGAGTCTGGCTAGACGCACATGCATGTTTGCATACTCCAATTGCCTTTCAATGTTAGGACAGAGTCAATGACAGCACTAGATCACTGCTAATATTAGAGACATAGGCCCAAAAATTAGTCTTGCTACGCGAGAGTACGCACTGTGTACTCTCGCGTATTCTGTCTCCAATTGCCGGTTTTCTGCATGCACTGCGCATGCGCTGAAAACCGGCACTTGGTGATTTCAAAAGGGGGCGGTTCCTAAGTGAACCGCGTGCGCGCTACAGGCTGCGTGCACGCAGTGCACTTAGTGCTTTGAACGCGCAGGTAAGCATGGAAGATTTTGCACATAAAGAAAGGAGGCGTAAGACCCTCTCTTAACAAGGTAAGTAGTTAATTAAGTATTATTTTGAATTTTTTTCAACAGGTATATCTTTTTTAGAGACTTTAAAGAAAGGTAAGTTTATTTTTACAAGTAGAAGTACAAATACAAGTAGAATTTAGGGAGTTAGGAGCCAAGCTAAAAAGTAGGACCTCGAAGGTAGTAATCTCTGGATTACTACCAGTGCCACGTGCTAATAAGAGTACAGAGAACAGGATAGTTAGGCTAAATACGTGGCTTGAGCAGTGGTGTAAGAGGGAGGGTTTTAAATTTTTGAGGCATTGGAACCAGTTTTGTGGTAGGTGTGACCTATACAAAAGGGACGGTCTACACCTGTGCAAAGATGGAACTGATGTTCTCGGGTTAATTTTTGATAAAGCAGTTCAGGAGCATTTAAACTAGTATGGCAGGGGGCTAGAAACCTATGTAGTGAAATAGAGGAAAGTGAAAGGCAGACAGAAATAAATGGTAAAAGGGTGAGGAACAAAAAACAAAGGGCCAAACTAATTCATAAAAAATGTGAGCATAAAAAAAGCCTGAGGGTTTTATACCTTAATGCGAGAAGCATCAGGAACAAGGTAGATGAATTAGCTGTGGAAATAGAGGTTAATAATTATGATCTAATTGGGATTACGGAAACATGGTTGCAGGGTGAGCAGGGATGGGAGCTTAACATACAGGGGTATTCAGTATTTAGGAAGGATCGACAAAAAAGAAAGGGAGGAGGGGTAGCATTGCTGGTAAAAGAGGGGATAAATGCAATTGAAAGGAAGGATATTAACTCAGTTAATACAGAATCTATATGGGTGGAGCTAAGAAATAGCGAGGGGCGAAAAACTTTAATAGGAGTGGTATATAGGCCTCCAAATAGTAAAATAGAGGTTGGGGAGGGCATCACGAGGGAAATTAGAGAAGCGTGCAATAAGAGCACAGCTGTCATCATAGGTGACTTTAACTTACATATAGATTGGACTAGCCTTATCAGTAAAAATAATGAGGAGGAGGAATTCCTTGAGTGTTTAAGGGATGGTTATCTGGATCAATATGTCGAGGAACCAACTCGGGAACAGGCTATATTGGACTGGGTACTGTGCAATGAGAAGGGACTAATTAGTAATCTTGTTGTACGGGGACCCTTGGGTCAGAGCGATCATAACATGATCGATTTCTCACTCGAAATGGAGAGCGAAGAAATTGACTCAGAGACTAAGGTCCTGAATTTAAACAAGGGGAATTATGATGCCATTAGACGGGAACTGAGTAGGTCTGATTGGACAACGATCCTGGGAGGACTGGAGGTAGATAAACAATGGCAAGCATTTAAAGATAGAATGATAAAATTGCAAAATTTGTTTATACCAATCTGGCATAAAAGGAAATCTAAAAAGGTGACTCAACCGTGGATAACAGGGGAAATTAGAGAAAGCATAAAATCCAAAGATAGGGCGTATAAAATAGCCAAAAAAAGCGCCAGAGCGGAAGATTGGGAACAGTTTAAGATAGAGCAAAGGAAGACAAAGGGCTTAATCAAGAGGGGCAAAATAGCTTACGAAAGCAAGCTGGCGGAAAATATAAAAACTAACTCCAAAAGCTTTTATAAGTATATCAAGAGGAAAAGACTGGTGAAAACCAAAGTTGGTCCATTGCAGTCAGATACGGGGGAATATATAATGGGAAATAAGGAAATGGCAGACCAACTAAATGCATACTTTGGGTCAGTCTTTACGAAGGAAGACACAAAAAACCTCCCTGGGATATCGGGAAAAATAGGGACATTGGCAAAGGAGGAACTGATGCAAATCAATATCTCTAAGGATATGGTGTTAAGGAAGCTAAAGGGATTGAAGGCGGACAAATCCCCAGGGCCTGATAACATGCATCCTAGGGTACTGAAGGAGGTGGCACTAGAGATAGCGGATGCACTAAGTATGATTTTTCAGAATTCATTAGACTCGGGAACGGTGCCCATGGATTGGAGGGTAGCTAACGTTACCCCACTATTCAAAAAGGGGGGTAGGGAAAAAGCAGGTAATTACAGACCTGTAAGCCTTACATCAGTTGTGGGCAAAATGCTGGAGTCCATCATTAAGGATGAAATAGCGGAGCACTTAGCAAATGGGGACAGGATAGGACAGAGTCAACATGGATTTACAAAGGGTAAATCGTGCTTGACTAACCTATTGGAATTTTTTGAGGGAGTAACTGGTAAAATAGATGAGGGAGAGTCAGTGGATGTGGTGTACCTGGACTTCCAAAAGGCCTTCGATAAGGTCCCACATAAAAGATTAGCATGGAAAATTGAAGCTCATGGGATAAAGGGGCAAGTATTGACGTGGATAGAGAACTGGCTGTCAGATAGAAAACAGAGAGTTGGAATAAACGGCTCATTTTCTGAATGGCAGGCAGTAACAAGCGGGGTACCACAGGGATCTGTCCTGGGTCCCCAGCTGTTCACAATTTACATTAATGACCTGGATCAGGGAGTCGGATGCAGCATTTCCAAATTTGCAGACGACACCAAACTAGGAGGGGGGGTGGGCTCAGAGGAGGAGATCAGGAAGCTCCAGAGCGATTTGGACAGACTGGGTGATTGGGCGGATAAATGGCAGATGCACTATAATGTGGACAAGTGCGAAGTTATCCACCTTGGGTGCAGGAACGGGAGGGCAAATTATTATTTAAATGGCAATAAATTGGGAGAGGGGGAAGTACAGAGAGACCTGGGTGTTCTTGTACACCAGTCACTGAAGGCGAGCATGCAGGTGCAACAGGCGGTCAAGAAGGCAAACGGTATGCTGGCCTTCATAGCAAAAGGGTTGGAATACAGGAACAGGGATACCTTGCTGCAGCTGTACAGGGCACTGGTGAGACCACACCTCGAGTACTGTGTACAGTTTTGGTCGCCTCATCTGAGGAAAGATGTTCTTGCCATGGAGGGGGTGCAGCGGCGATTCACCAGGCTGATACCAGGAATGGCGGGATTGACCTATGAGGAGAGACTATGTAGTTTAGGGATGTACACACTGGAGTTTAGAAGATTGAGAGGGGACCTCATAGAAGTGTATAAAATTCTGACAGGTCTAGACAGACTAGATGCAGAAGGAATGTTTCCCTTGGCGGGTGAGAACAGAACTAGAGGACATAATTTAAGGATAAGGGCTAAACCATTTAGGACAGAAATGAGGGGAAATTTCTTCACTCAGAGAGTGGTGAACCTGTGGAACTCATTGCCACAGAGGGCAGTGTACGCCAGCTCATTAAATATATTTAAGAGGGAATTAGATATATTTCTACAGGCAAAAGGGGTTAAGGGTTACGGAGAGAAGGCGGGGACGGGATACTGAATTGGAGGATCAGCCATGATCACATTAAATGGCGGAGCAGGCTCGAAGGGCCGGATGGCCTACTCCTGCTCCTATCTTCTATGTATCTATGTATCTATGTATGTATTTTTATAACTTTTTAAAAGATTTTAAATTTTTTCAAAAATTTAATTTTTTGTTTAAAGTGGTTAATTTATTTAACTATACTTATTTTATTAATGTGATGGGTTTTTTTTTATTTAATTGAGGTTTAGCTGTTCTTTTGGGGGGGGTATAGATTCATAGCTTTCACAGCCCTTGCTCTGAAAACTATGAATGAAAGATGGTGTGCTGCCATTGGCTGTAACTGAATCACGTGATCCCACAGCGCGCACGAATTAACTGCGTCTGTGGGATACGGAAGCACTGCACAGCTGCTGTCTAGAAACTCAAGTTCGTGCGAGCTCGGAATGAAAAGGCAGGCGCGCAGTGAGATATCGCGGGGAAGCCTTACCCCCGCACGAAGGCTCCGTCTTTAATTTCTGGGCCATTCAAAATTAAGTGTAATGGACAACCAGGGACTTGACGTCACACTAGGCTAAGGCTACATTGTAACCAGTGCAAAGCCCAAGTGATACCACCTCTTGGAAATAGTTTCACACCTCTTGCCTTGAGTGTGATCAGGAGTCAGATTGCTGATTTAACTCCTTACGTTGTGCAATTAGGTTTGTGTTAATATGTATCAAAAACTATTTTGTATTAACACAAGAGCAGTTGTAGTACTTGTCCGTTAGTGTGCTGCCCATCTGGGTTGGATCAATAGATGTCCTCCCCCCCCCCGCCCCCCCCACCAAGCAGAGAATCACACCCCAGATCATGCTTCATGCATGACACTAGACAGTGAGTGTCAGAAGGCTAATTGGACTTGGAGAGTATCACAGCCAAGGCTGATCCTGTTCTGACCAGATGCCGACACATTTTCCAGCAGCGTGCACTGGATGGCAATCAGGAACAGATACCTTGTCTGATTTGTTGCTGCTCCCCAATGTAGGGACACTGAAGCCAGTTCTAGAGCTTCTACTGCTGCCTGGTTAGCTAATTCACAGACTGGGAATTGAGCAAAGTACCTTCTAGTCTATTAGGCTTAGTATTATAAGTATTATTCTTTAATTATTATTAATATGTATATTCTCTTCAAGATTATGAAAGGGTTTGACAGGGTAGACGTAGAGAAGATGTTTCCACTTGCGGACGAGACCAGAACTAAGGGCCATCAATATAAGATAGTCACTAATAAATCCAATAGGGAATTCAGAAGAAACTTCTTTACCTAGAGAGTGGTTAGAATGTGGAACTCGCTACCACAAGGAGTAGAGGAGTAGTTGAGGCGAGTGGCATTGATGCATTTAAGGGGAAGCTAGATAAACACATGAGGGAGAAAGGAATAGAAGGATATGTTGATGGGCTTAGATGAAGAAGGGTGGGAAGAGGCTCGTGTGGAGCATAAACACCACCACAGGCCTGTTGGGCTGAATGGCCTGCTTTTGTGCTGTAAATACTTTGTAACTTTTTAATATGTTTTTTCCACCATGAGCTGCTGGGCAGCGATCATGAGGAAGTTTGCCAATGCTGCCCATTCATATACACATACTTGTACCGATAGCTATCCAACATTGTCAGAACCTTATTCCGTCTTACACTTTTTGTTCCCGTGGCACAGGAGGAGGTGTGTGGCCAATGTATACCAAATACCCCATCGAACGCTGGTGTTTTGGAGACTAGAATGGTGCCCACATGCCCTTTTCCTCTTCAACCTAAGCCCAGTACATTACTTGAGGGCTACTAAGCTCTGGAATTGCCTCCCTAAACTTCTCTGCCATTCTTTCCTCCTTTAAGATGCTCTTAAAACCTACCTCTTCTGCCCTAATATCCCCTTATGTGGCTTGGTGTCAAACTTTGTTTGATAACGCTCTTGTGAAGAGCATTGGGACGTTTTACTACGTTAAAGGTGCTATATAAATGCAAGTTGTTGTTATAATATCACTTTTCTCGGGGTGGGGAGGGTAATGGTAAATCAAGCTCAATAATTATCCAAGTGCAGCTTGCCGAGCATCAGATTCTCATAATCTGTTCATTATCAAATCAATGCCATTTGTATTTGTGGCATCCATTTCTAATTATTTCAGACCATGTTAATGCCATTCAATTTATGCCTGGCTTTAACCAGGTCACTGACCTTGTAAGACTCCTTGGGGGAAAAATTGAGTCACGCCCCCTTTGGGGCGCTAACTTTGCCGGGGCGCTACTTTTAACGCCCCGAAAAAATTAGCACTCCTGTGGCCAAAATTCATCGATAGCGCCCCAAGAGAGAAGCAGGGCGCTACTGGAAGTGCCCCGCCTCCCTCTTGGGGTGCTGCGAGGGAATATCATGGCGCTATGTGCCGCAGTATTGCAGGCCTTCCTCCCCTTCTTAAAGGGGAGGGGCCTTGCGCAGCGCGACCCGGGGCCCAGTTGGGCCACCAGGTTCGGAGTGCCGGCAAAAGAGCCCGGCACTCAAGATAAGTGCCGGGCTCACAGAGCGCAGCCGCCACTCCGCCGGGGGGGGTGGGGGGGCGGCGAGGGGGATGCTCAGGAGGCCGGGGACGGCAACGGAGGCAGGTGCTGGCAGGCGGCCAGCAACAAAAATGGCCGCCCAGCACCTCGCCTTTAATTAGCGCTGCCCCGGCTGCAGGTAGGCCCCCCTGACCCCGTCGGACATAGCGTCCGGCGGTAAGTCAGGGGGCGCTACCGAAGATCGCGGCTGGGGCGCGAGCGGGGCGCTGCGCACGGCGATGACGTCATCGCCGGAGGCGCAGCACCATGGGGTGCTAACGGTTACCGCCACCGCTAACCTCCTGCTGAATTTCGTGAGAGGCGCTGGCGGCGCTGCGCCCGGACGCTAGTTGCTTTGCGCCCCGTTAGCACCCTCTTAAGGCGCTAACGGGAGGCGCAAAGCAACCAAGTTTTTCCCCCCTTGTTTCCTGCTCTTTCCAATCCCTCTGTCTTTCAAAAGCAAAATACTGTGGATGCTGGAATTCTGAAATAAAAACAGAAAATGCTGGAAATACTCATCATCCGTGGAGAGAGAAACAGAGTTAATGTTTCAGGTCGATGACCTTTTGTCAGAACCTCTGACAAAGGTCATCAACCTGAAACGTTAAATCTGTTTCTCTCCCCTCTGTCTTCCTGGATTGCAATGGACAAATCTCTTTTTCTCGCTTGATTACCTGGTTATCTTCGAACAGCTTCTAGTTTACTTATTCCTTGGCCAGCTTCTCGTTATTTCAGCGCTCTTTCTTTCTTTTTTTTATTCGTTTTTTTATGGGATGGGGGCGTCGCTGGCAAGGCCAGCATTTATTGCCCATGCCTAATTGCCCTTGAGAAGGTGATGGTGAGCTGCTCTTCATTTGTTTTTGGGTGAGAAAATGAGTGTGATAATGAGAAAGGTCCTTGTTGATTGGAAAAGAGTGAAAAGTGTTCTGCTCTCCACCTCTTAAGTTTTTTCAATTTGTATTCCCTTGCTAATTACCCCTTTCTGCCTTCTCGCTGAAAGTACCTTGAATGATTAACTTACAACTTGTAACAGAGCAGTCACAATCTCAAACACTATTTTTGGGAAACACGTTTGTGATAACCTTTCAACGTGAGCAGCCATTACTCAGTTTGTTCAAAAAGTAAACAACCCTAAACAACCTACATGTAGGAAACTGGGTGGCACAATGAGTTGAAGCATTATCATCTCACTGCTCGCGCCTGACTTTAATTCTTTGTTCCTGCTTTAAAGGTCTAGTTACATGAATCACGTGCAGTTTAGATGGGTTTATGCACTTCATGTCTCAGTGTAAACTGATGCAGAGATGCCGGTGTTGGACTGGGGTGGACAAAATTGAGAGGTCGCACAACACCAGGTTATAGTCCAACAGTTTTATTTGAAATCACAAGCTTTCGGAGCTATCGATCGCCCTTTCCTCAGGTGAAGTAGTAAAGAAATACAGACGCGACAAAGCATATATAGATAGAGAACAATGCATGTGTACCTTACAATTGCAGACAACTTGTCTGCAATTGTAAGGTACACATGCATTGTTCTCTATCTATATATGCTTTGTCGAGTCTGTATTTCTTTACTACTTCACCTGAGGAAGGGGCGATCGATAGCTCCGAAAGCTTGTGATTTCAAATAAAACTGTTGGACTATAACCTGGTGTTGTGCGACCTCTCAATTCAGTGTAAACTCCCATATGTTTTGTAAAAAAGAGAAATACTTGCATTTATTTAGCACCTTTCCTGACCTCAAGACGACCCAAAGTGTTTTACAGCCAATGAAGTACATTTTTGAAGCGTGGTCACTGTTGTAAAAGAAAGAAAGACTTCCATTTATATAACGCCTTTCACCGGATGTCCCAAAGCACTTTATAGCCAATGAAAATGAGCACAAACATGTGAGGCTCGACTGAGGTTTGAACTCTAAGCACTAACCATTACACCGTCATTGAAACATGTAAAGTTTCACCTGAGACTTACACTCGTATCGATGATTTAGAGTCCAGAGTGCTACAAATGTTGTTAACCCAATTAAGGTCCCATCGAGATTTTGAACTCAGATCACTGGAGCTAACCATTACGCCATGGGACCATATGTAGGAAACACCACAGCCAATTTGCACAAAGTCCCACAAACAACAATTTGATAATGACCAGTTAATCTGTTTTTAGTTGTTGGCTGAGGGATAATTATTGGCAGGAACACTGGGGAGGACTCTCCTGTGCTCTTCTTTGAAATAGTTGAAATAAGCGTGGTCACATCGTCCGCATGCCCGATACAAGACTCCCAAAACAAGCGCTCTGCTCGGAGCTCCGACACGGCAAGAGAGCCCCAGGTGGGCAGAGGAAACGCTTCAAGGACACCCTCAAAGCCTCCTTGAAAAAGTGCAACATCCCCACCGACACCTGGGATTCCCTGACCCAAGACCGCACAAAGTGGCGGAGAAGCATCCAGGAAGGCGCCGAACACCTCGAGTCTCTTCGCCGGGAGCAAGCGGAAGCCAAGCGCAGGTAGCGCAAAGAGCGCACGTCAACCCAAGCACCCCACCCACCCGCCCCTTCAACCACCATCTGCCCCGCCTGTGAAAGAGTCTGTAGGTCCCGCATTGGACTCATCAGTCACCTGAGAACTCATTTTTAATGTGAAAGCAAGTCATCCTCGGTTCCGAGGGACTGCCTAAGAAGAAGAGTTGAAATAAGTCCACCTGAGAGGGCAGACGGGACCACGGTTGAGCGTCTTATCCGAAAGACAGCACCTCCAACAGTGCAGCACTCCCTCAGTACTGCACTGGAGTGTCAGCCTAGATTTTGTGCATGAAAGATGTTCTGATGAAAGGTCATCGACCTGAAACGTTAACTCTCTTTCTCTCTCCACGGATGCTGCCTGGCCTGCTGAGTTTTTCCAGCGTTTTCTGTTGTTATTTTAGATTTTGTGCATATTTGAAAGAGAGTGGGACAGTACCTGAGGAGAGAGAACCGTTGTTGCGAAATGTTCTGGAATGCCTGAGGAAGTGGAAGGTGTTATTTGAATGCAAGTGGTTTCTTTCCCTTTCAGGCCTGCTGTGAATTTTCAGATTTCCAAAATTCAGTCTCTTTCTGTTTATCAATTGCAACAAGCATTTTTGCAGTGGATAAAATACCACATAAACCAAGGCAGTTGACCAGGAACTAAGTGGGAGGTGGGTTCCCTCTTTATGTCTTCATTGGATGAAGTAGGGTACATTCATCTCCATTGAAGAGCAACCTATTAAAATAATTTTAGCTCCAGGCATGAATTCTCTCTTCTCCCCCTCCCTCCAAATTAATTCCCTTGTGCTTTAGTAAATGGGATTTCCTTCAGCTGCCCAACACCCCACTGATCACTTCCCTTTCGCCTGCCCTGCCCCATTAACAACCAAAAGACCAAGAACAAAAGCGCCTGAAAAGCCCTATTGTTAAAACGTGAGTATTCATTGAAGTGTCATTTTATGTAACGGCTGAAACTCTTCCCACAGAACAAACCGCCAGTCAGTGTATTTCCAAATTATGACATAGAGGGGGATTGGCAGACATGGGTCAGAATAAATTGAAATAGTGATCGAAAAGATCCAAACAACAGCAGTGCGTACCATCTACAAGATGCTCTGCAGCAACTCACCAAGGCTTCTTCGGCAGCACCTCCCAAACCCGCGACCTCTACCACCTAGAAGGACAAGGGCAGTAGGCGCATGGGAACACCACCACCTCCACGTTCTCCTCCAAGTCACACACACCATCCTGACTTAGAAGTATGTTGGCCTTTCCTTCATCGTCGCTGGGTCAAAATCCTGGAACTCCCTCCCTAACAGCACTGTGGGAGTACCTTCACCTCACGGACTGCAGCGGTTCAAGAAGGCGGCTCACCACCACCTTCTCAAGGGCAATTAGGGATGGTCAATAAATGCGTTCTCGCCAGCGACGCCCACATCCCAGGAACGAATATTAAAAAATGCTGTTAGCGTTTACAGTGAAAAGTGGGCTAGATAAAGGAACACCTTACAGTGGGTCAGACCAGATATGGTACATTATATTATCTCCTTTCAAATTGTCTTATAAAACCACATGGCCAGTTTTTTTTTCAATAAATACAAACTTATTCTCTTGTGACGCTAACTTATTTCCTAAATTAATGTGAACAGTGCCCAGACAGTGGGCAAGTGGACATTCACCGGACCGCAGTCCCCGGGACCGCTTGCCCGAGTCCGGTGCTTCCTCTCCCGAGTTTATTTCACGATCTCCGGCCACAATTGCACACATTTTCCCAACTAAGACCCTCCCCCACTCTCTGCCCGCTTTACTCGAGTGACGGCTAAATGTTTACACGTTCCCCCCTCCGTTTACACACCTGGTCCGCGGGCAACTTTCAACTTTCAACTTGTCCAAGCTCCCCAAGACACTGTCACTTGTAACATCTCAGCATCCAGCGACTGAAATTCCGGACCCACCCACAATTTATTTCTTTAATCACATCCGCACGGCACTCAGGAGTTTGACAAATGGTACTTGAGTCACGTACTCCTTATCTTTTATGTTTATAACCAGGAGTGAGCTAGCTCCTGGGGAGTAGCACAGGGGCAGGCAAGACCATCTAGTCTTCAGTTGAAGCGGGATTAGAGGACTAAGTGGACCAGGGCAGATAGACATGATTCAGTTCCCATTTTAAAATTATATATTCTCGCCTTTTTTTAATATAATTTTATAGCAAAATGTTTATAACCAGTTATGGTTTATAACCATATGTTTGTAATCACTTTGAGAAATAGAGTTGGTTGGAGCATCTGGGTTCTTGGTTACAGACTTGTGGTGCTGGGAAATACAAAACCGAGGCAACACCATCACTGTGGGAAGGTGCACTTACAGCGTGACAGTGGTCACAGGAATTTAGAATGGCCATTTTTGATAGGAAGAATAAGGAGGCAGAATACTCCTTGTAAAATAAGTGTCTAAATGGGGTAAAACGAAAGAAAGACTTGCATTTATATAGCACCTTTCATGACCACCGGAAGTCCCAAAGCACTTTATAGCCAATGAAGTACTTTTTGAAGTGGAGTCACTGTTGGAATGTAGGAAACACGGCAGCCAATATATGCACAGCAAGCTCCCACAAACAGCAATGTGATAATGACCAGATAATCTGTTTTAGTGATGTTGATTGAGGGATAAATATTGGCCAGGACACCGGGGAGAACTCCCCTGCTCTTCTTCAAAATAGTGCCATGGGATTTTTTACGTCCACCTGAGAGAGCAGATCAGTTTAACATCTCATCCGAAAGATGACACCTCCGACAGTGCAGCACTCCCTCAGTACTGCACTGGAGTGTCAGCCTAGATTATGAGCTCAGTGTCTCTGGAGTAGGGCTCAAACCCACGACCTTCTGACATGGAGGCGTGGTCTGCTACCAACTGAGCCACAGCTGACAGGAGCAGAGGGATCGAAGGTACAGATACACAAATCACTAAAAGTAGCAACACAGGTTAATAAGGTCATAAAGAAACAAACAAAGCACGAGGGTGCATTTCTAAAGGGATAGAATTGAAAAGCAGAGAAATTATGTTAAAGTTGTACAGATCCTTGGTCAGACCACACTTGGAGCACTGTGAACAGTTCTGGTCTCCATATTATAAAACGGACATAGAGGCACTGTGGAAGGTGCAAAAAAAGATTTACTAGGATAGTACCAGAACTGAGAGGTTATACCTATCAGGAAAGAAAGAACAGGCAGTGGCTCTTTTCCCTAGAAAAGAGAAGACTGAGTGGTGACCTGTTAGAGGTCTTTAAGATTATGAAAGGGTTAGGTGTAGAAAAGATGTTTCCACTTGTGGGCGAGACCAGAACTAGTCGTAAATATAAGAAAGCTACTAATAAATCCAGTAGGGAATTCAGGAGAAACTTCTTTACCCAGAGAGTGGTTAGAATGTGGAACTCGCTACCACAGGGAGTAGTTGAGATGAATAGCATCGATGCATTTAGGGATTAGCTAGATAAACACATAAGGGAGAAAGGAATAGAAGGGTATGTTGATGGGGTTAGATGAAGATGGGTGGGAGGAAGCTTGTGTGGAGCATAAACACCAACATGGGCCAGTTGGGCCGAATGGCCTGTTTCTGTGCTGTAAATACTGTGTAACGATGAATTCTCAACATGCCCTTCTGCTAAGTGAAATTCTGTAGGAAGAGCATAAATTTGTGAAATGTATCTGAGCGTTTCTTTATCTTTTTTATGTTTTGCAGAAAGTGTATGTTCTACACACGACTTTTTATATATTACCAATAAATTGCCGTTGACGTTGCCCTCATTTAATTGATTTTTTTTATACAAGATGGTGATGGAGTTGAGACAGATTTCAAAAACTCACTCTGAAGAGTCACCTAGTGATCAGAGCCTGCAACTGCATCATGATATAACAACAGAAAACGCTGGAAAAACTCAGCAGGCCAGGCAGCATCCGTGGAGAGAGAAAGAGAGTTAACGTTTCAGGTCGATGACCTTTCGTCAGAACTGTGAAGAGCCGGAAATCAAATAGATTTAAGGCCAGAGTAAAGCTGGGAAAAGGGGGAGGGGATAAAAGAACAAAGGGGGAGATGAAGAGACATTAAGAGACATTAAGAGATATGCAAGGCTAGAGGTGGTGTTAATGTGACAGATTAAGGCTGAAAGAAGTGTGAAATCCACTGGCAGAATGAAGGACAGCTGCCAGCGTGATCCCACCACCAAACACATCTTCCCCTCACCTACCCTTTCAACATTCCGCAGGGACCGCTCCCTCCGCGACACCCTAGTCCACTCCTCTACCACCCCCAGCACCCCTTCCTCTTCGCCCGGCACCTTCCCGTGCACGCACAGGAGATGCAACACATGCCCTTATACCTCCCCTCTTCCCACTGTCCAGGGCCCCAAACACCCCTTCCAGGTGAAACAGCGATTTACTTGTACTTCCTGCAATTTAGTATACTGTATTCGCTGCTCACGATGTGGTCTCCTCTACATTGGGGAGACCAAACGCAGATTGGGTGACCGCTTTGCGGAACACCTCCGTTCAGTCCGTAAGGGGGACCCCGAGCTCCCGGTGGCCTGTCACTTTAATTCACCGCTTCACTCCCACTCTGACCTCACCGTCCTCGGCCTATTACACTGTTCCACGGAAGCGCAGCGTAAGCTCGAGGAACAGCACCTCATCTTTCGTTTAGGCACGCTACAGCCCTCTGGACTCAATATCGAGTTCAACAATTTTAGATCATAACCTCAGCTCCAATCACATTTATATTTTATTTTTTCCACCCTTTTATTTGCCCCCCCCCCCCACCTTTTTTTCCTCCTAGAAGCTGGCAGCTGTCCTTCATTCTGCCAGTGGATTTCACACTTCTTTCAGCCTTAATCTGTCACATTAACACCACCTCTAGCCTTGCATATCTCTTAATGTCTCTTCATCTCCCCCTTTGTTCTTTTATCCCCTCCCCCTTTTCCCAGCTTTACTCTGGCCTTAAATCTATTTGATTTCCGGCTCTTCACAGTTCTGACGAAAGGTCATCGACCTGAAACGTTAACTCTCTTTCTCTCTCCACGGATGCTGCCTGGCCTGCTGAGTTTTTCCAGCGTTTTCTGTTGTTATTTCAGATTTCCGGCATCCGCAGTATTTTGCTATCGTACTGCATCATGATAGTTGACAGCAAAATTGAATAGGAGCAAAGGAACAGGAGTAGGCCATTCAGCCCCCTGAGCCTGTTCCGCCAGCCAATGAGATTATGGCTGATCTGTATCCTAACTCCATCCTCTCGCCTAGGCTCTATATCCCTTAATACCCTTGGTTGGGAAAAATCTATCGATCTCAGATTTAAAGTTATTCATTGAGCTAGCATCTACTGAACCCTTTGTGTGAAGTAGTATTTCCTAGCTTCTCTCTTGAATGGCCTGGCTCTGATCCCCCACCAGTGGAAGAGCTTTCTCTCTACCCTATCAATCCCTTTCAAAATCCTAAAAACCTCAATCAAATCACCTCATAACCTTGTATATTCCAGGGAATATTCCGAGGTACTGTATAGCTGTAGCAAAACTTCCTCCCCTTTATATTCTAGCCTTCTAGATATAAAGGCTAACATTCTTGCCTTCCAGATATAAAGGCTAACATTCTTGCCTTCTAGATATAAAGGCTAACATTTTATTAGCCGTTTTGATTATTTTTTGTACCTGACCACTACATTTTAGTGATCTGTGTACATGGACCCCTCAATCTCTTTGGACCTCCACTGTTCCTAGCTTTTCACCATTTAAAAAATACTCAGATCCTTTTTTGGCCCAAAATGGATGACCTCACACTTACCTGCAATGAAATCCATTGACCTACTCATTTAATCTATCAATGTCTCTTTGTAATTTTATGCTCCTGTCTACACTACTTACTCTGCCACCAATCCTTGTGTCATCGGCAAACTTGGATATATAGCTCTCTATTGTGTTATCTAAGTCATTAATAAAAATAGTGAATAGTTGAGGCCCCAGCACAGGTCCTTATGGGACACAGCTAGTCACTTCCTTCCAATTATCCCTACTCTCTGTCTTTTACCGCCTAACCAAACTCCCAACTAGGTTAATAATTTGTCTTCAATTCCATGAGTTTTAATTTTAGCTAACAGTCTCTTCTGTGCAACCTTATCCAATGCCTTCTGGAAGTCCATATAAACTACATCCATAGACTACTACTTTAGTTACTTCCTCAAAAAATACAATTAGGTTAATCAGGCATGACCTACCGTTTACAAATCCATGTTGGCTCTCTCTAATCAGCTCAAATTTCTCTAAGTGCTCAGTCACTCTGACCTTAATTATAGATTCCAATAACTTCCCCACAGAAGATGTTAGACTAACAGATCTATATTTTCCTGGTTTCTCTCTCTCACCTTTTTTTTAATTCATTCATGGGATGTGGGCGTTGCTGGCAAGGCCAACATTTATTGCCCATCCCTAGTTGCCCTTGAGAAGGTGGTGGTGAGCCACCTTCTTGAAATGCTGCAGTCTGTGTGGTGAAGGTACTCCCACAGTGCTGTTAGGGAGGGAGTTCCAGGATTTTGATCCAGTAACAATGAAGGAATGGCGATATACTTCTAAGTCAGGATGGTGTGTAACTTGGAGGGGAACTTGGAGGTGGTGGTGTTCCCATGCGCCTGCTGCCCTTGTCCTTCTAGGTGGTAGAGGTCGCGGGAGGTGCTGCCGAAGAAACCTTGGCGAGTTGCTGCAGTGCATCTTGTAGATGGTACACACTGCAGCCATGGTACACCGGTGGTGGAGGGAGTGAATGGTGAAGGTGGTGGATGGGGCACTAATCAAGCAGGCTGCTTTGTCTTGGTTGGTGTCGAGCTTCTTGAGTGTTGTTGGAGCTGCCATCCAGTCAAGTGGAGAGTATTCCAACACACTCCTGACTTGTGCCTTGTAGATGGTGGAAAGGCTTTGGGGAGTCAGGAGGTGAGACACTCGCCGCAGAATACCCAGCCTCTGACCAGCTCTTGTTGCCACATTATTTATGTGGCTGGTCCAGTTAAGTTTCTGGTCAATGGTGACCCCCCAGCATGTTGATGGTGGGGGATTCAGCAAAGGTACTGCTGTTGAATGTCAAGGGACGGTGGTTAGGCGCTCGCTTGTTGGAGATAGTCATTATCTGGTAGTTGTGTGGCATGAATGTTATCTGTCACTTATCAGCCCAAGCCTGAACGTCGTCCACGTCTTGCTGCATGCGGGCATGGACTGCTTCATTATCTGTGGAGTTGTGAATGGCACTGAATACTGTGCAATCATCAGCGAACATCCCCATTTCTGATCTTATGTTGGAGGGAAGGTCATGGATGAAGCAGCTGAAGATGGTTGGGCCTAGGACATTGCCCTGAGAAACTCCTGCAATGACGTCCTGGGGCTGTGATGATTGACCGCCAACCACCACAATCATCTTCCTTTGTGCTAGGTATGACTCCAGCCAGTGGAGAGTTCCCCCACCCCGCTCCCCGCCCCCCGCCGATTCCCATTGACTTCAGTTTTACTAGGGCTCCTTGATGCCGCACTCGGTCAAATGCTGCCTTGATGTCAAGGGCAGTCACTCCCACCTCACCTCTGGAATTCAGCTCTTTTGTCATGTAGTCCTGTGTTACAGCTTCCCCAGGTTGGCACCTCATTTTTAGGTACACTTGGTGCTGCTCCTGGTATGCTCTTCTACATTCCTTATTGAACCAGGGTTGGTCCCCTGGCTTGATGGTTTACACAGAAATTTACAATGGTAAACGTTGACATAAAGTGTGACCAAAAATAATGACAACAGGAAATAAGATTTGCGAACAAGAATTGCACATCCAATGTAAGATCTTTAATAATATTTTATGTAAACCAATTGTCGGGTTCATAATCATTTTGATATTGACTGCATTTTCCTTCATTGCATATTTGTTCAATGTACTAATTGAACAGATTTAAAATCATGTAAAATGTGAATTAGAAACCATTCTTTGATTTATTGCCCACATTCAGTCGATGGCTTTATTTTTTTAATACAAGATGGTGATGGAGTTCGGATTTAATTCTAATAAAGCAGGTATAAGTACTAGGTCGTTTATCAAATCCAAATTACACAGGTTTAAACAAACCCAAAACTGGACACTGTATTAGACCGGATTTATTTGCAAGCTTTGAGAATTGTAAATCCAACCTAATATTGCCTTCAGTTTTGTGTGAAATGATGGGGGTGTGTGTGGGGGGGATCTTTCACCTCAGCCCACCACCACCTTCTCATAGGCAACTAAGGATGGGCGATAAATGCTGGCCTTGCTAACGACGCCGATATCCCAAGAATATGTTTTTTTTAAACCAGCAAATTTACTTTGTGTGGCACCCATGTGTAGGGAACCAAAAAGTGTTCCTCTAAGGCTACTGTAAAAGTACCTTTGGTGTGCTTGGTAGTCTTCTGAGTTACAATGCCAATTTTGCATTGATGTGCATTCAAAACCACTTTGTATCGCAGCGGAATCAGCAGTAAAAATCCAGCCATAGGCTGGAGTTATATTGCACTCACTGGGAATCAAACAAGTGTAAGATGGTCTGCAGGAGGGCTTTAGTGTGGTCTGTCGTCTCTGGAGGTAACTGACACTTTTGTATTGATGAGCAAAACTGCTTTCCATCAATGTGAAAGTGACAGCATAGTATCTTGAGTGATTTATGCTTGTATGACTTGGTGCTGGTTTAAACAAAGTTCAACTTCAAGTTGGGTTTTATGCCAATACCATGTTTCTCATGCAAGAGTCCTCTGCGGGGAGGATGTCAGGTTACTTGCTACCAAACATCTACCAATGCAGTCTTGGCACTGCCTGTTAGGAAATGCACAAAAGCAACCAGGGTGATCTGTCCCCCAATTTTCTTTCCCTTCCTCCAAGACAAGGTGTTGGAACATCTCTCCTGTGTGTAGAATCATGGATACGAACCACCTCTTAGCACTGAATGGTGTGTTATAAAATAAAAGACTGGCATTTTCATAGCGCATTTCACAACCTCAGGACGTCCAAAGTGCTTTACAGCCAATGAAGTACTTTTGAAGTGTAGTCGCTGTTGTAATATAGGAATCACGGCAGCCAATTTGTGCACAGGAAGCTCCCACAAACAGCAATGAGATAATGACCAGATCATCTGTTTTTAGTTATGTTGGTTGCAAATGAAATGAACTACATTTTGGATTTACATTTCTTAACTAACTTTTCATGTCAGCTTCTTTTTAGTTAAACCATGTATGTCCATGTTCAAAAAGCTGAAAGACGCCCTCGTAAGAACGGGATATGACGCTCGACTCATCGATCGACAGTTCCGACGGGCCACAGCGAAAAATCGCATAGACCTCCTCAGAAGGCGAACACGGGACACAACCAACAGAGTACCCTACGTCGTCCAGTACTTCCCCGGAGCGGAGAAACTACGCCATGTTCTTCGCAGCCTTCAACATGTCATCAATGACGACGAACACCTTGCTAAGGCCATCCCCACGCCTCCACTACTCACCTTCAAGCAGCCGCCTAACCTCAAAAGTACCATCGTTCGCAGCAAATTACCCAGCTGTCAGCAGAACAGCGACCACGACACCACACAACCCTGCCACGGCAACCTCTGCAAGACATGCCAGATCATCAACACAGATACCATCATCACACGTGAGGACACTACCCACCAGGTACATGGTACATACTCATGTGACTCGGCCAATGTTGTCTACCTCATACGTTGCAGGAAAGAATGCACCGCGGCATGGTACATCGGCGAGACCATGCAGACACTGAGACAACGTATGAACGGACACCACGCAACAATCGCCAGGCAGGATTGTTACCTTCCAGTCGGGGAACACTTCAGCAGTCAAGGACATTCAGCCTCGGATCTGCGGGTTAGCGTTCTCCAAGGCGACCTTCGAGACACACGACAACGCAAAATCATCGAGCAGAAACTGATAGCCAAGTTCCACACCCATGAGGACGGCCTCAACCGGGATCTCGGTTTCATGGCACGCTACAGGACGTGACTCGACATCGTTGTCTGGTTCACAGATGTGATTTCCAGTTTTAAAAAAAAAAGTAAAAAGCTTAACTGCAGACTGCAGCATTTGACACGTTGGACCCCCTGTGACCCACCTCATTGTCTTAGCTGTACTCTGCTGTGTCTTTGATGTAATGCCTCCCTGACGGATTGTATCTCTGCAGACACATTGTTCTCTGTCTATATATACTTTGTAACTGATTTGTATTCCCTCACTGTACCTGACGAAGGAGCAGAGCTCCGAAAGCTCGTAATTTCAAATAAAACTGTTGGACTATAACCTAGTGTTGTGCGACTTCTCATTCATGTTCAAAAAAGTTAGGCTGCATTTATCTAGATAGTCCAGCAGGTGGCATCCAAAGTCCAATTTGTTTCTCAATCTGAATTTAGATTTTGAAATTTTTCAGCAATTTATTATTCCTGGGAGTAATTTTTATACTCCTTTTAGAAACTGTAAATAAATGTATGAAAAACTATTTGCATCAAATAGAAAGGATCAAGCCAAGGAGATAACAACGTTCCAAAGATAATGCTGCTTTGAAAATATTCCCTCTTCCCATGATAAGTCCGTTATTTTGGTCCAGTCTCCAAGATTTGAAGATAGATACAGATGCGGAAAGCCTTTCTACCCACTGCAGTTTATCATCCAACTATTAAATAATTGCAGGATTTTCGCTTCTACTACCCTAAAACAACAAGAACAACTTGTATTTATATAGCGCCTTTAACGTAGTAAAACATCCCAAGGTGCTTCACAGGAGCGTTATCAAACAAAATTTGACACCGAGCCACATAAGGAAATATTAGGGCAGATGACCAAAAATTTGGACAAAGAGGTAGGTTTTAAGGAGCATCTTAAAGGAGAGAGAGGTAGAGAGGCAGAGAGGTTTAGGGAGGGAATTCCAGAGCTTAGGGCCCAGACAACTGAAAGCACGGCTGCCAATGGTGGAGCGATTAAATTCAGGGGTGCGCAAGAAAGAAAGACTTGCATTTCTATAGCGCCTTTCACGACCACCGGACGTCTCAAAGCGCTTTACAGCCAATGAAGTACTTTTTGCAGTGTAGTCACTGCTGTAATGTTGGAAATGCAGCAGCCAATTTGCGCACAGCAAGCTCCCACAAACAGCGATGTGATAATGACCAGATAATCTGTTTTTGTGATGTTGTTTGAGGGATAAAATATTGGCCAGGACACCGGGGATAACTCCCCTGCTCTTCTTCGAAATAGTGGCCATGGGATCTTTTACGTTCACCTGAGAGCAGACGGGGCCTCGGTTTAACATCTCATTTGAAAGACGGCACCACTGACAGTGCAGCACTCCCTCAGCTGCAGGAAAATCAATGCTGGAGCACTCAAAGACCCCGCTAAGAAAGCCCTATTCAGCCTGCACCTCACAAACAACCTGACGACTCCCAGTGATGCAGAGACACAGCGTGTCCACAACGCCTGGTCTGCACTCAAGGCCTCCATAATCAGCACCTGTGAAGAGACGCTCGTTCACTCGACCAGGAAACACCAAGGGGGAAAAATTCAGTCGCGCCCCGTTTCGGGCGCAAATATCGGCCGGGCGCAAAGATTAGCGCCTGGCGCTAATTATCGCCACTGACTGCAAACTTCACTTTTATCGCCCCTGGAGGTGATTGCAGCGCTAAATCAGGCGCTTCACACCTGTCTTAAGGCAGAAAGGCCGAGGAGCGAGGCGCTACCTCAGAGCGCTGGCGCAGCTCATGTAATGTCAGTCAGCAATGGAACACACACACAATGGCACGGGCCAGTTCTTAAAGGGGATGGCTAATCTTGCTTTCCATCCACATCCTGCTCATTGCAGCCTTGAATCTCGGCCTGGAGAGACCTGCACATCAAATGTGCTGGAAAGAACAATGGAGAGTACCAGGCCAAGAGCTCAGAGTGCAGCCCCCACAGTCTCTGCTAAATCGATACAAGGAATGGCAAATCAAAATGAACCTGCAAAGTGCTGCTCCGTACCCAAAACTCCTTCACACAATGTTGAATCTCTCCAGAAGTCTCTACCTCTCTCTCTCAGAATGCGTAGTTCAAAAATGGCACCAACAATAAAAGGCAGGAAGTGTTCACCTTTAAATAGCGCTCCCCCTTTCCCTTCATGACTGCAGAACGCTCCCCTCAACCTGTCGTTGCTAGCGTCAGGCGGTAAGGCAGGGGGCGCCACTCAATATCCGCTCCGGGGCGATACCGGGGCGTTGCGCACTCGAGTGACGTCATGATCTGCCGGTGCAGGAGATCGTGGCGGTAGTGTTTAGCGCCGCCACAAAATGTCTAGTTAATTTCGCGAGCGGCGCAAACTTCGCCGCGCCCGGGCGCTAGCTGCTTTGCGCCCCATTAGCGCCCTCTTAAGGCGCTAACGGGAGGCGCAACCAACTGAATTTTTCCCCCCAAGACTGGTTCGACGAGAATGACCAGGAGATTCAGGAGCTAATAAGCCACAAGCGCAAGGCATTCCCGATCTGGAAACAGCAACACAACTCGAGAGCAAGAAAGCAGCTCTACAGACGCCTGAAGGCCGAGGTCCAACAAAAAACTCGCGACCTAAAGAAAAGGTGGAGAAAGCGCAGGAGATCCAGCAGCTCGTCGACAACCACGAGGTGCGTGGATTCTTTAGCACAGTCAAGACCACCTACGGCCCAAGCAAGTCATCCTCGGTTCCGAGGGACTGCCTAAGAGAAAGAGCTCCCTCAGCAAGAGGCCAGAATTGGAGGAGCGCAGAGAATGGAACTGCAGTCAATGGAACAGACTATCAGACTCTGCATATAACAGGCGGCCGATCTGATACCGCCCGCTTTGTGCCACTGCCCGAGATGAATTTCTAGGCCATTGGGTTTAAACAGAGAATTTGATTGCTATCTGCTATGCTGGTATACAAACTGAAAAGATGACCTGCAGTGTAATCCTTGAAACAAATGCTGAGATTTGCTATGTTAAGGTGAACACAATTAAGGCAGCGAGGCTGTCATTCTGAACTGAACTGTTATGTCACATCAAGTTGACAGCTTATCTCCAGCTGTTATAAGTCTGAAACGAAATCATTGCATTATTTGTGCTGATAATTTGTTTAATGCATAGTTGGAAAAATCATTAATCTACAGCTGTGTTCAGCTACAATTTTCTCTAGCTGTTAAAGGTGGAATATTTTCTCAATTAATATTATTTGAGTTGCTTAAATGTAGGAGGACTCAAAGGAAGCTAAATATGGCACCCTATATTAAACCCTTGACATACAATGCTAAATTTCAACAGACTCCCTGTTAGTTGTGGCCATCGTGATGTTGGGCTTGTCCAAGGACCCATCCATTTTTAATTCATTAAAACAAAATCTATCATTTAGGTTTTTATTTGAATTTATACCTTGACCAAATAACGTAACACATTTACAGCTGGGCTCCTGCAGCAACGTGTCTTGTGTGTGTATGAAATGGGATGAGCAATACACAAACACTGCACAGTGAGGATGTCCACTTCACAGGGAAGTAACCTGACAAATGGCCCCCTCTATGCTGTAAAATTCTATAAACTGAGGGATGGCTGTAAATGGAATTAGAAGAAATTGGATTCGCAATCGCAAATAACGAGATGGATTGCAAGCTGATTCAGATAAACAAGAGCTGAGCATTGGGCATCCAAACAGATCATACTTAAAATGAATGGCTGTGACTCCGAATAAGTGACACACGTTGAATCCGAACTCTGCCCTGGTCTCTCTCTCTATATATATATATATATATATAATGTTCTTAAATCTAAATACATATCCATATTTAAACGGGCCAATCTTTTTGATCGGAGTAAATCCAACTCAATGCGGGTCCCGGCAGCTCTTGTCCACCGGTCGTGAAACCGGAACTAAATGCGAAAGGCGCAAGGCAAAGCTTTTCCGCCCGGAATACCAGGCGGGTCGGCTTCCGGTCGTGTGTGCGCGCTACAACCGGAAGTGGCGGAAAACAACAACGGCCAACGGCGCGAGCGGCTTGCGAGTTAATCCGAGTGTCGCCGCCGGTCGCGGTCAGAAAGCGAGCAGCGGCTTCCCGAGCAGGAGGAGGAGAATGCCGCGCAGGAAGGTGAGCGTCGCGCAGGCCGCGGCTCCGGTATCTTCTTACCCCCCGCGCCGGCGGGCTCCGCTCTCTCCCGGCGGCATGATCGCTGTTATTTCCCCCCCTCTTTCCTCCTCCTCCTTGATTTTTTTTCCGCCCGCCCAAACTATGCGCCCAGGGAAAAGGCCGAGATTTCTAGCGCGCTGGCTGCGGCGCCGCCGAACCCGTCCCTGCGGCCTCTTCACCCTCCCGGCCCGTGGAAAGTACGAGAAGCCGCTGCTTGGCCCTCGCGCTGGGCCTGCCAATGTTCCACTTGCCGCCAGTCCCGCCCCCCTCTCGCGCTCCGATTGGCTCGACGGCTGTCACTCAAATCTGAGCCCGCGCTGGCCCGCCCTCCCTCTCGCGCTCTGATTGGCTCGACGGCTGTCAATCGAACGCCGAGCCCGCGCTGTCCCGCCCCCTCCACTCTCGCGCCCCGATTGGCTCGACGGCTGTTGATCACACACCGATCCCGCGCTGCCCCGCCACCTGATTGGCTAGCGGGGATTTTTCTGACCCACCCCCCCCCCCAGGCTTTGCTGGAGAATGGAAGCGGTTTGTGCAGCTGCTGCTGAGCGGTGGGGGCTGGGCAGGGCCAAACGGCGCAGAAAACAACTGGCAATTCGGTTGCCTGGGGCCTTTCATTTCTGTTGACTATGACCAATAGTAAGAGAATGGCATTGCCATATTAATGCAAGTTGTTGTTGTTGCTGCATGCAACCAACATAAGCTCATGTAAAATGTTTGCACCAAAGCTGTCAGTATTGGGGCCATGTGTTCTAGTAATAACTTAAAATCCAAAAATAGGAACCAGCTTGCAGATGCATTTAAACAGTTTGAGTTTTTATTTGAAATACATAATCTGATGCATTAAACTGAGCCACCTTTTAGATCCAAACGAGTCTCATGTTGATGGGTCTCATGGAACCTTTTCTGTGACCATGACCTGGTTCTTATGGTGAGGGTTACACCTGCTACTCAGGTCACCACATTTGCAGTTGGACTGGGAAGTTCTATGCAGTTACAGACAGTCAGTGCACATGTCTATGCACAGAGCAAGTTATTTTATTCCTCTGTCATTTCAGAGTTGCTTTAAACTACTGTTTCTTTTACTTTTGTGTACCCACTTCAGGGTTCATGGAAGTGGCCCTGTGTACATTTTTAAACCTCGTTCTGACCGACATGTTATGCAATTAAACGTGTCAACAATGTAGTAAGTTTCTGCATTGCTCATCCACCCGGTTTCATTTAAAATAAAAACAAAGACCACTGGAAACACTACGCAAGTCAGGCAGCATCCGCAAAGTGCTGAGGAAGGGTTCTTGTCTATTTTCTCCACAGATGTTGCTTGACTTGCTCAGTGTTTCTAGCATTTTCTGTGTTTTGTTTCCGATTTCCAGTATCTACAGTATTTCGCTTTTTGTTAATTATTTTGAGTCTTGCCCTTGATGTGCCTTCCTTTGACCCATGTTGTATAGGTTCTTCAATTGTACTGAAAGGTAGATTTCTAACTCAACTTATGGAACTGCCATTTAAAGATGTGTAGTGTGTATTCATATTGTGGTCAGGAAGGTTATTGGCATTGCATTCACACATTTTGTCATGCTGCTCACCATTCTTATAAAGAGTTCCTCTGTTTGACAAGTGAGGGCTGAAAACAGTGCTTGTCGGTTGTCTAATGAAAACTAGACGGTCGTCTTTGGGGTTAAAATGGCTCTGAGATGACTTTGGAACTGTCTAGCAGATTCAGTAATCTGATGGACAATGTAGAGAACAAATACACCTGTGGCTTCCTCAGTAGCTTGGTTTGAAAACTCTGAAGCAAGGCGGTTTGTTTGTCAGGCAGTTGACTAAACGAAACAAAATGATGTGCTAATAGGCTATTTGTGGTACATCTTAACGTTTTGTGCTAATTTTGTGCGGATAAAGAATAAGTAACCTGTCACCATTCCTAAAATCAGGCTCCCAACCTGCACACAGCACTGAAACCACACTAGTCAAAGTTACCTATTCCATCATCTGTTAACTGCAACCACAGCTCATTGTCCTTTCTCATCCTCCTTGACCTCTCTGCTGCCATGAAACAATGTCTTCTCTATACAATTCATCCCATAAGATAAATACAGATAAGGAAGGCCATTCGATCCATCTTCATCTTCTGATGAGAAAGACACTGGTTCCCTCGGTGCAGCATCTAATTTTTTTTCTCAGAATGCCTTGAATCATTTATCTCCACTTTTCTAACTGGAAATCCATTCCATGCATTGGCCATTCCTTCTGTGAAAAACTTCTTAACTTCAATCCCAACTTTGTCTTTTACCAGTTTGAACCTGTGTCTCCTTGTCCTACCCTCACAATTTAGTTTGAAGCAATATTTCAAATTTAGCTATTTGAAACTTTCCTATCTTGGAAATCTCGAAGATCATTTTAGCCGTCTCCTTTCAATAACAACAACTTGTATTTATATAGTGCCTTTAACACAGAAAATCATCTCGAGGCACTTCACAGAAGCATAATCAGATGAAAATGTACACCTAGACAAAGAAGGAACTATTAGCAAGGGTGACAAAAAGCATGGTCTAAGAGGTGGATTTTAAGCCAGGCCTTAAAGGAGGGAGGGTGGCGGAGAGACAGATGGGTTTAGGGAGGGAATTCCAAGCATGGGGCCTAGATGGGTGAAAGCACGGCTGCTAGTGGTGGGGTGGATGCACAAAAGGCCAGAGTCAGAGAAACTGATTTTGAAGGGCGATGTTGCAGAAATAGGGAAGGGCAAGGCCATGAAGGGATTAAGCACAAGAATGAGAATTTTAAATTTAAGGTGTTGGGGGGACCAGTGTTGGTCAGCAAGAACCGGGGTAATGGGTGAGCAGGACTTGGTGTGGGATAGGGTATGGGTAGCAGAGTTGTGGACGAGCTAAAGTTTTCGGAGGATGGAAGACCGGCTAGGAGAGCAGTAGAATAATCGAGTCTGGAGGTGTCAAAGACTGAAAAGGTCAAGTTTCTCCAGACTTTACTCCTAGTTCAGGTCTTTGATCAGCCTAGTGCTCAAAGGCTTGAACATCTGCCTTGTGCTTTGGTGACCAGAACCCAACACAAACCTCGAGGTGTGGTCTGACGAGTGCAATCTACAGTTTGAGCATGACTTCCTCTGACTTATAGTCTGTTGTTTTGATTTGTTGATTGCCGCTTTGAAGTAGTTGGACATGTTGGCCAAGAATTTCTGCTTTGGGTGCAGTCGGCGATCCGGGAGCAAATTGCGCTAGTTTTCAGAAGTTTCTTTTGCTCAAGTTTCCTCTCAAGCTCATTTGCATATTGCCGAATGTAAAAGCTTCCACGAGCCAGTGCAATCGGGCAGCATTTTAGAACATAATTTAAAAAATAATTGCATTAAAAATATTCCTTGATATATTTAAGAGTGGTAAATTTGTGCAGTTTGATTAATACAGCTAAAAATAGGTTTATCACAAAAAATAAGCATTTTTAATCAGTGTATAGTCCACCACCTGTGAGTAACTCGATTTTAAATAACTGAAAATGACTTAAAAATTATACAGAAACATTTACCAATTACATTGGTGTACAGTAGTCCGTTTCTTAGTAACTTAAAGTATTTAAAAACTTGCCTAATAGTGTCCATGTGCCTAAAAAATAGCTTAATTTTAAGAGCCTCCTCGAAGACCCACAAACGGGCGCAATTAGCAGAAACTCGCAACGGTGATTAATCCAATCTGGGGGGGGGTAGCCAGATTTATGGGCGGGGTCAGCTTCTAGTGGGTTGTTTTATAAACTAACGCAAAAGATCACGGAAACTTGTTTTGCACAGAACGTAATTTAGGATTGAAATTCCTCGTTCTTAGCGCTGGTTGGCCGATTTCAGACTAATTACGCTGGAAAAAAAAACAGCGGAAACTCCAGACCGTTGTGTCTATGAAGACTGATAGATCTCATTCAATTTTATCTTTAGCTTTTTTAAACCATTCATGGACTACATATGTCGGTAATTTTTCATTCCTAGCCGCCTTGTTTTATGCTTGTTCATATTAAATTTCATCTACCTTCTTTCGTCCAACTCATTTTATATTTCCTGAGCTGCCTCTTCAGAATTAACTGCCCTTTTATAGTTTGGTTTCATCTAAATATCTGACCAAATTGCACTGAGTGTCTGAATCCAAGTTATTAATATAAACTGGAAATGGTAGTGGTGCCGGGGCTGATCCCTGGGGCACTCCACTCAGTACTCAACCCGACTCCCTCAACCCTGACATAATTCCTCTAACAAATAACTGCTGTTTTCTTCCCTTCAGCCAATTTCTCATTCATTCCTAAGATTCATCCTAAATCCCTACAGCTTTGAGCTTAACTACTAGCCCATCATGTGGATCTTTGTTGCATACTTTTTTGTAGCCTTGGCACATCAAGTCATGAGGGTTTTCAGTTTATTTGGGATGTTATTTCCTCAATAAAAGTCAAGGAAGTTGGTCAAGTAGGAGCCTCACTTTCTGAATCCAAACTGACTGATGTTTACTCGGTTATTATTATAATATCAACAATGTTCAGGTTTGCTCCTGTTGGCTAATTCCATAATTTTTGCATGGTATTGAAGTGAGGCTCATGGATCAGTAGTGGCCTATATCTACGTTGTCATTCTTTTTGAAAATGGGCACCATGCTAGCCTGTTCAGTACGCTGATACCCCTGCAGTGTTCATCAACTCCCTCATTACTGTCAGTGCCTCACAAATCTATTTTGTTTCCCAGTAGTCTCTGGTATTTTGCATTTAGCCTTTTTATCCCGTTCAAGGACATCCATCTCATTTATATCAATGCCATTAATTCTACATGGGCTACTTAAGGAGGGTGTGTTGCTCGTGTCTTCCCTTGTGAATGCTGGAGGAAGTAATCATTCAGAGTATTACTTACCTGCAGTCATACTTTGCTCCATGTTTTTCTTTGCTCCTTTGACCTCCCTTTTTAAAATATATTTGCAAGTTTCTCTATTCATCTGAGATAGCCCCTTCATCATTCTCCCTGCATGATTTGTAGAGACTATTTTCCCTGCTTGTTTTGCTTCTTACTTTTTTTTAGTCAACCATTTGTGGTCACGCTCGTTAATCTAGTCTTGCTGATCCTAGATATGTTTCCTGCATGCTCTGGATTATGTCTTTAACAGTTCCAGGAAGGGAGAACATCAACATGCTGCTTGACCCGAGCACAGCTTCCTTTCCCACTTCTGCTCAGTTCCTTGCGACACTTTCTTTCACGTCTGCGACATCACCCACATTCGCCCCACATCTCATTCTGCCACTGAAATCCCGATCAGTGCTTTTATCAGCGTGTGACTGGAATTTTCAAATGTTCTCCTTGTTGGCCTCCCCCACTTCTATCATTCACAAACCAATCACCCAGAATTCTGCAAGTTTTATCTTCAGCCTGCATCCCCATTAGCCCTCTCCTCAACAAACTCCACTGGCTTCCTGTGTCCCAGAGGACCAACTTTAAGGTGCTCGTGCTTGCCTTCAAATCCCTCCATGAGCTTGCCTCTTGATCTCCTCTAGCCGTGCATCCCTGTGCACATTCTCTGGTCCTCCAACACCGGCCTAATTTTAATTCCAGGGTCCATGTGCTCCACCGTCGGCAGCCAGCCTTTCAACCAATCATCCACTGCTACCTGAAACTTTAAACTTCAGCATTTCCACATTGCCACTCTCCTTCCCATTTTTAAAACTGTTGTCTTGAAGCAGGTATTTTGCCCTCTGCTGACACTTCTCTTTTTACTCCCTGCCCCCCCCCCCCTCCCCCAACTCGCAGTGGAAAGCACTGTGGAACATCTATTTGTATATAATGAGTGCTACAGAAATGTAAGTTGTATTCTACAGTAAGCTGTCAGATCACAAAACACGGGGGAGAAATTGTGACCCTAATGCAACTGGATTAGATTTGCACTTTACGCGAAGAAATTAAGTGTATTGCGAAAGAAGTGAATTGGTTGTGTCCCATTTATGCTACTTTGGTGCTTGCAGTTCAGACACAGCAAGCTGTCTCTGAATGATACGATTGCATAGATGACTTTCAAATAAAACAAAAACTTTTGTTACATGTAGCATCTGCATTACCATGGTAACAGTTGTGTTGCTGGGATACTGATTCTGGTTTCATAGCACCTGTACATTTGTTTATACAAGGAAGATTGTGCATAAAATAGAGATCCAGGCATATGTTTCACATTACCATTATTCTAGCATAATAGCAAAATATTGCCCCGGATGCTGGAAATCTGAAATAACAACAGAAAATGCTGGAAACACTCAGCAGGTCAGGCAGCATCGAGGAGAGAGAAACAGATTTAACGTTTCAGGTCTGTGACCCTTCGTCAGAACTAGAAAACGTTAGAGATGTAACAGATTTTAAGCAGGTGCAGAGGCAGGGAGAGGGGAGGAAAGAACAAAAGGGGGATGGTCTGTCATAGGCTGGAAGGCAGGAGTGGTTAAATGTTGCCAATGGGGGTGGCAGAATCATCAACTGCTGCTGCCTGGAAAAAATAGGGGCAGAGGTTATGGTCTGAAATTGTTCAACTCAATGTTGAGTCCAGAAGGCTGTAAAGTGCCTAATAGAAAGATTCCAGCAGTGACTACACGGCATTAGATTACATTCTGACTTTAAAGTTACTAGTCCATATTCTACAACAGCGAGAACATTTTATATACATAATTTTGTTATATTGGTGTGGAATCTGCATATAGTTGCTGTGAAGTGCCATTCACACTGAAGGACATAGTGATAATCTATAGTTTATTGAATTTTAGATTATTAAGAAAAATACTAGCCTATAAATCTTAAGACTGAGACTCCCACTTTTCTAAAGTATTTGTAACTGTTGCAATTTTAGTTTTTATAGAACTTTTTCTCACTCAGCTGTTGTACAACAGTTCTCCAAAGTGAACCTTGTTTCCCACAATCTGGAAGCTGTGTTTTTATGCAATCTGCCCATAGAGCTGTAAGACCCCATGTGGTAACTTTACTTGTAGTAATCTGTTTAGTGTAATAGTTATCATCCACAGTCTTGTTCTGTGCTGTTAATCTTTTTGGAAATTGTGCACATTAGACAGATCAGAATTTACAGACTCAAACAACTATTGTATTTACAAATGAAATAAAGACATGAAGTACACATTTGGCAAATGCAACATGTAATATGAGAAAACCATAATAGGTTGACCATCCTTTGTAAGAAGTCTCCATAAATAGACAGCAGGTCTCAATGGTAAATTCCACCAGCTTTCCCCTCATGCCATCTTGGGTATCCCTGCATTAATTTGAATTGGAAATGTGATGCATGTAATGTAGTCTCCACATTTAAATTATATGTCAGTCCATATGGCAGAACCCTGAGGAAAACAAAATTCAAATAGCTTCCAGTTTTAAAGCTGTTTGCATTGGAGTAACCAAATGAGCCTGTGAGGAAAGCATAGTGTTTTTGATAAACAATGGCAACTATTCTGACAGAGGAGAGACATGCTTTGGGATGTGGGAAGGACAATACAAAGATATAATGAGAAGGATTGGCTTCCTGTATTAATCAAGCCTGTTGCAATAAGAAAGTTGTAATGTGTGTCAAGTTCAGCACCTTTGGTGTTGGAATGGGTTCCACTTGGAAAAAGAGATGGAATGCCAAAGACAAGGTGATGGGATTGTATAGGGAGACCTGAATGTAAGAGTGACAATTCACAGACTTGTGCAGGCACTAGTAGAAGGTAAGAGTATAGTTATGACTATCTTGCATGTCCACGAACACCTTTTCCACCCTGCTTGGTGTCTACAATATGAGCATGCTGTATTGTTTTGTAGCAGTGTTCAGAAGTTGCAATTGTATTTACAAAATGTTTTAGGCAGGGTATGTTAATGCTAAAATAACAGAAAATGCTAAATAGCCATTGTTGCAGTTGAACTGCTAGAAATCTGTCACATTTTGGAAAAAAAGTGAAGGGATGCTGTTTCTAATTTAAATTGGCTGAGAATATTTCAGTTGCAGTTTGCTTCCAGTTAAAGCGTCAGATTATATGGGACAGACGGTAATATTGTGTACTTTGCTGTACCTGACCCTAGTAGAGTAGGGTGGTGACTTGTTCGATTGGAGATGTGGAACCCTAATATAATGTAAGAGAGTCATTGTAAAGCTTTAAAGTCAGTCAATCGTACTGTAGCTCTTGCTACAATGCACTTTTTGTTTCTTGATAATTTTGGGCGGTTATCTGTAAGCAAGGTTTTTTGCTGAAAATTTTAAAATGAGTTTTTCTGTTATATCTGATTTTATTTGTGTATGTGTAATTTCAAAGTTACAACGATTTCAAGGTTATGGGCACCCTTCCAATCGCAGTTCCCAATAACTAATGTTCTTCTGTCAAAGATTTGGGAATGTATTGCAAGCCATTCTAATTTATGGAAATTTCATTGACGTACCTTCTGAAGTTAGTCAAAGTGAAGTCAGTGTTTTACGCAATGCCATTGCTACTACAGGGCTAGTGCCAGCACAAGATCCCTTGGAGTGTGAGCTGCTACAATTACTGACTTCACTCTAAAATATTTGCAACTGCCCTTTGTTCAGAAATTATACAGAACATTTTTGTTGAACACAACGTAAGAATTGGGAGCAGGAGTAGGCCATACAGCCCCTTGAGCCTGCTCAGTCATTCAGTAAGATCATAGCTGATCTTCGATCTCAACTCCACTTTCCTGCCCTATCCCATATCCTTTGATTTCCCCATGAGTCCAAAAATCTGTTGCTCTCAGCCTTGAATATACTCAACGATTCAGCATCCACAGCCCTGTGAGGTATAGAATTCCAAAGATTCACAACCCTTGGAGTGAAGATAGATATTTAAATGTAATTTCACAATTAAATTCTAATAACTTTATTAATTATATCTACACTGATTACTAATTAAGGATGTCTGTTACACTACGTCACATTCAAAGGTCATGACACAATTTTCCCATTGGTTTAAATTAATTGAGAGGAGGTTGGTATGTAATATTTACCATTTGACAGGTGCTCAGGACCAGTATTAAGTATTATTCATTTAGGTTCAAATGATGTGATAAAGCACAAATAATATCCAAAGCACAAAAGTAATCAATCTTGGAACACTGCCAGTTAAACCTGTGTGTTTTAGATGTGTACAGTTCCTGTTTTTTCTGTTTGAGTTTCTGTTTGGGAATTTGTAACTTAATTGACAGTGCTCATGTTTAGTTTTAGCATATGACATTGCATTGTGGTACAAGAAGGGAGGGAGTTTTCAGGTCGTATTAAAAGCAGCCAACAGGAAGAGAGTGTCATACTGGAAAATAACACATGACTGGGTTGAAATATTTCTCTACATGTTACTAAACTTTCCCACAGCAGCAGATAATATTGAGCAAAATGCAGCTCTCTGCGTGTTTGATACATTGCAGTTTTTCCACTCAGCTCCTGGAAAGAATCAAAGCAGGTCTATAATAGGATAAAGCTAGGAATTTAGCACCTTCTTTCGATTATAGAGTATTTGACTCTTTCTTTTACATCAGTTATGCTACTTAACTGACTTCAACTATTTCTGTAGTTGCAAGAACTTCAATGCCCTACCCTGACTGCATTGTGGAATCTCAACTGTATTTTGTGGCAGAGGTTCCACATGAGTATGGATTTCCTGAAACTTGCTGTATTTTAGCATAAATACAGGTCATTATCATTGTTTACATAATTATTCAACTCCTCTGAGTGGTGGGGGGGGTGGAATGGGAAATATGACTGATTAGTGCATGAAGGGGAATAGAAATGAAAAAATTGTGTTTGCGCAAACCCCCTGTACTACAACTCCCTCTTGCTCAGCTGTTTTTTTTCTCGTTCTCATGGCGTTACTCCACATCATTAAGGTTATGTCTTTTTTATCAGGGTTGGGTTGTCTATTCCTTCTATCATAAAAGAAAGATGGTAGCCCATGTGGATGAGCAGTTTCTTGACCTGTACATGTGGGCGTTGCTCATCATTTGCAATAGACTTGGGCAGTATGGGTATATATTTCTGTCGGCTTACTTTTTTGTTCTATTGTGCCTGGTGTACATCACCTTTCAATTAGTGTCAAACTGCAGTACATCCCTGTTGAGCTCCATTTTGCTCAACTGGTACACTGTAATAATCAGCCAGCTGGCTCCTGATAGTAAAATATTTTTGTGGTAAACGAGATTTTATAAAGAGTTCTGTCATATATTTTGAAAATTGGTGACTAGTACTCAATGCAAATGTCTTAACTCCTGGTCAGCCCCAGCATGAGCAGGTCTTGCTGTCTTAAACAGCTGTGCAAGTGCTGGCATTCTATGTACAACGCTGTTTTCTAAGCATTATTAACATTTATACTGCGATTGTTAGCTCAATGTTATCAGTTATAAATTAAGAAATTGTGCACAACTTCATATAACTAACATGTCAAATGAAGGGGCAGAAAACACACGAGAGAAACATACCTTACTGTATGTTTAGATGTCACGTTACATTGTCTCCAACTAGACAATTAAATGGAAAAGATTTTTCTAAATTTAAAATGCACCGCATAAGGGGATGGGTCTGACTGTTCACGTTAGCAGGGAAAGATTGGGAGCGAGCATTCCATTATTTAAAGCCACATACCATTTTTGAAAACATCTACTACTGTAGTCAGTTGTAGGTACTCCGTGTTCCGTGGAAAGAATTATAAGGGGCTGACAATGAGACTCAACTAGATTCAGGAAGAAGAGTACATACGAACAATGGTGGACAGGAAAAGACTCTCTGATCCATCCAGCCTGTCCCACAAAATACAGTATATACATTCCCCACCCCGAAACCATGTGATCTTCTGGGAGAGGCGTGAAACCAGATAAAGACCCTGGCCAATCTGGGGGCGAAAATTGGGGAAATTCCTCTCCGACCCTCTTAGGTGATCAAAACTAGTCCAGGAGATCACTCTGGCCCTGATAATGCTATGCAGTACCTACCTTTTGTATGAGGTGATCTCTGCCCCAGTCAGAAACAGGTCCAGCTCTCACTTGAAGGAATTCAATGTTGCCATTCACCACACAAGCCAGAAGCCTGTTCCAGAGGTCCACTATTCTCTGGGAAAAGAACCACCTCCTGACATCTAACTAGATTGTGGCTTATACAAGTTAAAATTGTGACTCCTGATCCTCCCTAAGCTAATTAGTTGTAACAAGCTGTCTACTTGAACACAATCTTCTTATAAACTGCAGTCAAATGACCCCTAAGTCTACGCTTCTCATTTATATGTTCATGCAGAATATAGGAACCAAAGAATGAATGGGGCATGTTTTCACTGTTGCAGTCATACCCTGCCGATTGTGTTCCCTCAGGAAGCATCCTAACCAGGTGAAGTGGAAGCCTAGTGAGTAAATGGACAGTGATCGAAGGAGGCAGGTATGGACGCTGTGTGTATCTGTATGTTTGGGAAAAGGGGAAGCAGGGTGATTAATCCTTTAATAATGCAGTAGTAAGGGAATGGAATTTCATATTGTAAAAAAAATCAACCAATGATTTAGAAACAGGACTGTTAGTAAACTTTTAATAATTATGTTTATTCTTAATTTGTCAGGGTAAAATAAAAACAAAAATTTAGACAAAGAGGATGTACTTTTGTTTAGGATTGTGCCACTCAGTTGACTGAATATTAGAATAAATGTCTCCGAACTGGTAATTAAATTATGCAAATTCTCGGTTAAAGTGTATTCATTGTTTTACAAAATGTACGTTTTCAATTCCTGCATGTGCTCCAGATCACATTGGCCCAAAAATTGCGGTACACCGCAGACCTGTGAAAAGAATACGCACCTACCTGATGGCGGCCCTCCTACATAAACTTGATCTCTGACGCTGCGTGCTGGAGGACAGCCTAATGGCCCATAGATCCCAGGGACGCAGCCTATGCAGAAGCGTACCTGGGATCATGTGGGCCTGGTATAGGAAGGGAGGGAGTTTTAAGGTCCTATTAAAAGCAGCCAACAAGAAGATAGTGTCACACTGGAAAATAACACATGACTGGGTTGAAATATATCACAAAACAGATTGTCTTTCATTCATTTAAATTACATCATGACTTCATTACTGCAGCCTTTAAAATACATACAGATTCAACTTTTATCTTGGGAATTCAATTCATTACTCATAATTCCCGCTTCTAAATAAATACTGTGCACAAAGTTATGAAATGTAAACGTTATTTAAAAAAAAACTTGCAGCTTTAACATACATTAGGATTCCTTCTCAAATGTTCCCGGATGTCACTTATTCAAAATGAAAAAAATGCTTTTTTTTTTTAGGTATCCCATACGCTGTGGAAACGGGCCCTGTGCCTGTTTCCACCAGCCGTAAAATTTCCGTAAGTAATTGCTGGGTAGTTAGCCCAACTCTGTGCCAGCAATTAGGTTTTTGGTGGTGGTGCGGATGGCCTGTCAACATGTACGTTGACACATCGCAAATTTGGGATTTTGCGCATGCACAAGCGAATGCGGAAATCCCAAACTTGTGGTGGATTTCAAAGCTGGTACGCCGTCATACCCACAGCAAAATCCGGGCCATTATTTAAACCAGGGCATCTTCTGCATTTATTTTCATACAATCATAGAATCTTACAGTAGAGAATGAGGCCATTCGGCCCATTGTACCTGTACCAGGTCTTTGAAAGAGCTATCCAATTAGTTCCACTCCCCTGCTCTTTCCTGTAGCTCTGCAGTTTTTTTTCCTTTTCAAGTATATATCCAGTTCCCTTTTGAAAGTCACTATTGAATTTGCTTCTAAATCCCTTTCAGGCAGTGCATTTCAGATCATAACAACTCGCTGCATAAAAAAATTGCCAAATATTTTAAATCTGTGCCCTCTGGTTATCGATCCTCCTGTCAGTGGAAAACATTTCTCCCTATCTACTCCCATCAAAACCCTTCATAATCTTGAACACCTTCTATTAAATCTCCCCTTAACCTTCTCTGCTGTAAGGGGAGCATTCCAGCTTCTCTAGTCTCTCCACATCACTGAAGTCCCTCGTCCCTGGTACCATTCTGGTAAATCTCCTCTGCACCCTCCCCAAGACCTTGACATCCTTCCTAAAGTGTGGTGCCCAGAATTGGACACAATACTCCAGCTGAGGCCTAGCCAGTGATTCATAAAAGTTTTAATGTAGCTTCTTTGCTTTTGTACTCTGTGCCTCTATTTATTTATAAAGCCCAGGATCCCATATGCTTTTTTAACAGCCATCTCAATTTGCCCTGCCACCTTCAAAGATTTGTCTTTGTGAGCCCCCAGGTCTCACTGTTCCTGCACCCCCTTTTAAATTGTACAATTTAGTTTATATTTCCTTTCCTCATTCTTCCTTCCAAAATGCATTACTTAACACTTCTCTGCATTAAATTTCAAATGCCATGTGTCTGACCATTTCACCAGTCTATGTCCTGAAGTCTGCTACTATCCTCCTCACTGTTTACTGCACTTAGAAGTTTTGTGTCACCTGGAAACTTGAAATTTTGCCTCTATACCCAAATCTAGGTCATTAATATAAATCAGAAAGAGCTGTGGTTCCAATACGGACCCCTGGGGGACACTACTGTGTACTTCTCTCCAGTCTGATAAACAACTGTTCACCACTACTCTCTGCTTTCTGTGTCTTAGCCAGTTGCGTATCCATGCAGCCACTGCCCCTTTAATCCCATGGGCTTCGATATTGCTTACAAATCTGTTACGCGGCACTTTATCGAACGCCTTTTTAAAGTCCATATACGCAGCATCAACTGCACTACCTTCAGCAACCCTCTCTGCTGTTTCATAGAAGAAGTCAATCAAGTTTGCCAGACACAATTTGCCTTCAGCAAATCTGCGTTGGCTATCATTTATTAACTCGTTCTTCCAAGTGACAATTAATTTTGTCCCAGATTGTGGTCTCTAGAAGTTTCCCCACCACAGACATTAGGCTGACTGGCCTATAGTTACCGGGTTTATCCCTGTCCCTTTCTTTGGACAGGGGTTTAACATTTGCAACCCTCCAATCCTCTGGCACCACTCCCATATCCAAGGAGGAGCGAAAGCTTGTGGCCAAAGCCTCCGCTTTTCCACCTTCCCTGAGGAACCTAGGATGCATCCTAATCCGGACCAGTACTTTGAGCACTGCCAACCTTTTAAGTGCTTCCTCTTTATCTATTTTTATCCTATCCAATTTCTCTATGTAATTTTTGTTGCTGTGTTCCCAGCCACCCTCTGTACAAAAGGATCTAAATAAAATTACTTCTATTTTTGTTTAATTCTAACCAATTGGGACAGCTTTGATTTGTTTAGCAGGATGTATTTTAGTATAAAGTTACATAATTGTACCATCAACATTAGAAAAATGCTAGTTAAGATTTTTAGTTGCAAGTTGTATACCAGAGACGCTGCCTTGCGTCAAAAACATAAACATGGTTAAAAGCAGTAAGCTGCCCCCATTAGAGAGAGAGAGCGCGCAAGAGAAGGGTTGGGAATATTGGGCATAATACATACAGATGTGAGATCCTGATTCCCCATGTGAGTCTCCTGCTCATGTAGGAAAGTTGGTCGGTCTGCATAATAGGTTAATGAAAATAGGTGCTGCAGCTTGTATTTTGTAGACCAGGAAGTGGAAGAGATACAAGCATAGTGGATAGGTTGGTTTATCTGGAGTGGATAGAGATTGTTATGACGAGCTAAAATTTCTAGTCTGCTTATGTAGAGGAATATAGCCACTGTTTGGCAGTGTGCCAGTCATGATGTGAGTTTGATGCTTGCAAAGTTAAATACAGCTTCTGTTGAGTGTGGGAGTAGTATTTTTTGGGGATGATGGAGCACTATGTTAGAAAGCTATCAGGATTTTGCTAGACTGCAGTGGTAGTCATTTTTGTTCAGTGTCTACTGAAGCAGTACTTAACCACAGAATCCTTCCCACTTATTTATTTCCTTCCCCACTTTTATTTTTCCCACATTTTCTTTTGCTCTGTCTGTTTGAATGTCTTTCTCATTTGATTTACTTGCATTTTATGAATGATCCATCTACTCTTTTACCCTTTTGATTACCCTTCCAGTTTTATTTAATCTTCTCTCCTACTTTCTCTTTGTGCAATCACTTTTCTTAGGAATATAGGAACAGGAGTCAGCCATTCAGCTCCTTGAGCCTGTTCAGCCATTCAGTGAGATCATGGCTAATCTGTATCTTAACTCCATTCATCTGCCTTGGCTCCATATCCTTTTACATCCTTGTTTAGTAAAAATCTATCACTCTCAGATTTAATGAGCTAGCATCTACTGCTTTCTGTGGGAGAGAGTTCCACACTTCTACTGTCCTTTGTGTGAAGAAGTGTTTCCCAACTGCTCTCCTGAATGGCCTGGCTCTGATTTTAAGGTTATGTTCCCTTGTCCTAGACTCCCCCACCAGCAGAAAAAGTTTCTCTCTCTATCCTATCAATTCCTTTCAAAATCCTAAAAACCTCAATCAAATCACCCTTTAATCTTCTATATTCCAGTGAATACAAGCCTAGTTTATGTAATCTCTCCTCATAATCTAACCCTTGGAGCCCTGTGAATATTCTGGTAAATCTGCGCTGCACTCCTTCCAAGGCCAGTATATCCTTTCAAAGGTGCAGTGCCCAGAACTACACAGTATGCTAGATGTGGTCTAACCAGGGCTTTGTACAGCTGTAGCAAAACTTTCTCCCCTTTATATTCCATCCCTCTAGTTATATAGGCTAACATTCCATTAGCCTTTTTTATTATTTTTTTGTACCTGAGTGACTACAGGAAACTTTTGTTTATCCGGCACCCAAATATCTGGAATTCTCGCTTAACCGGCAAAAATCATCCTCCGAAAACTCCTCTCAAATAACCGGCAATGTTGCCGAGTCGCAGTCGAGTCTCCGCGAACGCCGAGTACTCCGAAAACTCCTCTCAAATAACCGGCAATGTTGCCGATCCCGAGTCCGAGTCCGCGAACGCCGATTTAGTCAGTAGGGGTAGTTTTCAAAAGTGCCACTACACGGCCTCCTGGCGCTGTCGGAAGTATACTGCACATTTCTTTCTTTCTTTATTTTTCTTTGTTAAAAATAGCCTCGGTAGATATAACTCTCCGTTATCCGGTACTTTCGATAAACCGGCACCACGCCGGTCCCGTCGGTGCCGGTTAATAAAGAGTTTCCTGTACTACATTTTAGTGATCTGTGTACATGGACCCCTAAATCTTTTTGAACCTCCAATGTTCCTAGCTTTTCACCATTTAAAAAATACTTGGATCTATCCTTTTTTTTCCAAAATGGATGACCTCACACTTAACTGCGTTGAAATGCATCTGCCACAGTTTTGCCCACTCATTTAATGTATCAATGTCTCTTTTTAATTTTATGCTCCCATCTACATGTTTGTTTTAGTATTAATTCTCACCATTTCATTATCCCTCTCTCCTGCTAACTCTACATTGTAGTCTACACGTTCAACTTCATGCTAATAGAGGCAGGGCTTATCCATGCTGCTTGAATAAAAGTGAAACAGCTTTACAAATTCACTCTTTTATTGACTGATAATGGCTTACAATGGCATTGAGAAAGAGTCAGATAATAGTATTGAGTGTAGCCACTTCAAAGCATATTGCAGTGAGTGGCATCTTCAGCTGGGAAGCAGTGTGTAGTGGTGGCTGTAGCATTGCGTGTATTGGAAAACGTGGGATTTTGCTTCCAGCATCTGACCAACATGCTTAGGGACAATTCTTCTCATAATATAAGATTGGCAATTTGCTGAGTAGGTTTTTTTTCACCTTCGTGAACCTGTCAACCTATATCCAGGTGAAAACAACTTCATCCTCTTGGCATATTTTCTGTTTGGCTGCCTTGAACAGCATGCTTGATTTATAACAGAATAAAAACAAGACAATGCAGTTAATGCAGGTTTAAAATATTGCAGCTTATCTGTGTATCTTGGTGTGGCATTGCAACATGGTGCAGTGAAACGAAAGGTTAAGATTAGCATGCATCATAAATTTAACCAACATTGTGAGAAGCATATTTTATTTTTGCAATATGTATATGCGTCCCGTATTCTTTAAAATCCCAATTTCCTGCTCCCTGCTAAAGGACCCATATTTTGTGCACAGCTGAGCTGATAAACAATCTTCTCTGGGCCATTGGTTGTCTGAACCAGTCATAAGTTTATGTGAGAATTACATAGATGCAGGTCGGTGGGGACATTGAACCTATTTGATATTTTATGCAGCTCGGCTGAATATTTCAGTGCCAAGACTTTGTCACAGACATTTCAGTTTCCCTTCTAAAGTCTAACCTGCCATACGTGTTCAAATGCCATGTACACACACAGTTGTTAGAAAACTATTGATTTAAAAAAATTGTTTTGAAAGGAAAGTTTAAGAAACTGGAATCTTTTGATCATCTGGAATTTGTTTTTTGTATCAGAAAATGTTCTGAGTTGTCTTCTTGATCACACCTTTTTTGAGTATTTGGTCCATTATGAGCACTTCCACAAAGTAAATGTTTAGGAAATGAACTAAATCTGAAGGATAATTTTGGTGATCCAAAAAGTCACTTAAATTTATGTACCAGTATTCACTTGTGTATTAACTAGTTTAAATATATATTCACTATCCCTCCCCCACTATTTAATGGATAATCCATTGGGAAAAGTCCAATTTGTGTGGAGTATCAGTCCCAAAATTACCTTTTATAAAGTCTCTCTTTATTCTTATTTTAATTAAAGTAATATTCTGGGTTTACTTTTTCCATTTCCTTAACAATCTTGTATATCTGTACATGATTTACCTCCTTAGACACCTTACTCGGCTGAAAAGCCCATGTTTCATCAGTCTTTATCATAATTCATATCCCTAACACCAGTGATCAACTTTGTGGCTCTTCTCTGCTCTGCCTCTAAAGCTTGAATGTCTCGCTTGTTTCTTGGCAACCAGAACTGGATGCAGTATTAAGTGTGTGATCTGACCAGTGCATTGTAAATTTTGATCACCTTTTATTTATATTCTACTGTTTTGGCTACTAGTTCAATATTCTGTTGGCTTTGTTGATTGCTGCTCTGCATTGATTGGATATGTTCAGTGTCAAGTCTACCAAGACTCCTCTGACTCTTTCAGCATGAATGTAATCTGGGAATGTTACAAAGGGAGAAACCTTTATTTTTTCATGCCAATTTTCTCCCTTTCGTTTCTTTCTTGAACTATACACCTTGCTGGGCTTTGGTTCTGCTGGCACTGGCTGCCTCTTGGTACCTTACCCAATCTGTCATTATTCACACGCATGCTTTAATGTTGTAAGCAGGCTATTTAGCCACAGGTGATGGATGATCATGTCCTCGCACAATATCCATATATGTGGACTTTCAGCAGCAGTCGCTGGATAGGGATCAGCAGCAGGAGGTTTTGGCCAATTTTTCCCCCCTCCCTTTTCCCCCTTCCTAACCCAGGGGCCCTTGGGACCAAAATGCCCCTACTGCTGCCTGCTTGACGGTAGCTAACTCAGCACAGCGATCACACATGGGACCTGTGTGACTCAGCTGGTCACGGAAAACCTGCTGAGCCATTGGGGGAGCAAGGGAGACATCTTCAGATTTACTGGTATTTCTCAGTTGGTTTGGTATTTTATAATTGTTGGTTTGAGACAGCCTAGAAGTGGACATTTTGTGGTACAGCATGAGCTTTTCCCAGTCAACTGTACCATTCATGATATCGCAGTAAAGGATTTCTACACATAATGGCCCAAGTTTTCCAAGCTGACTGTAACCCATTAAAATGAATGGTTACTATTGGGGCTATGATCAGAAAACCTAGGCCAATGTCTCCTTCTGTGTAACCCCATACTATTAGTTCTGAAGCTGGGGGGTGGTGATGCACACTGGTAAGAGTATAGGCATCTCCTTTAATAATTTAAGATTGTAACAACAATTCAGGAAAATAGATTTCCTATTTAATCATATAGTTGGTCTATTAGAAAATTCATGAGAAAATGATTGCAGGACTTAGTGGCTGATTTGTGGCAGTAGATGCCAAACAATGCCAACAGGATTCAGTAATCATTTATTGCGCAGTCTTGACTTGGTATTAATATAACCACATTTTGTGGTGGTATTGTGGGGACATAATTTTTGAAATCTATATAAAAACAAGAGACATGGGAGCAAGTGTTACATAAGTAGGGTAGGTTGCATGCAGTTTCCAGCACCGGCAACATTTCTTATATTTATGCAGGCCGTTACTACAACAAATTGTGTTTATATAGCGACTTTAACATAGAAAAACATCCAGAGGCGCTTCACAGAAGTGTAATCAGGCAAAGCCTGATTTCAAGCTACGGTAGGAGATATTAAGAGGGGTGACTAAAAGTTTGGACAAAGAGGTGGGTTTTAAAGCGGGTCAGAGGAAAAGAGGGAGGTGTAGGCGGAGAGGTTTAGAGAGGAAATTCCAGAGTGTTGGATCGAGTTGGCTGAAGCCACAGTCACCACTAGTGGGGTGAAGAGAGTGGGCGAAGCACAAGAGGCCAGAGTTGGAGGAACACAGAGTTCTTGGAAAGTTGTAGATCTGAAGGTTATTTGAGGTCGGGAGCAACAGTGCCATGAAGGGATGAGAATGTTACATTTGAGGCATGTTGGGACCGGGAGCCAATGTATGACGGCGAGCCCCGAGATAATGGGTGAGGGACATCTGGTGGGGAATCAGATATGTGCAGTAGTGCTTTGGATGAACTAAAATTTATGGAGGGTGGAAGGCTGGCCAAGAGAGCATTGGAACAGTCGAGCCTGGAGTTGAAGAAGGGATGGATGAGAGTTTCAGCAGTAGATGGGCTGATGTAGTGGTGGAGGCAGGCAATGTTAGAGTTGGAAGTAGGTGCTCATTGTGATGGAGGGGATATAGGGTCAGAATCTCAGATTGGGACAAATAGGACACCAAATTCGCGAACAGTCTGGTTTAACCTGAAACTGGCCGTAGAGGGGATGGAATCAATGGCTAGGGTACGGAGTTTGTGGCTTGGACTGAAGATGCTGATTTTGGTCTTTCCAATGTTTAATGAAAGGAAATTGTGGCTAATCCAAGACTGGATGTCGGACAAGCCGTCTGACACCAGAGGCAGTGGAGAGGTCAAGAGAAGTTGTAGAGCTGGGTGTCGTCATTGTGTATGTGGAAGCTGACTCCATGTCTGTGGATGATGCTGCCAAGGGGTAGCATGTAGATGAGGAAGAGGAGGTGGCCAAGGATAGATCTTTGGGGGACTTCAGAGGTAATGGTCCAGAGTTGGGAAGAGAAGCCATTGCTGGACATGCTACAATTGTATAGATAAGAATAGAACCAAGCGAGGGCAATCCTACTGAACTAGTCAAGGGAGGAGCAGCGTCGGAAGGAAGGTGGTGTGGTTGACCGTGTCAAAGGCTGCAGAGAGGTCGAGAAAGATGAGGAGGGATAGTTACTGATGGGAATGTTTGTCATTGTCAGGTGAAGGATGTCAACCATTGAGAAACTGAACGTTGTTCTATTTTTGGTACCCAGTATAAGCTTCAGGGACTCTTGGGTCAGGTGTAGCATTGGCTAAATGTATAATAAAGCTAATTTTGCACTTCTCCAACAATTTGTCTTTGTACCAATAGGGCATTCCCTACTTTACTCCTGTGAACTTTTCTCTTTCTCACTGTTGTTTGTGCTCTTTGAGTGGAGTTGCCAATTTGTCAAATTATGGGCAGTTCTGTGCTGTGTACGAGTTCCCATGAGGAACTAAGTTGAAACTAGCCAAATGAATTTCATGTAGGGCTCTTAATGTGAGCAGAGAAGGAATCTTTATCCCGTTGCTTTAAGCTGGATTGCACCTTGGGCCAACATAGCTGAAAGAATTGTACACTAACTTACTTGCACCAAGTCCTCAGTTAAGTAGAACATGAAGTGATCCTGTCAACCCTCTCACCTTCCAACAGTTAACTTACTCTTGAGGATAGATGTGCTTTAAGAGTGTAACTTTTTTTTTAGCAGTTGATCTCTTGTGTGTTCTGTTTCAGCGTCAGGCAGGCAGCAGCTCTGAGGGCACAGAAGATTCTGACTTTTCTGCCGATCTGGACCATACAGATAGCTCTGAAAGTGATGGACAGCCACGGAGATCTACCAGATTAACCAGGTCTTCATTACGCAACAGCCAGAGCTCTCAAGGTAAAGGGGAATTATGAAGAGTTACAAGATATAAGGAGGAAAATTAAGAAAGATTTAATTGCTGCTTGAAAAAAAGCATCAGACTGGCAGTTTCTTGTTCAGAGTCGCAAAAAAGTGATGCAGCAGTTAATACAATAAAATGTCCTTTGTAAGGTGAAGCTCAGGACCGTTTAAGTTTTCCCAGTGACTGAGTTCAATCAGTGAGTAGCTAAGCCATATATACCAAAAAGGTCCCAGATTTGATTTTTTGCCAGTACTGAGTTAGCTGATTTCAGTTGGGTTAGCGGCAGGGGTGATACAATTGGTCGCAGCACCCTTAATAAGGGAAATCCTGTCATTGTCTCTGCTCCAGATCACTATCTGATGACCTCTGCTGGAAGTACTTGTGTTGATGACAGATGAGAACAGGATTGTGACGCCCTCTGCAGTTCACAAGTCTGTTGACACTCACTCAGCAGTTTGCTTTATGAATAAGGGCCGTTTGGTGGTTGAGGTACCAGAGAGTGCCTGTTACCCATGGAACTGTACCCTATTCAAGGAGAAGGTGGAGAGGAAATATTTGCTGAAAGAAAGAAAATAATTTAAAAATTTCCTTAATTTAGCTGCACTTAATTGTTGACATAAATTGTAACAGGCACTTTGTGTAAATTGGTGCTGTAATAAAACTGTAGCTTACAATATTCATACATAGTAGTGCAAATTCTACATGCAGGGAAACAGTTATTTTTAATCTGCATGCCTCCATAGCAGATTTGCACTGATCACTCAAAACAATGGCATGTTGTAATTTATTTGGAGTATGATGAGTACTGTTTCCAAAATAAACTGGATTCTGCTCTTGAATTTTTTTGAAGTATATCGGCCAGGCATTTAGCACAAGCTTCCCACACAGTTACATACAAAATTAAAGGTAGATTTAACTAGCCATTCCTTTCATGATCATTTGTGGGATATTGCTGGTGCAGAATGTTTGCTACATAACAAGTTAATGAACATCTGAATTTTTTTTTTATTCGTTCATGGGGTGTGGGCGTGGCTGGCAGGGCCAGCATTTATTGCCCATCCTTAATCGGTGGTGAGCCGTCGCCTTGAACTGCTGCAGTCCGTGTGGTGAAGGTACTCTCATAGTGCTTTTAGGAAGAAAGTTTCAGGATTTTGACCCAGCGACAATGAAGTAACGTCGATATATTTCCAAGTCAGGATGGTGTATGTCTTGGAGGTGATGGTGTTCTCATGCACCTGCTGCCCTTGTCCTTCTAGGTGGTAGAGGTCGTGTGTTTGGGGGGTGCTGTCGAAGAAGTCTTGGCGAGTTGCTGCAGTGTAGATAGTACACACTGCAGCCACAGTGTGCCAGTGGTGGAGGGAGTGAATGTTTTAAGTGGTGGATGGAGTGCCAATCAAGCAAGCTGCTTTGTCCTGGATGGTGTTAAGCTTCTTGAGTGCTCATCCAGGCAAGTGGAGAGTATTCCATCACCATTGTGCCTTGTAGATGGTGGAAAGGCTTTGGGGAGTCAGGAGCAACGTTCCCATTAAGTTGCGCAGCTGGGCAGCGCTCTGGAGGTTCCATGTAGGCCGCTTGCCAGTTTTCCAGTGGAAAAAGCATGCGTGCATGGAGATTTGAATGGACCGCGCAGCCCATTAAAGAGGCCACGCACCCCCCAAAAAATTACAGGGAACATTGGTCAAGAGGTGAGACACTCGCTGCGGAATACCCAGCCTTTGACCTGCTCTTGTAGCCACAGTATTTATGTGGCTGGTCCAGTTTAGTTTCTTGTCAGTGGTGATCCCCAGGATGTTAATGGGGACTCAGCGATGGGAATGCCGGGAACGGTAGCATAGTGGTAATGTATGGGCTAGTAATTGAGAGGCCTGGACTAATGATCCAGAGATGTGAGTTCAAATCTCACCACGGCAGCTGGGGAATTTAAATTCGGTTAATTAAATAAATCTGGAATAATTACTAGTATCAGTAATGGTAACCATGAAACTATCGGATTGTTGTAAAAACCCATCTGGTTCACTAATGTCCTTTTAGGGAAGGAAATCTGCCGTCCTTACCGGGTCTGGCCTATATGTGACTCCAGACCCACAGCAATGTGGTTGACTCTTAACTGCCCTCTGAAATGGCCCAGCAAGCCACTCAGTTGTAATAAACCGCTAAGAAACGCACCACACAGACTACAGCGGTTCAAGAATGCGGCTCACCACCACCTTCTCGAGGGCAATTAGGAATGGGCAATAAATGCTGGCCTTGCCAACGACGCCCAAATTCCATAATCAAACTTTAAAAAAAAAAATGTAATGGGGCTGTGGTTCGACTTTCTCTTGTTGGAGATAGTCATTGCTTGGCACTTGTGTGGCGCAAATGTTACTTGTCACTTATCAGCCCAAGCCTGAATGTCGTCCAGGTCTTGCTGCATGCAAGTAATTCATAATGTGAAGTGATATTTAATTGTGTGAAGTATTTCAGAGATGAAAATATTATGACAATCCGAATGAAGCAAGTAATTCTTTACTAAGTTCAATAGAATGACTTGTTAGGAAATACGAGGGGCGATAGTGATGGAGCTGATGTTTGCTGCCTTTTTCATACAAAGAAATCTTACAATATGCTGTTTCTGTGCAATTCCACAATTGGCTTACCGAAGTGCGACTACCGGTTTATGTGCATGTTGAAGATCTTCCCATATCCTTGGGCATAAGCCCAGGTTAACAGTGATGGATTTTTTTGAGCAGGGCAGGAAAAATAAATCTGTGAATGCTGACTTACCCTTGAAGAGCCTTTAGTTATCTTTGGGACCAGCAGGTAGAGGGTTTTCAAAGCTGAAAGGTAAAAACATGGTTCATTCTACCTGAGGCCTTGCTGTCTTAGTAGTAGTCTGGGTACCAACTGGTACTGCACCTTTCATGGTTGGGCAATGGTCAAGCTAAAAACAAATGCCTTGGCGTTAAATGCCCATCAGTTGTAATAAAGGCAGGGGTAGCAGGTTGCGCAGTTGTTGAAACCACATATAATGTCATTTTAAATAACTTACGTATAAAAACAAAAAGCAAAAGGTGTAACTTCAAAGGATAGGATTGTCTGAATGATCACCAGAGGTGGTTCACATATGCTGTGCAGGTAACCTGGAGTTCAAGGTAGTGCATGGTTTGGCAGCTGTTTGCTGAATTAAATAGAAAGACCTAAACTCTTCTTGAGTGTCCCGATCTGCATATGCTGACCTATGTAACGTCTTGTACTTTGAAACTACGTTTCAAATTGGCAGAAGTAATTTTAATTCCAAGTTGCTCCAGCGGTCTATTAAGCTCTGCCTGCAGCCTGTTTCAGTGTAAAATTGCTTATTAATTATAAATACCAGTTAGAATTTTGCAAAATGTTTATTTTTTAAAACCATGAAAATGCAAGCTTGGCACCAAAATAACCTGCTTCATTATTAATTGAATTTGTAAGAGCTAGCTGTATTTTGTGTCTCTGTCTAAAATGTTGTAGATCTGATTTTTGTCTCAACAAACCTTATCCAGATTCTAGTCCAGTACGCCAGATACCATCGTATGCCTCAGATGAACCTGCCTATGCTACAAGAAGGGTGACACGTAGCCAGCAGCAGACAACCCCAGTCACACCTAAGAAATACCCACTGCGACAGACTCGCTCCTCTGGATCAGAAACGGAGCATGCAGTTGAATTTTCAGACAAAGGTAAGATCAGGGATGCATGTTCAACTGACCATGTAATGTGTTGATTTATATTCAGTATTCATGAGTTGAAGAAAAATCTTGTATTAACCTGTCCGTGTAAACCAGTGACCATTTAGTAAAAGATTTTTTAATTTAACTTTACACAGAGTTCCTCTGTTTTTGTAACACAAAATTGCATCAAATAGCAAACCGTCTATCTTTTCGGATTCTGTTTCGTAATCTATGTTGAGTTAGGTGCTGGTACTTATGATTTATTTTTAATAACAACAACAACTTGTATTTATATAGCGCCTTTAACGTAGTAAAACGTCCCAAGGTGCTGCACAGGAGTATCGTAAGACAAAAAAAAATTGTATAATGTATATTACAAAATAATGTAATGTAATATTCTTTTCTCCTGTTCTAATTTTTCAGCCTTCCTCTTTCTCTCAGTTCTTCTTTCTCCCATATTTGTGCACCTTTTACTCTTGGGAGGTCATCATGTACTACAAAGCATCACAGCCCCACTAACTTCACCAGGCCAAGCAGCTAACTAATCCTACATAACAGTCATAAAAGGGATCTTGTTGCTAAAGCAACATTGATGGACTTCTCTTGGTTATTTGTTAATAAGAATGCAAATGATGATGTTCCATTGTGACTGTTATTTCTTTTTACTTGATGGGGAAGAGGAATATAAAGAGGCTTGTGTTTTACTCGAGCCCAGTAAATAATTATGGGATTTGTCAGGATGTGAAGGAAAAAGTTTTTTTTTTTGTTTAGATTGCTTGTCATACAACTAATTTTTGAATCACCTAGGGTGTAAATGATATATTTGGTCAAAATAGTTAGTCCATTAGCCCATTGTATCTGGTCCACTTCGTTCCTAGATAATCTGTTTATACTACAGGTGGATCGAAAAACTCAGATGTTCTCTCAGCCCAGGCTCATTATAAAAGGTTGTCTTGCTACTTTTAATCAAGCCAATACAGGCAGAGTGGGATGAATAGCTTCTTTCTGTGCTGTAATTTTGATGGGAAAATATTCCAACAATTCTGCTACCACCAAATTCAGATGCTACTTTAAAAAAAAATACTTGGTGTATCTGCCAACTGAGAATTTATCTTAAGATTCACTATGCTCGTAAAGGAAATGTTTAAAATTCTTCTGTGCTTTCAGTGAAGCTTGTTTGTATGGCTTATTGTTCTGCTGACAGCATGCATTTACCTTGTGCTTTTGTTGCACACAAAAAGAGGCTTACAGTGCCATGGTAACCATATTTGTCTGAATCCTCTCATTTGCTCCATATCGTGCATACTTGAAAATGTTATGTTAGTAATGTAGTTGCCCTGATTGCCAAGCATCATTTAAACAATTGGTGCCACCAAGCTTTTGAAATTCCTCTACTTTGTTTACTTGCTTTGGCAATGCAGTCTGGCAGAGGTGCAAAAGTAAACTGTGCCTACTTCAGGCATGCTTGAAAAATCACAACAGTGGTCAGTTGGATATCTATTTCCTAAGGGTAGATAAAACAGTTCAATAAATCTTGTAGAACAGTTTAGCTTATGATCAAAAGCATAGGTAAGCTGCTGACATTAAGGCTAAAAGAAAAAGGGTTGTATGAATGATCATGGGATTTAAAATTGGGAGAACCAAGGGGAAAGAAATATCAAGAGATAAAAAAGACAAAAGTCTATACTATATTGAAAAGTGTGCGCTTTTATTTTTTTATATATATATTATTTAAGTACTGAATAAAGGACTGTGTGGTTCTTTCAGCATTGCCAATACTTGTAGTTTTGTAAATGATGTATTTTTTACACAATTTTAATGCTCACGATTCACATGGATAGGAGTGAAATACCTTACTGGCAGAATTTAAATCCAGCAGAAAACTGTTCATGATTCAGCAGTAAATTGATAATGTCACTTAGAGAGGCCGCAAGGTTACTTGAAATGCAAATGTCACATAAATGCCAGTAGAGAATGCTTTCTGATTTAGGATCTGTAGACTATTCTCTACAGAAACAATTTGGAAAAAGGGTTACGTTAAATGTTTTCAAGTATAGTGTAGTTTTGTGAAAGTTAAAAAAGGAGTCTGAGTTGATAGATAATTAAGATGCTAGTGAGCTAGCTTTGATGTTGTTTCCTTATAGACTGTCAATAATAAACAATTCATTAGATTGTCTAGGTAATCGATAAACACCTCGCACCATTGTGTTGAGCAGTCGCTGGACCTGGATCTCGGCAAGAGGTCTGGCAGGTCTTTCCTTTCTGCTGTGAATGGCAAAGATAAAATACACAGACGTAGGCAGCAAAGCAGAGAGTTTTTGAAATGGTATGGAACAAGGCAGCCAGTCAACACAAAAACTGAAAAGGTTGAAGTGCAGGATAGAATGGTCAGAAATTATCTTGTTTAACTCAAGTAAGATGACTGTCTGATGTGGGGAAGTGTAGCGTGTTCTTTATTTTGTTTTACATGAAGGCAAGTTGTACCGTTTGAATTAAGCGAGTCATAATAACTGCCCTTGTCTATGTACTTTACTGTTAAATAAAGAAGCTTATCGATTTGCATCAGGCCTAATCTACTGTTGCCATCCTCTGCTTCCCACTCTTTCTGATCCCTTGTCAATCTTGTCTCTCATAACTTCTGCGATTCCTTCTTTACACCTTTCCCGTTCGAGAAACACTGACCTTTTTAGCTCACTGCTCTCGAAAAATGCTAATCTTAATATTCTTAGTTGTCGTGAAAGGCGCTACATAAATGTAAGCCTTTTTTTTTTAGTAAGAAATCTTCCTCCATTGCTCCATTTTGTTGACCCTTGTGACCAATAACAAATTCAATACAGTCTCTGGTCCTCATGGTTTCCCTGACATAATTCTTAAGATGTATGTCTCTGAACTTACTCCTGTCCTGTGCAGTATCTTGAATCTGTTTTACTCCCAGTCTACCTTTCCTTCTTGAAAATTTGCTCATGCTGACCTGTGCGAAAGAAAGCTCTTACCCTCCAACTACCCTTAACACCAGTAATTTCTAAAGTTATGGAAACGGCTGTTTACTCTCATATATTATCCATCACCCTGAAAGTTTTGACCTAATCTATGATTGCTATTTTGGTTTTTGGCATAGTCAGTCATTCCATTGGTGATCTTGTTGACTATGTTGCACACCTCTGGAATTTTGAATATTTTGATGAATCACCCAGCATTGGCTTGATTATCCTCCGAACCTTATCATATAGCCCCCACCAAAGCTCTGTTCATGGTTCATTATTTTCCTCTCGAGTTGCTCAATCTTTTCTGTGGATCATGCTTCATTTACTAACTCTCTTTCCATTAACTAATGAGTTCCTCATTGCTCCTACTCTTTTCCTTCTTAGTATCAATGATCCCTTCCACACATCATCCTATCCACCTTATGATGACAAATCACTTTAAATTCATCAACTTTCTTCAAATTGTATGCCATTATTACTCTCAACCTCCAGTCTTCTTGCAGTCTTGTGGCTGAATGAGTACTTCTTGATCACTTTTTTAAAAAAGGACAACAAAAATCGTATTCTACTTCTTCAAAAACATAGTTTTTTATGTCGCTCACAAGTTTAGCTAACACCTGCCAACTCTTACATGGTTTCTTCTCACCAAACACTTGTGTTCTCCTCAATTCTTGATTCTACTAAACTGTAGTCTTCAAAAATTGAATAATATTTCCTTAACTAGGGATGCTGTTCCAGGACTTTTCACATTCCTGCATAGACTACAAGCAAAACCTGACTGCCTAAGATTTATTTCTATTTTGCCTTAACTCTTTTCATTGCAACTTTTCTTATCTTTCTCTCTCTCTTATCATTACTGTTATGGTCCTCTGAATTTTCCTCTTGTGTTCCTTCTAAACTGCAAAGCTGCTGTCCTGCACATTTTTTCTCCTCCTTCCATCCTTCCCGTCATGAAATCAATACTTATCTCCTGCTCTCACTTTTTCCAAGGATATCAAACCATGGAACTGCTTACCTCCCTCAGTAATGCCCTTCTTTAGGCTTTTAAAACCCAAGTTTAATATTACCTATTCACTGTTTTTATTTTGTTCCTTTATTCTTTTCAACCTTGGTGATGTCCTAAACTATGGAGCCATGGCATTTCAACTTGGTGTCTTTTTTTTTTCAAAAAATAAATTTGTATATTGATTATTAGCCCTGTCATTTAAAAAAAAACAAGCTGCCAACTACAGGAATTCTTAAATGTATGTTTTTCAGATCCTGGCGACAAACTGAAGGAGGTTGTATTGGGCACATGTGCTAAACATTTAAGGCTATTATTATTAATTTGTGCTTTTTACACTGTCTACTTCCAGATACCAAAACTGCTGTCGACCATGATGAATCTCCCCCACGTACCCCTACAGGCAATGCTCCATCCTCTGAGTCTGACATTGACATTTCCAGTCCAAATGCATCGCATGATGAGAGCATAGCAAAAGATGCTTCAATGAAAGACTCTGGAAGTGACCTTTCACACAGGCCCAAGCGCCGACGTTTTCATGAGAGTTATAATTTCAATATGAAGTGTCCTACTCCAGGCTGCAATTCTTTAGGTAGGACATGCTGCTATCTTTGCTGAGCATTTGAAGAATATTGTCGATTCTTTAGACTGCCTACTTTCAGGAAAACCTTAGAAAACAAACAAACTGGGTTACAGATGTTTCGTCAATGGACAAAGTATTAGGTGGTACAGTTTTGTTATGTTTATCTTTCTCTGCTCCAATTTTAACATTTATTTTCAACTTTTCTTTGGATTTCCCCGAGTAAAACACTGTTTGCTAGCTAAGACAGCAGGTATGTTACCGGCCTATGAACCTTTGTTGCTGTTGTTCTTGGTATAGGTGAACAATAATAGTCCAAAGTGACTCTCACCTGTCCTTAGGGAGGAGGGTTGTGAAATTTCAGCACTCACTCTGATCTGTGTCTCCCACCCACCACCCCCCCAGAATGGTACACTAGAGATTTATGCCTCCTTTCCCCCAACTCTCCCAGATGGTACTAGTATGAAGTATGCTCATGTGCCAATTGTGAACAGTTAAAGCATACCACTGCTTGATCCAGAATAAAGCTACCAACTGTGTAAACCCTAGCTTCAGGCAAGCATGCGTTACTGCTTCAGTATAAATGTTTCCATTTTTAATCCAGCCCTTTTTTTGACCTTATTATGAAGGAGGCAATTTAGGGTTCACTTATAATTCATTTTCTGTTATGCACAAATAGGTTGAAAATGCTCAATCATTTCATAGAAGACCTTTCTAGCCAGAAGACAGGAGACCTGGGGTTCAGAGGTGATAGGAGAATGTGTTTAATTTGCTGTGTCTCCTGCTTCCCCAGTTGTAAGATTATTACATGTTAATATCATGCTTGGTTGCAACAGTGAGTGTTGTTTGTGCCTGATGGGATAAGCATTCCTTTTACCTGGTGCCAAAATAAGTCAGTACATACAGAGGTTGTTAAAATGTAAATCTAAGGAAGGTGTCAGTAAACATTGGTTTCCATTAGTGTGTGTTTTATTTAGCCCCTCACTAATTTTCTTCACTTAAGAAGGCATTAACTGCTTGGTGGTGGGTATGTTACCATGGATGTCTTCTGGTACCTTGGCTAAGTACCTTTTTACGTGTGAGTCTTGATTGTGTGTGTGTGTTTAACTTGATTCTGCCTCATCTGATATCTGCATATGCACGCTTCCAGCTTGTATATCTAAATAGTAATCAGGAGTGGAAGCCCTGTCCATTTTTTTTTTTCCCCTTCCTTGCCCAACCCATGGGCACTGAGGCCAGTTGTTCCACCCCTACTGCTATCCTGGCAGAAATAGCTAACTCAGCACAGACTAGTCTCGTAACTGGAGCCTTCCTAGTCTGTTAGCCTCAGTCATTAAATGCACAAGGTAATATCGCTGTTGGAATAGTGGGCAAAGGATTTTCGGGCAAAGGATTTTCATCCAAATATATTAAGTGTTTGTACACTAATATTTGCATAGTGTAATTTCAAGGCCACATATATTATTGCAGAGTTCCTTTTTGTCATGATCAGCTTGGGGAGAAAATAAAATGAATTGCTACATTTAATTATAAAATGTTGTTTATAGCCCACTTTTCTCTTCCCTGCTTCCCCACCCCTTCCTAATCAAATCCCATTCCCCAATCTTGAGGGGACTCTGAGGAGCTGCTCGAAGATCTCTGTCAACAAGTGAGTGTGTGAATGGCCATGGTTGATTTGTCTTTCAGCTTATTTTTTTCTTCTCTGTCCTCTTAAGAAGCTCTTCATATTAGTGGGCCACAATAAGGAACTCAGTGCGAAGAGTTTAGCTTTATGCAGTAAAAGTACATTGTTCTTTATTTGTAAATACAGGTCAATGTAGAAAGCATGAAGTTACATATTGTGGTGCCATTTTTTTGACGTTTAGAGAGATTGAGATAGGAATGAAAAACATGTTTGGGATGGATACAACTCTTTCACAAACATTTTCTGGTTTCCTTTCTACTTGTGAGTGTTCTGTAGCCAGAGAATCTATACTGCTGTCTGTACTGACACCTAGTGGATATTTAGCTAAATTGAGAGTATATTTTTGGTGGCTTCCATTAGATGTTGGTTTGTGTAAAACTGTTGATATTTACAATAAAAGTATATTTTTGGAACAAGCCAGCACACAAATAATGCCCTCTGATATACAGTCCATAGGGGAGAACTGAATAGTATAATTTTCCCCAAAATTTGCATTCTGGGATTTGAAATAGTTCTACAGTATAAGAAAGAACTTGCATTGATGTAGCATTTTTCACATCCTTAGGACATCACAAAGCGCTTCGCAACCAAATAATTACTTTTGAAATGTCTTCACTGTTGTAATGTAGGCAAATGTCGCAGCCAATTTGCCTGCAGCAATGTCCCACCAACAACAGTGAAATAAATGACCAGTTATTTTGTTTTGCTGATATTGGTTGAGAGATAACTGTTGGCTTAGACACCAGGAGAACTCCCCTACTTTTCCAGTATGGTCATAAGATCTTTTACACTCACCTGAACAGGTAGATGGGACCTTGGTTTAACATCTTTTTCGAAACATAGAAGATAGGAGCAGGAGTAGGCCATTCGGCCTCTCGAGCTTGCTCCGCCATTCAATGCGATCATGGCTGATCATCCAAATTCAGTACCCTGTCCCTGCTTTCTCCCCATATCCCTTGATCCCCTTAGCCTTAGATGGCACCTTCAACTGTGCAGTGTTTCCACACTGAAGTATCAGAGTAGATTATGTGCTCAAGTCTTCTGGTGGGGCTCTAATCTATTACCTTCTGACTTGGGTGAGAGCGCTACTGCTGAAACCAGCTAAATTTAGAATACCATAAATAAAGGGAAAAGACAACATTCTGTCCATTTTCCTTTGGGTGTGGAAGAGAAAAAGTCACATTTGATGTAATTATTTAAAACTGAGAAAGATTGTTCATGATTATATAAATATCTAGTGCTGCATTGTTACAGTTCAAAGTTAATGCACTGGTTTTGGTCTTGAAAGATTCTCTAATTATGTTGCAGTTCCTCCGGGTCTGAGCCTGCAAATAGTTCTTTATGCACAGTACCCAAGCCATTCTAGCTTTAAAGGGTGGCTGTGTGGATTAGGGTCAGCTGAATGCTTGATGTGAATCTTATTCAAGGAGTTGGAACTTCTTATTTCAGGTACCTGTTGACTACACTTGCTCTCATGAATGGTCATGCTGTACAGTAACAATATTTGTGCGGTATGTCCTCAATGGAGGAATAGAAACAAAATCATTTCTCAATTATTTTCGAAATCTGAATACAGGAAACTTTCGTTTATCCAGCATCGACGGGACCGGCGTGGTGCCGGTTTATCGAAAGTACCGGATAACGGAGAGTTATATCTACCGAGGCTATTTTTAACAAAGAGACTCCAGGCAGCGCGGGAGAATCCACTCCTGCTACTGCAGTGTTTCGGACTTCCGACAGCGCCAGGAGGCCGAGTAGTGGCACTTTTGAAAAGTACCCCTACTGACTAAATCGGCGTTCGCGGACTCGGACTCGGACTCGGGATCGGCAACATTGCCGGTTATTTGAGAGGAGTTTTCGGAGCACTCGGCGTTTGCGGAGACTCGACTGCGACTCGGCAACATTGCCGGTTATTTGAGAGGAGTTTTCGGAGGATGATTTTTGCCGGTTAAGCGAGAATTCCGGATATTTGGGTGCCGGATAAACGAAAGTTTCCTGTACTTGTACATTTTTTCATTTGAAGATGAGCCTAAGATCTGAATGTTTGGGTAAAATCTGTTGAAATGTATTTTGAGATGTACTCTTGTTTTTGTGATTATCTTATTTCTCATCTGGTTAAACATAGGCCATTTGACTGGAAAACACGAAAGGCACTTCTCCATATCTGGCTGCCCATTGTACCATAATCTGTCTGCAGATGAATGTAAGGTAATGTAGACTCTACATTATATTGTGAAACATAGCCAGACAATAATTCTGCTTAAAGATTACACTTGACCTCCTACTTTATTTTGGTAGACGGAGGTGGGGGGTCTTGGGGCAATTCATTACTGTAACCTCCTTGCCCATCATTTAACATTAAAAAGACACAAAACGCTTTTTTGTCCTTCTGCTGTTGGTTCTGAGATTACCTTATGATTACACTTAACCTGATTTGGTGGCTAACACAAATAAAAAAAAAAATGATGGGTTTTAAACACATTCCAGTAAAGTCTAGTTTCAAGACGAAAACAATACTTATAAATGACTCTGCTCATGTGAGTCACGTGACCTACAGTAAGAGACTGTGGCAGTTGCATTTCTTGCAAAATTAACTTATTCTGCATGTTCTGAAAACGCTTCAGACCGCAGTTCAGGTGATAGTCCTCATTTCGGTCATACAGTTATTGCACTCTGCTCTGCAAAAATATTAAAAATTTTAAAGAGCCTCTAGTCATTGTAACGCCCATGCATTGTGCCGCAGAGTGATTTGCGAGTTCATGCTTGCAATTCTGCCAAACTACCCGTGTTCTAGTAACTTAACAGTGATGTGTCTGTACCCTCGGCAGTTGATGATCTAGAAGTGTGTGCTAGAATGATCTTGCTGCTGCTGTGGATTTTACGTGAAGAACATGAACTGTTCAGCCTATTTATAGCGCTGCTTTTGAATCAATGGTAGAAACTTAATGGAAAACACACTAGCACTTTTGGAATCCATCTCCCCAGAGCTGGGAGAACCACCACCAACACCATACAAAGTTTGGACTCTTAAGTGGGAGAGGCAGCAATTTGCTAGGAGTACATTTGGAGAAACATAGCAAGAGTTTGTGAATTTCAGTGGCTTGGGGCCTGGAACAGGAAGCCAATCAAGTTAATGGAATATCAGTGATTTTGCTTTTGCTGCTGAAGACTCTTCCTGGTAATTCAACCTTTCCAGTTCATTCCATAGTACGGTGGTGGGGCGGGGGAGAATAATGAAGATGTCTGTTACAGATCAACATGTAGATCTGTGTTCACAGAGAAGCATCATAGCCCTGCTTCTGTGATGTGTATGTTTGTGTCCAGCAGAGTCTGAATAGGCTATATTTAAAAAAAAAAGTTTTGTTGAGCTTCAGTAAATACTGGAGAAATGGAATCTAAATCTTATTTAAGTTTGCTAATGTTAAGTCTTAATCAGGCTGTTTGATAAAATATTTAGAAACTGGTTACTTAGCCTTCTGCCCAACTTGTCAGTGCAATATTTATCTCATGATTTCTGGAGTTTGTAGAGTTTAACTACTATAATTCTGGTGTTGGTGGTCCTTCGCAGGTTAGAGCTCAGCAACGTGAAAGGCAGATTGATGACAGAGCATTATCGCAAAGACAAGATGAAAACAACAGACATGCAACCAGGCATCAGGCAAGTTTTCATTATCATCATTAGTCAGAAATATTAACAAAGAATTGCATTTGTATTGTGCTTCTCACGCCCTCACATGTTTCACAGACAATTAATTCTATTTGAAGGTCGCTGCTGTTATGTAGGTAAATATGGCAGCCAATTTGCTCGCAGCATGGTTTCACAAACAGCTACGAGATAAATAACCAGTTAATAATGTTACTGAATGAGTAATTCAGAGTCCTGGACTAATAATTCAGAGACCGTGAGTTCAAATCCCAAATCGAGCCTTTGAATTCAGCAAAAAAATCTGTAAATTAAAAGCTGGTTATCCATAAAAGTGACTATGAAGCTGTTGGAATATCATAAAACCCCAACTGATTCACTAATGTTCTTCACTAACGAAACCTGCTGTCCTTAGTTAGTCTACCCTATATACCACGCTAGGAGGAGGGTAGGGAGGTGAAGGAGGAGGTGAGTGGTGAGAGGGGAGTGGAAGAGGGGGAGGATAGAGAAGGAAGGAGAGCTAGGGGGATAGGAAAAGGATGGGTGAGGAGGGGTAGGTAGAAGATTGGAGACAGAGAACAGGGGAGAGGGACAAGGGCGTGAGAGGAAGGGTTGAATAGGTGAAGAGGATGGGTGGGGGAGGACCTGGAAAAGGAAGGGCAGATGGAGAGAGGAAGGGAGGGGTAAAAAGAGGAAGCAGGGAGGTAAGAGAGATGGGGACGGTGCCAATGATGGAAAAATCCAGTCAACGGGGAGGGGGTGTTGAGATAAGTAAAACGAGGGGGATGGGGCAGGTGCTGAGGAACGGGAAGTCCGGTTAACACGGGGAGATGGATTGAAGTATGGCCAAGCCAGCCATTGCGGGGGGCGGGGGTGGGGGGGGGAATACAGCTAATGGGGAAGATTGGTGTTGATTGGGGTAATTAAGTGGGGTGGTGGGTTCTGCTAAGATGATACGCATCTTAATGGTGGGTACTTCCAACAAGGCGTGTAGGTGAATTGCAGCCAGCTGGTCTGTAAATGGGCAACTAAACCTATGGGGGAAATTAAGCTGGGTTGAGATTGAACTGTGAATTAGAAAGGCAGCCACCTTGTGGAGAGGATTGCGGGGGGGAGGTGATATGCGTGGGAGTGGGTGGTAATTGCGGATGGGACTTGCAGCCAGTGGGTCGGGGTGGCGGGGGGTGTTGCTGTCGAACGGGAAGTGTATCGAGTGGGTGGGAGTAGAAGTTGGAAAGAAAAGGTGGCCTATTAAAAAGGTAGTGTTCTGTTAGCAGGCGATGATCATGGATTGCCGCAAATGTGGAAGGAAAGATTGGAAAATAAAGATAATGCTGTGGTTACACAATAATTATTTTCCTGGCAATTTCTGAGTACAATCACTGATTTCAAAAGTAAAGCAGGAAGATGGACACTGCGCCACTCCTGTATGTGAGGGATCCACATCATGCAAAAATTAAAAACTGGCTGCACAACTATGTTTCAGCACAGCTTGGGATTTACATTAATGTTATCTGGTAAGGGAATATGGCTTACTCATGGGTACTGACCTGTTATGAATTTGCAGACTATTTAAAACAGGACACAATTGGGATGATGGGGATCTTTTCAGTGAACTGGAGAGCGGGGCAGTAAAGGAAATAAACTTTTAAATGGTCGTAAATTTGAAAAGTTTGTAGGAACACAGGCAACGTCAGGGTGGTGTCATTTTTGATAAATAAGACTAAAAGTTGCTTCAGATTGAATGAGTGGGAGAGTTAAAGCTAGTTAGCGTGGAGCTGTCATAGTAATGTAACGTTAACCTCACAGCACCACCTATAAGAGCAATACTTTTAGAATGTTACAATCACTTAATGTTTTTAATATATAATAGATTTAATCAAATAGAACCAAAAATCTAATTATTTGACTTAACGTTTTAAATCTAAAGGCGGGTTGGAGGGGGGCTCAGATCTTCAGCTGTCAGGTTAATATATAGGGAGTAAAAAACAGCAAATGCTGGAAATACAAGGGAGATCAACCATCATTTAAGAAAGAAAGGTTAATATTTTTAATATTACCCTTCATCCGAACATAGTTTTTCTTTTTATCCCTAAAACTTTGTAGCCTATTGTCTGAGGGGGGAATGAGGGAATAACTAACACAAGAAAATTAAAATTAAATGGTTGTATGGGAATAGAAGGAAAGTCTATAACTTTAAGTTCAGAAGGAAAGTATAGAAAAATCAGCATTCATTTGGGGTTAAAAATTCCATTGGTTTGGGTTAGGATTGGAAGAAAATATTTCTTTTGGATCATCAAACTGGCCTTACGTCCTTATATTTGTATTAGTTGCTATAATTCTTGCTGCCTGCCAGTAGAGGGTGCAGCAATAAACTGAAAACTTGAACAGTTGGTATATATGCTTGCTGACTGCTTAGACAGTTGCAACAGTGCAGGGATTTGATCTTGGGGATAATTGTTTTAAATTAGTTTTCTGGCTGCAGCATTTGACAAAATGTCAGCCTTGGCTCAGTTGATAGCACTCTCACTTCTGAATCACTAAAACCACTCCAGAGACCTGACCGCATATTACAGGCTGACACTTCAGTGGAGTACTGAGGGACTGCTGCGTTGTTGGAGGTGCGGTCTTTTGAGTGAGACGTTAAACTGAGGCCCTCTCTATTTTCTTGGGTGGACGTAATCCCATGACACTATTCAAAGAGGAGCAGGGAAATTCTGTTCCTATATAAAACATGTTTTATATATAATTTTCAGTATACTTCCAGTTGTCATTAGCAAGGATTCATTTTTGGATTCACTTTAGTTTGAATGAAATTAAACAGTAATTTGTAACATTCAACAGTTTTTGTTCACTAATCCATAGGATTTGTTCTTAAATTGTCTAGGTTACAAGTGTGTGCTGGTTTACACATCACAAATCTAAATAGTTCAACACAGCTTTTTTTTGGGGGGGGGGAAATAGTTTCTTTTCATAACGTAGATAAAGAAAATTAGCAAAAGAGAAAGTTGTGATAAAGTGGACCATAGTGTCAAGAAAGGGGAAACATTGAATTTAGATTAAAAGATATATTTGAACAAAAACTAGCATACAGTATCATTAAGGAACTAAAAACAGCCAGTTGATAGCTATGGATTTAAAGCCTTATTAAAAGTAATTGCCATCACTTTGTAGGAGATAAAAGGACATGAAACTATGTTCATATCAACAGATCAAGTTGAATGGCTGCACTTTGTCCTTTCACTGACAGTTTTCTTTGAGTTACTTGTACGGCAAGGCACAGCAGGCTTATAAAAAAAAAAAAAAAGTGTTGATGTTGACATTGTGTTACGTGACTGAGCATTGCAATTGCCAATGTGCTAGAGGATGTATTTTTATTTATGATTAGATTTTCTATTTATTCCTCAGCATTAATAAGGTTCATCGATTTGTTAAGTATATAATACATTCAATAGTACTTGGGTGTACACTTAATCATACAGTACCTAAAATCACACCTGATGATTGTGGGATTCAGCATGTTACAGTTCTGAGCTCTGTTCGGGTTGATCGAACCTATGAATCCTAATTCTGTTACAATTCGCCACTTTCTGTATCTTTCTCTTACCCCATCTACCTGACAATGAACACAGTTACCCATAATATAGTTACATCAAAAGGTAAAAACAACTTCATATAAAGAGAAACTAATCAGAACCTGTACCTTATCGATACTCTGTCAATAAACTGATTTCCTCACTATCGAGTTTTTTTGAACAAAAAAGATCAGTATAACTCCCTATTTGTTATCTTATGTACATTCCTTTCCTGTTGCATTTAATTGAAGATTCACCAAATGAAACTACCAGTTATAAATCTGTCTTCAATTCTATATCATGCAGCACTGGTCTGATTCTGAACTCTAAAAAGATAATGCGTGAATCATACTTCCGAATTTAATAAACGAAAAGCTAACATTACTACAATATAAAGATAAATTAATAGCGATATTACATAGCATACTTTTAAGTCAGTTTAATTAACCCTTACCATACAAATGTACTATCTTTAATTCTATAATATAAAATTTAAATCTGTAACTACTGTAAAGAATAATGAGTACCATAGATTTTTTTTCCCCGCAATTTTAGACTCGTGTAGATAAGTATTACTCTCAAACTTACCTCTTTTCTTTAGGCTCCAACAGAAAAACAGTTGAGATATAAGGAAAAGGTGACGGAACTTCGGAAGAAAAGGAATTCGGGACTGACCAAAGAGCAAAAAGAAAAATATATGGTAAGATTATTGTGAAAGTTGTCTGACTAGTTTTAATTCTTCAAACGAGAGCGGGACATGTTTCTGGCTGGGGTGGAGATCATCTTGTACAGAAGGTCGGTACTGTGTAACATTAATCATGGCCAGAGTGAGCTCCTGGACAAGTTTTGATTGCCTTAGGGGGTCGGGGAGATGTTTTCCAATTTTCTTTCCCTCTTATTGTCCTGCTTTTTAATCTGGTTTCTCGCCTGTCCCAGGAGATTACGTGGATTGCAGGTGGGCTGGGTAGCGTATATATTGTGATGCACAAGGCATCGCAGTTGTGTGGGACCGGCTGTATGGACCAGTGGGTCTTTTCCAGTCCGTCATTGTTCGTAAATTTGTGGTGATGCAATCCTTTTTGTTACTGCATATAGAGAAATGGGAAGGGAGAGGTTTTGTTGAAGTCTATTCCTATTTAACTTGGCACTGGTTATAATTATTGCACTATTCCTACAATCTATCAGTTTCCAAATATTTACTCGTGGCTCTCCATTAATTTTAGACCAGAACATTGAGCACTCATTGACCCGGAATTTGCAGTAGTAATAATGGTGAGGCTGTCAGTGCTCGCCGTTATTACTGTGTAAAACTGACAGCAACTTCTGGTGTCCGCAAATGCACAGTTAAAGGCGGAAATCCGGAAGTTGCTGTCAGTGATATCCTGCTTCTCCACAGGGTGCACTGTTGCAGTCTTGCAGATGGAATCATTTAGAAATCACTGATTACACATTATTCTTGCTGTATGGAGCAATGATAAAGTTAAGCATTGTTCAGTCAGGAGTAACTGAGCTTTTAACTATGTACTAAGTCATATTTACTGCCGAACAACCTCTCTGGTCCTGAAAAACGAATTTTACAAGTATGGGTTCTCATTCCCTCAGAAGAACATTTTAAAAATTGAAGATTTTTAATAAAATAAAAAATAAAAAATTTTAAGTTTTTGTTCTGATATTTAAGTTTCTCCCTTAACCCCATGTGTACATCCCGATCTTTATTTCTCTTTCTGTACAATGATTTAAATGTAATTTATATTCCCTGCTTTTTTACTTCCTGCTTTGCTGCCTGTGAGAATTCTTCAATCTGATTGGCTGATCAGCCTGCCTGCCTGTTGCTGGATGCCACAGATCCCCTTTAGAAGGTGCCAAATTGAAACTCACTATGTTCGAGAGCCCACTACATCTTTGTGGGCAGCTTTTTTGAGGTCAGCGGCGAGCGCCATTCCTTCGCCGCTGACTGCAAAATCCGGGCCATTTTATACTACACATACTATAAATGCAGTTTTAAAAAAAAAAATGAAGGTGTGATTCAGAAGAAGGTTTGCTGAGATTGGGGGGCGGGTGGGAAGGAGAGAACACATAACTAAACTGGCAGCATAGTGCTGCAAACTTCTTAAAGGGACAAAGCCTCTAGGTGATTTGCTTTTGCCTCCAGTGCATTGACAATATTCTATTTGCATGTGGCTGTTGAGCTTTGGAAGAATGAGGAAGACATTCATGTTGGAGCAGTGGGGTATGCTATCCTAAAGTTGATGTTAAGGCACATTGTTGGTGCAGCTTTACTCTACAGCTGGCTTTACTTTGACTGGAGTGGGAGTGCCTGATGCTGACCTGTTCCTATTTCAAATATTAAAATAGTCCATGCCCTACAAGCACTGGCATTCCTCACTGAGCACACCCTGCATACACCTGCCATGAAAAGCAAATCCTCAACATGCCTATACACGCGATATAAATAGCTATTTGCTGGTGAGTCTGGTTGACTGTATTTAGAACCTGCATCACATCTGCAAGCCTCAAGTACAAATCTGAATACTAATAGAGAAGTTAAACTAAGGCTTTACAGTGCACTGGAAGAACAGGTTTGCTGGACTGAATGACCGCTTCCTGTTCCTATGGTCAGGGGATACTTGGAATACTACGTACTGTTTTGGTCAACACACTACAAAAATTATGTACTTGCATTTTTTGTTCTGGTGAATTTTTTCCATTTTTTTTTCTACCCTCTTCTCTTCTGAAGACGTTGACTCCATGCTGGGGTATGATTCTATAGACGCAGATTACCCTCCAGTAGCTCGTTCAGTGACCACTATTCATTTGTGTGCTTTGAGAGTGAGTGTCACGAGGCAGTTGGATGAGGAGACAGCCAAACCTGATCCTGTCCTCGGCTGACAAGTGCACTGAGAGAAGGATTGTTGGATAGCGACCAGGACAGGAGCCCTGGCTGATGTTTTTGTTGTCCATTTTTGAGACTTCCTGCATTACGTTCTTAAGTGTATTAAAAGAGACTAGCTACAGTTAGGCTTCTTGGTTGGTTTGTTGAAGCAAATATGTGCAGGAAGCCTTCAGTTTGCAAATGAACCACTGGTTAAAATAAGCTTTTAACACTAGACCAAGAACTTGAGAGATATTTTTCATTGTTTGGTGGTTTTCATAAAACCAACTCCTTATATTGCATTTTAGATAAATGCAGAACTATTTAAACTCGTATGCCACTGAGCTCAAGTTAAATGAGGGGTTGCTCTATTTTGTTCTTTACAGATACTGAAATGGAAGAGAAGATTTACTGTTAGTGACCTATTATAATCGGAATAAGGAAATAATCCTCCTTCCAATGTGTAATGGTGAAGCATTGATTTGACAATTCAGGTTGAATTCTAAATATTTTTAATAATGATTAACTGGTTTCCACATAACCTCAATGTAATGTCTGAAAGCAAATTCTTTGTGCCCCAGGTGACAGTTTAGAGTCTTGCTTGCTTGCTGGCTTTTTATTCCTTTTTCATAAAGCGGTACTGTGTCTATAGATTTTATACAGTCTGCACTCATGATATAAATTTTTTAATTTGACTCATTCCCTAATAAGTCAGGATGAGGTTACATTATGGCGTGGGTCTCTGTTTATAAACAATCGCTTCTCATCACAATAGCTTAAAAATTCTTCCCTTGATTTTGATCAATCATCACGATTGTCTTCTGTTCCATTGTACAGTGAATTCCTTTTAAAAGTAGATAGGTCTGCTTACAGTGTCCTTTGTCCCATTTCTTCTTCTTAGGCAGTCCCTCGGAACCGAGGATGACTTGCTTCCACATTAAAAATGAGTTCGCAGGTGACTGATGAGTCCAATGCGGGACCTACAGTCTCTGTCACAGGTGGGCAGACGGTGGTTGAAGGGGCGGTGGGTGGGGTGCTTGGGTTGACTTGTGCTGCCTGCGCTTGGCTTCCGCTTGCTCCCGGCGAAGAGACTCGAGGTGTTCAGCGCCTTCCCGGATGCTTCTCCTCCACTTTGTACGGTCTTGGGCCAGGGATTCCCAGGTGTTGGTGAGGATGTTACACTTTTTCAAGGAGGCTTTGAGGGTGTCCTTGAAGCGTTTCCTCTGCCCACCTGGGGCTCTCTTGCCGAGCCGAAGCTCCGAGTAGAGCGCTTGTTTTGGGAGTCTCGTATCGGTCATGCGGACAATGTGACCCGTCCGTCGGAGCTGATCGAGCATGGTCAAAGCTTCGATGCTGGGGATGTTGGCCTGAGTGAGAACACTGACGTTGATGTGCCTATCCTGCCAATGGATTTGCAGGATCTTGCGGAGGCAGCATTGGTGGTACCTCTCCAGTGCTTTGAGGTGCCTGCTGTACATGGTCCATGTCTCTGAGGCATACAGGAGTGTCCCATTTGCATGTCTGAGAAGTAACGTTTCAGCATATGCAAACATTTTCACAAAACTTGCCACTTTTCTCCTCCATCCACTGGGTTCTCTTTTTTTTAAAAAGACAAATATATACCAGAAATAGTGCATCAACCTTACCTCTGTAAATAAACCAGAACCCTATACCTTTCATTTCAACAACTTAATGATTTATCAGAAGGTTCCTCTTGGCCTTAGTTGCTTTCAATATCAGATCAACCAACACAAATTTATGCAGCCATAAACTGTGATTTGTAGCATGCAGTAAGTTGAAGATTTAATTGGACTTCAACTAAAGTTACAAATGACTACCTTATATTTGCCACTCATTTGTTTAACAAGTATACTGCATTTATTCTGTTTGTGCAAGATCAGTCGGCATCCTAAACATGGCGGTAAATTTGCTACTGCAAAATTTTTGGATGTATGAACTTTTGTCACACGGCTGGTCTTTTAATTATTTTGAGCGAATATATCTGTCGAAACTTATCACAGGAGAACATTTGTGAATACAAAGACATACCATAGGAACATAGGAAAAGGGGTAGGCCATTCAGCCCCTTGGGCCTATTCCGCCATTCAATTAGATCATGGCTGATATGTATCTTAACTCCATTTACCTGCCTTGGTTCCATATCCCTTAATACTCTTGGCTAACAAAAATCTATTATCCAGATTTCTGGTTCTCATTTATGTGAAAAAATTAATGCAACATATTGACATCGTCAATTGGACTATTAACTCAGCAACTTTACTAGTGGAACGTATTTTCTAGACTATATTTATGGGTGTGTCAAGGATGTTTGTTGAAACTTTGTCAAGTTTCAGTATTGGACTATTCTGCTTAAATCTAATAGTGTACCTGATTTGTTTTAATGACTGTTAATTATGCCTGTGTAATATTTGTGTGGTTCTTAAACCCGCAGGAACACCGACAGATACACGGAAATACAAGAGAGCCACTTTTGGACAATCTTACATCCGATTTTGACTTAGAATTATTCCGCAAAGCTCAAGCGCGAGCCTCGGAGGATCTGGTATGATGTGATGCCAGTTTATAATGTGCTTTATCCATGGCTCTGTTGGAGTAGAAGGATTTCATAGATTTAAAAATGGTGTTCAATAATATGCATTTGGATCGTAGCAATTTTGTAATAGAGGGTATATCTTTGTATAGTAGCCATCTAGTGTTTGAATTTTGCAGTCTACTTGTCATGCTTAAAATTATTTTGAAATTTTTAAGTTTAAAATTTAATTTAAGCCAATTCAGATTCTTCAGAGTTAAACTTTAATGGCTTTTTGAAGATTGAAGAGAGAAGTTGCAGAAAAACAATAGAATTGTTGCCTCTGGTGATCTTCTGAGATGGGAAAATTAGTAGCAAAACAGTTAAGAGTAACAATATTCTTCTGGATTTTTTTCCCTGTTCATTTCTGTTGATTTAAAAAAATGTATTTTAGTTTAAATGATAAATGCCAGTATTACTGAGGAAAACAACGTGTAAGAACTACCAAGTCTAAACTGAGAAAGGGACTAATTTCAACAATTACATTGCCTGCAATTGCTGAAATGGTCTTGAAGATTGAGTGCCCACTAGTGTTAATTTAGTTTCCTCATGCTGTTGGGCTTGGTAACTAACTTTGACCTCTGATGATGTCATCAGCACTTACTGCTGAAGCAGAAACATCACAGACAAACAGATGTTAACATTAATTTTAATTCTTTAAGATTTAAGGCATGGGTGCCGCAATAGGTGTCCTTTCACCTTTGGGACCTCAGAACATAAGACGTAGGAGCAGGAGTAGGCCATACGGCCCTTCGAGTCTGCTCCGCCATTCAATAAGATCATGGTTGATCTTCGACCTCAACTCTACTTTCCTGCCTGATCCCCATATCCCTTGATTCCCTTAGAGTCCAAAAATCTATCGATCTCAGCCTTGAATATACAAAACAACCTTGATTTAAATTCAGCCATGACTGACTGAAATTATCCTCTGTTGTCTGCAAGGATATCCTGTAAAATGAGTTTAAACAGTTTCAACCCAGTTCCTGGAAACCACAGGTGACCATAATTTGACACAGGTTGGCATTAAATTAGTAATGCTCAGAATCCAAAAGGTAAAGTGATGTGGATACCACAAAACACACAATGCTGCAGTATGAGGTTTAGGACCAGGCCACATATAAAAGCTTTTACCCTGTAACTCTAAGTGCTTGATACTGAGATTGGGTGGCAGCGTTGGTGAAAAATTCATGAACAAAATGCAAATTTAAACAGTAATTTTTCTTTGTTTCCAGAACCGAATAATAGCATTTGTTCCAGTAATATAATTTGTTACTCTGTAACTGGTTGGTTTTTTCTTTCCCTGAAAACAAGGCAGAATTCAAAATTTTCTCTTGGGAGTTATGGATGTAAACCCGTTTCCTTCTATTCTCTGATGCAGCATATTGATAACGTATACTGCTGTATAACCTGTAAATATAAATGGTACTAGTTTTTGTTCCTATTCAGATAAAATGTGGACTAATATTACAACTACAGTTTGGGCAGGACTTGAGGACTGATTTACAGCTTCAATTTTCTTTCTTTACTGTAGGAAAAGTTACGGTTACAGGGCCAAATTACAGAAGGCAGTAACATGATTAAGACCATAGTGTTCGGTCGATACGAGCTGGATACCTGGTACCATTCTCCATACCCTGAAGAATATGCTCGACTAGGGAGGCTGTACATGTGTGAGTTCTGTCTCAAATACATGAAAAGTCAGACCATCCTTCGCAGGCATATGGTAAGTAGTTAGTCAGGAAAAAGCAAGCAAGATCATTGAATTAGCTCAGATTTAATTCTAGATCCTTGAAGGGATTGATAATGAAGCAGTGTAGTCTGCTTTGTAGGAGATACGTTGGTGATTTAAAATTCTGCAGCAGTTACACAAAATACGTGGGAATAAAATCTGAATGGAATCTGGAATGAAACAACCCATTTCTATTAGCAATTCAAAAATGACTTCTTGCCCTCTGAAAATATAATTGGCTTTTCTTTTGTTTGTAAAATATTTTCGTAGTTTCAGAATAAATAGATTTTCACATGCAAATAAAGGTGACGGTTGATTTATGTAGTACGGCAGTTAAGTATTTTCTGCGACATCCTGTGTGCATGTTGGTTAGTTTCTGATCCAAACTGAGCCGAATCTCCTCAGAATATAGTGGCAGCTGTTCAGATTGAGTTGCTCAACTGAACAGTATTAAATTACTGACCTGAGACTTAGATTGGGTCTTTCTTTTGGGCTGAAAGCATCAGTGTTTTTGTCAGTATTGATCTCTGTCTGATGCAAATCTGTTGCTTTGTTTCTAATGCCTCAATTGATAATTGTTTGCAGTAACCTGTTCTAACAACAGACAGACTAACCTTCTATGGCATTCCCAGCCACATGAGGAATGTAGATGCTATTCCAACCAGATAATCTAAACCTGCAGTAAGAAAAATTAGTGACGAACCACATCTCGTAATTCGACTTTCTTATTTAATTTATGAAAAATTCCAGTCCCCTATTTAATCATTATGGCTCATAAATTAATATTATTGGTTGAATAGAGTTAATCAGAGCATAAGTATAATATTGTTCTGTTGTATGTTTAAAGACTTTGCCACCTATATCTGTAATTCTGACTGCTTAAAAGTGCTTTTCAATTTAGTACATAAATTATTTATTTATGATTTACGGTTGGCTAGGTATGAAAAAAGGCTGAAATGAAGGATTTAGCATTGATTTAAAAATTAATAGAGGAGGTTGTGGGACATATAGACTGTTGTAGACTTTTAATATACATTAAAAAAGTGTGAATATTCCATTTTTCCCCCAAATTGTCCAAGTGTATATAGTGTGTAATTATTCTATAGAGAATTTTTTTAATGATTGTTTGCTAATAGAAATTAGTTGGAAAAATATCTTAAGCTAATAACTTAAAGTTAGAAAAAGGTATTATTTACAGATGCAATTATTTTTGAAAATTCGTTGTGTTGGTCATACCTCACAACCTGCTCAGAATCTCTGTTGCTGCTCTGGTATGACCTATCATTGAGTATTGCCTGTTAATGCTCTAAATATTTCTAGACTATTACCTATCCATTTAGACAACAGTCAAAGGAGTGTTACACCCAGTTCTTCAAAACATTTTGTTTTTTGCAAACACTTGTGATTGTATAAATACGGGATAGTGTATAGCTAGAAAGGTAGTAATCATTCAAGGGCTCCAGATGATGCAATATATTTTTATCCATTTGAAAATATTGTCAGCATCTTGCCATGAGATTTTACTGCTTGCAAATGCATTCATCTGATGTCCTATGCAATATATACATAAGTACTTACAATTTTATGTAAACTGATGGTGAAATTGGGGGTAGTTATTTAATAGTGGACACTTGGCTGATTTGTATTGTAATATGCAAATCTTTATTTCGTTATGTACCTTGTATATCAAAATTTCACCGTACCAAATTTGAAATTAAGTTTCAGAGCTCACTGGTCTCCAATATACAGAATTTCAAGTTGGTATTCTATTAGACAGAAGGTGTTAAAATATAAAATTAATACAATTCTCAATATGAAGAATAGAAATTTTAGATTTATTCTGTGTGTAACCCCAATTGTTCTTTAATTTTTCCTTCTAGGCAAAATGTGTATGGAAGCATCCCCCAGGAGATGAAATCTATAGAAAAGGAAATATATCAGTATTTGAGGTGGATGGGAAGAAAAATAAGGTACTTATTTTAAATAAAATTATAATCATATGGGCGGACTTCTGCTGATTGTTACATTTTGCACTTTAGTGTTCTGAATTGGTTGAAAGCTCCTTGCAAATGCCACACAATATTTATAACCAGTTTGTCTTCGTAGTTGTGTTTATAACAAATATTTTATCGTTCTTGATTTTCAAATGCTTAATTATTTTACAGCATCCAAGTAATAGTTTCAAAAACTATTAAAAATGAAAATATATTTCTTCTACGCTTGGAATACAACAATTTCACTACGTATGCACATTTCACTGAGATTCCAGAGTATATTTTTATTCTTGATAGTAATGAGAGAATATATCAGGATTAACTGTTGGCTGGATGTGTGGTGTGAGACTTCAACAAGAGAGATTTTGAAGGGCCATAAACAGTGAGAGTGAAGATCAATTGTTTCTGGAACCATCCAAACTTGGGTTATATTCCGGCCATTGCAAACACTATGTATTCTCTTTATATAATGCTACAGTTTTAAATTTAAGCATTAGTACATATCAAGTGGCTCAGTTGATGGCATTTCTCTTCTGGGTCAGAAGATTGTGGTGCCAAGCCTTGCACCAAGACTTGAGCAATGCAATACTGAGGGAACGCTGTGTTGTGAAACTTACTGTCCTTCAGTTGTGACGTTGAACTAAGCCCCGCCTGTCTGTTCTAGTGACTCAAGTGGACATTAAAAAATCTCATAGCACTAGTCTTAGCAAAATTTCCTCCTTCAATTGCCACCGCAAAAAATAAATTAACTAATCTTTGATCTCATTGCTGTTTGTGGAATCTTACTCTGCACAGAATGGCCATCATCCTTGACTGTATAAGCAGTCACTACGTTTTAAAGTAATTCATTGTATGCAAAGTGCTCTGAGAAATGATAAGGTGCTATTTTAATCTTTTTTCTTCCTTTCCATCTATCCTTTCCTTTCTTTCTTTCTTTCTTTCTTTCTTTCCCTTCCTTTCTTCCTTCCTGCCAGCAAGCTATCCCTAAGAGCAGATGTGCCTATATTGGCTGCCAGCTGATGTTAGCAGTGAGAGAACTAGCATTAATGGACAATCTTTAAATTATATGGGTGTCCTTCTTTAATCTAAAATCAGGCCCTCTGTAGATTGTCTTAAACAAGCACACATCATGGCAGACCATGCTCTTCATTATTGAGGAAACAAGTCAAGTCTCAGCTTAGTTATGTTCGCACCTCTCAGTTGTCATGGTTTTTAACATCCAATGAAAAAGAAAATCACATTTTGCATCTGCCCTATCAACTCGAGTGGGATGCAAATAATGTGTCCCTTGAAATCTATGGGAATTCCCCAGAAGCCAGACAATGGTTTTCAATGCAGCCACAGAACAAGAGAATCCGTTCACAAGACCACCCCAGGGGCAAAGCCGATGAAGTCTTTTTTTATTTGACTTTACTCTGACTGTCCTAGAAATCATTTGAAATAAAGACAGAAATTCCAGTTTCCATCCTATATGTAATACTTGGGGAAAATAGCATTTCAACTCTTTTTTCACTGACCTTCCCCAAGTTTGAGTGCTTTTGAATTTTGTCCTATTCCTTCAATGTTCCAGACCAAAAGCTAAATAGTCACCTGGTCCTCCTTAGTTCCAAAGTTGTGGCAGAGGATTTCTTGCCAGTGAATGCCACAATTCAGGACTTTGCAAGAAAGACGGCAATATTGCTGCAGTTGAACTTAACATTCTTTCTTGCAGGAGTAACGGGTATGAGTTTTCCTTCATCTGGACTTGGCAAAGAAGGATCATGGTCTTTTTGTCCTTGCTAGACCCCTGAACCTATTTCCTTCCATCTAGTGATGGGGTCAGGAGATTTCCTTTCCCACCTATGGCTCAGTGGGCAAAGACCATGTCCAACATGGAAGATTCCAGGTTTGATCTGTTCAGAGTTAGCTGATGGCAGTAGGGGGGGGTGGGCTATACTTGAACTCAGTTCCTCTGACTAAGGAGAAGAAATTTTCTCCTAGTAAAAATTTTAAAGCTTTTCGTTTTACATACAGACGGCAGCTTTTGACACGTTAGAACCCCTGCGACTACACCTCATTGTCTCAGTTGTATCTTGCTATGTCTTTGATGTGGTACCTTCCTGGCTGACTTGATTAACTTTATCACACCTCGGCAGATAGTCAGGATGATTTAATTTAGTGGTCTGCAATTGTAAGGTACACATGCTTTGTTCTCTATCTATATATGCTTTGGCGATTCTGTATCTAATTTACTTCACCTGAGGAAGGAGCAATCGATAGCTCCGAAAGCTTGTGATTTCAAATAAAACTGTTGGACTATAACCTGGTGTTGTGCGACCTCTCAATTTTGTCCACCCCAGTCCAACACCGGCATCTCCGCATCATGAGAAGAAAACCAGCCCAATTTCTTGCTTTTGATTGATCTCCAGTGGCCTCTTAGAAAGTGTATGTGTGCCCCCAATCAGTTGAATATGCTGAGCATACTTACAATCTTGGCTCACATGAAGAAAGGCCACTTGGGTATGATACTAAAGCCCTGCTAGTGCCCTTAGTCTCGGCGTGCTTTTCGGGAAAAGAGAAGAAAATTAGACTGCAAAATTTTTTTTATCCTGTCTCGGTGAAGAAAGTTTTAGTTTCTCATCTGGCAGGTGTTTCTTTTAAATGGAATGTCTTAATGATTTTTTATTTTTGTTCTAGATCTACTGCCAGAACCTATGCCTTCTGGCTAAGCTATTTTTGGACCACAAGACGTTATATTATGATGTAGAACCTTTCTTGTTTTATGTGATGACAGAAGCTGATAACACAGGGTGTCATCTTGTTGGATATTTCTCCAAGGTAAAGGATGTTGAAGTTTTTTTTTGATGCCTTAATTTTTACCCTCATCTCAATTTGAATGTATTTACAGAAACATTTACAATGCGTATGATGTCGTTGAAGACTTGGGCTACAAATTAATGTTGACGAAATAGTGGACAAATAATAGTCTTGAATTTGCTGGTAAAATAACAGCGAGTTTAATATGCATGCTGTTATTAATGTGTAAATCGTCCAGCAATTTGTGGCGAGAAAGAGATATCCATGAAGTGCGAATCGCCACAAATTGCTGGATGATTTGCGCCGCTCCGGCAGTAGCCTCGTGGGAACGGCAGCTCACAGTCAACCTCCCCGTGAGTGTCAAGAAATTGCTGCAATTGCGCTGTTGAAACAAATTAAACTTGCCGCAGAAAGTTAGGGCTGGTACTTAACAGCGTAAGGGCTCTTTTAATGACATGGTTTATGTTCTTGCACTGCCACTCACCCTCTCTGGCCCAGAAAGGGAACAATTGAAACTGGAGTTTCATTCCTGCATGTAATAAATTGTTCTTAAAGATTTTTTTAATTTTAAAATGTTACTTTTTTTTCTTTTCCTTTCTATCTCTTTTCTCTCTCTCTTAATCCAATCTTTCTTTCCCCCTCTTTATTTCTCTTTCTGAACCTGATATGACTCTAATTCACTCTATTTCCTTTTCCGTTGTTCTCTGTTTCTTTCTCAGTCCTTAAATCTCATTGGTTCAGGAGATTCACCCATGCCCCTGATTCCCCGTTATGACCTCAGACTTCCAGCAATTTGCGGCGCGAAATTTTTTCAAGCTGAAGGGTGAGGGAAAATGTCTAATTAATAGGGCATGTCACGAGATGCTCCGTTCCAGCAAATTTTGGGCCAATATGTTTGTATGACCTTCCATTGTGCACTCTTTTAATGGAGGCATTAAACTTTTCTATTGCCAGTCTTTTATTTGCAGTTTGGTTATGGGCCTAACTATTTTTGGTTTTGCTCTCAAGTGGTTGAATTTTGCACTGGAGAACATCCTGAATGAGCTCATTTTATATCCGACACTGGGGCATCTGCAAGTTTCCAGCTTATGTAAATACATAGGAGACATGTGCTGGGTAGTGATTTACATGAGAAAATTAAATTGCTAAGACTGTTGTGCCTAAAAACTCATTTTGTTTCTCCATTGTGACTTAGTCCAGATTTTATAATAAATAATGAAAAAATAGATTGTGTAATTTGGAAGATCAGAGTTCCAAATACAATAGGTTTATTTACCAAGGGAATGTCTAAAGAAACATTTTGCAATACTCAATTACTTTTTTAGGTTTTGCAACTTTAGCATAGAATTCATAAGCACTTGAAGCAACTGTCAAACCCTTACAGGAAGATTGAACTGGAGGTCTTGCAGTGAATTTAATTTGTTTATAATACATTAGCCTTCCTAACCTCATTCAGAGATGAGCTGCTGTTGATTTTTTTGTATTTAACAACACAAGAGGATCTGTTTGGCTATATACACAGCATCTCAGATTCATGCAGAGTATATCTAACCCAGGGGGCCTTGTGTAAATTGAGTACACATTACACATGAACAGATTCTGCACAGTTATTCAAGCCATCTGGGAAATAATAGCAGGGAAGTTATTATGCTTCAAGCTCGGCTTTGTTTGCTAAAGGATTCCAGAAACATTAGCTTTATCCTGTCATCACTAGCAACAAAAATATTGATTTATTGCACCTTTGAAATCTCAGAAGAAATCTTGCAACCACTAAAGAATGGGGAAAAATCCACTGGGCTCATCAGAGTTTATCCCTCAAGCATCCTAATTCTACGATTATGACAAACATGCATTTTGAATGTCCCTAATGTTTTTGTCTAATCTGCCTGGCAGATTATTCCAACAAATCTGGGTCCTCGAAGGTTATTCTCGGGATGTGGGCGTCACTGGCAAGGACGGCATTATTGCCCATCCCTAGTTGCCCCTTCTTGAACCACTGCAGTCTTGTTACTTTTTGTAGCAGTTTGATACAGCTGAGTTGAGTGTCTTGCTACAGGCACTTCAGAGGGCATTTGAGAGTCATCCACGTTGTGGGATTGGAGCCACATATAGGCCAGACTGGGTAAATATGGCAGTTTCCCTTCCTAAAGAACATTAGTGAGCCAGTTGGATACTTACAACAATCCAATAGCTTCATGATCACTTATTTACTGATACCAACTTTTATTTCCAGATTTAAAAAAAACCTGAATTCAGTTTTTAAACTGCCATGGTGGGATTTGAACTTGCGTTCTCTGGATTATTAGTGCAGAAACATAACCAATACTCCAGCATACCTACTTGTAGTGTAGAAACCCGATGGACCACCGTGACCCATTCCATTGCACAATACCAAGTGCAGATCTTGGTTGTTGTGGTTCCACTTGGCACCCGGTTAGATAAATGAAATATACTGAAGAGTTTAGATGATGACACAAGAATATTTCTTGTTCACTCTTGCTGTGATACTGTTGTTGGAAGCATAGACTCCTGAGAAAGGAAACCAAAAGGAGCTGTAGCACTTGGGTGATGCTGATGTCTAAATGAAGAAGAGAAGCAGGATTTGTTTGTAAGATTGGAACTGGTTTTGAAAAACAGAAGAATGGTGATGTCAAGTATTTGCACTCATTGGTACACCACCTGACAGTCCCACAGTTTGAGCAGCACAATACCAGAGGCTGGGCACATTGTATTGAGTGGCTCACCTCAGAACTTCTTCACCATCTACAAGGCTCAAGTCAGGAGTGTGATGAATACTCATCACTCACCAGGATGGCAGCAGCTACTACAACACTCAAGAAGCTCAACACTTCTAGGACAGAGCAGTTCGTTTGATCGGCATCCTTGCCACTGAATTCAATATCCACTTACTCCACCATTGGCGCACTATGGTTGCAGCACTTACTATCTACAGGATGCATTCCAGCAACTCACCTTAAATACTTTAACAGCACCTCTTAGCCCTAAGACCTCTACCATTGAGAACAAGAACAGTCAATTCAAGGGGATACCATCAGCTTTAAGATCCTCTCCAAGTCACACTCTGTTACCATCTTAACTTGGACATATGTCGTCGTTCCTTCAAAATGGGTCAACATCATGGACCGCAGTGATTCATGTAGAAAGCCCACCATCACCTTAGGACAATGAGGGATGGGCAATAAATGAATCTTGTCAGCGTTGGCAAAATGCTTTTCCCCCCCACCCCGGAGAAAAAATTATAACAAGAGGCTTCTATCCCGCTAAATTCACTGGGGCTGGCAGGGTTTTCTTACTGACTGGCATTGTCAACTCCAGGATTATCCTAGAATGCAAAGGTAAACCCCAAAGTCCTTGAACGTGTTGTCGCCTTCCAAATCCATGCACATCTTTCCCACAACTCCATGTTTGAAACTCTCTAATCAGATTCCCCTGCCACAGCACTAATCAAAGTCAATAATAACATCCTCTGTGATTGTGACCGTGGTCAGTGTTCCCGTTAAACGGCGCGGCCGTACAGCGCTCTAGGGGTCCCGCGCAGTCGGTGAGCCTGCTTTTAAATTGAAAAAAATGCGCTTGCGCGGAATTTTGAATGGGCCGCGCAGCCTGTTAAAGGGGCAGTGTGGCCCCCCTAAAAAAATACAGGGAACATTAACCATGGTGCGCTATTCCTCCTCATCCTTCTCGGTCTTTCTGCAGCCGTTGACACGGTTGACCACACACACCATCCTTCTCCACCACCTTTCCTCTGTTGTCCAGCTGAGTGGGACTGCCCTCGACTGGTTCCACTCTTAGCTACCTAGTTGTACCCAGATAATCTCCTGCAATGGCTTCTTTTCCCACCGTCCCCCTTTGGCCCCCTACTATTTCTCATCGACATGCTGCCCCTCGGCGACATCATCCGAAGACTTGATGTCAGGTTCCACATGTACACTGACGACACCTAGCTCTATCTCACTACCACCTCTATCGACCCCTTCACTGCCTCTGTGTTGTCAGACTGCTTGTCCGACAAGCCGCAATATCCTCCAATTCAAGGGCGAGAAGACCAAAGCCATTATCTTCGGCCCCCGCCACAAAATCTGTTGCCTTCCCACCAATTCCATCCCCCTCCCAGGCCGCTATCTGAGGCTATACCAGGCTGTAATCTTGGTGTCCTATTTGAACCTGAGCTGAGCTTCTGACCCCATCAGTCAGCTTCTGACTCCATCACAAAGACCACCAACTTCCACCTCCATAACATTGCTCATCTCTGCACCTGCCTCAGCTTATCTCCTGCTAAAACCCTCATCCTTGGTTTTGTTGCCTCCAGAATCAATGATTCTAAAGATCTCCTGCCTGCCTCCCATCTTCCACCCTCCATAGACTTGAGCTCATCCAAAGCTCTGCTGCCCATATCTTAACCCACACCAAGTCCCACCCACCCATCACCCCTGTGCTCGCTGACCTACATTTGCTCCTGCTCCACCAATTCCTTGATTTTAAAATTCTCATTCGCATGTTCCAAACTTCCTCCAGCCCTACAACCCTCCAAGAACTCTGTGTTCCTCCAACTTTGGCCTTGTGCACCCCCCCACTCTCTGTCCCACTATTGGACTATTGGGGGCCATGTCTTAAGCCATATAGGCCCTAAACTCTGGAATTCCCTCCCTAAACCACTCCACCCCTCTTATCCTCGGTGCCAATTTTTGTCTAATTACATTCCTGTGAAGCACTGGGGCGTTTTTGTATGTTAAAGGCACTATGTAAATGCAAGTTGTTGTTGTGGTAAAGCCTGCTAACAGATCTTTCAGGGATCAATCCCTACTCCGAGATGAGGACCTTCTCCAGCCCATACTGCAGCATTAAGCTGGAATTGATGCTACAGTACAGGTGCCAGGTCTGTTGCATGGGAATCTTGTTCCTTTAATTACAGTAGTATCACGTTGCTGGCTGATGGGTCCCCAATTGTTCTTGCGCTGGATGTGATAACTAGAAACAACATTAGTTAGTTGATAGAAGTAAAGTCTTTTTAATGTAATTATCTAGCAAGAATGAAGATAGTTATAGAAATAATACATTCCCAGAAAAGGCAAGGGCCTCAATCACTGTGCTAGGCTGTTAAAAGAAAGTCTTACAGTGACCATGAGACGTTGATGCAAGGAAACTGTCAACATAAGGTTTCATCATTGAATCCGGCGAGGCTTTCATATTCATTGTTTTTGTTAGAGGGTTGAGGATGGAGGAATACTAGTTTGCACATACTTAAGTAAACAGTGTCTTCTATATAAGTGTTTGATCTTATCTTTATTTCAGGAGAAGAATTCATTCCTCAACTATAATGTGTCATGCATTTTGACAATGCCACAGTATATGAGACAAGGGTTTGGAAAAATGCTCATTGACTTCAGTAAGTATTGAAGGGTAATGGCAGTGACTATTTGGGCTTTTGCTGCCAGACATTGAACTGTCTAAATGTGGTTTTGCTCTATGATGCCCCATTTACAGATGCCTGCTTTATTGCAGAAGCTGACTATAAATCGGCAATTTATTTTGATTCTGTGACAGAATTGAGCACATCCACCTCTGGAGTAGGGTGTTATGTTGGCATTGAAAGAATAAATTAGCGATGCTTTCTTTTCTTCCTCTCTGTTTATGTACATATGTGTTTAACATATACATGTACGTATAACTTGTGTATATGACATACATATGGCACACTCCAGAGACTTGAGCACATAATCTAGACTGCCACTTCAGTGCAGTACTTGAGGGAGTATTGCACTGTCGGCGATGCCATCTTTGGGATGCGACGTTAAACCGAGGCCCCGTCTGCCCCCTCAGTTGGTCGTAAAAGATCCCATGATACTATTTCAAATAAGAACAGAAGAGTTCTCCCCAGTGTTCAGGCCAATATTAATCCCTCAACCAACATCACGAAAACAGATTATCTGGTCATTATCACTTTGCTGTTTGTGGAACTTTGCTGTACGCAAAATTCGCTGCCACGTTTCCTACATTATAACAGTGACTACACTTCAAAAGTAGTTCATTGGCTGTAAAATGCTTTGGGACATCCTGAAGTCGTGAAAGGCGCTATATAAATGCAGGTCTTTATATACAAATTTTGCCAACAGTAGAAACTGAGCAATTGCCGACGTTGGCGAGAAACTGGAAAGTACTGCAGTACAAAGTGATCTGGGGGTCCTAGTGCAAGAAAATCAAAAAGTTAGTATGCAGGTGCAGCAGGTGATCAAGAAGGCCAACGGAATGTTGGCTTTTATTGCTAGGGGGATAGATTATAAAAACAGGGAGGTATTGCTGCAGTTATATAAGGTATTGGTGAGACCGCATCTGGAATACTGCATACAGTTTTGGTGTCCATACTTAAGAAAAGACATACTTGCTCTCGAGGCAGTACAAAGAAGGTTCACTCGGTTAATCCCCGGGATGAGGGGGTGGACATACGAGGAGAGGTTGAGTAGATTGGGACTCTACTCATTGGAGTTCAGAAGAATGAGAGGCGATCTTATTGAAACATATAAGATTGTGAAGGGGCTTGATCGGGTGGATGCGGTAAGGATGTTCCCAAGGATGGGTGAAACTAGAACTAGGGGGCATAATCTTAGAATAAGGGGCTGCTCTTTCAAAACTGAGATGAGGAGAAACTTCTTCACTCAGAGGGTAGTAGGTCTGTGGAATTTGCTGCCCCAGGAAGCTGTGGAAGCTACATCATTAAATAAATTTAAAACAGAAATAGACAGTTTCCTAGAAGTAAAGGGAATTAGGGGTTACGGGGAGCGGGCAGGAAATTGGACATGAGGTTGAGTTCGGATCGGTCGAGGCCCTGTGGGTGGCATAGCGGGCCCAGGGGCTGAGTGGCCGGGTCCTGCTCCTACTTCTTGTGTTCTTTAGATTTGAGGTGAGGATCAGATCAGCCATGATCTTATTGAATGGCGGAGCAGGCTCGAAGGGCCGATTGGCCTACTCCTGCTCCTATTTCTTATGTTCTTATGTTGTTGTGGATCCCATATTTTTGCGCTGATTTCAGCGCATCAAATGCTTACTTGCCTTCTGAGTATATTTAGAGCGTACTATAAGCCAACCTATTGTGTTTGTAACGTATTACTAGTTTTGTAGCTCTGGAGAACTTAAGTTAGGTAAGTTAATTCTTCAGCACAGTGTAATAACCACTGTTTGATCATAGTTTGTGTAATTTTATTCAAAAGAGTAAATTTAAAGTTTTGTGCTAAGTCTGAAAATCACTTTTTAATGTTCATAAACAACTTGGATTTAGAAATTTATTGCAAGTTAGTCAAATGCACAGATAATAAATGAAGGAGAAGGTTGATTCTGATGAAGCGGCCAAGGAACTACAGAAGGACCGAGACAGAATTTACAAGTGGGCGGAGTTATGGCAGTTAAGTGCAAATTGTTACACTTTCGATGAAGGAAAAATGAGAAACTTCATGAACAGTGTCAAACTGGTTAGGGAAAGAGGGTGAAAGAAATCAGAGAGTGATGATAGACTCAACCCATGGGTCTAGTCATTGGGGAGCAGTAATTAACAAAGCAAACAGAATGCCAAGCTATATAGCCAGATTAGTAAAGTCTGAGGCCACCTTGCTGAAGCTGGATAGCACTCTGGTCAGACTGCACCTTGAATACGGCATTCAATTCTAGTCACTAACAAAAACTCTGGAGTCATAGAGTTATACAGCACAGAAAAAGGCCCTTCGGCCCATCGTGTCTGCGCCGGCCATCAAGCCCTATCTATTCTAATCCCATTTTCCAGCACTTGGTCCGTAGCCTTGTATGCTATGGCATTTCAAGTGCTCATCTAAATGCTTCTTGAATGTTGAGGGTTCCTGCCTCTACCACCCTTTCAGGCAGTGAGTTCCAGATTCCAACCACCCTCTGGGTGAAAAAGTTTTTCCTCAAATCCCCTCTAAACCTCCTGCCCCTTACCTTGAAACTGTGCCCCCTGGTTATTGACCCCTCTACTAAGGGGAAAAGTTCCTTTCTACCTACCCTATCTATGCCCCTCATAATTTTGTACACCTCAATCAGGTCCTCCCTCAGCCTTATCTGCTCTAAGGAAAACAACCCCAGCCTGTCCAGTCTCTCTTCATAGCTGAAGCGCTCCAGCCCAGATAACATCCTGGTGAATCTCCTCTGCACCCTCTCCAATGCAATCACATCCTTCCTATAGTGTGGCGACCAGAACTGCACACAGTATTCCAGCTGTGGCCTAACTAGCGTTTTGTACAGCTCCATCATAACCCCCCTGCTCTTGCCTTCATTAGCCGAGGCATAGAATATAAGTATCCCATATGCCTTTTTAACCACCTTATCTACCTGTCCTGCTGCCTTCAGGGATCTATGTACATGCACACCAAGGTCCCTCTGATCCTCTGTCCTTCCTAGGGTCCTACCATTCATTGTGTATTCCCTTGCCTTGTTAGTCCTCCCAAAATGCATCACCTCACACTTTTCAGGGTTAAATTCCATTTGCCACTGTTCTGCCCATCTGACCAACCCGTCTATATCGTCCTGTAGCCTGAGGCTTCCCTCCTCGCTATTTACCACTCCACCAATTTTCGTGTCATCTGCGAACTTATTGATCATACCTCCTACATTCATATCTAAGAAGCATCCGATTACTGTGATGGTGTCTATGGAAAACCATGGAAGGATGAGCTACATGGGCCAAATGGCCTCCTTCATCTGTGCTGATCTTTATGAACACTAATTTATCCTTATTTCATGACGCTGAGCATTATTGCTGTAATTCTCAGGACCCCTGCACCACTCATGAAAATTTTTATTTCAGAAATAGTTTGTGCCAATATCCCCACGTCCAACAATCATATTGTAACTTGAAATATATTGTACATTTTTCTCCAGTTCCCTGCAACTTTCCAAAGAAAGTGCCTTGGCTCAAGGTTGACCTGGATGGACGGTAATCACGAATACTCGGTTACCGTTAACAACATACTGAAGTGGTTAATGTGCTTTTGTGTGTTGAGAATTAGAAATATGGCCATATATGGTAAACTTAAGTGTCTCCTACTGGTTAATTCAAACTTTATTTATAAAGAGAAGTCACAAGACACTATAACATGTTTACAGATTAATTCAGTCAGTTTACATTGTCTTATGGGATACTTCATACATTTCTGTTTGTATAAGTGTATTGACTGCTGGTTAGGTGGTAAATGCTTTGTGGTGTGGTACATGAGCGTATTGCAGAGGATTATTAGTTTAAGCTTTGTAGAAGGAGAAAGCGCCAGGTATTCTGGACGAAATTGCTTTTCCTCCCAACTGTTGCAGGATTTTGTGGTCACCTTTGATTTTCTGGCTGAGCTGCCTGGCCCTTTCTTGGTGATGATTATGTCAGTTACATCTCTCGGAAACGGATCTAAATTGTCTGATGTTTCATCTCTTGGCAGAGGCTGTGCATCAACTCTTTGGATTGGCAGAAAACCCACAAATGCTTTATCCACATGTTTGTTGTGGAAGTAATTTGTATTTTGCCATAGCATAAGGATGCACACCTTCTTGCTGCCAATAGTGGGCCATTTAAAACATACTGATCTTTCAAATGCAAGTTGGCAGATAATCATTACTGTACCATAACTATGAATTTGAAAAGCACTGCACGTTTCACAAAATGAATTCACTTTTGTAACATGATTTTTTTTCTCTTGGAAAAGGCTATTTGCTGTCCAAAGTAGAAGAAAAGGTTGGTTCCCCAGAACGTCCCCTGTCCGACCTGGGGCTCATCAGCTATCGCAGCTATTGGAAGGAAGTGCTACTACGTTATTTGCACAACTTCCAGGGCAAGGAAATTTCTATTAAAGGTGAAAATGGATTGACATTCAGATTTTAATAATTTGTGCAACGTTTTCAGTCTGGATCCTCTATTTTTGGTTTGAGGTATTTTGCAGCCATTTAAATTTTTATTGTTTCCTTTGATTGTTTATTGCTAACAGAAACAGACCAGTTTCTTTCAGAGCACTTAAATTTTCCATTAATTATGCAAAATGTACTGTGCAAGATATCTCCCGGCTGCGTTGTGGTCTGTGTTCTTGCCGAGGCTAATAAAATAAAATGGGTTGCTAGCTATCTAATGTATTGACTGACACCGCCACCCGCCCCCCACTGTATCAGCTCTGCAGCTAATTGTAGCTCCCCAGCTGCAATCAGCTAACTCAGCACACACCCAGGAATCAAATATGGTTCACTGACTGGGTGCCTTTACCAACAAGGCATTCGGGGAATCCGAGCGATCTGTGTGCAGACAGTACAGTGGTTGCACAGGATGCTGATACTGCAATGCACTGTGCCAGAAAGTGAGAGCATACACATTTTTTTCCTGTTTTCTTCATCTGCTGACTTCTTGATGTTTGTTTTGTTGATCGGAGTGAGTGGGGAACAGGACGAGGAAGAATAGCAGGAAAGTTGTCCCCCTGTAATGTTTCGAACTTTCTTGCAGGCAGCTGAAAAGTGGTATTGAGAGGCCTTCAGAGCAGATCTTCTACTATGACTCTTGGCCAGGGATTGAATTGTGGTATAGAGAGACCTAAAGAGAGGGTGAACGTAAAAACCCATTAAAAAAGGATGGTGAAATAGAGGGGGGAAAATAAGGTGGGGCATATAAGCGCGCAAAATGTGTGGATACAATTAACCAGCTTCAAAAGTTGTATTTCTGTAACTGTCTCTTGGTTGCTGAGTATTTTGTTATTTTTCTTGGAGCAGTTAGGGTGGTGCTGAGAGCTGAAAAATCAGTCCCATCATAGTGCTATCAGTAGAAGTTCCAATAGAGAGGTCAACTATCAGAGGGCAGAAGCTATAAATTTTCTTCCTTAAAGGAGGAAGAGGAAAATTTCTCTGTGAATACTTGATAATGATGTTGTAGAACCTTTCCTGCAGTAAACTTCTATCACGTTACCCACAGACAGTGTGTAGCATGCTTTGGCCTTGTCACCTTCGTAACATATAAAGCCAGAAGTCATGTGGGCTATTTAAAACAGACGCCCCGGCAAAATGATCATTGTGTGATTGTAGTAAAAGTTAGCTACGCATCTTTATATACAGTGCTGTTTACTTTGGAAACTAAGCGCCTTTTAGTTTGTCTCTTATGGATAATAGCTTGCAATTCAAATATTCACCAGACATTTAGGAGAACACTTCTATTTATCAGTTACATTTTAATGCTGTAGCAGCCATTTTTCAAAGATGGGAAGCTGTGTAATGCACATCTGGGAATCATTTATTGCAGTCGGTGTTCAGTATTCCAATTTATATCAAATCTTGAAAAACAAAGCCAATGTTCAGTTACAGGAATTTCTCAAAAGATTGATTTATGAAATTATGGATGGTAAACAATAACACATTTTTTTCACCTGCATTTTTTAACATTTGACCACATTTATTATAGGATCTGCTGAATCTCCAATATGCTGGAGGAAATTTAAGTTATATATTTCCTGTTCAGATGGAAAGTCTAAAATGTTGAATGCACCATTTTTCATGCAGTTTATTATGCATATGATGAGGTTAGACTTTACACTTCAAATTATTCAAACAAAATGTCAGTGAAGAGAACTTGTGTAAAATAGGACTGCATTCTCTGCAACATGGATACAAGTTTGAGAATACTAGTATTTTTTAAAGATTTAATCTACTCTTAATCATATATTCAGGGTACATTCACACTGCAAGTTCAGCTAAACTGGCAGTGTAATTACTGAGTCAGGGCCCAATCTGATTCCGGTGCAAAGCAGAGTGAAACTCTTTGGAAGGGGTGGTGTCAGATGTCGTTGGAGTAGTATTTTCTTTCAGGAGACAACACTGAAATGTTCCCAATCTGCACTGTTTTTTGTGATCCAGAAGCTTTATACATGGACATTTGTTACTCACAGCAACTATTTTTATAACAGTGAAGGTTTACAAAGTACCAAACAAACATTCTTGTTTTTGCAGAAATAAGTCAAGAGACTGCAGTTAATCCTGTGGACATTGTCAGCACTCTTCAGGCATTACAGATGCTGAAATACTGGAAGGGAAAACACTTGGTTTTAAAACGACAGGTATTTAAATTTGGTTAATGGTCTACAAGATAAATGACCAGGTTGTCTGTTTAGATGGTGTTGCTTGAGTGATAAATGTTGGCCAGGACACCAAGAGAACTCCCCTGCTGCTCTTCAAATAGTGCCCTGAGATCTTTTACATCTACTTGATTAGACAGATGGGACCCAAGTTTAATCATCCAAAAAATGGCACCTCTGACATTGCACCACTTCCTCAGTACTGCATTCAAGTATCAACCTATATTTATATGATCAAGACTCTGGAGTGGCGCTTGAACTCTCAACCTTCTGACTCAGAAGCCAGCCTGACACAAATTTAGCAAAAAAATGTACACTACATAGAAAAGGATTTTGCGTGCATCTGAAATTCTCCTTAAAATACTCGGTGAGATGCTATTAAATATGGAATTTTTCTTGCTTGCACCTGGGGCAGTTTTGTATTTTTCAGATTCCTTTGAGAGATGAATTTTGGATTGAGATAACTGTACAGTACTCTTTTACATAAATATTGATTCAGTGCATTAGTAATTTATAATTTGGCACATTCTTAAATTGTAATGTTCCTTTGACAAATTGCTAGTTATAGTTTGATATCAATAAAACATGCTGGATACATTAATTGCTACATTTATTGTCAGCTTTCACGCAACGACTTTTCCTATTTCACTTTAGGATCTAATAGATGAGTGGCTGGCCAAAGAAGCAAAACGAACGAATGGGAACAAAACCATAGACTCCAGCTGTTTGAAATGGACACCACCGAAAGGAACTTAGTTGGCCATTGTTTCTGTTTCAGCAAAGGCACCACCTTGCAACAGCTAGTGAACACAAAGCAGAAGATCCAATAGTGAATCTTTAGCCTTACATTGTATTCCTTACCTCTGTTTGTCCTGCAGAGGGCATAGTAAAGCGCACTACCCCAGCAAATATAGTATTGTGCTTTTATCCCATTTGTTGTTTGTGGTAGCATTTCCAACAAAGCAGCTTGACACACGTTGTTAGGAGAGACAATTGGGCTTGAAATTTATAGTTGTACGATCTGAAATATATCTAAACATTCACAAATTACCAACTACGTTGTCTGTTTTTTGTTTGTTTAAAGGTTGGTGGACTGTTTTTTTTTTCTTTAATGTTCAACTTGTTCTTAGAAAATGCTGAAGGGCAAAAGATTTTTCTATATCAAAGATGAACAAGTATAGAGGCAGAAGCCCAGTTTGGATTTTTAAGAAAGAATTTACTTGTTAAGTCATGTTAAGTTTTTAAAAGACTATTTTAGGTAGGAATGTCCCTAACTCGCCTTCTGTCCTAAACGTTGTACGCTTTGCTACTGTTACAGTCCTTAAGCAGTCTTCGAACATAATGGGTTTTATGAATGGGTATCCTTTTATGAATGGTTGGAAAACAGGAGGGGAAGCTAAAGCCACAGTGTTCAACCCTTTCATCAGCCTGATGAGCTACTGTTAGTCACATCAGTATGACGAACACCTTCAGCTAATATATTGTAAATGCCATTCGAATTTATATAGAGGCTACTTGTTGAAGAATTGTTAAATACCGTTTATTTTTCAGGAGATGGATGGTAAAATAGAAGGTCTTATTCATGACGGGAAATGTAAGGAGTATTTCCTGACTTCCCCCGCAATTTATCTTGCTGTATCACCATATTAAAACACAACTTAATAAGGCTTAATTTTGTGTTTGAAACTCTATAAAACACTGAAGGTACTTCAACTGTTTTGTGAAGCCATTAGGAAACTGATGTGATATCAGAGTAGTTATCTTGACATACGATGATACTTAATGGGAGGTAATGAAATATGAAAACTTGACCATTGTAAATAAAAATCTGTGGGATATACAGTATACTGTACTATTGTCCTGATTTATTAGATCAAACCTATTGTGTTTAATACATACTCCATCCTCCCTCCCCCCCCCCCCCCCCCCCAATTCTTTATTTGGGGATGTATATTATACACAAATCTAAAATGTTTCTAAGTAGTAAAAACAAATCTCGGCCCAAATGGGGGGGATGCATATTATATACAGGGGAGCTTTATATTGGAAAATTTATGATACAGACAAAACAGGTTTTTGCTGGTGAAGGTGTTGAATGGTTCATGAGATTTCTATAAAACTGGCCCATTTTACTCTTCTAAAGATACAAACTTGTGAGTTGAGCTGTATTTGGTATTGTAGTACGCACAGTTGTCACGTGGTGTCTTAACACTCTTTTAAAGTTATGTCACTGGCAGCTAAACTTAGCACTAAACAAAAGCTTGGCATCTTTGTAAATGGAGCCTTGTTTGGTCTGAGTAGAAGGGTACCTGTTTTACCCTTTAGAATTGAACTGGGGTACACAATTTGTCAGCCTGACGTTGCTGTGCCAAAGTTAGAATTGAGGAACATTGCTTAATTACTTGTCGTACCGAATGTGATGTAATGCCTTCTGTACCTGCTTATGAATAAAGCATGTTGTACAGTGTGAATTCAATAGTTGTCATTAATGATTTTTTAATATCCCAGTTAATGTAATCTGAGGAGACCCTCTAAATTCCAAGGACTTAATATTTTAGATGAGATTTCTGATTTTGTTGGTTTTCACCAGATTGAGCCACATATCCAATACCTGCATGAGTGGCTTATTTCTCCCATGGGCTATTCTTGGAACTAAAACAGCTTACATTTCTATACTGCTCCTCACATAGAGGAAACGTCTTGAGTGCTTAACAGGGCAGAAGGAAATGGACACTGACCAGGACCAAAAAAGGGAAAAAAATTACAGGGACAGAAGCTACAGTCCAAGATGTGAATTTTTCTGAGGTTTTTGGAAGGGAGTAAAGTAATATGGCACAGTGGTTCAGAGAACGAATACCAGAGGACAGTGGCCTAAAGAAATTGAAGGAACAACCTTTGATAATTGAGCAGAGCACAAGTGGCAGTCCGATGTCCAGAGGAGCAGAGGTGTGTGCATGGGGATATTCGGCACAGGATCTCTTGGGCAGAGTGGAGCAGCTTGTCAGTTTCTTTAAATAGTTATCCATAGAGATGCAAACGGTGGTTGAATTGTTCACTGGTCTTTCTTTCAGTAAGCTCTTACCTTACTATTGTTTACTGTGCGTTGTGGAAGTTTGTTTAAAATACAAGTTGGGCTCAGCATTGTAGTAAATCACAGAAGGATCACAAACCCCTTCAGTTATTGAAACTATTGTGCTTTTAGATAAGTTGATCAGATATTTGATTGTTAATTTGTACCTATAGTCTGAATTGCTGATTGTGGTGTTTCTGTAAGAGGTGGCATTCTTGGAGACTTGGAGATCATTTTCTGTAACGTGGAGCCAAGAAGCCACATCTGTGTTTGCATTTTTCTGAAGTTCAGCTATGATATTTTATCAAGCTTGAACAGGTTTGTTGAGACTTCATGTTTGTGGACAGTGGTGTAGAATCCGGACAGTTTGCCAGTGTATGATTTTCTGTCAACTGGGTCAATGGGTGAAGTGGCATGGCCCTAAATGGAGCAACAGATTCAAAGCAAAAAACAAATACCTCTACGAATCCTGCAGGCAGAAAGGGAATGAGGTTCATTTGGATTAATAAAAGAACATGTAAAACATCAAAGGTGATGGAGGACAGACAGATCTAGAACAAAACATAGCTGTAGATGCAAAATATAACAGTAAAAAAAATCAGTATAATAGTAAGAGGGCAGTCAAAGCAGAGGTGAGAGCCGTAAAAGATGCTAATGGACTTGAAACAGATGACAAACACAAGCTGGTAAAAAAAAAATACTGAAGAACTATTTCCACCAAGTATTCACAAGGGAAAACCTGAGCAACATGGCATTTTCAGAGTTATCCCAGGCAAAATTAATGGATATAACTGAAATGGAAGTTCAAGACTGGCTAAAAGGGTTCAAAAACAATAAATCTCATGGGTTAGATGCTAGTTATCCCAGAGTGTTCAAGGAGACTAGCAAGGAGAATTCTCAGGTATTGACTATCATTAATAGGGAGTCACTGGATAATGGGAAGCTACCAGTAAATTAGAAACTGGCCAATGTGCCAATATTAGAGTGACAAATCATACTTGAGCAATACAGACCCATTAGTCTTGCATAAATCTTGTGTAAAATAAAGGAATTGATTATCAGCTGTAAATTTATTTATCTGTATAATAACTTAACAGCAGTCAATGTGGATTCAGAAGGGGAAGATCCTCACCTTCACTTCTTTGAATAAGTGATATCCGAGGTGGACTGTAGCAAGCCCTACAATGTGTACTGTAGACTTCCAGAAGGCATTTGACAAAGTTACACATGAAAGGCTATTAGTTAAGCTTAAACTGGGGATTCAGGGTAAATCTTGGATAATTGATTGGCTAATGGTCACCCATTAGAGAGTTAAGTTGGGATGGAGGTAAGTACTGAGTGGGGTGGCCCAGGGCTCAGTATTGAAACTACTTTCTCATTTAGATTTATGATTTGAATTCAAAAAACCCAAGAAAATAGGTCAAATCTGTAGATGATACTAAACTAGGTGAGACACTGAAATTGTAGGAGGCAGCTCAGAAATTGTAGAATAAGCTGGACAAAATATGTAATTATAAATGTAAAGTACTGCACATAGCAAAAGTGGTCAACACATGTGCTCCATGAATAGTGTTGAAATAGCTAAGGGTGACGTTGAAAAAAACTTAGGAGTCTTAGTAGACTTGACATCAAAATATCCAATTAATCCAGAGGCGCAATTATTAAATAGAATGTTGAACTTTATAGATAAAACAGTAGATTACAAGCCAGAAGAAGTCATGATCAAATTGTACAGTGCTCAGACCATACCTTAAGTACAGTTCTAGTCACTGAGACACAAGAGACACTCAAGCCCTGGTGTTAGTATGAAGAGTCACAAGACTGATCCCCAGTCTTGGAGATCTGAGTTATGATGAAAGACTGGAGAAACTAGGGGTGAGAAATTTGTGGCCTTAGCGTCACTCCGTAGTGCCATTAAATAGCGTTAAAATGGCGGCCATCGCTATTTTGGCAGCTGCTGGCAGTTCCTGAGTGGCTGCCGTTTTCATGCTTGCCTTTGCGCTGCCGGTAACTGGCAGCGCCATCCCGAACAAAATGGCGGGGTTGTGACTTAATTCGGCGTGCGATCCAACTTTATATCACAAGTGCAAAATTCGACCCTAGCGCTGAATTCAGCACTGGGACCTAAGCATGCTAGGTTAACCTGATGTGTAAGCAGGCGAGGCGGACAGTGGCGATCTCTGCACCTCTTAAAGGGGCACACACATCGTTCAGGTAAGTTTGGATTTAAGGTTTTAGACTTATTTTATTGAAGTGGCTTGCTGCAATAGATGTGAAAAGTTTTTTTTTAAATGTGTAGGGAGTGCTGCTGGACGCTTGCAAGGGCTCGGATGGTAAATGAAGGCCTTTGAGGACATCCGTGGAGAGAAAAATAGAGTTTGCATCTGAGGTCGAGATGCTGCCTGACCAGCTGAGTATTTCCAGCATCTTATGCTGTCATTTCACATTTACAGCATCTGCTTGCAGAGGGAAGAGGAGGATGCAGACAGAAGGATGCATCCCAGATAGCCCCTTTGTGGCCGGGATGGAATCATCCACCTGCGGTCCCAGTGACCGCAACCCCAATTCCCCTTTCAACGTTAGTCCCACACCTTGCCTTCCATCTGTTACTGACCATCACAATGTCCTCTTGGCCACGATGCTGAAATAAAAGCCACCACAAAGCAAACATTCCAATCCAACTATATACATCTATCCATCCAATGTGACGTCAAGAAATCAACTCATCACCTGTATGCATTCTCTTAATGAGTGTCTTGTGTGTGCCTTTGCCTATCCTACTGATGTCACTCAGTGCTACCCCAGTGGCTGCAGCATAGCTGGTGAATGGCTGCTGACTTTCAGTGGGGGACACTGCAAATAGCCTTACTGGTTGACCTTGAGCTGGTGGCTGGGAGTGTCAAGTCAATCATCATCTTGTTCTTCACTCTCCTCCCTCTTCTTGGTCACCCACTGCCTGGCTAGGCTGCATTTCTTGGGTGTGTGAAATGAGGAGGGCACAAGGGTGGAGTTGTGATGAGAGTGCAGGAAAGCATAAGGTACATGCCAGAAGGAGGATAACATATCAGGATACCAGCATCTTGTATCCTTTCAGCCCCGCCACTGGCCAAGGGCTCAGCCATGCCCCTGCCAAGAATGGACTGCACCGTTTCCTCCAAGGGGGTGAGGTGAGGCCAGGCCAGGAATGGCTGCAAAGATAAATCCCGGCTTTTATTCTCTACTGCTAGCCGTCTTTTTAAACCCCTCTTCCCCGTCTCCTCCACCCTCACCTCCGACAGCAAGTGTGAGGAGCTCATGGACTTCTTTGTCTCTAAGATTGAGAACATCCGTTCAGCTGCCTCTGCCACTTCCCTTTGTTTCCCTAACCCACCGAGCCAAACTTCCTCTAAGGTTCCCCCCCTGCTCTAGCCCTGAACTCGCATCTTTCTCCAGTTTCTCTCCGATCCCCCCTCATGACCTCTCTGCACTCATCTTGTCAATGAGACCCACTTCCTGCTCCCTCGACCCTATTCCACCAAACCGCTGACCACCCAACTTCCTTTTCTGGCTCCCATGTTAGCTGACATTGTTAACGGTTCTCTCTCCTCGGGTACTGTCCCCCTCTCCCTCAAATCTGCCGTCATCACCCCTCTCCTCAAAAAAGCAACCCTTGACTCCTCAGTCCTTTCAAACTAGCGCCCCATCTCCAACCTCCCTTTCTTCTCCAAAGTCCTTGAACATGTTGTCGCCTCCCAAATCTATGCCCATCTTTCCCGCAACTCCATGTTTGAATCCCTCCAATCAGGTTTCCACCCTTGCCACAGTACCGAAACAGCTGTCATCAAAGTCACAAATGACATTCTTTGTGACTGTGACAAAGGTAAACTATCCCTCCTCGTCCTTCTCAACTGGTCTGCAGCCTTTGACACGGTTGACCACTCCATCCTTCTCCAACACGCCTCCACCGTCGTCCAGCTGGGTGGGACAGCACTTGCCTGGTTCCATTCTTATTTATCTAATCGTAGCCAGAGAATCACCTGCAATGGCTTCTCTTCCCGCTTGCGCATTCTTACCTCTGGTGTCCCCCAAGCATCTATCCTTGGCCCCCTCCTATTTCTCATCTACATGCTGCCCCTTGGCGACATCATCCAAAAACACAGCATCAGTTTCCACATGTACGATGACGACACTCCGCTCCACTTCTCTCGACCCCTCCACCGTCTCTGAATTGTCAGACTGCTTGTCCAACATTCAGTTCTGGATGAGTAGGAACTTTTTCCAATTAAATATTGGGAAGATCGAAGCCATTGTTTTTGGTCCCTGCCAAAAACTCCGTTCCCTAGCCACTGACTCCATCCCTCTCCCTAACATCTGTCTGAGGCTGAACCACACTGTTCACGACCTTGGTGTCATATTTGACCCTGAAATTAGCTTCCGACCACACATCCGCGGCATAACTAAGACCGCCTATTTCCACCTCCGTAACATCGCCCGTCGCCACCCCTGCCTCAGCTCATCCGCTGCTGAAACCCTCACTCATGCCTTTGTTAACTTTAGACTTGACAATTCCAATGCATTCCTGGCTGGCCTCCCATGTTCTACCCTACGTAAACTTGAGGTCATCCAAAACTTGGCTGTCCATGTCCTAACTCGCACCAAGTCCCGTTCACCCCTGTGCTCACTGACCTACATTGGCTCCCGGTGAAGCAATGTCTCGATTTCAAAACTCTCATCCTTGTTTTCAAATCCCTCCATGGCCTCGCCCCTCCCTATCTCTCTAATCTCCTCCAGCTCCACAACACCCCCACCCCCCCACCCGAGATATCTGCGCTCCTCTAATTCTGCCCTCTTGAGGATCCCTGATTATAATTGCTCAACCATTGGTTGCTGTGCCTTCTGTTGCCGAAGCCCTGAGCTCGAATTAAGAACATAAGAACATAAGAAATAGGAGCAGGAGTAGGCCAATCGGCCCTTCGAGCCTGCTCCGCCATTCAATAAGATCATGGCTGATCTGATCCTCACCTCAAATCTAAAGAACACAAGAAGTAGGAGCAGGACCCGGCCACTCAGCCCCTGGGCCCGCTATGCCACCCACAGGGCCTCGACCGATCCGAACTCAACCTCATGTCCAATTTCCTGCCCGCTCCCCGTAACCCCTAATTCCCTTTACTTCTAGGAAACTGTCTATTTCTGTTTTAAATTTATTTAATGATGTAGCTTCCACAGCTTCCTGGGGCAGCAAATTCCACAGACCTACTACCCTCTGAGTGAAGAAGTTTCTCCTCATCTCAGTTTTGAAAGAGCAGCCCCTTATTCTAAGATTATGCCCCCTAGTTCTAGTTTCACCCATCCTTGGGAACATCCTTACCGCATCCACCCGATCAAGCCCCTTCACAATCTTATATGTTTCAATAAGATCGCCTCTCATTCTTCTGAACTCCAATGAGTAGAGTCCCAATCTACTCAACCTCTCCTCGTATGTCCACCCCCTCATCCCGGGGATTAACCGAGTGAACCTTCTTTGTACTGCCTCGAGAGCAAGTATGTCTTTTCTTAAGTATGGACACCAAAACTGTATGCAGTATTCCAGATGCGGTCTCACCAATACCTTATATAACTGCAGCAATACCTCCCTGTTTTTATAATCTATCCCCCTAGCAATAAAAGCCAACATTCCGTTGGCCTTCTTGATCACCTGCTGCACCTGCATACTAACTTTTTGATTTTCTTGCACTAGGACCCCCAGATCCCTTTGTACTGCAGTACTTTCCAGTTTCTCGCCAACGTCGGCAATTGCTCAGTTTCTACTGTTGGCAAAATTTGTATATAAAGACCTGCATTTATATAGCGCCTTTCACGACTTCAGGATGTCCCAAAGCATTTTACAGCCAATGAACTACTTTTGAAGTGTAGTCACTGTTATAATGTAGGAAACGTGGCAGCGAATTTTGCGTACAGCAAAGTTCCACAAACAGCAAAGTGATAATGACCAGATAATCTGTTTTCGTGATGTTGGTTGAGGGATTAATATTGGCCTGAACACTGGGGAGAACTCTTCTGTTCTTATTTGAAATAGTATCATGGGATCTTTTACGACCAACTGAGGGGGCAGACGGGGCCTCGGTTTAACGTCGCATCCCAAAGACGGCATCGCCGACAGTGCAATACTCCCTCAAGTACTGCACTGAAGTGGCAGTCTAGATTATGTGCTCAAGTCTCTGGAGTGTGCCATATGTATGTCATATACACAAGTTATACGTACATGTATATGTTAAACACATATGTACATAAACAGAGAGGAAGAAAAGAAAGCATCGCTAATTTATTCTTTCAATGCCAACATAACACCCTACTCCAGAGGTGGATGTGCTCAATTCTGTCACAGAATCAAAATAAATTGCCGATTTATAGTCAGCTTCTGCAATAAAGCAGGCATCTGTAAATGGGGCATCATAGAGCAAAACCACATTTAGACAGTTCAATGTCTGGCAGCAAAAGCCCAAATAGTCACTGCCATTACCCTTCAATACTTACTGAAGTCAATGAGCATTTTTCCAAACCCTTGTCTCATATACTGTGGCATTGTCAAAATGCATGACACATTATAGTTGAGGAATGAATTCTTCTCCTGAAATAAAGATAAGATCAAACACTTATTATATAGAAGACACTGTTTACCTTAAGTATGTGCAAACTAGTATTCCTCCATCCTCAACCCTCTAACAAAAACAATGAATATGAAAGCCTCGCCGGATTCAATGATGAAACCTTATGTTGACACTGTTTCCTTGCATCAACGTCTCATGGTCACTGTAAGACTTTCTTTTAACAGCCTAGCACAGTGATTGAGGCCCTTGCCTTTTCTGGGAATGTATTATTTCTATAACTATCTTCATTCTTGCTAGATAATTACATTAAAAAGACTTTACTTCTATCAACTAACTAATGTTGTTTCTAGTTATCACATCCAGCGCAAGAACAATTGGGGACCCATCAGCCAGCAACGTGATACTACTGTAATTAAAGGAACAAGATTCCCATGCAACAGACCTGGCACCTGTACTGTAGCATCAATTCCAGCTTAATGCTGCAGTATGGGCTGGAGAAGGTCCTCATCTCGGAGTAGGGATTGATCCCTGAAAGATCTGTTAGCAGGCTTTACCACAACAACAACTTGCATTTACATAGTGCCTTTAACATACAAAAACACCCCAGTGCTTCACAGGAATGTAATTAGACAAAAATTGGCACCGAGGATAAGAGGGGTGGAGTGGTTTAGGGAGGGAATTCCAGAGTTTAGGGCCTATATGGCTTAAGACATGGCCCCCAATAGTGGGACAGAGAGTGGGGGGGTGCACAAGGCCAAAGTTGGAGGAACACAGAGTTCTTGGAGGGTTGTAGGGCTGGAGGAAGTTTGGAACATGCGAATGAGAATTTTAAAATCAAGGAATTGGTGGAGCAGGAGCAAATGTAGGTCAGCGAGCACAGGGGTGATGGGTGGGTGGGACTTGGTGTGGGTTAAGATATGGGCAGCAGAGCTTTGGATGAGCTCAAGTCTATGGAGGGTGGAAGATGGGAGGCAGGCAGGAGATCTTTAGAATCATTGATTCTGGAGGCAACAAAACCAAGGATGAGGGTTTTAGCAGGAGATAAGCTGAGGCAGGTGCAGAGATGAGCAATGTTATGGAGGTGGAAGTTGGTGGTCTTTGTGATGGAGTCAGAAGCTGACTGATGGGGTCAGAAGCTCAGCTCAGGTTCAAATAGGACACCAAGATTACAGCCTGGTATAGCCTCAGATAGCGGCCTGGGAGGGGGATGGAATTGGTGGGAAGGCAACAGATTTTGTGGCGGGGGCCGAAGATAATGGCTTTGGTCTTCTCGCCCTTGAATTGGAGGATATTGCGGCTTGTCGGACAAGCAGTCTGACAACACAGAGGCAGTGAAGGGGTCGATAGAGGTGGTAGTGAGATAGAGCTAGGTGTCGTCAGTGTACATGTGGAACCTGGCATCAAGTCTTCGGATGATGTCGCCGAGGGGCAGCATGTCGATGAGAAATAGTAGGGGGCCAAAGGGGGACGGTGGGAAAAGAAGCCATTGCAGGAGATTATCTGGGTACAACTAGGTAGCTAAGAGTGGAACCAGTCGAGGGCAGTCCCACTCAGCTGGACAACAGAGGAAAGGTGGTGGAGAAGGATGGTGTTCAACGGAATTCCCTCCCTAAACCTCTCCGCCTCGCTACTTCTCTTTCCTCCTTTAAGACGCTCCTTTAAACCTACCTCTTTGACCAAGCTTTTGGTCATCTGCCCTAATTTCTCCTTATGTGGCTCGGTGTCAAATTTTTGTCTTGTAATACTCCTGTGAAGCGCCTTGGGACGTTTTACTGCGCTAAAGGTGCTATATAAATACAAGTTGTTGTTGTAGAAATGGGAGATGTGCCTCGTGATTGGTGCAGATTGTTGGTAGGTGGGTGTGAGGGTGTAGGTAGATTGGGGGTGGGGGTCGTGCATTGAGCAGTGTGAGGCTAGTGGTGCAGTTGGTAGGAGATGGTATTTGAAGATGCATTCACTGACCTTGACCAGTGGTCTGAGATCATGAAGCTTCTTTGGGCACTGGACCCAGGTGGTGGGGGGGGCGACACTGCTGGCAGTGACAGCTTCGGTGATGTACTCCCTCATCATTCTTTCTGGAGGACCTCCTGGCCCCTGTGGGTAGAGGGCGTATCTTGCAGTGTTGATCCCCTGCACAAGACTGGAGTGCTGCGTGCGAGATCCCGGCTGCCCCTTCCCTGGCTTGCTGAGCCACTTGTGTTAGTGCTGAGGCATTTTTCCCATTCTTTTGAGGTTAGGAATGGAATTCAACTTTAAGAGCTAAATATTTGGGACTTTTTAATGTTAAATATTTTTTCTAAGGCAGAAGGGGCTGAAAACTGCATTGTTTCACTTCATTCTAATTTGTATTGCTTCAGTGTGCATGGCCCCTTTAATTCTCAGACCTCTTCATTGCTCACACTTCCTTGCGAGCTCCACAGCCTCGCTGCAACGCCGCATCTGCGCACAAACCTCGGGTCGGATGCCTCCAGCAAAGCCACCAGGATGGTGTTGCACGGCAGGTAAGTGTGGCGCCAACAATCTCCATCCTCCCCCACCCCCCGATGAATTTTGCTCTATTAGCATTGCGGCCATTTTCAGCGGCCGTTAACTCCACCGACAACTTTACTAGCTAAAATAAATTTCTCCACCATGGATTCTTGAAAAGAGACCTCTGAGGTGTGGATTTATGGAGATATACAGGATTGTAAATGGCATGGAAAAGGTAAATGCAGAAAATTACAACAACAACTTGTATTTATATAGCACATTTAACATAGTAAAACATCCCAACGCGCATCACAGGAGTATGAAAAGACAAAAATTTGACACCGAGCCACATAAGGAGAAATTGGAGCAGATGACCGAAAGCTTGGTCAAAGAGGTAGGTTTTAAGGAGCGCCTTAAAGGAGGAAAGAGAGGTAGCGAGGCGGAGAGGTTTAGGGAGGGAATTCCAGAGCTTAGGGCCTTGGCAGGTGAAGGCACGGCCACTGATAGTTGAGTGCTTTATAATCAAGGATGCTCCAGAGGGCAGAATTTGAGGAGTGCAGATATCTTGGGGTGGTGGTTGTGGGGTTGAAGGAGATTACAGAGATGGGGAGGGATTTGAAAACAAGGATGAGAATTTTAAAGTCGAGGTGTTGCTTAACCGGGAGCCAATGTCGGTCAGTGAGCACAGGGGTGATGGGTGAATGGAACTTGGTGCGAGTTAGGACACTGGCAGTCGAATTTTGGATGACCTAAATTTTACGTAGGGTAGAATGTGGGAGGCCAGCCAGGAGTACGTTGGAATAGTCAAGTCTAGAGGTAACAAAGGCATGGATGAGGGTTTCAGCAGCAGATGGGCTGAGGCAGGACAGATATTACGGCGGTGGAAATAGGCAGTCTTAGTTATGCCGTGGATATGTGGTCGGAAGCTCATTTCAGGGTCAAATATAACACCAAGGTTGCGAGCAGTCTGGTTCAGCCTCTGACAGGTGCTAGGGAGAGGGATGGAGTGGGTGGCTAGGGAATGGAGTTTGTGGCAGGGACCGAAGACAAAGGGCTGGATTTTCATTGACCCGTGGAGTCGGGTTTGGAGGCGGGGGGGGGGGGGGGTTAAAGTTGCAGATTCGGGGGTCCCAACTTCAACCCGCCTCCATGCCAGTTTCTCTGGCGGCGGGTACCCGACCTGTGCTGACCGACTCCCCGAGGCGGGAAGGGATTAGTGACGATTAACTGCCTGTTAACAGGTAGTTAACAGGCAGTTTTTTGCATAATCCCTATTTTAAAAAGAAGAGTGTGGGCTTCCCGACAGGTGACTACCACGCCAAGTTATTGGGGCGGGCCGTGGGTCTGCAGGGGTTGGAGGGGTCGATATGTCCGGTGGGCAGGTGAGTGATGGGTGCATGTGTGCAGAGGTAAGTGTGTAAGGTAAGTGCTAAGTGTTGGAAAAAGTTTTACTTACCTTAACTTCCTCCTGCAGGTGTCAGCCCTTCAGTTCTCGGGAGTTAGAAATCTCACCGCCACAGAAAGCAGGAAAGCCGTGGTTCTGTCAAAAACTGCAGCCTTCTGTTTTCTGTAGTGGAATAATTTCGAACTCAGCCTGAGAGGAAGGACTGAAGTTAGAAATCATATTGAGTGTTTGACAGCTTCACAGAGCTGTCAAACGCTGATATTTCATCTGTCAAAAGCTCTTGACAGATGAAATGTCAGTCTGTGACGTCACCTGTTACCGGGTGGCCCTTAATTGGCCTGCTGAGCCCACTGGGCGGGCTCAACAAGGTCAATCAAGGGAAAATACAGTGGATTGGCCACATCTCGATGGAGGCGGGTTCACAAGCCAAAATGTGTGATTCCCAACCCCAACCGACCCCAGTTTCAAAATCCAGCCCAATGGCTTCTGTCTTCCCAATATTTTATTGGAGAAAAATTTTTGTTCATCCAGTACTGATGTTGGACAAGTAGTCTGACAATTTAGAGACTGTGGAGCGGCAGAGAGAAGTGGTGGTGAGGTAGAGCTGTGTGTCGTCAGCATACATGTGTAAACTGACGCTGTGTTTTCGGATGATGTCGCCAAGGGGCAGCGAGTAGATGAGAAGTCGGAGGGGGCCAAGGATAGATCCTTGGGGGACATCAGAGGTAACAATGCTTGAGCGGGAAGAGAAGCCATTGCAGATGACTTTCTGGCTACAATTAGATAAGAATGGAACCAGGTGAGTGTAGTCCCACCCAGCTAGACGGCGATGAAGAGGCGTTGGAGGGGGATGGAGTGGTCAACCGTGTCAAGAGCTGCAGACAGGTCGAGAAGGACGAAGAGGGATAGTTTACCTTTGTCACAGACACAAAGGATGTCATTTGTGACTTTGATGAGAGCTGTTTCAGGTACCGTGGTTGGGGCGGATTGGAGGGATTCAAACATGGAGTTGCGGGAAAGATGGGCACGGATTTGGGAGGCGACAACACGTTCAAGGATTTTGGAGAGAAAAGGGACGTTGGAGATGGGGCGGTAGTTTGCAAGGATGGAGGAGTCAAGGGTTGTTTTATTGAGGCGAGGGGTGATGACGGCAGATTTGAAGGAGAGGGGGACAGTACCTGAGGAGAGTGAACCGTTAACAATGTCAGCTAAATTAAGTTGAAAGTAGGACGTCGCCTCAGGTTCAAACTAATAAAAGGTAAATTCAGGACTGATATCTGGAAGTTTCTCTTCATGCAAAGAGTGATTAACACATGAATGGACTCCTGGATTTAGTGGAGATGAAAACCCTGGAATCATTTAAGCACCAGTTGGATGTTCTTATGGACTTTAATGCCATTCTGGATGATGAGCTAGGATGTGCCAAATAGCCTTCTCCATCTGTGATTATCCTGTGATCTTGATTGCTATCAAGATAGAACGCTCTCTCTGCTAAACTAATCTGAGACCTTTAGTGGTTACGAAAGTTGTGCAAAAGGCTCCAGTCCTCCCATTAAGTTTGGCATCTTAAAAGGTTGCAGATCTTAAAATGTGCGGAATGGGAGACATGAAACAAGCCACGGCTACATTAAATAAATACATCATTTCAGAGTACCGAATGATTAAATCATTATATTGTCCTTTCATTTGTGTAATCTACCAAACAAAGGAGCTCATAAACTGCATTGACATTTTTTAGGGCTCTGTGAAATGAGATTGAAGTGTCAGACCAGTTTTTCAGTTGACCTGAAACAGCCAAAACTAACCTTAAATTGAGCACTTACTGTCATGATTCAGAAATCTTAACATGACTGAAACATTAGTTATTTGATGTTGAGAGACCAAAACGGTAGTGCAGAAGATGGAAGTGACTCAGTGGGTGCTCTTCTGAGGATGCAGTTGCGACAGGGTGAATTGGTATTCAGAATTCTTCAATATTTTCCTCCTTGAATATTTCTGATTCTTTCCTGATGCATTACTGCTGTTGCCTGACTCGCGCGTCCTGTAAGCCAGTGCTGTTTTATCAAGTACTTCTCTCTATAATGTAGTGGATTTTCCCAAATCTCTCTTCTGCTCCTCCCCAAGCTTCGGTTGCAGAGAAAGGAAAACAATCTAAAAGGGTTGCTTCGGTTACGTTTGAAGGTTCATATTGCTAGATTAAAACTGGCTGAGCTGTAGAGTTGTCTGGGATCCTTCAATAGCTTTTGAGTAAATTACTAGGAACCAGCAGAGAGGCATCATAAGCAAATAGTTTATAAGTGGCTGTTTCACAGGATTTTACACATTAAAAATGAACCGGTAAATTATAGTTCAGCTTTTTTTTAATCGTAAGCTTGTGAAGATCAAATTGATAGCTCTTGTGGTGAGTTATTGATCTCAACTGGGCTGCTTGTGAGGGCCGAGAAGGCGAGTTGACACAGAAAACGCTCAACACCTGGCACCAAAGAAGTTGTTAGAAGTTCAGGGTCTTGCCTTAGATATCCTTTCAGGTACAGCGATGTTAAATAAATGGGGGAAACCCCTCATGAAATAGGGGCACTGTGGCTAATTTTTATTCAAACACCAACAACTGTGATGTTGTGCTCTTTGATATAATAGAAAGTTATGAATGCCAGCCTGCAGCCTTCCCAGTAACAAAGGGCCTGCTCACTTCAGCTCCTTTCCAAACAATCAATTTTAAAATAGTCACAGGTGCCAGTGAGTTAACAGAGATGGAAACTTTCAGTAACACTGAGAAAAATAATTGAAATACATTATTTCTGGAGTATCAACTGAAGTGTTCTTTAGTTCAGCAAATTTATGTCATTTACAAAATAAAATAGGTTAGGTTACTGTGGTTAATGGAATATCCTAAATATTTGGAGTTCTTATAAGGAGAAATCCGATCAATAAAACAGCTTTAAAAAGACTTACAATTTTTGTTGACTTACTTTCCTGTGAAGTGCCTTGGGACATTTTACTACGTCATAGGTGCTATATAAATAGGCCTGTTGTTGCTAAAAAGACGGGTTAATTTTTTAAAATACCGATTGAAAAGGCCCAGAACATTGAAAAGGCCCAGAACATTAAATAACTAATGTTTCAGTAATTTTAATGATGCCGTATAGGGGTTGGCTAATATGACAGGTGGGTGACTGATACACTGAAGTGCATCAGGTGCCTGCTACCTGTGTTCAGGTGCATTGGCCTGAGGCTTACAACACATCTGAGGGTCCCAGCACACCCCAACGCAGGCAGTGAGTGCAAAGGGCTGTGTACTTGGGCTCTGTAGACACCCAAATTTCACTTAAATGAGGCAGCTACCCAGTAGGGAAGTGGAACACTTGAGCAGTGATCCTGGTGCACGTTGCTTCTTTGGAACAGGCACCGAAGGGGAGGCTGCAATAGAAAATATCAAAAAGTTCCTTTGCACCACCCATCTCCCTCACCTCACTGGAAAATCAGCTGGTGCACAATTGACTGCTGTTGCCTGATAGCACATTAATGCGCCACGTTGGAGTACCAGGAAGTTATATAAATGAGCTGACCGCGCGTGAAGACCAAATCCTTTGTGCACACGGTGCCAACAACACTGAGCAGTAGCTGCATTATCTTACCCCTTAGATTTAAAAACTTGTTACCAGAGTCATTTTCTTGCCTGATGTTATCTAGTTCATTGGTACATTATATCTGAATGTGTTAATGGATTTAACACAGCCTGATTTAGTTAACTTTCTGAAGGAGCTGAATTCTCAGTTGAAGAGTCTAAGGGGGCAAAATTCGGTTGCTTTGCGCCTCCCGTTAGCTCCTGGGGCCTCCACAAAAAAATGGCCGCCCGGCAGCCACCCCTTTAAATATTGCCGCCCTGGCCGCAAACTTGGGTCACGCCCCCTGACGTACCGCCAGACACTATGTCCAACAGGGTCAGGGGGGCGTACTTGCAGCCGGGGCAGCAATATTTAAAGGGGAGGTGCCGGGTGGCCATTTTTTTTGTGGGCCGCCTGCCAGCGCCTGCTCCCTCTGCCCTCCTCCCGCGGGGTGCCGGCCGCGATCCGTCAGCCCGGCACTCCTCTTGAGTGTCAGGTTCTTTTGCTGGCACCCCGCTCCCTGAAAGCCCAGCAGTGCCCCAGTGCGCGCTGCGCAAGGCAGGTCCCCTGATTAAAGGGGAGGGAGGCCTGCAGTACTGCGGCGCTACTGCACGTAGCACCGCGATATTAAACTGGAGCGCCCCAAGAGGGAGGGGGAGCGCTTACAGTAGCGCCCCGCCTCCTGCTTGAGATGCTACCATTCAATTCTGGGCGCGGGGGCGCTAAAAGCAGCGCCCAGTGATGTTAGCGCCCCAAAGGGGGCGTGAGCCAATTTTTTCCCCTAAGACTTTATAATGACCAAGTTGTGAAAAGCTTTCAACAACTTAACATACTTTAGCACCACCTTCTCATAGGTAGTTTAATAGGTATAGCTTCTCAATAAAACTTAGAGATTGAGGGGAGTATCTGTGACTTCCTAGAGTTGTGTGGGACAGCAGTTCTATTCTGGCTCACAGTATGATTTAAAAGTACACAGCTTTTTGCTTTCAGTGGAGCCAATCTCCATTTAAAAAGATAACAGCCCAGAAATTCGGCTCTCCACGGGTGAGTACGCGCTGTGTACTCACCCATAAGGCCACCTGAAGTGCCGGTTTCACGCATGCACTGCGCATGCGCGGGAAACCAGAACTTCCGTTCCCCTGAAGGAAGGGGTTCAGAAGTCGAACGCGTGCGCGGGAGAGGCTGCGCGCACGCAGCGAACTTCGTTTTTTTTTTCAGGTTTCTCCGTGAGGGTAAGTATGGAGAAGCTGCACATTTAAAAAGGAGGCGCAAGGCCTGTTTTTAACAAGGTAAGTGGTTAATTAAGTAGAATTTAAACATTTTTTCAACAGGTTTATCTTTTTTACATACTTTAAAGAAAGGTAAGTTTATTTTTAGCACCGTTAAAAAGTGTAATTAATTTTTTCAAAAATTTAATTTTTGTTCAAAGTAGTTAATTTATGTAATTTATAGTTATTTTAAAAATGTGATGGTTTTTTAAAAATGTATTTGAAGTTTTAGTGAGGTTCTGGGGCCGATCTCTATACATAGATTTGACAGGTCTTCCTGTCAAATCTATGAATGAAAATTCCCTGCTACGATTGGCTCTCCATGGCCCATGTGATCCCAGGGGACGCTTCGAACTAACTGCGCCCCTGGGATACGCAAGCACTGCGCGCCAGCAGCTGCAGGAGGCCCAGGACCCGAATTCCTCATGGGCCCGCAGCACAACGGCAGGTGCGGTAGGCAAGTACGCGCGCGATGCTTGCACCCGCAGGAAGCCGGTGAGCCGAATTTCTGGCCCAACATATTTTGCGACAGCACTTAGTTTTCAATATGTAATGAGGTAGTATACTGAACAAAAGGTACTCTCGTGGTCTTTCCAACAACAACGCCTTTAAACATCCTGGACCTAAAGCATTTCAGAGGCACAGTCAAAAAATGGATGCTGAGACAAAGAAGGAGATCTTAGGAGGGGTGACCAAAAGCTTGGTAGAAGAGCTGTGTTAAGGAGAGTCTTAAAGGAGGAGAGGGAGGTGGAGAAGCAGAGGGGTTTATGGAGGGAATCCCAGAGCGTGAGGCCTGGGCAGGTGAAGGCACAGCCACCATAGGGAGAGTGAGATGCACAAGGTGGCGGTGGGGGCAGGGGGGAGGTGATTGTAGGGCTGCAGGAGGTTACTGAGCTAGGGATGGGCAAGGCCATAAAGCGATTTAAACATGAAGATGAACATTTTAAATTTGAGGCGTTGAAGGATCGAGAGCCTGTGAAGGAATAAGCCATATAACCTATTCAGAAAAATACACCATTCTATGAAAGAGTTCTGGCCTTGTTAGAGCATGGCAGAGTGGGTCTGGAAGTCTAGAAACCTAACTATGAAAAAGCTGTGAAAGGATTCTGGCTCTAGAGGTGGGATGGTTGTTGGCACTGAATCAATAACCTTATTGAAACAAAAGGTTAAAGGCTCCTGACAGGCTGAACTTTGGGAACAAGACAATGGTTCACCCTGTACAAGGTGTTCTAATTTACACTTTGTAAAGAAGCACAAACATCTGCCTTCGTAAAAATGACATCAAGTAAAACGCACCTGCTGTTGCGCCGTTTTTTGTGGTAGACTTAGAGCACCTAGAGAAGAGACATAATTCTGTAATGCTACCAGCTGAGGTGACTGTAAGAATTGCAGGGGTCAGCAGAAAAATGACTAGAGATAATTAGCTTACATCAGCAGAAAACCTTAAAGGAAATACCACTGGAAAAGGGTATAAATATTGAACTCTCAAATGGGATAGTAGACTTGCTGTAAAGGAGCAAAGCGATTCTTGGCTTCAGAGGCATCTCTAAGTCTTCAACTCTTTGTACCTCGGGGATCAAAGGTACTGTATTTGATTTTGGTGGATATCCTGTAGAAAACGAAGAACTGTAAAACTGTAGCGAAGTTAAGATTTGAGAATAAGGTTCTCTGATAATAGAATTATAAGCTTTCTCTTTTTGGAACTGTTAATGTTGCAATTGACTCACCAACTGTAAATTACATGTCGGTTCTTTAATAAATCTATATATTTTTAGAATTGTCTCAAGACTTCTGTATCAAACTCGCAAACTCAATTTCTGTACACTCTTTGGTGAGGAGTTGCAGAATTCTGAGGGAGTTTTCCAGACCCTCATAATATCCGGAAGGTTACAGTCTAGCTAAACTTATTAAAAGTGCTATCTGGAGGACGGTAACATTTTCAGGTTGTTCCTTTCCTTTAGGGAGAGATAGCCCGGACCTTTAGACCCAATTAAGCGTCTCTAGGATTCGGCTACCTCAAACTTTAGTTGAAAGTGAACGACTGGGGAATACGCCTGATCCTAAAGGGGCGAGGACTAGTAATTATCCCTTCAAGCCAAGGTAGGTCAGTGAATCCATGTCCTTTAATCAATGTAAAGAGGGTTTCTTTGGAACTCAAACAATATTGCCTGCTCCAGAGAGCTGAAATGAACAGGTGATAGTGAAAAAGGCATTGAGTTCACCTGGATTGCAGGAAATCCATTATTAGCTGCAAAATGATAGTAGAGCAAAGATTGATTTCAATGCTCAAATGAATCATAAGAACATAAGAAATAGGGGCAGGAATAGGTCACTTGGCCCCTCGAGCCTGCTCCGCCATTCAATAAGATCATGGCTGATCTTGGGCTCAAAGCCACTTCCCCGCCCGCTCCCCATAACCCTTCACTCCCTTATCTTGCAAAAATCTGTCTATCTCCACCGTAAATGTATTTAATGACCCAGCCTCCACGGCTCTTTGGGGCAGAGAATTCCACAGATTTACGACCCTCTGAGAGAAGAAATTCCTCCTCATCTCAGTTCTGAAAGGGCGACCCTTTATTCTGAAACTATGCCCCCGAGTTCTAGATTTCCCCATGAGGGGAAACATCCTCTCTGCATCCACCCTGTCGAGCCCCCTCAGTATCTTATATGTTTCAATAAGATCACCTCTCATTCTTCTAAATTCCAATGAGTATAGGCCCAACCTGCTCAACCTTTCCTCATAAGTCAAACCCCTCATCTCTGGAATTAACCTGGTGAATCAAAGCATATCAGAGAGGTTCAGTCGCATTAAAAAAAAAGACATTCATTAAGTTGTGTCCCAAAGCAGAAACAACTTCCTAAATGTCTGGTAAATCTAAAATATATTTTCCTTCTTTTGAATTTCCCATTATCGTAAAGGAAGTTTGAAAGCACTGACCATATTTTAGCTTAATCAGCATGCCAGTATCAGTGTGTGGATTTATGGATTAGAAACTGGTCTGAAATAGCGATATTCGAACTGCTGTACATAGGTTTAAGATGTTCTTTGAACTTTTTAATTTGCACTATGGGTAGGTAGAGATTTTTAATCACCATTTTCACAGATGATGTCCTTACACCTATGCATAATGTCCTTGTGCAATATTGCACAACAGTTTATGTTTTAAACATATCCTTGCACAGAATGGAGCAGACATTATACAGATGAATTGTTTCATGCAGATCATATTGTCATTTCAAGCTACTCAATCAGGCCACTCATTCAGTACAATCTACCTATATACGGAACACAAATTAATAGCAAGTTCCAGTACGATTCAGATTTTGGTTTACTAATCTTGACATGGGAAATTATCCAAGTAAATTCACAGACAAAACTCCAAACACAGCAAGTAACTTCCTGTCAAAATTCCAAAAGTGAGAGCTCTGGTTTCTGACTCACAAACGGTACTAACTCAGTTACTAGAACAGTAAGCAACCAGTTCATTTAGTTATATTAACAATGATGCTGACCTTCACTTAATTCAAAGAAATATGAGGGCTTGTTACATAAAACCAACAATAAATGTTCATTGTGAATCAAAAGTGGCTATTTGATATCATTTACATTCACAGATCTGAACTATGCTGATTGGGCATTTTTAAAAAATTTGTTTTTTATCGGATGTGAGCGTCGCTGGCAAGGCCAGCATTTATTGCCCATCCCTAATTGCCCTTGAGAAGGTGGTGGTGAGCCACCTTCTTGAACCGCTGCAGTCCGTGTGGTGAAGGTACTCCCACAGTGCTGTTAGGGAGGGAGTTCCAGGATTTTGACCCAGCAACGATGAAGGATCGGTGCTATACTTCTAAGTCAGGATGGTGTGTGACTTGGAGAGGAACTGGGAGGTGGTGGTGTTCCCATGCGCCTGCTGCCCTTGCCCTTCTAGGTGGTAGAGGTCGCGGGTTTGGGAGGTGCTGCCGAAGAAGCCTTGGCGAGTTGCGGCAGTGCATCTTGTAGATGGTACACACTGCAGCCACGGTACGCCGATGGTGGAGGGAGTGAATGTTTAAGGTGGTGGCGACGTATAGCAACTGCAACAGTTGCCGTCATAATAAACACTGTTAAATTGAACTGAAGTAGTGCTTTTGTATTCTGATATAGCAAAAGCTGCTAGCACACAAAAGCAACAACGGGAAATAAATATTGACATCAGGAGGAAAACAAAGACTGAGGTATGAAATAATCTTTGTAAAGTGTTCATTTAATATTTTACCACCTGTGCCCAATATTTACTTTATAATTTTCCATTCACATTATAATTTCCCATTTAAAACACAGCTCTTTCCTACATTTTTGTCCTTTATGTTTGGCCAGTTGCGTAACCAGCCAACATCTGTTCTGTATGTGCAGAATTCCCAGTACTCTAGAACCACAGCCTCAGGGCTAAAGCACAGGTCTTCAAGGCCGACGTGTAATGCAGGTCCTGCCAGTGACTGGCCTTGTTGTTAATGCGAGGCAGTGCCGATGGCCTGGAATTTGCGGTCGGGATGACGGCGAACTGGTCGCGATCGACATCATTCCGCCTCTGAAACTGACTGCAACGTCGGGATTTGGCGCATGTGCGGGCACGTGTGGAAATCCTGGAGTTGCGGTCTGTCATTGACAGCTCCGACACAGGCTGCTCTGTGCGGGCCCCCCCCCCCCCCCCAAAAAAAAACAGAGCCGGCAATCTGTGTAATCTGCCAAATCATTGAAACTGATGAAAATGTCGGCTCTCCCGCGGTAATTACTCTGTGAAATTCCCCGCTAAAAGTTAGACCCAAAGCGATGAGGTGTAACTGGGGTTTTAACAGCGTATTGACTGCTAAACAAAGGTTAAGGTCCTAAAAAACTAATTTTAATTTTGTACAGTGTCAAATTTGTCCATTTTAATAAAAATGTAAATTTTTTAAGACAATTTTTAATTTTATTTTTAAAGCTTTTTCATCTTTATTTCAGGTTTGCCTTTTCCCCATGTGAGAGCCCCAATCTTTGTTTTACTCTCTAACATTTTTTAAAAGTTCGAATATTAAGAACTTCCTTGTTTGCTGTCTGTGAGAATTCTGCGTTTTGATTGGTTGCTCAGACAGCCTGTTGGTGTCACAGCAGCTCGCACTAGGGGATCCCCACTAATCTGCGTTGAGTTGAATTGAATGACGGAAAACCCAAACTTCTCGACACTGAGATGGCGAGATCCTTGTGCGAAGCTTATTTTGGGGCCAGCGGCGAACACCTTCGCTTCGCTTCGCCGCTGACCGCAAATTCCAAGCCACTACGTCTTCAAATGCAGTTTTAAAAATGACCTTTTCAGGATACAAGCTCAAATGTTACGTTTTTGGATTGGGGTTTGAGTGAAGGTAATTCTGCTGCATAGAAAGTTTCGCTGGAGTAAAATGAAATTTAAAAATAAATTGTGTTCCTAGATGATATCAGTGTTGCCTTGAAAGCATAGCAATGTTGTGGATTAATTTGGATCTGCACACTTGGACCATGTGTCACAAAAATTTCACAGCACACAGGTTTGTTAGTAATGTACCAACAGCCTTGAGACTGTCAAAAATAAGAATTGAACGCAATAAACATTAGGATGGATTTTAACCATGAGTGGGTTTCGGGTGAGTGGGGTCGGAGCAAGTGCGAAATACATAAATTTCAGGCCCGGGGTTTTTTTTAACTACCGGGACTGATCTACATGCCACCGATCAGCTGCCCTCCTGACGCAGGCAAAGAGCAGCAACTGGCTGGTAGGTGGGAGAGGAAGTTCGGGTGGCCCAGAAGTCACCACCTAGCACTAGATTTATTGGAGAGAGGCCAGAGATGGGCTACAAGTCTGATTCCCAAACTTAGAGCATGCAACTCTCCTGACAAGAGGAGGACGAGGTTGGACTTGATTGAGGTCATTAACATTTTCGGGGGCATGGAGTAATTGGATCTACGAAAGCTTTTCTGTTGCATGCAAGATTCGAGGATAGAGGACACAGTTTAAAGTTATGAGTGTCAAAAGAAAATAGGAAACTTTTCTCTTTAAGGTCATTTACCAATTTCATTTGGGACAAGAGATTGTTGACTCATCATTTTACCTGCTTCACCGTCAACTAGAATTGGACCATTGATTTAATTGCATAAATGCTTGCAGCGGCCTAACATAATGAGCCAAAATTTGCAGTGGGTAATAACGGGGAACTAACAGCGTTCGCTGTTATTACCCTTTTGAAACTGACCGCAACTTCAGGATATAGCGCATGTGCATCTAAACGCGGAAATCCTGAAGTTGCGGTCAGTCATTCACTGCTCCAACACTGGCTGCACTGTGGGCACCCGCCCCCCCCCCCCCCCCGGCCATAGCCGGCAATCAGCAAAATCAATGAAACTGACCAAAACTTGTCTTTTCCGCGGTAATATTGTTGTTAAATACCCCATTAAATGTTAAGCCTTGTTGGATTAAGTGTAACTGGGGTTTTAACAGCATATTGACTGCTAAACAAACATTATGGGCCAGAAAAACTAATTTTAATTTTGCAGATTGTCAAATTTCTCCATTATGATAAAAATTACAATTTTTAAGAAACTTCTCAAAAGAATTTTAAATTTTTTTTTAAAAAGTTTGTTCACAATATTTCAGGTTTTACCTTTTCCCCATGTCAGAGTCCCAATCTTTGTTTCGCTCTCTGTAACATTTTTAAACAGTCCGGATAAAAGCAGCTTCTCATTTCCTGGTTCCCTGTCTGCGAGAATTCTGCAATGTGATTGGCTGCTTAGACCGCTTGTTGGCGTCACAGCAGCATCCCACTGGGGATTCCCACTATAGAGCGCTGAAATCAATTACGCATCGAAAAAGGCAAACTTCTTGCCACAGAGATCACGAGATCTCTGTGGGCAGCTTTCTTCGGGACCAGCGGCGAATGCATTTGCTTCGCCGCTGACCGCAAATTCCGAGCCTCTATGTTAAACAAACAGAACAGGTTCGAGGCAACTTTTTTTCTGTTTAGCAAAAAAAAAGTAAACCAGTGGTGAAACAAAGGATAGCCAAGCAAACAGCTGAGTGCATTTTACAATGTGACCATCTCGTGGGAAAGAGGACAGATTACGGGACGGTCCTCCCATTCTACAGCTGCTTCCTGGGCATCTCCCAATCAAATCCTGATTGGTAAAATTTGCATGGCTGCCAGGATAATGTTTCTGGTAGGGTTGCCCTGTTGACTGGTGTAAACCATTGTTCAGGGAGTTCTTTCATTCTAAATTGTTCTACTTTCGATGATCCCCCCCCAGTGTGTGGAAATTGTGGAATGGAGGAGAAAAATAGATTACCTAGCTTGGTAGGATGTGTGACAGATCAGAGATCCATCCAGTTTCAGATCTTAAGAATCACCAGATTATGTATTTTCATGAGAATTTATGGTACAGGAAACTTTCGTTTATCCGGCACCCAAATATCCGGAATTCTCGCTTAACCGGCAAAAATCATCCTCCGAAAACTCCTCTCAAATAACCGGCAATGTTGCCGAGTCGCAGTCGAGTCTCCGCGAACGCCGAGTGCTCCGAAAAATCCTCTCAAATAACCGGCAATGTTGCCGATCCCGAGTCCGAGTCAGAGTCCGCGAACGCCGATTTAGTCAGTAGGGGTACTTTTCAAAAGTGCCACTATTCGGCCTCCTGGCGCTGTTGTAAGTCCGAAACATTGCAGTAGCATGAGTAGATTCTCCCGTGCTGCTTGGAGTCTCTTTGTTAAAAATAGCCTCGGTAGATATAACTCTCTGTTATCCGGTACTTTCGATAAACCGGCACCACGCCGGTCCCGTCGATGCCGGATAAACGAAAGTTTCCTGTAATGTCATAATTGAAATATAGCTTTCTGTGCCAGCTGGCAGGAGGGCGGGGGTTACAGTAAGTCTACACCCCGGCCAGTATGTAGATGCTATTTCAAAGGGAATTGTCTGTCTTTTATGGGGGTTCCTCAACAAGTATTGCAGATGACATACACTACCTGCATTGATCAATTCAGCAGGTGGTAAAGACTCGCACATTCTGGCAATGCTATTTTCTTCCACGAGTACTAAAAATTGAATCAGGAAACCGAGGAGACAGTCTTCGTGCCCTGGTCATTGTCTGAGGCTGAATCAGACCATTGGCACTTTGGCATCTTATTTGACTCTTAACAGCGCCCGTCTCCGCCCCTGCCTCAGCTCATCTGCTGCTGAAACCCTCATCCATGCCTTTGTTGCCTCTAGACTTGACTATTCCAAAGCTCTCCTGGCCGGCCTCCCATCTTCCATCCTTCATAAACTTGAACTCATCCAAAACTCTGCTGCCCATATCCTAACTTGCACCAAGTCCCGTTCACCCATCACCCCTGTGCTCGCTGATCTACATTGGCTCCCAGTTCGGCAGCACCTCAATTTTGAAGTTCTCATCCTTGTTTTTCAAATTTCTCCATGGCCTCACCCCTCCCTATCTTTGTAACCTCCTCCAGCCCTACAAACCTCCGAGATCTCTGCGCTCCTCCAATTGTGGCCTCTTGAGCATCACCAATTTTAATCGCTCCACCATTAGCGGCCGTGTCTTCAGCTGCCTAGGCCCTAAGCTCTGGAATTCCCTCCCTAAACCTCTCCGCCTCGCTATGTCTATCTCCTCCTTTAAGACGCTCCTTAAAACCTACCTCTATGACCTCTCCTAATATTTCCTTAGGTGCTCGGTGTCAAATATTGTTCGATAACAATTCTGTGAAGCGCCTTGGGACGTTTTACTGCGTTAAAGGCACTATATAAATGCAAGTTGTTGTTCCTGAACTTAGAGAATGCAAGTTGTTGTTGTTGAATCCTACTTGATTGGTAGTTTTACCTTATGGTAAGGGAAGTTTTTTTTTAACCATTCCTTTGTCACAGCTCAGACTTAAAAGGGAAAAGAAATATATAACCCAGGCTTGTAGTTAAAATTATTAATTGTTTTCCTGCCTTCTCGTGCCACTGTATGTTGGGGCACTTCATGATGTTCAGTTTGATTGTAAAGCTTCTCCTCACAGATGTGTGATCCAAGTTACAAAGACTACTGTGGTTTTGGGACTTTTATTGCTTTGAAGAAGTTTTAAGTTGCGGGTGAGAAACCAAGTATTCTTTTCCTATATCAATCTGCTTTGTTTTCGTCCTGATTCTATTAATTTTACTTGGCTTCAGGTCAAGCATGGGAAAGGAAACCTCCTGCTGATTACCACCTACCGCCCTCCCTCAGCTGATGAATCAGTACTCCTCCATGTTGAACACCACTTGGAAGAAGCACTGAGAGTAGCAAGGGCACAGAATGTACTCTGGGTGGGGGACTTCAATGTCCATCACCAAGAGTGGCTCGGTAGCACCACTACTGACCGAGCTGGCTGAGTCCTGAAGGACATAGCTGCCAGTCTGGGCCTGCGACAGGTGGTGAGAGAACCAGCACGAGGGAAAAACCTACTTGACCTCGTCCTCAGCAATCTACCTGTTGCAGATGCATCTGTCCATGACAGCATTGGCAGCACTGACCACCGCCCTGTCACTGTAGAGACGAAGTCCCGTCTTCACACTGAGAACACCCTCCATCATGTTGTGTGGCACTACCACCGTGCTAAATAGGATAGATTCAGAACAGATCTAGCAGCTCAAAACTGGGCATCCATGAGGCGCTGTGGGCCATCAGCAGCAGCAGAATTGTATTCCACCACAATCTGTAACCTCATAGCCCGGCATATCCCTCACTCTACCATTACCACCAAGCCAGGGGTTCAACAAGGAGTGTAGAAGAGCATGCCAGGAGCAGCACCAGGCGTACCTAAAAATGAGGTGCCAACCTGGGGAAGCTACAACACAGGACTACATTCATGCTAAAAAGCGGAAGCAGCATGCTATAGACATAGCGATCCCACAATCAACGGATCAGATCAAAGCTCTGCAGTCCTGCCACATCCAGTCGTAAATGGTGGTGGACCATTAAACAACTAACGGGAGGAGTAGGCTCCAAGAATATCCCCATCCTCAATGACGGTGGAGCCCAGCACGCGAGTGCAAGAGACAAGGCTGAAGCGTTTGCAACCAACTTCAGCCAGAAGTGCCGAGTGGATGATCCATATCGGCCTACTCCCGAGGTCCCCACCATCACAGAAGCCAGTCTTCAGCCAATTCGATTCACTCCACGTGATATCAAGAAACGACTGAGCGCACTGAATACAGCAAAGGCTATGGGCCCCGACAACATCTCGGCTATTGTGCTGAAGACTTGTGCTCCAGAACTAGCCGTGCCTCTAGCCAAGCTGTTCCAGTACAGCTACAACACTGGCATCTATCCGACAATGTAAAAACCTGCCCAGGTATGTCCTGTCCACAAAAAGCAGGACAAATCCAATCCGGCGAATTACCGCCCCATCAGTCTACTCTCAATCATCAGCAAAGTGATGGAAGGTGTCATCGACAGTGCTATCAAGCGGCACTTACTCACCAATAACCTGCTCACTGATGCCCAGTTTGGGTTCTGCCAAGACCACTCGGCTCCTGACCTCATTACAGCCTTGGTCTAAACATGGACAAAGGAGCTGAATTCCAGAGGTGAGGTGAGGGTGACTGCCCTTGACATCAAGGCAGCATTTGACCGAGTCTGGCATCAAGGAGCCCTAGTAAAACTGAAGTCAATGTGAATCAGGGGGAAAACGCTCCACTGGCTGGAGTCATACCTAGCACAAAGGAAGATGGTTGTGGTGGTTGAAGGTCAATCATCACAGCCCCAGGTCATCACTGCAGGAGTTCCTCAGGGCAGTGTCCTAGGCCCAACCATCTTCAGCTGCTTCATCAATGACCTTCCCTCCAACATAAGGTCAGAAATAGGGATATTCGCTGATGACTGCACAGTGTTCAACACCATTCACAACTCCTCAGATAATGAAGCAGTCCATGCCTGCATGCAACAAGACCTGGACGACGTTCAGGCTTGGGCTGATAAGTGGCAGGTAACATTCGCGCCACAGAAGTGCCAGGCAATGACTATCTCCAACAAGCGAGAGTCTAACCACCTCCCCTTGACATTCAATGGCATTACCATCGCCAAATCCCCCACTATCAACATCCTGGGGGTCACCATTAACCAGAAATTTAACTGGACCAGCCACATAAATACTATGGCAACAAGAGCAGGTCAGAGGCTAGGTATTCTGCGGCGAGTGTCACCTCCAGACTCCCCAAAGCCTTTCCACCATCTACAAGGCACAAGTAAGGAGTGTGATGGAATACTCTCCACTTGCCTGGATGAGTGCAGCTCCAACAACACTCAAGAAGCTCGACACTATCCAGGACAAAGCAGCCCGCTTGATTGGCACCCCATCCACCACCTTAAACATTCACTCCCTCCACCACTGGCGTACTGTGGCTGCAGTGTGTACCATCTACAAGATGCACTGCAACAACTCGCCAAGGCTTCTTTGGCAGCACCTCCCAAACCCGCGACCTCTTCCACCTAGAAGGACAAGGGCAGCAGGCGCATGGGAACACCACTACCTCCATCTAAGAAGTTATGCGGCCATGCTGTATACTGTGCTGTGAGAATTGTCTTGCCTTATAAAATACTTTAACGATGAAATCAAAAGACATTTTCAACTTGCCCTCAATCCTAAAAAAGGTTAATTAGTCAGAAGATTCACCATAAGCAGTATAAAACTGCAGAGTATTACTTTGTTCAGCTCTCTACACTATGCACAAATTCAGAAAATGGCCCGTATTTTCCGATCGCAGGCCTCCCGCGGGCGGAGGCCTGCGATCTGGAAAAATCTATGCCCTTACCCGAGGGCTCCCGGGACGCACACGCTTCCGATCCTGGGCCTCTCCAAACTCCAAGTGCGCAGGGCCCACGTATCCCAGGGTGCAGGCAGTTCGCAGCGTCCCTGGGATCACGTGGGCCATGGGGAGCCAATCAAAGAAGGGAATCTCCCTTCATACACTTGACAGGAAGACCTGTCAAATATATGAATGGAGATCACCCCAAAAACATAGTAAAACTTTAAATAATTTTTTTTTAAATCACCTTTTTAAAATGACTTGAAATTACAATAAATGAAATATTTTAAACAAAAGTGTAAATTTTTGAAAAAAATAATTGAATTTTTTTACGGGGCTAAACATAAACTTACCTTTTTTAAAGTATTTTTAAATGATAAATCAGTGAAAAATTTTTTTTTTTTTTACTTTTTTCAACTCTTAGCCTAGTAAAAGCAGGCCTTACGCCTGCTTTTACCAGGCGTAAGAATTGTAAGGGTTTTCAGCGGGCGGAGGGTCTCCAAAAAGCAGAACTATCCGCCCGCAGAGGCCCTTCTCCAGGGCAGCCGGAGGATCGGAAATGCTGGTTTTCAGCGCATGCGCTGTGCATGCCTGAAACCGGCATTTCCGATGTCCCTACGGGTGGGTACACAGCTCGTACGCACCCGTAGGGATCGAAATATCTGGGCCGATGTTCCCCAAAGTACTGGCTCCTTCCACTTGTTGGGTTTATCTGGGTGATGAACAAGGGAAAGTTAAAATAATTCAGAAACATTGGATATTTCAAGGTGGCTTTCAACAAACTAAAAAATATATTACTCCTTCACTTAATTCTGCTGCTGATATTTTAAGCAAAATGATTTAATGGTAATATAATTGAGAGAATGACAGACACTTATGTTTAAATTATAGATAAAAAGTTTTCATGCTAGGAAAATTGTGTTGCTGGATGATGTTTCTGTTTTAATCAGATTAGTTATCTTTAGAAATATGAATTAAATCATACACTCTGATTTGCTGTTTTATAATGTGTAATGTCAACATATTCTATTAAAATAGAATTACTCTTGGGAACTTCTTTGGTGTTAAGCTATTTACTGTTTGGTAAGCTAATCAGACAGTGAATATGGTGGGAAGCTAATAAGGTAGCATACTATAATGTAAGCTAGTGCACTTAGCTATCTCACAGCATGCTTCCTCCCCATTTTGTTTGTATGAGGGGTGTAATCCCTGCTTTGTGAATAAACCCACACAGATAGACGTAAAAGATTCATGGAACTTTTCAAAGAAAAGCAGGGGTATCCTGGTCAATATTTATCCCTCATCGTGACAGCAGATTATGTGGTCCTTAATCTCATTGCTGTTTGTGGGACCTTGCTGTGTGCAAATTGGCTGCTGTATTTCCCTAGATTACAACTGTGGTGAAGCTCTATGGGACATCCTGAGGTTGTGAAAGGAGCTATATAAATAAAAGTTCCTTCTTTCTTCCTTTATTGGGTCGGTTCCCAGAGGACACAGATTTAAGGTGATTGGCAAAAGAACCAGAGGTGACATGAGGAAACATTTTTTACACAGCGAGTTGTTGTGATCTGGAATGCATTACCTGAAAGTGTGGTGGAAGCAGATTCAATGGTAACTTTCAAAAGGGAATTGGATAAATATTTGAAAGGAAAATATTTACAGGGCTGTGTGGAAAGAGCAGGGGAGTGGGACTAATTGGATAGCTCTACCAAAGAGCTGGTGCAGCCACAATGGGACGAATGGCCTCCTTTTGTGCCGTTATATTCTATGGCCTAAAAATCCGGTTACTTTGCGCCCCGTTAGCAACAGGCGCCTGGGCGTGGCGCCGCCAATGCCTCCCGCGAAATTCAGCCATGCGCAGTGCCCCGCTCGCGCCCCGGCTGCGATCTTCGGTAGCGCCCCCTGACTTACCGCCGGACGCTATGTCCGACGGGGTCAGGGGGCCTACCTGTGGCCGGGGTGGCACTAATTAAAGGGAAGGTGCTGGGCAGCCATTTTTGTTGCTGGCCACCTGCCAGCACCTGCCCCCTCTGCCATCCCCGGCCTCCTCTGCAGCCACCCCGTGGAGTGCCGGCTGCGCTCCGTGAGCTCGGCACTTCTCTTGAGTGCTGGGCACTTTTGCCGGCACTCCGATCCCTGGTGGCCCAGCTGGGCCCCGGGTTGCGCTGCGCAAGGCCCCTCCCCTTTAATAAGGGGAGGAAGGCCTGCAGTACCGCGGTGCGGCGTGCCGCAGAGCGTGGCGCTGCTGCACGTAGCGCTGCGATATTCACTTGCAGCGCCCCAAGAGGGAGACGGGGCGCTTCCAGTAGTGCTTCGCCTCCCCCTTGAGGCGCTACCGGTGAATTTCAGGCGCGGGGGCGCTAATTTTTTCGGGGCGCTACTTTTAGCGCTCCAATGAAGTTAGCACCCCAAAGGGGCGCGACCCAATTTTTCCCCCCTATGATTCTAAGAACTGTACCTTAGTCAGGCTGTGAGGAGTCACAACTTGGATACTTGGCAAGCTGTTCCATAAGTTTTGCTAGCTGCAAACATTACATTGGTATATATGTCACTCCCCAAAATGTTGAGCCTAAGTGCAGGTGTCATAGGGCTAACTATGTAATTGTATTTTATTTTTAGTATTTTCTAATAATTTGGAATTGTTGTTACTGCCAGTTGAGTGGGTGGCACCTACTCCTAGAGGCCCAGTGACGTGTATATATTTGTTTTCCAAAGATTCCTTGTGGGGGGGAAGTAGATTCTGTTTTCCCTGGTGCTTTTAGTGGGCTTGTTTTATTAATTACTCACTTGCAAGTTTGCTGGTTGTTTTCTGTATGTAGAAACTGAAGTAGTAACATTATATATCAAGACTTTTACAGGGTTGCTATTCAAAAAGAAGCCCCCCTTTTTTCTTTTTTTCTTCTGCCAATATGTTTGCCACCATGAGGGAATGTGTACTGTGTTATTTGTAGTGAAATCATAAACACAGCTAGAAAGAATAAATTTACCAATTTTCTACAAATTGCAACAACGGAAATCTTCTCTCCACGTGTCCTCTTCTGACATTGACAATGTTCCTCTGTGATCAGCGAGCCGGCACTTCAGTTCAAGTGTGGCGTAGCCCTCCATGTCAACTTTTCCTTCCTGGAGGACAGATCATCTGTGTGGTGCTCCATCCAGTATTCCTCAATCCCCACTGAGAACGAACTAAATTGCTAATAACTAACTAAGACAAGCCAGTTGGTCGGGGAACTTCAGCCTTCTGATTGGCTATCAATTATTCCTACTGATAGAACCATTGAGGCATTCATTTTATTTTTGATGAATGCAATAAAATCTGTATTTTTAAGAAGCTTTTAATACCATGATTGAAACAACAGTTGGAACGACATCGACAACAGAGTAATTCCCAAGGAAGCAGTGAGGTCTGTGAATAATTTTACATTCCATCAAAAAGAAAGGCTTTTGTACAAATTGCTACTTTGATGATAGTGCACAATGTTCAACTCCCTTCATATATCTTGTTTGGAGGCTATAAGCTGTTGAATAAATCTTTTTTATTCAATAGTTTTTTATTTGCATGATTAAGGCATATCTAGGGACTGGCAATACTTCTTTATTTTTATTAGTCTTCAAATCCACCCCAGTAATTGTTGTAAAAGGTTATCTTTCAACAAATTGTGATGGATGTTAGAATCACAGACTCTTACAGCAAGAAGGAGACCATTCGGTCTGTCACGCCTGTGCAGGCTCTTTGAAAGAGCTGTCCAAGTTAGTCCCACACTTCAGTTTATCCCATAAAGAAAGAACCCTGCAACTCTTCACGCACATATCCAATTTCCTTTTAAAAGTTCCTATGGAATCTGATTCCACCACCCTTTCAGGTAGTGCGTTCCAGATCTTAACCCTCTGCGTGAAGAAATTTCTCCTCATTTCCCCTCTAGTTCTTTTGCCAATTACTTTTAAATCTATGACCTCTAGTTACCAACCCAGTTGCCAGAGGAAACAGTGTCTCCCTATTTGCTCTATCAAAACCCCTTATTTTTTTGAATACCTCTATTAGGTCGCCCCTGAACCTTCTCTGCTGTAAGGAGAACAATCCCAGCTTCTCCAATCTCTCCACATAGCTAAACTCCCTCATCCCAGGAATCATCCTGGTAAACCTCCTCGGCACCCTCTCCAGGGCCTTGACATCCTTCCTAAAGTGCGGTGCCCAGAACTGTGCACAATACTCCAGCTGAGGCCCAACCAGCGATTTGTAAAGGTTTAGCATAACTTCCTTGTTTTTGTATTCAACGCCACTATTTACAAAGTCAAGTATCCCATACGCTTTCTCAACTTGCCCGGCCACCTTCAAAGATTTGTGAATATGCACCCCCAGGTCCCTCTGTTCTTTCACATCCCTCAAAATGGTACCATTTAGATTATACTGCCTCTCCATATTGTTTCTCCTGAATTGCATCACTTCACACTTACCCATATTAAATTGTATCTGCCATATGTCTGCCAGTCTGTCTATGTCCTCCCGAAGTCTGCTACTATCATTCTCACTATTTACTATGTTGCCAAGCTTTGTATCATCCGCAAACTTTGAAATTGTACTTCCTATACCCTAGTCCAGGTCATTTACATGTAACAAGAAGAGCAATGGTCCTAATACCGACCCCTGGGGGACCCCACTGCATACTGTTCTCCAGTCAGAAAAACATCCGTTCATGTTATTAAAGTTTCTACCAATCTGATTCACTGACACTGTGAGAACCTCTGCATTTAATAACCAGACTACTATAAGGCTGATATTGTAGTATCATAGAATGGTTTCAGCACAGAAGGAGGCCATTCGGCCCGTCGAGCCCGTACCGGCTCTCTGCAAGAGCAAATTGTAATTTAGTTGATATGGATGAGGGGAACAATCAACAGGCATTCAACGATTGACTCAGCTTGGCAGGAGCTAGTCAGCCCTGGCTCAGTTGGTAGCACACTCGCCTCTGAGTCAGGAGGTTGTGGGTTCAAGTCCCACTCCAGGGACTTGAGCACATAAAGCTAGGCTGACTCTCCAGTGCAGTGCTGAGGGAGTGCTGCACTGTCGGAGGTGCCGTCTTTCAGATGAGATGTAAAAGATCCCATGGCACTATTTTGAAAAAGAGCAGGGGAGTTATCCCCGGTGTCCTGGCCAATAGTTATCCCTCAACCAACATAACAAAAACAGATTATCTGGTCATTATCACATTGTTGTTTGTGGGACCTTGCTGTGCGCAAATTGGCTGCCATGTTTCCTACATTACAACAGTGACTCCACTTCAAAAAGTACTTCATTGGCTGTAAAGCGCTTTGAGATGTCCGGTGGTCGTGAAAGGTGCTATATAAATGCAAGTCTTTCTTTTTCTTTTCAACTATCAGCCAAGGTTGCCACATCTGAAAGCTGTCAAATGACCTTGCTAAAAGGTGCACTGATGAGGGTGTCAGCTGGGGATAGGAGTAAGCTTGTCTGGGATCTCACACGCAGTTGAAGAATAACCACTAGGATGAGATAAGGAGGACAATTGGCCTCCATGTGACCATATACCGGCAGGCCAGCACCTTCAGGAGAGGAGCGTGGAAAACAGGAAATGCGAAAAAGGCACTGAAGTAATAAACAGTGATACTGCAGTCCATTCTGTGAAACCAGAGGAAAATATTAATAACAACCGCTTCAAAACTACCAGAGTTGTGGGATTGCCAGTGCAGGAACTAATTGAGATGTTCAAAAGATGAAGATGCTGCCTGTTTTACTACAGCCCAGGGGTGTTCCAGACAGCTCTGAAGTGCAGCTATTACTTAAGATGAAACTGAGTGAGTTGAGGATTTTTATCAACTTTATTGCAGAGATCAATGCACAAACTGCAACAAGGCGAGTTTAGAGAAGGAAAGCACCTGTTGAAGTACAGAATGAAATGTTAGATCCAAAGTCAGGACATCTGAATTTAAATTGAATAAATTACAGACTATATAAGCTGAGGAAATGGAGAGAAGCTGATTGAAAAATCCAGTTAGATTAACCGGTGGAGCTGAAGCAGAAACATTCAGCCAGATAACGTAGATCGTCAGGTAAAACAGAAGCTTGCGTAGCAAAAGACGAAAGAATATTATCAAGAAGCCGAGAGATATCGTTTGCGCCAGCTCAGTGGACAGGCACCTTAGTGTAAACAATGGGATGGGTTTGAGACCACGGTTCTGATCCATGCTTTTCTTAATTTTACCTGCGCACTAGGAAGAGGTACTGAGCAGAGGCTCAGCATTTTTTTTCACAGGCAGAGAGAACAGTATTTGGAGCATGACTTATCCAGTGTTGCCTTTTCATTCCTACAAACACCCAATTACACAGCTGGATTGGCAAATATCTCCTGCCCACACTCTAGTATGGGAACTGATGTGCGACACAGGTATCGGAGAGTTTTGGGGAATTAAAAAGAAAAAGTAAAAGATTTACCCTCCCCATTTCCTGAAAGCAATGACTCATGCTGGAGTACCTTTCATAGAATCATAGAATAGTACAGCACAGAAGGAGGCCATTCGGCCCATCGAGTCTGTGCCGACTCTTTCGAAGAGCAATCCAGTCAGTCCCACTCCCCGCTCTTTCCCCATATCCCGGCAATGCATTTCTCCTTCAAGTATTTATCCAATTCCCTTTTGAAGGCTACTATTGAACCTGTATCCTCCACCCTGTCAGGCAGTGCATTCCAAATCCTAACCACTCGTTGCGTAAAAAAGTTTTCCCTCATGTCGCCTCTGGTTCTTTTGCCAATCACCTTAAATCTGTGCCCTCTGTGGACTGTGGCCTTTCTCCTTTGATCAGACGTAACATGGAACCAAAAGTTACGAGGTCCGAGCAACTCTACTGTATCTTGGCTAAATGGCCGTTATTAATGGGGGAGCTGACCAGTGAATCTTAGCAGGCCATTCAACCATGGGGTATCACAGCCATCCCCAATTTTGTCCTCACCTGATGGTCACACACACACACCTTTTCCAACAGAGCTGACTGGACAACACTCAGGAGTGGTAAATCGGCTGATTTTATCCCCCTCTTCTCTCTAACCCCGGGGTGCTAATACCAATTGTAGCACCCCTTACTGGTGTCCTTGCTGAACTCAGTAAGGACAGGGTCAAACCTGGAATGCTGCTGGTTAGTCTTGCTCAGTTCCACACCAGGCAGCACACATATTGCTTCAATGTATGTACTTCTGATAACTGAATACATACCATATTCACCCATTTCATCAGCAATTGCGCCTATTCCCATTCATATTTGGACTATATTCAGCACAGTCCATTTGGTCTCTGTTATCATTTTAAAAATGTTACAGTTTAAGACGCACAGTAGCAGAGAATAGCTGAAGCTACAAACCTATAGAGCTGCTTAAGGAGTTCCAGTTACAATGACTGACTGTGGCCATTTAGCCAAGAATTATTGGATCTCTGTATTAAGAGAGGTAAGCTAGTAGTTTGAGCGATTGGCTGCACAATACCTTTAGCAATGCAATGAATAATTATATGATCTTCTAACTAATTGGCAAAACATACTTAAGATGTGTGTGTGCTTTGTATTTTCACTTGTAAGACCAGTTTATGTGTCTTCTGTGCTCTGTGATGAGGTCTGGAAGATGTAAAGGAAAGAAAAAGACTTGCATTTCACGACCACCAGATGTCCCAAAGCGCTTTACAGCCAATGAAGTACTTTTTGAAGTGTAGGGCTGGATTTTGCCAATGGGGAGCTTTTGGAGGCGGGACTCCCACTTGTTGGGTTTCAGTCCCACCTCCATCAACTTCTGGCCAACCCACGCTATTTTCCCTTGATTGACCTTGTTAAGCCCGCCCAGCGGGCTTAGCAGGCCAATTAAGGGAAAGCTGGTTACAGAGAACGACAGCGTATGACATTTCATTTGTCAAAAATTTTTGACAGATGAATTGTCATCGTTTTGACAGCTCTGTGAAGCTGTCAAACACTGATATTCTCTGTTGTTTGATGAGTTCTTGAATTCAAGACTCATCAAAGCTCTTTCTTTTGCAGAAATTAGATGGTTGTTGCATTGGAGAATGCAACGGCCATCTGTCATCTCTGCCGCGGAGGTGCGAGACTCTCCGCATACCCACCGACTGAAGCCTGCAGGAAGAAACAAAGGTAAGTAAACTTTTTTTAACACTTTCCACTTACCTCACATACTCACCTCTCCACACTTGCACCCATCACTTACCTTCACAGCGCACTTTTGCACCCCTCTCACCCCCGCAGATCCACTACTTGCCTCGGTGACCCTGGCGGGGTTGACAGCCTTCGGGAAGCCTGCACTTGTGTGGGCAAAATGGGGATAATCCTCTTATCTGCCTGTTAACTACTTGTTAACTGGCAGTTAAGTGGCTGTAATCCCCTTCCCGCCTCCAAGGATACGGGACCCGGCGCGGGACGGCTACCCGCCTCCTGGCAAGATGGCATGGAGGCGGGTTGGGCACCCGCCCCCAAATTCTGCCATTTTCCCGGCAGTCCCGCCTCCATACCTGCCTCCCCAGGGCTGGCAAGATCACACCCGCAGTCACTGTTGTAATGTAGGAAACGCGGCAGCCAATTTGCACACAGCAAGCTCCCACAAACGGCAATGTGACAATGACCAGATAATCTGTTTTTAGATGTTGACTGAGGGATAAATATTGGCCAGGACACCGGGGATAACTCTCCTGCTCTTCTTCGAAATAGTGCCTTAGGATCTTTTACGTCCACCTGAGAAAGCAGACAGGGACTCGGTTTAACGTCTCATCCGAAAGACATCGGGAAGTGTGCACGGTATGTTTTCAATTTATATATTGAATACTGATGATAGATGCAAATTTTAATTTGATAACATGTGGCACTTGCTATTACACAAACAATAAGCTGTATTGATATTTTCATGTATATCTGCATTCTGTAGTTAATTCTGTCCAGTTGAAAGGTGTCTTGGTAAAAGACACAACAATGTCAAAATGAATTGGACAATGCAATCAAAAGGCTGCACTACAATGCATCTTACAGCAATGACCCAGTTTTCTGTCCTGGTTTTCCACGATATTCACCTGCATTAATCACCTCTTTTCAGGTATTTTAATATAGATGTCCTATTTATACCAAGTTAACAAGTCTACCTTTCAAAATATTCAAATTAGCTTCAGTCGGGGCAGCACATTTAAATAAAGTCTTGCAAAGTTGAGCAATTATTATAATGTCTGCCTTAATTTTTCTCTTTGATTGGCTCATTATGCAATTAATTCCTTATGTCGAGACAATGAGTATTGAGTCTCTGGCTGACAGTGCCCCAGATCCAATGTTCAATATGTATATTGACTGAAACTGGATTTTCTCTGCTAAATTGGGTAAGATTTATACCAGTTGGGTTCAGTTTAGGCCTGGTTGTTAAATACCAATAGCAATGACCAAAAGAAATGGTGCAGGACACAATCTTATTCCCAAAATGTATTGCATTTCTTGGCTCCCTCATTTTCAGTTTCTAGTTAAAAGTGACCATTTATCAGCCAACTAACAATCAATGTGACGATTCTAGTTATACTGTCTCCAGCTCCAAAATTTTTTCTTGTCCATTTTCTGCTCTCCCATCCTTAAGTCATTGACTCCTTGTCCCACGGGCATTGGATGCCCGCCAGTAGCTTGCCCAAGTGGCAATTATTCATTTGCTAGCCTGGGCAGTGATTGTCGGCAGGCTATTTGACCACAGTCAAGTCCAACCCTATCCTCACCCCAGTGTCCGTATGCACACACACCCAGTGGGGCCGATGGATTGCAACCTAGCTTATTCCTTCCTCCCTAATCCAATGGCGCTGAGGGAAATTTTATCATCCCTACCACTGAGATCAGCTGAATCAGCACAGGATTTGTACCAGTAATGTTCCTGGTCAGTACAGCTCAGCCACTCATTAGATACAGTCACTGGGCTGTTAGAGAAGTGTGGCTACTGCTGCATAAGAGAATAACAGTGGGAGGAACGTCAAGCCCTGTTTCCTATGTTACAACAGTGACTACACTTCAAAAGTACTTCATTGGCTGTAAAGCGCTTTGGGACGTCCGGTGGTCATGGAAGGCGCTATACAAAGTCTTTCCTTTTTCTTTTTGATGTGGAGATGTTGGACCCCCTGGGACACATCTCATTGTCTTGGCTGTGCTCTTAGTGTGTCTTTGATGTAGGGAAAGATTTGAATAGATTTTGTCTGTGTTTATATTGTGAATTCTGGGAGATTCTCTCACTGCTACCCTACCTGAGGAAGGAGCGAACCGCTCCGAAAGCTTGTAAAATTAAATAAATCTGTTGGACTATAACCTGGTGTTGTGCGACTTCTCATCTTTTTCTTTTTAACAAAGCTATGGATTCTCAGGGGTAACATGCTTCAAGTCTGTTGCCTGTACAAAATCCCATTGATGGTGCTGTGTTCGAAAGAGAATAGTACAGACCAGATTTACATTTTACAAGATGCATATTTGTTTATTGATCCAATAGAACAGACACATAAAGAATCATCAATTTAAATCAGACACAAAAAAGAAATATTTTGTTAATAATGTGGATGGCTGCGGCCCTTTCTTGCAGTTAAAAACATCAGTAGGTCACACACCATAAAACTACTGGCTTGAAAAATGAACCGATGCATTCTTTTGTACATTGTTTTTATATAATAGTAGCCAATTGAATTAAATCGCAATCTCAGGTGTTTGAATCTTGTGATGCGATAGGTGCACCATATGCACCTATTTAATGTATGGGTTTTTAAAATGTAATTGTTTATTTATTTTACATTTGTGCTGTATGAATTTTCGTCCTTTCAGACTACAGTTATATCTGCAGCTGACTATAGACAGCTGTATAAATATTGTCAAAGCTCTGTTTTTAACCATGTTGCAGTTAAATATGAGTTCTTATTTTTTAACACTCAGATTTTTTTGAGTTAAATCTAGATGAACCAAATGAATGAAATTAACAGTACACTTATACCACAGAGCCCCGATTCATTGCCAGCACACCATTATGACTTCCCTATTTTTTTGAATGCAAGCAAATTTCAAAAATACATTTAATATGAACATGTATCATCCAATTCTATTAGTTCGTACTTGGGCATGGTACCTGTGCATCATCTGAGGCATTATACATTAATGACATTCATAATCACTGTCTGATTTGGATTCCGGTGTCATTGTGAAAGTTAACTGAAAAGTTTCCACATGAAGAGATTAAAATACCGAACAGCTTTGACAAATTATGCAAAGAGATTTGTTTAAGTGGAGGTTTTGCATCAGTGTTTATGGTTGGTAAATTCCAAGGAGCTTAAGCACAAATTTTGAGTTACTGGCTATTTAGCCAAAAATGTCCTTCCTGATGGTACGGTGTAGGGGACATTCAGATGGTTTTAGACTTGTACTATTTTATTTGCGCCTTCGACCATAGTACTGGATTCTTTCCCATTCAGGTGGTGCCTCTGGAAAAAGAGTGAAAAGACCCAGTGTATTACCAGACTGTCAGTATATCAGATTAGTCAGTGCATCACCAGACTGTTTGTGTAACATCTTCAAACATGTAAAACTGGAAGACTTTCCTCACAAATGCACAAATAAAAATATCACTTTTTTTCCAAAAATGTTTTTTTTCCTTTTGGTGTCCTCCTCATTGTATCAGTTTACACCTGTGCCATTTTCCCTCAGCTAACAGAACAGGTCATGGACATTTGCAGAGATTCTAAAGCTAATTTTACTCGTACACATTGGCCAGAAAGAGGTGTCCATCAAGTAAGATGGGGACTCCATTGCTTTTCCCTACAATACAATAACTCCTGAGGAATTGGACAGTGCAATGGATTAGACACTGGCCTTTCATCTCTGGGACTTGGCCTCAAATCCAGACCACATGGATGTAATGAAAGTATCCGCTGTCTGAAATGAGTTTGGACAATTTAGTTCCTAATTGGCAGCAGCCTATGTGACAATGAGTAGCAATGTCACTCAGAGAGGCTTTGGAATGTTTGATGTGGCAAATGCAAAAAGTACATCACTGGCGCTGTAGGGGGAGCTCCTCTGAGGTTGTGGAAGAGTATAGGGTGCTTTACTGACATCTGGCTGTGGTATACTTGATCTTTGTGTAATATTTCCTCTTGTATGTAACCAAGCCCTTTTTATGAGTGCTTTGCTACTCAAATCATTCCTTTCCCATATATCCAGTAAAAGGGAACATTTTCAGTGAAGCACGCTCTTCCTTTCGCACAAAACAGATTGAAGCAGTACACCAGCAACCTTTTATATTGAGTCTCTTGTGTTTGACAGCTCTAAGAATTGTATGTAAAATTAGTTTGGATTGTCTCGACCTAGTTCTTAGTTGGTAAAGCATAAAATAGTCACATTGTGGCACGATTGATATTCTCATTCATAGAGGCTGCAAGGATGGCTGGTGAAAGAAATCGAAAAGAACAACTGGTTGTAGGGAGGAGAAGCTGGACTTATTCTTTTCATGTTCAGGCATATTGTGGGAGCAGACTAAAGACAGCTATACTGTCCATCTGACCAGTTCTTTACCTGCACTCAACGCAAAAAGTGGAAATGTGCTCCATTAATGGGCCCCAAAAATGAGCCAAAAATTATTAAAATGCGGCAATTCATGTTAATGCAGATGCTCAAATTAATTTGTTGGAAAGTGTTTGAAGATGAAAATCTGCAGAAACAAATTAGCGCTGAAAATAATAAATTCAAGTTGATTTGAGTGACTATAGCCTGCTGTGTACCCACACCATTAGAGAGGAGGGAGAAGGAACATGATGAGTTTCGAAGGTGAGCAACATACCAGCACTTGAAGACCGTCGTCCCATAAGTCCTACGAACATCTCTCCCTTTTGTCCTATGTTTAAAAATGAGAAAAAATATCAAGAATAGTAATTATAGACACGTCAACCTATTTATGCTGTTGTCCTTCACCTAGTTGCGTACGCGTTGTGAAAGAGCTAACTATTGTATATCACTTTCTTTTTGGGTTCCTCAAAGTTAGGGATGTTAATGCTGGGGAATGTTTCTGTCCCAACAATGCTCCTTCACCCAATTTCAGAACAGTAGCTCCCACTGCAGCTTTTCTGAATTTTCTGTCCCATTCTTCTCCTGTGAAATATTCTTGATAATCTTCAATCCCGTCAACTGTTACTTTTTTTTATTCGTTCATGGGATGTGGGCATCGCTGGCAAGGCCAGCATTTATTGCCCATCCCTACTTGCCCTTGAGAAGGTGGTGGTGAGCGGCCTTCTTGAACCGCTGCAGTCCGTGTGGTGATACTTCTTTGTAGCGCTTTGGTACAACTGAGTGGCTTGGTTGGCCATTTCAGAGGGCAGTTAAGAGTCAACCACATTGCTGTGGGTCTGGAGTCACATATAGGCCAGACCAGGTGAGGATGGCAGATTTCCTTCCCTAAAGGACATTAGTGAACCAGATGGGTTTTTTACGACAATCCGGTAGTTTCATGGTCACCATTACTGATACTAGCTTTTTATTCCAGATTTATTTAATTAACTGAATTTAAATTCCCCAGCTGCAGTGGTGGGATTTCAACGCATGTCTCTGGATCATTAGTCGAGGCCTCTGGATTACTAGTCCAGTAACATAACCACTGTGCTACCGTACACGATAATTATAATTAATATCACATTTGAAGAAAATCTGGATCACAATATTCATCAAATTTCACCCATTTCATTTTTGTTGTTGCTAAAATTCCCTCTAGATGATCACCAGTCACACGCACTCTTGTTTATATGCCATAGTGAAGCACTTAGAAAACATACTCTGATATCTATGATGGAATTCATTCTCTTTAAAGGTTGCCAAATGTGCGTGGCATTGATTTAAAATAATAAATCTGTAATTTAAAGGCATTTAGTGTTGAGTAGACTTCTTTATAATAGGAGTGTCTTTGTTGTTTACTACGAGCCTGTTCTCAAAAACAGAGCTAATAAATATTTTAACTAGCAATCAAATTATGGCTGTCATGCATTAGTTAGCAATGAGCGATTGATAACTACTTACTGCCTTTTGGAATACTATTGCTTTGGATTAATTTTTAATTATATAGACTATGATTGCCTGTATGCAATAAACCCTTAAGCACTTTATGGCATAAATAACCACTGCACTAATATTAAAAAAGGGGGACAATTAATGTTGCGCTTATATTACTGGACTGCTCCAAGTAGAAGATGTTCTGTAATGGGGTTGGCTCCGGGTGCTGTAGAAGTCACACCATGTCACCTGTAGTAATAGAAAGACAACTCCAGATGTGACTCACAACAGTGTGGAATATATTTAAGGTGGAGATAGACAGATTTTTGAAAGGTAAGGGAGTCGAGGGTTATGGGGAGCGGGCAGGGAAGTGGAGTTGAGGCCAAGATCAGATCAGCCATGATCTTATTGAATGGCGGGGCAGGCTCGAGGGGCCAAATGACCTACTCCTGCTCCTACTTCTCATGTTCTTATGTAACATTATTTTCCAGCCTAGGATATTTCCGGATGCCTGGGAAACAGCTGTGTCGGCCATTGTTGAGAAAATTGCATTGCTGGCCAGCACGGGAGGCTAGGTGCTCAGCAGTTAGATTGCTGCCCTGTCACTGTTGCCTCCAGAGGTGCAAAGGGAAAACAATTCTTCAGGTAGATCTCAGCAACCTCTGGGGGTAGCAGTGCCACATGTGCTTTACAGCATTGCCCCCAAAGTCAGGGTTGTTGGGAGCAGCAGTGCTTTAAGAGAAATGCACCACAAAAGGAGGCTCACACTGTTCAGTTCATAGCTGAGTATTTCATTTTATATATGTGCTGGCTCGCACTCCACTTTTGTCAAAACTTCATACTTCCAATGCAATATTTCCATCTCTGTCAGTTTTAATGGAAACTGAAACAGAATATTTGAAAAGTGTTTTGCTAATATTTGCTTAACACACTTTCTATTATAATCATGAAAACAGTCGTGAATAAATTTATATTTTTACTAAAATTTCATTGTTGTGTTTGGATTTCTTTACTACAGTGGATTCCTATTGCATGCACAAATGGTGCACATAACAGGACTGACAATAGCACCACTCACTCAATGGCAGATTCATAATGTGTTTGTGGGTCTCTTTTGCATTCTTAATCACAGTGCCAGACGGCAGCACATGTTCCCATTTCAAGCACCCAGTGCCAGCATCAAGTACTTCCAGGTCAAGCATATGTAGATGCAAAGATTAGTTCGCAGTGTTCTTCCCCAACAATCTGCCTCGACCCCAACCTGAGAATGCAGCCTGAGCTGTACCATTGTTCCATTTGCAATTCCCACAACCTTCTCTGAATGTGATTGCCAATTAATGCTGAATTATGGGCAGTTGTATGCTGTTGGCGTAAAGATTGGAAAAAGCAATAAAGACTGCCTGATCACATTTCAATTGGGATCCTTGCAGTACACAGTGAGAAGCAATTTTCATTCCATTGGACTCGGGCTGGATTCAAACCCTGCTCCCACAGGTGGAAGGACAGAATGACAACATATTTTTCCCAATGCTGTTCTTTATTCAAATACTAAAAGATTTGAGACCAAACTGGGATCACTGACACTTCCTCCATTTAAACCCAGGAACTCAACAGGTGGGGAACCACAGCTGTGGACCCATGTCCTGCTATTCCCATGGCACATCACATTATAACTTCAATGTGCTGTGCCATTGCACCACTCTCAAACACAATTTGCTTTAAATAAAAAATATCCACACATTTAGAGCACTTGCTTAAATTGTCACGGTCCAACAGATAAGAACGCATAAAATGAGAGACGATCATTCAGCCTAACAAGCCCATTCCTTCCACAGGCAATGTACAACTCACTCTACCATGGACCCCATCTAATGTCCTCTAGTTCGCTTTCACAGTGCATGTCAAATAGCTTACTTACATCTACATCAACTATGCATTTTAGCATTTTTAATCATCTCTGAATGGGATGCAAGCAATCTATTTGTGTCTTTCATTTCTAATTCACAGACAATTCAATCACATTTAAGCTGCTTTTATGCTGGGTCTTCCCAGTGGCTAACCTTAGCAAGTCTGTCAAGTTTACCCTGGGATGGCCACTGGCTGCACAAGACCTGCTCTTTGGGATCAGGTGGTACCAACACCCCATTGAAACCCATATCAAAAATAGCTTTAGTATGCAGCTAGTAAGCGGAGTCTCTGAGGTTGAGGCGGCTCCAGGTTGACACGATTAAATATATTTATGAATATGGCTTGGTGAGGCATTTCATTAGGACAGCACTGAAGAAGCTTTGTATACCAATTGGTTATGTCTTACTTATACTGGGTACAAATTGGAAAACAATTCATTTTTCCAACAGTGTGCACTGAACTAATGCTATCTATTCAAATTCAGAAGATTTGAATCTGAAGTGGTAGTAGTACAGTACACTGTGTAAAATCAAACAATTATATTATTTTAGCTTTTTTATATTGGATTAGTAGGTTGACATTGCTGTCCTAATGAAATGCTTCACGCTTAACAACGAGAATATCCTCACTGTGCCAGTGTGACGTATTCGGTTTCATGCATCGTATCACTACAGGTTCACTCAGCGAGACTGCGGAATTAAGCTACATTTTAAGTTGGGTTTGTGTAGTTGGCTAGTGTCTTTTATAAATTGAGTTGAAACAACCCAAACTCATTTTTTGGTTCCCTCTCCTCAGGTACAATTAACTGGCCTTTCATAACTGCCATCATTAACCTCACTCAAAAAATCCACTGTTGTTTCTGCAAACTACCACTCAATCTCCAACCTCCCCTTCCTCTTGAATGTTCTTGAACATGTTGTCACCTCCCAAATCCATGCCCATCTCTTCTGCAATTCCCAGTTTGAATCTCTCCAATCAAGGTTCCACCCCAACCACAGCACTGAAATGGTTCTAACCAAAGTCATGAACAACATTCTTTGTTACTGCAACAGTGGTGCATTATTCCACCTCATGCTCCTGAACCTCTCTGAAGCCTTTGACACGATCGACCACGCCGTCCTCCTTCAACGCCTCTCCTTCATTGTCCAGCTCAGTGGGACTGCCCTCGCTTGGTTCCACTCTTACCTATCCAATTGTAGCCGGAACATTTCCAGCAATGGCTTCTCTTCCCGTTCCCACACTATTATCCCTTGAGAACCCCAAGGATCTATCCTTTGCCTCTTCTTCTTTCTCATCTACATGCTGTCCCTTGGCAACATCACGTGCAGATGTGGGATCAGCTTCCACACCTATGCTGATGATAACCAGCGACACCTCTTTCAACCCCTCCACTACCTCTATGTTGTCAGAATGCTTGTCTGACATCCAGTCTTGGATAAGCCACAAATTCCTATTTGACCCGGAGCTGAGCTTCCAAATCCATATCATCTCCATCACAAACATTGTCTACTTAACACCTCTGTAACCTTGCCCAACTGCACGCCAACTCCAGCTACCTGCCACTGAAACCCTCATCCATGCTTTTGTCACCTCCAGATGGACTCTTCCAATCCTCTCTAAATCTCCACCTTCTGTAAACTTCAACTCATCCAAAACTCTGCTCCCCTTAACCTATCCTGCATCAAGTCCCAGTCGCTCAGCACCCCTGACATCACTGACCTACATTGACTCCAAAACCCCACTGCCTCAGATTTAAATTTCTGATCCTCGTGTTTAATTCCCTTCATGACTTCTCCCCTTCCTATCTCTGCAATTTCCTCCAGACCTACAACCCCTCCACCGAACTCTGCATGCCCAATATGCTATAAGCAGAGTAACCTGAATGACCATCAGAGCAGAAGTTGATATAAAAAAATGACAAAGTATATTGTTGAAGAATATGCTAGTATTCATGGATCTCAAAAACGTACAGTGGCACAAGTACGATTGACATACAGCACCTGTACAACACATGTGGGACACTTGTACCTGTATCCAATTTGAACTGATCTGTATTAAATTTTCATTGAATTTCTTTGGTGTGGGAAATCCAACCAAAGTTAACCAGATCAGTGCCTGATTTATGCAAAGCTGCTCCAAATTGGAAACATTTGAGATTGAATTAACTATCTGAATTGTCTGTCTTCAGATTTGTTATTTCAATGTGGTGCTTAGCTAATTCCTACTTGCAGCCCTTAATGAAGGAACAAATACATAGGCAGAAGAACGCAATTATTTAGATGGACTTACTTTTACGGCCAACGATACCTGCTTGTGTTGGACCTGAAACATAAAAATAAATGGTAAATACAAAGAAAATTGAATGAATACCAGTCTTAATTGCTTATGTTCCATTTGTTTCACCCCTTACTTCTGCTCTTAAAGGTAGTGGCTTATGTTAAGAACATAAGAAATAGGAGCAGGAGCAGGCATTCAGCCCCTCGAGCCTGCTCCGCCATTTAATGAGATCATGGCTGATCTGATCTTGGCCTCAACTCCACTTTCCTGCCCGCTCCCCATAACCCTTGACTCCCCTGTTGCTCAAAAATCTGTCTATCTCAGCCTTGAATATATTCAATGACTCAGCTTCCACAGCTCTCTGGGGTAAAGAATTCCAAAGATAGTTCTGGTAACTCATCCAAGTGTCCATTCCTCAGGCATGAGCCTGGATAGTGAGTGCCAGTGGGCTATTCAGCAATGAAAGGAATCAAAGCCAAGTCTAATCCTACTCTGGCCAGTCATCAACATATACATTTTGCATTGGGGTCTCTGAACAGTTTTCTGAAACACAGGTGAGGACCAACTGTATCAGTTACACACCACATGGTGCATTCATCCAGTGCAATCATCAGAGGAGCTTTACCCTATTTTCATCCATCCTCTCTCCTATTAATCTCTTAGGCATTGCAAATAAGAATACACACACATTTTTATTGCGTAAAATGTTATGTTTTTGAGTGGAATAAGCCTTTACTTTAGATTTTCTTTCAGTGCAAAAGTCCTTTCTCCAATTAAAAATTACTAATGTTATAACGTCAGAGAATCAGCAATGATTTGAGCTGACTGGTATCCTTTTTAACATATTTAACTGGATTAAGACTTCAAACATTATAGTTTCTTAAAAGTACTGTTCAGATTTCTTTGAAAAACATTTATAAAAATAACAGCAAGAAGTTCAAAACGGTGTAGAACTAATGTATCTTGTAAAAAAAATGTTAAAATAGCAATTTGACTTTTTTTAAAATTGAACACTGGATGCTAATTAGTTAAAGCTACTTTTTTATAATTTATTAATGCAGTGTTAGGTCTTGTGAGAAACACAACACGTTGAACAACTATCACCTGCCATATTGGTCATTTGAACTTCCTGGTCATCTGTAGCAGCAAATTGTACATTTAGCAACTTAACACATCTTTCAGACTTTGTGCTACATGGGAACAATGTAGCGAATGCTGTTTAGAGCGAAGTAAATCTAAAACATCCCTATTGAAGTTTACGGTCTGCAAATTCAATTGGGGTGGAAGGGAAAAGAGAAATATTAAACACAATACTTCAGAGAGATATTAAATCTCCATTAGCCGCTAATGGAAACCTCTCAAGAAAGAATGTAAATTAATTGTTGTCAGTACAGGACCTTTTAACTGTGCCGGATCGGAAAGATTAATGTCAATCTTTGAAAATAGGCTTGAAATCCATTTAGGTCTGAGGGTATATATAATATTACAGTGTAAATCAAAGACAGATTTAAATACAAAAAAAAATCAGGCATAATCATTGACTATAGTGATTATGCAGAGTCAAAACCAGGATTGGTACTGGAGATATCAGCCAATATGGTGATAATGCTCTTGATCTAAATGTTGAAACCCTGAGAAAAATCAACCAAATTTCACCAAGGAATAAATTGATGTTATGATTGTTTTAATCTTATCCAAACAAATCATAAGCAAGCTTTACTATACAGTGGAGTTACTATATGGAATCATTTATGTCAGTCAAAAAAGTTGCATATAGCTATACTTTAAAGGAATGAAGACGCAAGAAAAACCTGTTTACAAGAGCAGTTAAACAGACATTATCAAAATGTTTTGAACCTTTATAACTTAGACACAAGTATCTAAACACAGACTTAGACTTTTCACAATTTTATATTCCAAAGGCGGGAGAATATTGAACAGATGTTATGAAGATTCCACTAGTTTTGAAAAGCAGTTTTTATTGTCTCTTACCAAAAGACAAAGATATGCACTATTCAAGATACAATCTCTTATAAAAGGATGGAGACAACATTATGAGGTACATGATCTCACCAATGGGTGGAGACACATACTATCTATGGTAGATAAAGTCCCTTACCAAAGGACAGGGACACACACTATGGCAAGTACAGTCACTTATCAAAGGATAAGGAAACACTACAGTAAATAAAGTCCTTTACCAGGAGACAGGGACACAGAGTATGGCAGGGACAGTCTCTTACCAGAAGAACGTTTACCCATTAAACCATAGAACTTATCAAATTTTGCTCTTTTTACCAGGCGGGCAAACTGCTGGATAAGTTTGTTGTCTTCTGGCATATCATCCTAAAGATAGAAAAGAAGTTAAATGGCATTTATTTTTTCAAATATTTTAGACAAAGTAGAGTTTTCTTGACAGATCTCATTTGGATGAACATTTGAGTGCAGTGGAGGAGTAAATGGTTTGAAGTGTAAGATGGGAGCAAAACAAATCTGATGGATTGACTGATGGATCAGGTACAAGAAAAAATGATGTCACTTAAAACAGTTTCCTTGTCTTACATGATTTCAATAGAGAATTCTTGAATTAAATACCATTTAGTAGATTACTGCTTCAAAATTTGGCTTAATATATTGAACAGTCACCTAACCCTAATGCAGTGAAAGGGAGTCAATTGAGGTGTTACAAAAATAAATGTATAGATTTCTGATACACAGGGGAGAGACCTGGGCTTGAGGGAGATGGAAATAAACGCTGGGTGGGTCCAGCCTGGCCTCAGGCACAGGCGGTAATACCGGGCATTCGAAGTGTGACTAGACTGTTGTTGGCAAAAAATCTATCAAGCCTTTGTGTTTCCGTCTAATTATTTATCTTCCTATTTCTCCCCTCCCTTCTCAAATTAAATGATCTGCCCTGCGCCCTCCCATTGGGTTTGTCTATTGAACTCACTGATTTGGAACAGGAGAAATACTCAATGATACTGTCTAACCCTAGGGTAATCCACTTTTGAAACGATATTAAATTACTATTTAAGGAACTGAAAATAAGTCGATGCTCGGTTTTGCTCATTGACTTTTAGTCTTGTTAATTGTAAAATACTCAGATCAGGGAAACGGGTGCGGGGGGCGAGATAGGAGAAGACTGCCACAAACAGGCGACGGGACATCACGCACCTTCGGCTATTCACTGTGACCTGATTTAGACAAGACTTCAAGCACTCCTGCTATACACAAATTATAAATATTATAATAAATACGTAAAATGTAAAAAAAAAGGGCGTGGTGGGGTGGAGGGAGGAGACGATCGGGAGATATGAAGATACAGGAAAAAAAAAATTCTTAACATAGTTGGAGTTCCGAGTTTGTAAACCTGTGAGACAGGACGGTGCACCGCAGGACTGCAATGTGCCGAATACAAGGTGACATCGATAGCTAGAACTTGACTTTAAAGTGAGTATGGACTGATGAGAATTGGGAGATCATTTCAAAGCCAAACCTTTGGGGGACTGGAATGGCGAGGTCGGGTTCCCGTGCACTAGGTAAAATTGGATACTAATTCTTTCAATTCATACCTTACACATTTTTTAATGTAATTTAATATTTTGCATCAACCCCGATCAAGCTTTTACCGATCTTCAATCTCCTCCCCTGACCGTTCCCATCCCCTGCTCATTCCATCATTATCCCATCTATCCTGAACTCACCTTCCCGTTATAATTACAACTTGTACATCTTTTCCCTACGCTCTTCCCGATTCCCCCCCACCCCTTTCTCCAGCTATTTAACTGACGGGGTTTGGGGAGTTTCAATTTCGATTGGTTGCACCGTGCGATCTTCCACCAGAATAACCTGTTAAAAAAAAAAAGCCAGTCCACACAGTGAAAGGTGCCGCTTACCTGCCAGTTCTCGCTGTCTGTGTTCCACGAGTCCCTCTCCAGCGCCGGCGACGGGTCTTCGTCGCAGTTAACATGTGCAAACACCACGATCAGCAGAAGGATGACTTTAAGGCTTTCCATTCTCGAGGGGTGAACTGACAACTCTTGAGATCCGAGTCTCCTGTTTGTAGTGGAGGGAAAGAATGTGACACAAGAGCAATGGCATCAGTTTGAGTTCAAATGAAAAGTTATAATCTATTCAAGCAGAGAGAGAGAGAGAGAGAGGTCTGCAACCGAGCAGATCTCTTTCCTATCACATAGAACAGAGCTAAAAGTTAGTTTCACAACCTTTGGTCAGTTTCACGCGGCTCTTTGGCTTCTCTCTGACGTTTCAGTGCGCCCGGGACTCATTTATAGCAAATCTCAACGTGATCTGCTGGGCTAAAGCCCTCCTTTCCTTTATCAAAAGCGAATGAATCACCGGCCTGTCATTTCACAGTCAGATTTATTCAGGGGGGGGGGGGGGGGGGGGGGGGGAGATGTCTCCGGTAATGCGCGAGTAGATCCTGCACATCCTCCTGACCATCTCTGCACTCTCCTCTTGAGGATTTCAATCGAATTGATGGAGTCATGACGTCAAATGGAACGCAAAAGATCAGCTACAGAATAGAAAGAAGGCTTAGGAACAAGTTAGGGAAAGAAAAACACACAACCGGATTGCAACAGAGACAGTTAAAGACTCGCCCTTTCGATATCCTGCTCTCATCCCGACTCTTTCCTCCAATATCAGTTTTATCAGGTGTCCTGTAACTGCGAGTGATAGTAAAACCCCTAGCTTTTTGTAACCATATCATTAGGAGCCAGTTTCCCTTCATTGAAGGGGTGAAACTAACAAACTTCGATTTCATGTAAAATACTATTCCAATCCCACTTAGATTTTAAAGTTTATTGGCTGCCGGGAGCCAATAGCGACGAATGGCTAGATGAGGAAACAAGGTTTTTCGCAGAGGTAAAATCTTGTGATTCGAATATCTGGATATTCTGCGGCAACCCACACCGACTCGCTTCCTTTCGACTTGTCCATTTCATCAATTTCAAAAACGAATATAGCAACATTTTCCACTTATTATGGAGAAAAACTCAACACATTCTCCCTCCACCTCATCTTCACCCCACAGGCATATTCCATTGTTAAAAAACATGCATTCCATGTTTTATTGGGTGCTTATACACCTTTGAATCTAATATGGAATATACAGACTCGTACATCCAGGACTTTGGGATATTCGGAGTGAGTTTATCCCAAATATTCAGAGTGGGAATATCCCAAATCAGGAGAGCCAATCGAATAATCCCGCCGGTATTAGGGTTTTTTTTTTGGAACTGGGTACCTTCTGATAAAATGGACATCAAAAATATTACAGATCGAGGCAAAGTTAACCAGTGTGTCGGAGACAGGAAGGAGCTGGCTCTCGGGCTCTGGGATGTGGGGTGTGTTGATGGAGTTGTTAGTCCTGATTCGGATATAGGGGTGAGTTGATGGATCTGGTAGTCCTGATTCGGATATAGGGGTGAGTTGATGGATCTGGTAGTCTTGATTCGGATATAGGGGTGAGTTGATGGATCTGGTAGTCCTGATTCGGATATAGGGGTGAGTTGATGGATCTGGTAGTCCGGATTCGGATATAGGGGTGAGTTGATGGATCTGGTAGTCTTGATTCGGATATAGGGGTGAGTTGATGGATCTGGTAGTCTTGATTCGGATATAGGGGTGAGTTGATGGAGTTGGTAGTCTTGATTCGGATATAGGGGTGAGTTGATGGATCTGGTAGTCTTGATTCGGATATAGGGGTGAGTTGATGGAGTTGGTAGTCTTGATTTGGATATAGGGTTGAGTTGATGGATCTGGCAGTCTTGATTTGGATATAGGGGTGAGTTAATGGAGCTGGTAATCCTGATTTGGGGTATTCGGATGAGTTTGTCGAGCTGACAAGTCTATTATACGGGGTGAGTTTATGCAGTTGGTATTTGGGTTATTCGGTAAATTTTAAGAGTTAGCATATCTGACCTCAAACTGAATAAGTTTGGGAATAAAAACAGAAAATGCTGGAAATACTTAGCAGATCAGGCAGCATCTGTGGAGAGAGAAACAGAGTTAACATTCCAGGTCGATGACCTTTCATCAGAAGTGGAAAAGGTTAGAGATGTAACAGGTTTTAAGCAGGTGCAGAGGCAGGCAAAGGGAAATGGGAGGAAAGAACGAAAGGGAAGGCAGGAGAGATTAAACGACAAAAGGGATGATGGTGCAAGGCGAAAGGAGATGGTAATGGGACAAGTAAAGAAACAAAGTTCAGGAGGTCGATATCTATTTTGTGTTAAAGAGACTTATTTTACTTGTAGGAAACTAAACATTGAATGAAAAAACCAGGAGTTTTTGAGAGGATCTGAGTGAAGCATAGAAGTAACTTGTGCTGTTGCAGATTTAACATGGTCTGGATACCATAAGATGATGACTCAATGAAGACTAAAGAACTGCCTGACAAAATGTTCTTAAAAGTTCCAAACATATCTATAGAAAATGCTTCTGGACTTTGCTCCTGCAGCAGTCACTCCTACACAGCACACTGAACAGAAGAAGTCAGCCAACAAAGAGATATAAATGTAAAGATAATTCAGTCAACAATACTTCAGCAAACTCTCAAGTGCGATATCAGGTAATATTACCGCATTTCAGGCGCCAGTATGGATGACCCCATCTATTAATTAAGGTATATAGTTGTCCAAATTCACTTCAAAAGCTATTTTTAAAATTCGTACATGGGATGTGGGCTTCGCTGGCAAGGCCAGCATTTATTGCCCACCCCTCATTGCCCTTGAGAAGGTGGTGGTTAAGTGGTTTGGTACAACTGTGTGGCTTGCTAGTTAAGAGTCAACCACTTTGCTGTGGGTCTGGAGTCACATATAGGCCAGACCGGGTAAGGATGACAGATTTCCTTCCCTAAGGGACATTAGTGAACCAGATTGGTTTTTACCACAATCCGATAGTTTCATGGTCACCATTACTGATACCAGCTTCTTTTTAATGACTGGCGCTCGACAAAGTTAGTGTAACACCACTTTGGGAACTGTAGTGATCGAGGTTTATTTACTGTAAGCTCTATGTACAGAACAAAGACACGGGCCAAAAGGACGGCTGCCACAAGTTGTCCGCTGGGAATTGAACCTTTCTTCCCAGAATCATCTTCTGGCTCATCCGTTCATTATTTGTCTGGATGACGCGAACGCTGAATGTTATCTTAATTCATACAAAGCGATGTATAACACCTGATATCTTCACACAATTTTTTTTTAACTATCAGCATCATAACCGAACGGCTTTACTTCTGAGCGAGAACCAAACACCGCTGGCGTATTCAATTCACAATTAAGATGTCACTCCCTGCCGTCTCGTTATCTTTCATTGTCAAAGACAGAAGCTGCCGCTTGTGATTCGTGCGGAGTCCGGGAACTGCTGCGACTGTAAATGTTTCAGATATATTAGAAAGATTGTCGTTTGCCAGTATTTCAGGATTTAAGCCCCAAAATAAAATAATTATTTTCAGTGTCTTTTTTTGAAACAGAATGTTATTTCTGTTACTCCATATTGATTATGAAATAAATATGCATATTGTTTAGTTTTCAGCTCCAATAGGAATTAAGCCAAATTATCCATGCTATAGCTATCAATTTGGCGCTGGTATTGAGGCGATCTGGTACAAAGGTTCACTCGGGTGTACCGATTCATCTGGAACTGGTGTTCCGATAATATTTCATGTTGGACATTTATTTTGTGTCAGCTCCAGTTGGAATCTACACATTGCAGATTATCTCTGGGCAATCAACTTATTCTGAAATCCCTCCCCTCCTTGTCAGTAGACCAATGTCAGTAAGGACTTACTTTAGCTGGATGAATTGGGCTGCACACATTGATTTATATGGTTTCACGTATAGGAACAAGAGTAGGCCATTCAGCCCCTTGAGCCTGCTCCGCCATTCAATTAGATCATGGCTGATCTGTACCTCAACTCCATTTACCTGCCTCAACATCATGTCCCTTATAGATACCCTTATCTAACAAAAATCTATCCATCTCATTCTTGAAAGCGCTAATTGTCGCTTTTTGGGGCCGGAGAATTCCAGATTTCTACTAATCTATAAACCTCAGACTGGCACTGTGCATCCACAGGCACTTCGAGTCATAGAATCATAGAATGTTACAGCACAGAAGGAGGCCATTCGGACCATCGTGCCTGTGCCGGCTCTTTAGTCGAGCTATCCAACTAGTCCTACTGCCCCGCTCCGGACACCATTCCAGATGGGACCTGGACTTTGTCTTCATTGCTGCCATCGCAGAAAATGATGTTCCACAAACGTATGTTGTTGGGAAAGGTAGCAATATACTGTACCATCATTGCTTCTTTTACCCATTCTGGGTACTGATTGGCAAAAGAACCAGAGGCGACATGAGGAAGCATTTTTTTTTTACACAGCGAGTTGTTGTGATCTGGAATACACTTCCTGAAAGGGTGGTGGAAGCAGATTCAATAGTAACTTTTCTGCCTACAGTATATGCAGTGATATCTCAAATCTCAGACAAAGTAACAGCACTGGGAATGTATGACCTAGCATGTGCCAGTGAAATATTATTGTCTCCATCACATGACATCACTACTATTATGATGTCAGAATCCTACAGAACTGTTTCTTTTACTGTTTCTTGCCTTTAATGAAACTGGTTAGGAGTTGATGGTAGTGGCAGACAGGGCAGAAGCTCAGTGAAGAGTAGATATGAACAAGAGAGCAAAAATAGTGAAAAAAGTGCTGGAAAATGGTATTAGAATAGCTAGGGCTTGATGGCTGGCGCGGACACGATGGGCCGAAGGGCCTCTTTCTGTGCTGTATAACTCTATGACTCGATCTATGACTCTATAAAGGCAATGGGGCTTCCTTAATGCCTTAGTACAGAAACCTGTCTGAAAGCAGCCTGGTTTTGATATCACAATGTATTTGTAATTTGGCAAGAATAATTGATTTGCTTTTTTGATGTGGGGTTTTGAACCAAAACACTGTGGAAAGTTTGCAGTAAAACTGCAGACTACATGCATTTATGACATGCCATGGCAAGGGAATATTATCTAGAATCCAAGAAGTGCTCTCCCTCTGGAGCAGTCCAAACCTCGAGTCCTGCACAATCCAGGACTGTGTCGCACAAAATATTGAAAAATGTCTTGCAAACATTAGTACAGTTTGGACTCACTCTTCTTGATGTTTCAGTCAGTCTATGTTTATCATTTCAGGGTTAGGGAAAGATGACATGTTTTTACTGCTTTGCGTTTGTATCTGGGCAAAATCATTATCTGAATAGGGCTTCATAAGCCAAATATAGAATATCCTATTGGAGTAAGAAAATCTTACTGTCTAGATCCACAATTGACTTTAATAGCTACCACTCACCAATAAACTCACACTCCTTCCAGTCAGACACTGTTGTCCTATCTGTGGGAAATGGCTGGATTGGACAAAAGGATTAAGTGTGGGGTAGAATTAAAGCTCCAGGAGCTTGGGGCCTCCAAAACATTTGAAGGTTAAACAAAATCCTTCAGGACTATATAAAAGTCTTTGGTGATTCCAAATAATAATGCTTGTTACCCCCACCCTGAAGATGACACTGCTCCCAGTGCTGCTTTATTTCCAGCTCCTTGAAAGTTTTTGCACAGCTTAAAATGCAACTTTCCAAGAATTGCTCAGAAACTCATCTGATAGAAAAGCATTACAATACTGTCAATGATGGGAATGATTTATCCGTGTATTAGTTTTTCACAGGTATGTTGTTTATTCTTGATAAATCAGGAAAAGTTATGTGGCAGAAGGGAAGTTAAGAATTAAAGGAACGGTAACATATGTTACTAGACTAGTAATCCAGAGGCCTGGACTAATAATCCGGAGATATGAGTTCAAACCCCACCATGGAAGCTGGGGAATTTAAATTCAGTTAATTAAATAAATCTGGAATAGAAAGCTAGTATCAGTATCAGTAGTGATGACCAGAAACTATCGGATTGTCATAAAAACCCATTGTATTCCACCACAATCTGTAACCTCATTGCAACCTAAAAATGAGGGGCCAACCTGGAGAAGCTGCAACACAGGACTACATGCATGCTAGACAGGGCAAAGTGATCCCACAATCAACGGATTAGATCAAAGCTCTGCAGTCCTGCCACATCCAGTCGTGAATGGTGGTGGACAATTAAACAACTAACAGGAGGAAGAGGCTCCATGAATATCCCCATCCTCAATGATGTCGGAGCCCAGCACGTGAGTGCAAAAGACAAAGCTGAAGCATTTGCAACCATCTTCAGCCAGAAGTGCCAAGTGGATGATCCATATTGGCCTCCTCCTGAGGTCCCCACCATCACAGAAGCCAGTCTTCAGCCAATTTGATTCACTCCATGTGATATCAAGAAACGGCTGAGTGCGCTGGATACAGCAAAGGCTGTGGGCCCTTACAACATCCCGACTATCGTGCTGAAGACTTGTGCTCCAGAACTAGCTGCGCCTCTAGCCAAGCTGTTCCAGTACTGCTACAACATTGGCATCTACCCGACAATGTGGAAAACTGCCCAGGTATGTCCTGTCCACAAAAAACAGGACAAATCCAATCTGGCCAATTACCGCCCTATCAGTCTACTCTCAATCATCAGCAAAGTGATGGAAGGTGTCGTCAACAGTGCTATCAAGTGCTACTTACTCACCAATAACCTGCTCACTGATGCTCAGTTTGGGTTCTGCCAAGACGACTAGGCTCATTACAGCCTTGGTCCAAACATGGACAAAAGAGCTGAATTCCAGAGGTGAGGTGAGGTGAGAGAGACTGCCCTTGACATCAAGGCAGCATTTGACCGAGTGTGGCATCAAGGAGCCCTAGTAAAATTGAAGTCAATGAGAATCACGGTGAAAACTCTCCACTGCCTGGAGCCATACCTAGCACAAAGGAAGATGGTTGTGGTGGTTGGAGGTCAATCATCTCAGCCCCAGGACATCGCTGCAGGAGTTCCTCAGGGCAGTGATCTAGACCCAACCATCTTCAGCTGCTTCATCAATGACCTTCCCTCCATCATAAAGTCAGAACTGGGGATGTTCGCTTCTGATTGCACAGTGTTCAGTTCAATTTGCAACTCCTCAGAAAATGAAGCAGTCCATGCTCGCATGCAGCAAGTCCTGGACAACATTCAGGCTTGGGCTGATAAGTGACAAGTAACATTTGCGTCACACAAGTGCCAGGCAATGACTATCTCCAACAAGCGAGAGTCTAACCACCTCCCCTTGATATTCAATGCATTAAAATTGCCGAATCACATCCTGGGGGGTCACCATTGACCAGAAACTTAACTGGACCAGCCACATAAATACTGTGGCAATAAGAGCCAGTCAGAGGCTGGGTATTCTGCGGCGAGTGTCTCACCTCCTAACTCCCCAAAGCCTTTCCACCATCTACAAGGCACAAGTCAGGAGTGTGATGGAATACTCTACACTTGCCTGGATGAGTGCAGCTCCAACAACACTCAAGAAGCTTGATACCATCCAAGACAAAACAGCCTGCTTGATTAGCACCCCATCGACCACCTTAAACATTCACTCCCTCCACCACCAGCGCACCGTGGCTGCAGTGTGTAGAAGATGCACTGCAGCAACTCGCCAAGGCTTCTTCGGCTGCACCTCCCAAACCCGCGACCTATATCACTTAGAAGGACATGGGCAGCAGGTGCATGGGAACACCATCACCTACAAGTTCCCCTCCAAGTTACACACCATCCTGACTTGGAAATATATCGCCGTTCCTGCATCGTTGCTGAGTCAAAATCCTGGAACTCCCTCCCTAACAGCACTGTGGGAGTACATTCACCACACAGACTGCAGCGGTTCAAGAAGGCGGCTCACCACCACTTTCTCAAGGGCAATTAGGGATGGGCAATAAATGCTGGCATTGCCAGCGACGCTCACATCCCAGAACAAATTTTTAAAAATTGCACTTTTCGATATCCCTATGAACTAAAGTTGTAGGTTAGTTGAATGGACTGGTATTTTAGACATTTTCTTCGGGGGCTGGATCTGATTCAGCCTATAGACAATTGATATAAATCAATTTAGAGATTTCAGTATACCTGTAAACAACAAAAGAATGAGGAAATCTGACAGCGTAATTTTAACCCGTATTGTCTGCTCAGGATTTACATGTAAAGGCAATGGCCCCGATATTTACTCTGGTGGGATTTCCAAGCGGGGGTTGGGTGGGGGTGGGGGAAGAGCAGTTCTGGTCCCTGAATGCTGAGGAGATTAACTCCACAGCAAGCTTGTTTTTTTTTGAGCAGGCTTTCGGTGATCGCAGGGGGTTTCCGATCGCAGGGAGGGAAGCAGGCTAGTTTGGGGGTTAGTGGAAGCACTCCTGCTCCATAAGCAGTGTTGGAAAGGCACTTACCTCTTCCACACAGCTCGGGAAACCTGGCTGGTCAGGGTTAAAGCTGGAAGAGAGATAAAATCTGAGACATGCAGCCTCATTAAAATATTTAAATGAGGAACTCGCAGATTTTTTGCCTTAAAATTGGGTTAAAATTACCCCCAATGATGCTGCTGACAAATAAGCCAATCAAAGGTATGATTCTTCATCATGTTGTTGCCGCTTTTGATGGTTTTGTGTGTCTGTCTTCTTTACTTCTCTTGCCTCTTTACCAAACTACAGGTGGAGTTGCCCTCGTTTTGCCCTCTGTTCTGATCCAATATTCTGTGAATTATGGAATGAAGGTATCGTTGCTTCATATGGCAGCAATTACTGAGCAAAATAATGTTACCATGTATAAAACCGTACCACAGTAAAGATTGAAAACAAATTTACCAGAAATAAACAGATAATAGCAACATTATCAAGGATTCTCAACCTATTCTTCTATGAAAGATTTAAAGTTTTATAAAAATGAAAACTTAATTCAGTTGTTCAGAAAATGCTATTTCCTTCTATTGTTTTTGCTTTTATTAAGTATTTTTTGTATAAACGTGGTGGCATAGCACAGTGGAGCTAGAGACAATTGTAAATCAAAGGTCGGGTGTTTTATGAAACTGACCCTGGTATTTTCTGGGAGTATAGAAAATCTTCAGGAAATTCTATTGGGTTGGCAACAGGTTTGAAATAGTCCAAAATTGTGGTTTAACAAGTGCTGGCTAACTTGTTTAAATCTCTGTGCACAAAGGATTGAGGCCCTGCACTCTTTAGGAGACAGCTCCACAGGCAAGTGGTAAAGCTTTGCTACTGATATTCTGTACAGAAGGCTTGGATACCACACACATGGTTTAGATTTATACAGAATGTGTAGATATAACTCTTGTGTTCCAGGTCTAAATATGACAGGTAAGGTCATAATCATTTGGAAGTCAAACATGGGCCCAGAAATTAAACATGGATGGTTCCCGCGGGGGTAAGGATTCCCCGCGATATCGCACTCCGCACCTACCTTTTTGCTCCGGGCCCACACGAACTTTAGTTTCAAAGGCTCTCTCTGTTGGAACCGTGCAGTGCTTGCGTGACCCAGAGGCGCAATTAGTTCGTGCGAGCTCTGGGATCACGTGATTCAGTTAGAGCCAATGGCAGCACACCATCTTTCATTCATAGTTTTGACGGCAAGAGCTGTCAAAGCTATGAATACTACACCCCCCCAAAAGAACAGCTAAACCTCAATTAAATTTAAAAAAAGCCATCACATTAATAAAATAAGTATAGTTAAATAAATTAACCACTTTAAACAAAAAATTAAATTTTTGAAAAATTTAAAATCTTTTTAAAAGTTATAAAAATAAACTTACCTTTCTTTAAAGTCTCTAAAAAAGATAAACCTGTTGAAAAAAATTTAAAATAACACTTAATTAACTACTTACCTTGTTAAAAGGGGGTCCTACACCTGCTTTCTTTGTGTGTAAAATCTTCACCACTTACCTGCGCGTTCAAAGCTGAAAAAAAAACTAAGTGCACTGCGTGCGCACAACCTGTAGCGCGCACGCGGTTCACTTAGGAACCACCCCATTTTCAATTCACGAAGTGCCGGTTTCCCGCGCATGCGCAATGCATGCAGTAAACCGGCAATTCGGGATCTAATACGCGAGAGTACACAGTGCGTACTCTCGCGTATTAGGTTTAATTTTCGGGCCATTGTTACTGTTTGGCTGACATGGAATAGACCATCCTCATCAAGTTCAGCTATGTGCATAGCTTTTGATTATGTTGACTCCAGGAGCAAAAAGTGGGTTACAATAATTTTTGAGAACCTGAATTTCTCTGACATTGGCTTCAGTAGGTGTTTTAGAATCAAACTTTTGGGAGAGGCTTTTAACTTTCTTGACCCTAACCTTGATTTAGCCAGTAGGGTTGCTATACCTTAATGTAACTTTGGTCTGCAACCTTGGAGTTGAGACAGTTTTCCAGCAGATATGGTTTTCAACACATCTGCCTTGTTCACAGATGTATAATGTGACTGTGTCAGTTTCCGACATTTAACTGACTTGCACTGGCATGGTACCACTTGTCTCTTGTCTTGTTTTTAAGCTCACAAAGCGAACCTAATGTGACATCAATAGACTCTCTCTTTGCACAAGAATAGGAACTGTGCAGAAAATAAATGTTGGGGTTATGCAGTGTCCTGTGAAACATAAGATTCAAACCTCGGGAAATAGAGGCCATGAGGATTTTAATACAAAACCACAGATTGGTCGATAGGAACAGGAGCTCAACCCTTTGAGCCTGTTCTGCCATTCAATTAGATTATGGCTGATTTGTACCTCAACTCCATTTACCTGCCTTTGCTCCATATCCCTTGATACCCTCACCGAACAAAAATCTATCAACCGCACTCTTGAAAATTTCAATTGACCTATTGCCCACAGCCTTTTGAAGGAGCAAGTTTCAGATTTCCACTACACTCTGTGTGGATAAAGTTCCTCCTGATTTCACTCCTGAATGGCCAAGCTCTAATTTTAAAATGAGGTGTTGACTTGTAAAGTTCCATGGGTGTCAAGCAGTTCTTCATTACCTCACAGAGATCCCCAGGTTTCATGTGTAAGTTTAGTCAGTGAATGTTAACAGGGTATTCAACCATGGAATGCATCATAACCAAGTCTTCTCCAGTCCTCACTGACTATCCACCGGCGCGTTTTCCAGCACGGGGTGATGAGATGTGAATAGCAATTAAGAGCAGCATCAATAGTGGATTTTTAATGTCCCTAGTCTTGAGGCAGTGAGGCTGAGTGTCGTGCTCCTGTTGCCAGCCTGGCTGAGATTAATTAACTTAGATTAACAACAACAACTTGTATTTATATAGCGCCTTTAACGTAGTAAAATGTCCCAAGGCTCTTCACAGGAGTATTATAAGACAAAAAACTTGACACCGAGCCGCATAAGGAGAAATTAGGGCAGGTGATCAAAAGCTTGGTCAAAGAGGTAGGTTTTAAGGAGCGTCTTAAAGGAGGAAAGAGAGGTAGAGAGGCGGAGAGGTTTAGGCAGGGAATTCCAGAGCTTAGGGCCCAGGCAGCTGAAGGCACGGCCACCAATGGTTGAGTGATTATAATGCGGAGATACCGGTGTTGGACTGGGGTGGACAAAATTGAGAGGTCGCACAACACCAGGTTATAGTCCAACAGTTTTATTTGAAATCACAAGCTTTCGGAGCTATCGATTGGGCAATCGATAGCTCCGAAAGCTTGTGATTTCAAATAAAACTGTTTGAGTGATTATAATCAGGGATGCTCAAGAGGGCAGAATTAGAGGAGCGCAGATATCTCGGGGGGGTTGTGGGGCTGGAGGAGATTACAGAGATAGGAAGGGGCGAGGCCATGGAGGGATTTGAAAACAAGGATGAGAATTTTGAAATTGAGGCGTTGCTTAACCGGGAGCCAATGTAGGTCAGCGAGCACAGGGGTGATGGGTGAACGGGACTTGGTGCGAGTTAGGACACGGGCAGCTGAGTTTTGGATATCTGGAACCTTCTGGTCTGTATTGTTTAGTCTCACATTAGATTGTGCTTTTATCAACTAGAAACCCCCCTCCCCACTCCCATATATTTTTCATTGCTTGGACATCATAGCCACCAAAAGCAGGTTTGTTCCATTTGAATGTGCAGATTCAGTTAAATCTGTCTAAAACTGAACAATGTCTGCCCGTTGAAGCAGTAGGAGGGTAGATCACATTTTGTGGCTTTTGCTTCATGAAAAATGTCTTGCAACTGAATGCTGCAAATCGTACAGCTTTAAAGGATTTATCAAAATGGAAAAAAAATGTAATCGAGTACCATAAAGTAACGTGTATAATTTAACAATGTGAATTTTTATGAGCGGTGAACCTTTGAGTATAACTTACAGCGTTTTTTTGGACTGACAGCCCATTGCAACATCCACAATATGCTACCAGTACGCTGGAATTTCTAGTGCAACCTCCTTTATCCATCATAATAGCTGTTCATAATATATATTAATGATCTAGATGAGGGAACTAGATATCTCCAAGTTTGCAGATGACACAAAGCTGGGTGGGCGTGTGTGCTGTGAGGAGGATGCAGAGAAACTCCAGGATGATTTGGACAGGTTGGGTGATTGGGCAGATGCATGGCAGATGCAGTATAATGTGGATAAATGCGAGGTTATCCACTTTGGTGACAAAAACAGGAAGGCAGATTATTATCTGAACTGCAATAGATTGGGAAAAGGGGAAGTGCAACGAGACCTGGGTGTCCTTGTGCACCAGTCGCTGAAGGTAAGCATGCAGGTGCAGCAGGCGGTTAAGAAGGCAAATGGTATGTTGGCCTTCATAGCGAGAGGATTCGAGTACAGGAGCAAGGATGCCTTGCTGCAGTTGTACAGGGCCTTGGTGAGACCACACCTTGAGTATTGTGTGCAGTTTTGGTCGCCTTATCTGAGGAAGGATGTTCTTGCCATGGAGAGAGTGCAGCGAAGATTCACCAGACTGATACCTGGGGTGGCAGGAATGATGTATGAAGAGAGATTGGGTCGATTAGGCTTATATTCGCTAGAGTTTAGAAGAATGAGAGGGGATCTCATTGAAACTTATAAAATTCTAACAGGACTAGACACTAGATGCAGGAAGGATGTTCCCGATGGTGGGAGATTCCAGAACCAGGGGTCACAGTCTAAAGATAAGGGGTAAGCCATTTAGGACTGAGATGAGGAGGAATTTCTTCACCCAGAGAGTGGTGAACCTGTGGAATTCTCTACCACAGAAGGCAGTTGAGGCCAATTCATTAAATATATTCAAGAAGGAGTTAGATATATTTCTTAAGGCTAAAGGGATCAAGGGATATGGGGAGAAAGCAGCGACAGGGTACTGAATTTGGATGATCAGCCATGATCTCATTAAATGGCGGAACAGGCTCGAGGGGCCGAATGGCCTACTCCTGCTCCTATCTTCTATGTTTCTATAACAGAGGAGAGCATATAGAAGAGATTTACCAGGGATAAGGTACTTCATTTATGTGGAGGGATTGGAGAAGCTGGAATTGTTCTCCTTGGAGCAGAGCAGGTTAAGGGAAGATTTAATAGAGGTGTTCAAAATTATGAATGGTTTTCATAGAGCAAATAGGGAGATACTGTTTCCACTGGCAGGAGGGTCAGTAACCAGAAGAGAGAGATTTAAAATAATTGTCAAAAGAACCAGAGGGGAGATGAGGAGAATTTATTTTTTTACACAGCGAGTTATGATCTGGAATGCACTGCCTGAAAGGGTGATGGTAGCAGATTCAATAGTAACTTTCAAAAATTAATTGGATAATTAAAAAGGAAATAAATTGCAGGGCCATGAGGAAAGAGCAAGGGAGTGGGACTAATTGGACAGCTCTTTCAAAGAGCCGGCACAGGCACGATGGGCCAAATGGCCTCCTTCTGTGCTGTATAATTCTATGATTATATTCTATGATTTTAATTATCTTTTTTGTACAGTCAGTGACATTTCACATCCAGTGATTGTTTGTGGCTGAAGTATACATTGGCTGATATAATTTAATAGCAATTTCAGACAAATTATGAAGAGAATAAAAGATTGGTAGGTGTGTAAGTAATCAGTCAGAGGAGTGGACTAATTGGACAGCTCTTTCAAAGAGCTGGTACAGGCACGATGGGCCGATTGGCCTCTTTCTGTGCTGCAAGGTTCTATGAGGGGCCCACCATCCTCCTCACCCACCATCCTCCTCACCCACCATCCTCCTCACCCACCATCCTCCTCACCCACCTGCTGGATAATGGAAATTGTTTGATAATTGAGAGTGTCCAGATTTTGGTCTTTTGCATATAATAAAGTAATACCCCAGGCGCAGAAATGAAGACAAGCAAATTTAATCTCTTTTTAACCAGCTGTGAGGATAGGAATGTATGAAAAGACGTTGATTAATGTCAGGCAGTAGGAGATTGGTGCTAATGGGCTGGTCAGTGAGGCAGCACCTTGTGCATGACTTTGTCCTGCAAAAATTCTAGTTGAGTGTTGTGAATGTATTCCTTCACTTCACCTGACGAAGGGGCAGCAGCTCCGAAAGCTTGTGATTTCAAATAAAACTGTTGGACTATAACCTGGTGTTGTGCGACTTCTCAATGTTGTGAAAGGCAGATAATGGAAGTTCCATTGTATGTAGATAAAGGCATCAGTCAAGACCTGACTACAAGATAGAACCGAATAAATAACCTAGAGACCTCTATACTAAGGGGAACAGCTTTTACACACAGGTATTTATGTTTCATTAGAGGTTTTTTAGGAGGAGCAATTATGAGAGAACACAATCTCTTATTTGCATGTGCTAGAATTCTTTGAAAGTGAAAACAACATTTAACTTTGTCTTGTTCGTTAAGTATAAGATTTTTGACTTTCATCTTCTCTTAAAAGTTTCAGAGATTAAAAACAGACATATATATATAATGTAAATGGAGGAGAACAACTACATGTGAAATGTAAAAGGTCAGCATTTGATTAACAGGATATAGTTTATTTTTTACAATAATTAATGAGACTTAATTACTGGTCCAATACCTGATCTAATCTGACTTTTTGAATTCTGACAAGCATTTAGTAGAAAATGTTAGAAATGTAATGGTTATATTAGAACAGACAGTTCAATTTGGTATTGCTCTTTTTATGTTGTTGATCAGAGAAAAATGATTAATGATACTTTATCACAGCCAATTTTGTGCCCTTCATGCTAATATCAAGTCTACACTCAAGAGATTTGAGCACATAATCCAGGTTGACACCTCCGTGCAATACTGAGGGAGTGCTGCACTGTTGGAGGTGCCGTCATTCAGAAGAGACGTTAAACCGCCTCCAGTCCAGATCCAAGGTCGTCCCTTCCTCTGTCGTCGAATTACAGTATGCAGATGACGCTTGCGTCTGCGCACACTCGGAGGTCGAACTCCAAACCATCGTTAACACCTTCACCGACGCGTACGAGAGCATGGGCCTTACACTAAACATCCGTAAGACAAAGGTCCTCTACCAACCTGCCCCCGCCACACAGTACTGCCCCCCGATTATCAAAATCCATGACAAGGCCTTGGACAACGTGGACCACTTTCCATACCTCGGGAGCCTACTGTCAACAAGTGCAGACGTCGATGACGAAGTCCAACACCGCCTTCAGTGTGCCAGTGCAGCCTTCGGTCACCTGAGGAAGAGAGTGTTTGAAGACCAGGACCTCAAACCCGGCACCAAGCACATGGTCTACAGAGCAGTAGTAATACCCGCCCTCCTGTATGCCTCAGAGACATGGACCATGTACAGCAGGCACCTCAAAGCACTGGAGAGGTACCACCAACGCTGCCTCCGCAAGATCCTGCAAATCCATTGGCAGGATAGGCGCACCAACGTCAGTGTTCTCGCTCAGGCCAACATCCCCAGCATCGAAGCTTTGACCACGCTCGATCAGCTCCGATGGACGGGTCACATCATCCAGATGCCCGATACGAGACTCCTAAAACAAACGCTCTACTCGGAGCTCCGACATGGCAAGAGAGCCCCAGGTGGGCAAAGGAAACGCTTCAAGGACACCCTCAAAGCCTCCTTGAAAGAGTGCAACATCCCCACCGACACCTGGGAATCCCTGGCCCAAGACCGTACAAAGTGGAGGGGAAGCATCCAGGAAGGCGCTGAATACCTCGAGTCTCTTCGTCGGGAGCAAGCGGAAGCCAAGTGCAAACAGCGGAAGGACCCCACCCACCCGCCCCTTCAACCAGCGTCTGCCCCACCTGTGACAGAGACTGTAGGTCCCGCATTGGACTCATCAGTCACCTGAGAACTCATTTTTAATGTGGAAGCAAGTCATCCTCGGTTCCGAGGGACTGCCTAAGAAGAAGAAGAAGTAAACTGAGGTCCCATCTGCCCTCTCCGGTGAATGTAAAAGATCCCATGGCACTATTCGAACTGTGACAACACTTCAAAAGTACTTCATTGGCTGTAAAGTGCTTTGGGATGTCCTGAGATCATGAAAGGTGCTATATAAATGCAATTTCACTGTCTCCCTCTAACATGGTAAAAATTTGTTCTCCATCCTGCCTAATTTATTAGTAATTTAAACTCCTTTTATTGAAAAACAAAAGTGAATTTGTTTTATTCATTTCACCTATTTTTACTTCTGTCTCCTGTCCCTGCTCTTGTTTCTCCTTCCCTTCCTGTCTTCCCCTGCATCAAAAGACTGTTGTCTCCATAGAGCCTTCGGGAACGGTGGCATAGTAGTTATGTTACTGGACTAGTAATCCAGCGCCCTGGACTAATGATCCCGAGACATGAGTTCATAATCCCACCACGGCAGCTGTGGAATTTAAATTCAGTTAATTAAATAAATGCTATCAGTAATGGTGACTGTTGTAAAAACCCATCTGGTTCACTAATGTCCTTTAGAGAAGGAAATCTACCATCCTCACCCGGTCTGGCCTATATGTGACTCCTGACCCACAATGTGGTTGACTCTTAACTGAAATGGCATAGCAAGCCACTCAAGGGCAATTAGGGATGGACAATAAATGCTGGCCAGCGACACCCACGTCCCACATGAATGAATAAAAAACAGCTGGAAAGGTGTAGTAGTGACAGACAGGAATTCTGTATAAATACAATATTAATACCATTTTGTGCTTAGATGATTGGCAAACCTAAATGAAAAATCCACCTTTGCTTTGGAGACATTAGGCAACGTTCATCTGCTCAGTATTGTTGAAGCTATCCTGAACTTTGAAAATGTAAAATGGTTGCATCTTTATGCCTATTTACTCACACCATAGAGCTTGTTTGTAGCACTGTCTTTAAATGTATATCCACTGGAAGCACTTTCTCTTAGAAATCTTTCTTCTGGGGGATGGTGGGAGAGAGAAACTTTGCTCAATAGTTTGGGGGGTGGGGAGAGAAATGGAGAAGAGTTATCCTCCCACATTAAGTAGCAATTATAGCCAGACTGGGCTCTCCGGGCATTGATTTTATGCTTGGAAGTCATTCATTTCCCATTAATGTTCTGCCACAAACCATTGCAAACAGCAGAGGATTCCATAAAGTGGTTGAAAAGCCTCCTTCGTGTGATGTTGTTAGAATTGACAGATTAGCACATTTCTCTCACCAAAGGCTTGCTTTGAAGAATAACAAGGCACAGGACAGGACCAGAAAATTCAATGAAGAATTAAAGACATTTTTATCAGGGGAGAAAGACTGGGAAGCCACAAGTTTCATTGCTTTCTCGATGATATAATCTGATACTTCATGGTGTCACTGGGAAGGTTAGAAGCATCAAACCATGGACCTTTGCATCACAGAGGGAAACCACGCAGCCCATCATATGTATTGCCTCTTTGCTGGAGCAATCCAAAATGAATCTAATTGCCCTGCGCTCTCCCTGTATCCCTACAGCTTCCTCTGCTTCAGAAATTTATCTATTTATCCACTTTATTTTGAAAGATGCAACAATCTTTTCTTCAACTATTTCCTGTGACAAAGCATTACATGCTCTAATAACTCATTGTATAAAGAAATTTCTCCATGACGATTTTGAGTTGATGATCTCTCATCATTGATTCCCCAACCAGAAGAAACAATCAAAAGTCTTCATAATTTTACTAGACTTCTATTAAATCTTTTCTTGGGCTTCTCTGCTCCAGTGGAAATAGTCGAAGTATCTCGAGTGTCTCCTCATAACTATAGTTTCCCAACTCTGGCATCATCCTGTATGCTCGCTTTATGGCTTTGATGTCTTTTCTATAATGGGACACTCAACACTGCACGTAGTATTCTAACTATTGCCTAACATTTGCCTTGTGCATAATCCAGGCTGACACCTTAGTGCAATACTGAGGGAGTGCTGTGCTGTCGGAGGTGCCATCTTTCGTTTGAGACATTAAACTGAGGTCCCATCTGCACTCTCAGGTGGATGTAAAAGATCTCATAGCACTATTTCAAAGAAGAGTAGGGAGTTCTACCTGGCGCCTTGGCCAATATTTATCCTTCAACCAACATCTGGCTGTGCATAAACTGGCTGCTGTGTCTCCTACATTACAACAGTGACTACACTTCAAAAGTACTTTATTGGCTGTAAATCACTTTGGGATGTCCTAAGGCCATGAACGGTACTACATAAATGCAAATCTTTCTTTCTTCAATTCAAATGAGAAATAATTTCTACATGACTGGAATATTCTTCCTGGTAAATAAATTCCAAGTTAGAATATTTCCACTATATATAAATGGAGTTTCACTATAACTATTTTCCATTGTATATTCATTATTCATAAGCACCTGTAACTCAACAGTCTTACATTGTTCCTGCTATAACACTATATTGGTATCAATATTTTATAAAATATTTGAACTGGTATTTCATTACATTATTGTACTTCATTGGCAGTTGACAAAGAGAATCCAAATTCATACGAATAATTATTTTTGCCTACATAGCAATATTAACTGACCATCAAAAGTAGTATGACATGCTTTGAGGCTTTTCGACATGCAAAGATGCTATTTGAATGGAATTATTCATTTAGAAATTCAATTAGAAAAGTGGACAACTGAATGCAAGTCTGTATTTTCTTGTTTTCTATTCAAAGTTCTGAAGTTTAGCATATTTGAAAGAAACAGTGGTTTTGATAGAATGTGTGCTGGGGAGGAATTAAGTTTTCATCAAGAATCTCAGGAAAATGTGAAAATGGTTTACATATATAAATGTGGATAGTTGATTCTATTTTTGACATTATTTGAAAGTGTTCAAATATGAGTTTGGAAAGCATGGTGCAATCGTCCTCAAATTCTGCTTTGTTTTAGCTTCCAATTTTGGAAGAGTGTGTACGTGTGTGCCTAAGGGTTAGAGTCTCTCTTTTTCTTCTAGGCAACGGATCAACTGCTGCTGAGAGAGTGGCCACTCTGAGCCAGTAATCAGGAATGATTATTATACGCTGATGGCTGATCACAAATTGCTTTGATGTTCCATCGCTGCAATTTTCTGGTTTGTGCACATCATTATTTATACTCGGTTGTCTAGTTGAGCAAGTTCCCAATGTGGTGTTATTTGCCCAAAAAAATTACAAGAAAGGAATTGTCAAGTCATTCAACAAAGTTACAACAGGGAGAATTTTCATCACTGATTTTTAGCTATATTTATTTTTTTATACGAAAACTTCCAGTACAAGTTACAAGATACATTTCCAAGGTTTTACTGAAAATGGCAACAGGTAGTGAGTTAAGGAATATTATCTGAAAATAAAACTAGCTGTAAAAAGGGTGCGCACTCAAAGCAAGTTCAAAATGTTTCCATTCTACGGAGGAATGGGTGAAGGAGATTTTTGAGTAGGTTTTCTTGAGTTCTCACCCATCGCTGACACGCTCAGGAAAAGTGCACACGATTTCCCAGTATGCAGTGGTAGCAGGCGAGGCACCTTGTCAGCTCAACTGTTCAGAACATTTTCCCTGTTGTAATTTTCAGGAATAGACAATGAAGGCAGAGTTAACCTGTTGTGAGGGGAAATTTGCGGGAATAACCAATCCATTAGCACTTAGATCTTTTTCTAAATATATGCTACCATGCTTTCTTCATCCACTGTGCATTACACATTCAAGACTTGCCCTAAGTTACATCAATTTTTCAACATTGTTAATTGTTTTCTGCCTCCAGCACTCTACCCTAAGTAAACCTTTCCATACACTATGGATTTAGATTCAGCAGGCACCTTTTGGCTTCTTACACTTAAAACAATTTCTTGGGATGTGGGTGAAGTGGGAAAGGCTGCATTTATTGTCCATACCTAGTTGCCCTTAAAAGATAGGGGACCTTCTCCTTGAACCTCTGTATTCCTTGTCGTGATGGTGCTCCCACAATGGTGTCAGGTAAGGAATTCCATGAAAGTGACCTGCGCCTTGTAGATGCTAGAGAGGCTTTGAGGAGTCAGAAGGTGTTCCACTCACTGCAGAATACCGAGCCTCTGTCCTGCTCATGTAACCATCGTGCTGAGACGGCTGACCCAGTTCAGTTTCTTGTCAATGGTGACCCCCTTCCCCCCCGAGGGTGTTTATAGTGGTGCAATTGAAGGTCAAGGGGAGATAGCTGTGCTTTCTCTTGTTTGAGATGGTCTTTACCTGGCACTTATAGAGTGCGAATGTTTCCTGCCACTTGTCAGCCAAAATCTGGATGTTATTCAGGTCCTGTTGTAGGCTGGCATGGGCTTCTATGTTACCAGAGGAGTTGTCAATGGAGCTGAACACTGTTGAGTCATCAATGAACATCTGCACACTTGACCTTATGGCAGAGGGAATGTCATTGACAAAGCAGCTGGAGATGGTTGGGCTGAGGATGCTTCCCTGAGGAACTCTTGCAGTGACATCCTGGGGCTGTGCCGACTTGCCTGCAACAACCACAACCATTTTCCTTTACATCAAGTATGACTCCAGCCGTTGGTGCGTTCTCCCTCTGACCTGCCTCCACTGACTTCAGTTTTGCGAGGCTCCTTGGTGCCATACTCGGTTGAATGCAGGCCTTGATGTCAAGGGCAGCTGCTCTCTTCTCTCATCTCCTTTCCTCGGGTATTCAGCTCTTGCATCCAAGTCTGGACTAAGACAATGATGAGGTCTGGAGCAGTGTGGTTCTGAGCATCAGTGGGCAGGTTTACTTTGAAAGCCCAGGAGAGCTTAGCTGTTCCAGATCCCCATTAAATTAAAAGGCCATTCCAGCAATGCCTGAATTAACTTTTATAATGGTGAAACTGAGTGTGGTGCAGTTACTCTGACTGTGGAGCTGCACTAGTCTGGTAATACTAAGGCCTCTTAGTAACAATCCACATAGAAACTTGGGGGGGGGGGGGGAGCGGGAGGGAAGAAATAACATTAAAGATCCTTTTTCTGATTTTAAAATTTGCTTCAAGTCTAATTTTCAGCCCAACCATTGCCACCTATTTAATATGGGAAACATATTCTAATTGAATTCCATTCCTCCGATCATTAAATGTACCGTGTTTTAGGGAAACCTCAATCAATGGAGACTGTCATAAAATTAGTTTCTTTAACATTTTGATGATGGATAAAGGACAGATTACAAGCTCTGAAGAAACATCCCCAGTTAAATAGCAGATGGCACAGCAGCAATGTCTGCATGTACTTGAGGTTAAATCTCTCTGAGTGAAAACAACAGTAGACCGAGCATAGAACCTGGGAAATGTGATTTAAAAGCAGAATTCCTGAACCTCGTTACCTTGGGTCTATTTAAAAGAAATGAAGATGAGGTTGGATAAAAGGTTACAACGAAACAATTTGTTGCAAGTGATTATGATTGATAATATGATGAGTTTGTCATTTGCGCGCATATCTTGGTGTAGAGATTTCGGTTTTGTTTGCTTAAGTTTTCCACTCCTTAAAAGACAGAATTCTTTGCTCTGGTGTCTGGTGAACCCTTGACTCTGGATTCAGGCTGTATTTCCTCTATAACTGCAGCCTCGGTGCAAAGCGTTATAGTGTGAATGCACCCTAAATTAAAGAGAAGAGTTTGGGTCTCCCTATCGCCTTCAGTTGTGATCATGTATCAACCATTGCAGGATGCTTTTCATTCTATCTGTCTGAACACAAGTGCCAGGGAATTTCAGCTTGTCTCAGCTGCATTATTACTTTGTTGATCTTTCCAAGCTTGTTTGATTTTGAAAAATCTTCTGTGTAATGATTGTAGTCGTGCTTGCTTGGTGGCACTTAACAGCTCAGACAGTTTCTTCACAGGCCCAAAGGCATTTTTGGATACTTAATGGGCAATGTGTTTGAACCGATAGCAAAATACTGCAGATGCTGGAAATCCGAAATAACAACAGAAAACGCTGGAAAAACTCAGCAGGCCAGGCAGCATCCGTGGAGAGAGAAAGAGAGTTAACGTTTCAGGTCGATGTGTTTGAACCACTGTTCTGTCATTTAGTTGAGAGATCTTGAGATGGAGAAGTGAATTTTCAGAACGAGATAGGACAGCTTTTTTAAAAATTCAAAATACTAATGGCAGTGATAGCTTGTATCAAACATTAGTCTACAAAATAATATTTCCAAGATCAGCACCATGATACATGGGACACCTAATGAGGTTGTTCTATCATATGTTTGTTTTAAGCACAATTTAGGACGTATTGTCAGCATTATAGCTAGGCTGTGTACATTCCATTGTACATTATTAGAATCAGTCTGGTTTATGTGCCATGTAAAGTTCGGAGTGTCTGCCATTGTCCAGTTTGGTTGCTTAATGCACGGAAAGCAATTATTGAAGAATAATTTAAACAGTTATCACCAATGTCATTATTCAGAATGAATATGTCAGAACTGTACCTCAAACCTAGTCATTAATCACTCTTCAATTGTTGCACAGCGTGTAATTGCTGCTGTGTTTCCGTCTAACAACAAAGGTAAGTCCTGAATGTAAATGTTGCCTTTCTTACCAGCCTAGATAATTTATAAATGGTTGTTTCTAATGAGCTACTATCTATTCTCTTATAAAGTCAACTCCTTGGATAGATCACCTCATCAGTTGCTAGATTTGTAGCTCTATTTAACAGTGTGTGAGAACAGTCCAGCTGGCTAATCAGTAGTGTTTATCACGTTGAAGTCCAGTTCACTGTCCTAATTCCAACTGATGTGCCTGACTCTTCCACAAAAAGTTTCCCTAGCATTGCATTTCTTACATAAGGATAGGGTCAAAAATATAGAAGGTGGCAATCCCCCTCGTCCACCTTTTAAGGGGACTGCTCCTCAATTCTTGCCTCCACTTCAGTCCCACGCTCCTGATCTTTGGCTACCCAGTGCGGAGGAGAGTGGGCAAGTTGGAGGATCTCCTCGTGGGTCTGCTCCTGGGCCTGGCCAAGGTGGTCATCAACAGGTCCAGGCTGGATGCAGCCGATGGGGTTGTTCGCTCCGGTTGCCTGCCTCTCTTCCATGGCTATGTCCTCGCCTGGGTGGCCCTGAAGAGGCAGCACGCAGTGTTTGCTGGTACACTTGAGGCCTTCCGTGACGGTGGGTCTGGAATGCACTGCAGACACCAAGAATAACATTATTATTTAATTTGATAAATTTCCTTTAGTTTTTATTTATATTTTGGATTTATTGTTGGTGCCCCTTTTTAAATAGGAGGCACTTTTGTTAATTGTATTTTGATTAGTGACACCTAGGTCACCCTCAACAACCAATTGGAAGAGTAAAAGGTGTTAACCAAGGCTTTTCTCCCACCCAAATTAATGTGCCTCTGGATATTCCAGTCAGAGTTCCTTGAGGCCCTATGACTTGTCTTGCAGGATTGCTGAGGCTGATCTACCACTCTACCTAGACGCTGACTCTACAAAATTATCTTTGTAAAAATCGCCCCTAGAATTACTACAAAGTAATATAAGACATTTTGGGTATCATGCATGCTTTCAAATTCAAAAATGATCTAGTTATGATAGCTTTGAGCAGTTTGATGTGTAGATTTGTGATTGTGTCAGCTGTGGCTCAGCGGGTAGCACTTTTGCCTCTGAGTCAGAAGGTTGTGGGTTCAAGTCCCACTCCAGAGACGTGAGTTCATAATGCAAGCTGACACTCCAGTGCAGTGCTGAGGGAGTGCTGCACTGTCAGAGGTGCCGTCTTTCAGATGAGATGTTAAATCGAGAAACCGTCTGCCCTCTTAGGTGGACATAAAAATCCCATGGCACTATGTGAAGAAGAACAGCGGAGTTTTCCCCGGTGTCCTGGCCAATATTTATCCCTCAACCAACACCGAAAAACAGATGATCTGGTCATTATTTCATTGCTGTTTGTGGGACCTTGCTGTGCGCATTTTGACTGCTTTGTTTCCTACATTACAACAGTGATTCAAAAAGTACATCATTGGCTGTAAAGTGCTTTGGGATGTCTTGAGTTCATGAAAGGTGCTACATAAGTACAAGTCATCGTCTTCTATTAGGCATAAAATAGATGGGGTGTTAAACTCTAATTTGTATGTGTTGTATTGCAGATATCCAGTGCACAAGCAAATGTGGAAAATGGGAAAGTGTCTTATTTTAATCTCGTCCACCCCTTAATTAAATTAATTAGTGGTTTAATGACCATGCAATGAATGGATGATTATTGGCAAAATAACTATTGTCATGAACAGTTAGTATGTGGTAACATAGCCAAAGAATCGGGCTCGATTTTGTCATTGGGGCGAGCTGGGGTTGTGTCATCCACTTTTTGTGTCATCCACCCGACTCCAATTGGATGTGGGAGAATTATTCGATTTTCCCCTAATTGGGCAATTGAGTTGCAGCATGTGGGAACCTATGACCCAATTAGTGTTTTTCGGTCTAAAAGTCGCCTCTGATGATGTCATGATTGCTGCTGCATTTAAGGTCTGCAAAGACTGGGAAGCTTTTGGCCTTTGTAGTGGTGAGGAGGAGGATCTCCTTCTTAATGGTGGACCTGCAACTGATAGTCAGCAATCCAAGTGTCCTCCCACTAAGTATCACCGTCGTGTTTCAGAGGAGGCGTGCATCACGTCCGAAAAGTGTTAAAATTCAAAATGGGATTATAGAGGCAATTAAGTGGTTGTTACGGGCCTATCCGGCCTCTTGGAGACGGGACGGAGATGGGATCAGAAACCACGCATTTGGGAAAATTGCATGGAGGCGGGGTCGGGCACGCCTGCCATTTTTTGCAATTTTAACACCCCAAACCTCCATTCCCGCCTCCTCGGGCCTGGCAAAATCGAGCCCGATGAGTCTGGCTTGTTACTATTTTTAGAATATTTTTCCAAAAGAACACTTCAGGATCAGTGTGCAAGCAGTGAGTGAGATGCTGTCTCCAATGAAGTGTCAGTGTTGAAAGACAGAATCTGAGGTAGTTGAAATCTGCTTTAATCAGTTCATCACCTACCCGTGTACGAGAGGATTTTCTACAATATTTTTATTTAAAAATGCTTTTGGAATAAACATTTTCGGGGTTATTGGGGCTCTACAAACTTGTGCTTCTGAAAGATTGCAGCTTTTTTTTTTCTCAATCTACTCTTTCTAAACTATACATGATGCGGAGATGCCGGTGTTGGACTGGGGTGGACAAAAGTGAGAAGTCGCACAACACCAGGTTATAGTCCAACAGCTTTATTTGAAATCACAAGCTTTCGGAGCGGCTGCTCCTTCGTCAGGTGAAGTGAAGAAATACAAATGGGCACAGCATATATAGTCAGAGAACAATGTCAATGCCCATTTGCATTTCTTCACTTCACCTAACGAAGGAGCAGCGCTCCGAAAGCTTGTGATTTCAAATAAAGCTGTTGGACTATAACCTGGTGTTGTGCGACTTTAAACTATACACAACTGTAATGGGAATCATAGACAATAAAAGAATAGGTAGGAGTCTATAGATAGTCACAAACATGGATGCCATGTAACTGTGTGTGCTTAGAAGATGCTGTAGTCTGGTTTAATAAGGATTGACTGTTTTTATTTGTAATTGACTCAGTCAATTGGATGAACCTTTGATGTAAAATTGAAAGTATTGACTATAGGCACTGTACAGGGGCAATTTAAATTTAAAGGTCTTGTAAATGTGTTCGCAAATAGGAAACATCAAAATAATTCCAAATTTATTTATTTTAAACATAATTTGAAAGTCTTGATTGACCATTTCAGTTTGTATATTTTCATTGACTACACATAAAGTTACTATGTTACTGTTCAATAGTCCAAATGATCTTGTAGACAATATAATGGCACCTGCTTGAACAGTGTGGTCTGGGTACTGCATGTAAAGTACAGTCAAGTCTAAATATTTTCTTTTAATTGTCAAAATGGGTCAGAGCCCAATGCCACAGATTATAATTGAGGCCAGAGCTGACTGACTGCTGAGTCAAATCTGTGTTGAGGAACTTTTTGTGTGGTGGGACTGAACTCTCCTACACAGGGCATTTACCAATTAAAGTATCTATGAAGCTTCCAAAGGGCATGCATTGCAACTATTTCTGATCATCTCGGAGAGGTGGGTGGATCAGTCAGTGAAACTTGGCAGCCTCTTCGCTGTGATCTTAATATTTCACAAACATGAATGGTTGCTGTGATTTGCTTTCATGATATCTAGGCTCTTGGTCTAATAGATGGGCACTGTATTCGTTACTTGGCAAATGTTTTCTTTGCAGATGTACATATTTTTTGCCTATTTGCTCCCTTCCATTCTTCTACTGAAGGCATTGATTAACTTCTTGTTCAGGTATTGTTCAACAGGCACTGGCTGCTCTTTGGTACTTTGCCCAAAGGCCGTTATTCATATGTGAGCCTAGACTAAGTTATTTAAATAGTTCCCTCCAATGTTCCCCCTAATTATTTTTGGGTGCCCAGTCCCTTTACGGGGCTGCGTGGCCCATTCAAAGTTTCGCACATGCGCGAAATTTCGCATTTGAAAAGCCAGTCCCAGGCTGCACGGGACCGGCAGACAGCTACGCAACCGCGCAGCTTAGAGGGAACGTTGGTTTGCTCTCTTCGGATTCTGTTCACCTCCCTTTCAAAATTGCTGTCGCCAACCTCTCTTCAAAAAAAAAACTCACCCTCAACCCATGGAAACTACCGCCCTATTTCCAATGTCCCTTTCCTCTTCAAGGCCGTTCAATATGTTGTCGCCTCCCAAATCTGTGGCTATCTTTCCCATAATTCCCTGTTTTGCATTTCTCCAATCCGGTTTCCATCCTTGTTACAGCACTGAAATAAACCTAAACAAGATCACAAATGACATCCTCTGATGATGACCAGGGTGTACTCTTTTGATTGGGTGCTAAAACAAATAAACTGTAACTAATAAAGCATTAAAGGAAACTTAACAACTTAAATTAAAATTTGATTGGCCGGGGTGATGATGCACTCCAGTCCCCGCGGTGCCCGCCGGTTGTGGAAGGCCTTGAGCGCGCCGGCGGACAACGCGTGTTCCATCTCCAGGGCCACCCGGGCGCGAACGTGGCTGCGGAAGAGAGGCAGGCAGTAGGACCGAACGACCCCCTCAACCGCCCGCTGCCTGGAACAATTAATGGCTATTTTCGCCAGGCCCAGGAGCAGTCCCACAAGGAGGTCCTCTGATCTGCCCGCTCCCCTCCGCACCGGGTGACCAAAGATCAGGAGCGTGGGACTGAAGTGCAGCCAAAAATCGAGGAACAGCCCCTTCAAACAATGGAAGAGGGGCTGCAACCTCTTGACCAGGGTGTATTAGCTCTCCTGTACAGCTGCAATGAATTGGCAGTCAACAAGTAGCGAGTGATCATTAGTCACTGGCCATGTGTTAATGAATCTACTGTGTCGTTGGGCTGACTGAGCAGCTGAAACTGGCTGGTGACTTAGTTAGAAAGTAAAAAGAGAGCTGGCTTGTAAGAGCACACCAATTCGAGGGAGTGCGGACCATGGAGTGAGCTGGAGACAAAGTGGAAACAGTACGTGCAGAATGGGAATTTGATTACAGGGGAAAGGAGGAGTACAGATAAGAATATAAACTTTAAGTTAAGAAAGTAAGAATGGTAGCACAGGAAGGGACATTAATGTACGGTTCCTGTAGGACGTGGGAGTTTGGACTAGCAGATGTTAACACCGACAAGCACATTGCAGGAAGTATCACCAACTGAGATTATTTGAGCTCGAGATCTCCGAATCTCTCAGAACACATCTGGGAAGGAGATAGGCTTCTGGAACAAGAGTTTCAGAGGGTAGTCCCTCTGACGAGAGACCGGGAGTTGGCAGTGGTCGAGGAAGGAGTGGAAACTATCCACCAGTCAGAGGGACAGGCTAGAGAAGGAACACTCTAAGTAAATTAGCCTGTGTAACAAATTTGAAACACTGGCTTCCTGTGGGTGGATGAGGACTCTGCGTCGGATTGTCAAATGCATAACAATGGTACCACAAAACATGAGATGGCTCAAGGGGATTCAGCTGCCTCGGCCCTAAGCTCTGGAATTCCCTCCCTAAACCTCTCTACCTCTCTCTCCTCCTTTTAAGTCGCTCCTCAAAACCTACCTCTTTGACCAAGCTTTTGGTCACCTGTCCTAATATCTCTTTATGTGGCTTGGTGTCAAATTTTGTCTGATAACGCTCCTGTGAAACACCTTGGTAAAGGCACTATATAAATGCAAGTTGTTCCTTCTATTTTTGTCAGCACAATTTTTTTTCAACTTTGCGTTCCATGACACGTGTTCATGCACAAACAGTCTTTTGCTGTTTAGTCTCAATTTCTTCATTTTTTTTTAAATAAAAAAAAACCAATCTCGTCCTAGCATTTAGGGGCACTTGATTCACGAAAACCCCAGTACCTGTAGAAATAATTAACTCCACAGCTCATTCGAAGCAATCATACAATTCCTGGCATCACAATCTAAAAAAATCTTCCAGGAAATGAACTTAGGGTCAGGATAATGGGATAAACCACATATGTTTTAATTGATAGTGGCGTTTGAATGGTTCTTTAATTTTTCTTTTTTAAAAGAAATACTTGTGATTTTTCTTCCTGCCCGCACCTTGAGTTTTTTCCCCATGTGCTTTTTTGCCCCTTCCCTTTCCCCCCACCCCATCCCTCTTGCTGGGGTGCAGTTTTATAAGGGCAGCAACAGCTCTCTTTCCCCGCCCCCAAGTACCTTACCCTAGTGGTGGTTGCTATGTGAGCCTGGACATTGTGTCTTGACAGGCTATTCGACTGCGAGGGAGTATTGCAGCTGAGCCTGATCCTATCCACACAATCGCATTTCCAGCACGGGTCATTGCTGAAAAAGCACTGGGAGTGTGTGTTTTTCCCTCCGAGCTCAGGGACTCTTGGGCCAGCTACATGACTTTGCTGCCACAATGGCCGAGATTGGCGATATAGAAAGAATAAACTTGCATTTATATGTTGCTTTTCATGTTCCTGGGATTGAACTTGGACGCTTCCAGATATTGCCACCTTGCATAAAAACAGAAAATGCTGGAAAATACTCAGCAGGTCAGGCAGGATCTGTGGCGAGAGAGAAACCTGAGTTAACGTTCAGGTCGATCAGTTCTGATGATAGGTCATCCACTGCACTTCTTTATTTTTATATCAAAATGACAATGTAGTGATCAAAAGATTAGCTAGACTGCAACTCTTGTATTGGTACCTATTTGCAAGCATGAAATACAAGGTAATATGAATTCTTGCTTACATTCAGCATATATAATACCAATTGCATTGGGTGAGATTTGTGTTGTTTTTTACATTCAGATGACTACACATTTGTCTCCAGAGATCATGGTTCTTCCAGATGAGATGCATTTGATTTGTGGTTTTAAAAATGCACCTTTTTAAAAATTATACAAAGATTACAAGATTTAAAGATCTGTTTAGATTGTTTTTCATAGTACATAACATATAGCATCTGTAGAGCAATAGTTGCAAATCAATGACCTTTGTGTTTGGGGCTGGGCCAAAAAGGGTCGCTGATGCTCTCAATTGACTATTGACATCATACTTCGATTTAATGTAGGAAATAATGTAATTGATATCCTTTTAATTTTTTTTCTAACTCCAAGCAAACTAGTTTCACGAAGCACAAACATAATTTGTCTTCCATTGTCAACTGACTCATCTGAGTTGAACTCTTATATGTATGATTTTCCAAAAATGCTTTATAATGTAATAATAGGGAATAGATAGGTTTATGCATGAATGGATTTTCCTTGTGCAGTTCTCATGATATTTGCTACCGATTACTTTACAAAAACTGAAATGGTTTTGTGTTTAGAGTTGATGGTTTCCAGATCTTCCTCTACTGGATATGCCTAATCCATGTCATAGACTTAGGTAGCAGTGGGGAAATTAAAAACCAGAGTGTGTCAGGAAGGGGCAGAAGGTATGGAGTAAAAGGTAAAGTAATAAAAAGGGCAAAAGCAGGAACTAAGTGTCACAAAACATATTTGAAAGTTCTCTATCTGAATGCACGTAGCATTCGTAACAAAATAGACGAGTTAATGGCACAAATAACTACATATGGGTATGATCTTGTGGCCATTACAGAAACATGGCTGCAGGGTGACAATGCCTGGGAATTAAACATACCAGGTTATTTAATGATCAGGAAGGACAGGCAGGAAGGAAGGGGAGGTGGGGTGGCTATGTTAATAAAGGAAGGAATCACTGTAATACAGAGAAATGATATTGGGTCAAAAGATCAGGATAATGAAACAGTTTGGGTGGAGATAAGGAATAATAAGGGGAAAAAAACACTAGTGGGCGTAGTCTATAGGCCTCCGAACAGTTGCAACTCTGTTGGACGGAGTATCAATCAGGAAATAGTTGAGGCTTATAATAAGGGAACATCTATAATTATGGGGGATTTTAACTATCATATTAATTGGACAAATCAAATTGGGCAGGGCTGCCTTGAGGATGAGTTCATTGAGTGTATTAGGGATGGGTTTCTTGAACAGTATGTAACTGAACCGACCAGGGGGCAAGCAACCTTAGATCTGGTCCTGTGTAACGAGACAGTTCTCCTAGTAAAGGATCTCCTTGGAATGAGTGACCATAACATGGTTGAATTCCATATTCAATTAGAGGGTGAGAAGGTTGGATCTCAAACAAGCGTGCTGAGCTTGAATAAAGGAGACTATGAAGGTATGCGAGCAGAATTGAGTAGAGTGGATTGGGAAAATAGATTTAAGGGTAAGACAATACATGATCAGTGGTGTACATTTAAGGAGTTATTTTACAACTTCCAAAAAAAGTATATTCCACTGAGAAGAAAAGGGTGTAAAAGAAAAGACAGTCATCCGTGGCTAAGTAAGAATAAGGATAATATTCAACTAAAAACAAGGGCATATAAGGTAGCCAAATCTAGTGGGAGGATAGAGGATTGGGAAAACTTTAAAAGACAGCAAAAAATAACAAAAAGATTGATTAAGAAAGGGAAGATAGATTATGAAAGTAAATTAGCAAAAAATATAAAAACAGATAGTAAGAGTTTTTATAGTTATATAAAAAGAAAAAGGGTGGCTAAAGTAAATGTTGGTCCCTTAGAGGATGAGACCGGGAAATTAATGGTGGGAAATATGGAGATGGCAAATACACTGAATGAATATTTTGTATCAGTCTTTACAGTAGAGGACACTAAGAATATCCCAACACTGGACAAACAGGGGGCTATAGGGGGGGAGGAGCTAAACACGATCAAAATCACTAAGGAAGTGGTACTCGGTAAAATAATGGGACTCAAGGCGGATAAATCACCTGGACCTGATGGCTTACAGCCTAGGGTCTTGAGGGAAGTGACGGTAGGGATTGTGGATGCATTGGTAATAATTTTCCAAAACTCCCTGGACTCAGCAAAGATCCCAGCAGACTGGAAAACTGCTAATGTAACACCCTTATTTAAAAAGGGCAGTAGACAGAAGGCTGGAAACTATAGACCGGTTAGCCTACCATCTGTGGTAGGTAAAATTTTGGAGTCCATTATTAAGGAAACAGTAACAGGACATTTGGATAATCATAATTTAATAGGACAAAGCCAGCATGGTTTTATGAAGGGGAAGTCATGTTTGACAAATTTGCTGGAGTTCTTTGAGGAAGTAACACACAGGGTGGATAAAGGGGAACCAGTGGATGTGGTGTATTTAGACTTCCAAAAGGCATTTGACAAGGTGCCACACAAAAGATTATTGCTTAAGATAAAAAATCACGGGATTGGGGGTAATATTCTGGCATGGATAGAGGATTGGCTATCTAACAGAAGGCAGAGAGTTGGGATAAATGGTTCATTCTCAGACTGGCATTCAGTAACTAGTGGTGTTCCGCAGGGGTCAGTGCTGGGTCCCCAACTCTTTACAATCTATATTAACAATTTGGAGGAGGGGACCGAGTGTAACATATCAATGTTTGCAGATGATACTAAGATGGGAGGGAAAGTAATGAGTGAGGAGGACATAAAAAATCTGCAAGGGGACATAGACAGGCTAAGTAAGTGGGCAGAGATTTAGCAGATGGAATACAATACTGGAAAGTGTGAGGTTATGCACTTTGGCAGGAAAAATAGTAGAGCAAGTTATTATCTTAATGGCAAGAAACTGGAAAGTACTGAAGTACAAAGGGATCTGGGGGTCCTGGTGCACGAAACTCAAAAGGTTAGTATGCAGGTGCAGCAAGTGATTAAGAAGGCCAATGGAATGTTGGCTTTCATTGCTAGGGGGATAGAATATAAAAATAGGGAGCTATTGCTTCAGTTGTACAAGGTATTGGTGAGACCGCACCTGGAATACTGCATACAGTTTTGGTGTCCATACTTAAGAAAAGACATACTTGCTCTCGAGTCAGTACAAAGAAGGTTCACACAGTTAATCCCGGGGATGAGGGGATGGACATATGAGGAGAGGTTGGGTAGATTGGGACTATACTCATTGGAGTTCAGAAGAATGAGAGGCGATCTTATTGAAACATATAAGATTGTGAAGGGGTTGGATCGGGTGGATGCGGGGAGGATGTTCCCGATGATGGGTGAAACTAGAACTAGGGGGCATAGTCTTAGAATAAGGGGCTGCTCTTTCAAAACTGAGATGAGAAGGAACTACTTCACTCAGAGGGTGGTAGGTCCATGGAATATGCTGCCCCAAAAAGCTGTAGAAGCTACATCATTACATAAGTTTAAAACAGAAATAGACAGTTTCCTAGAAGTAAAGGGAATTAAGGGTTACGGGGAGCGGGCAGGAATTTGGACATGAGTCTAGGTTCGGATCGGTCATGGCCCTGTGGGTAGCGTAGCGGGCCCAGGGGCCGTGTAGCCTGATCCTGCTCCTATTTCGTGTGTCCAATTCTGTTAGGTTCAGGAGATGGTTCTGTGATAGTAGATTGGCGGTTAGGATCAGATCAGCCATGATCTTATTGAATGGCGGAGGCAGGCTCGAGGGGCCAATTGGCTACTCCTGCTCCTATTTCTTATGTTCTTATGTTCTTATGTTGATCTGCCTAATCCATGTTGATCTGCACTTCAAAATAATTAATTGGCTATGAAGCGTTTTGGGAAGGCAATGCAAGTACTTTGTCCAGTGGTGAACACAGACAGAAAAGTCTCTCTGAATGACTTAGTTATGTCTGGTGAGAAAATAATGACACAGAGGGGGAATAATTCGGTTGCTTTGCACCTCCCGTTAGCGCAAGCAACTAGCGCCCAGGCGCGGCAATGTTTGTGCTGCTCACGAAATTGATCAGACATTTTGTGGCGGCGCTAAAAACTGCTGCCACGATCTCCTGCGCCCGCAGATCGTGACGTCAGTCGAGCGTGCAACGCCCCGGACCAGATATTGAGTGGCGCCCCCTGCCCTACCACCTGCCGCTAGCAATGACAGGTTGAGGGGAGCGTTTTGCAGTCGGGAAGGGACTGGGGGAGCGCTGTTTAAAGGCGACCGCTTCCTGCCTTTTTTTGTCGGCGACATTTTTGCACCACGCATTCTGAGAGAGAGACTTCTGGAGAGATTCAACGCTGTGTGAAGGAGTTTTGGGTACTGAGCAGCATTTTGCAGGTTCATTTTGATTTGACCTTCCTTGCTATGGGGGCTGCACTCTGAGCTCTTTCCCTGGGCCTCTCCATTGTTCTTTCCAGCAGATTTGATGTACAGGTCTCTCCAGGCCGAGATTCAAGGCTGCAATGAGCAGGGTGTGGATGGAGAGCAAGATCGACCCTCCCCTTTAAGAACTGGCTGGCGCCAGTGTGTCTGTGTTCAATTGCTGACTGACATCACATGAGCTTCACCAGCGCTCTGAGGTAGCACCTCGCTCCTCGGCATTAGCGCCTTAAGAGAGGTGTGTAGCGCCTGATTTAGTGCTCCAATCACCTCCAGGGGCGATAGAAGCCAAGTTTGCAGTCGGAGGTGATAATTAGTGCCAGGCGCTAAACTTTGCACCCGGCCAATAATTGCGCCCCAAATGGGGGCGGTACCGAATTTCTCCCCCAGAATTTGTTGATGCAGTGCATCTCGTGACGTGCCCAGTTACCTGGAAACCATCAACTTTAAGCACAAAACAATTTCAATTTTTGTGAAGTTATCTGTGATTGATAATAGTTAGACTTTTTCCCTTACCCTTCAGCTCAATTTTTTTTTTTTTTTGCCCTGTAACTTGCTGGAAGAGCGAAGACAACGAGGCTTCTGGGACCTCAGTGAATGGTGCGACCAACAGTCTATCTGCTTAACCAATGAGATTTAAGGATTGAGAAAGAAACAGAGGGTCGACAGGAGAAGGAAGGTGAATTAGAGTGGGTGAATAAAGTCAAATCAGATACGGAAAGAGAACGTAAGATTGGATTGAGAGAAAGAGAGAGAGAAAAATGAGACAGAAAGGAAAAGTAAGAAAAAAATTAAAGATTATAAATTTTATATTTAAAAAATGACTACCTGTAGGAATGAGACTCCACATATTATATTTCATTTCTGGACTGAAGAGGCTGATTAGCATTGCATGAACATAAATCTCCTCATTAAAAAGCTACTGCACTTGCTCCAGCCCTAACTTTCTGTGGCAAGTTTAATTGGCAATTAATCTGCAAATGCAGCAACTTCATGAAACACGGGGAGGCTGAGGGCGTGCTTCCGTTTTTGCAAGGCTAAAGGCGGAGCAGCGCAACTTGTCCAGCAACTTATGGCGATTTGCAATTCACGGGGTATCTCTTCCTCAAGTTGCTGGACGATTTACACGTCGTTAATGGCGAGTGCCATTAATCCCGCCATTATTTTGGCAGCAAATTCTGGACCATGGAGGCTGGAAGTAGTTAAGATTTTGCAGAGAATAGAGAGAGTTATTATCTGCAATACATTGCTTGATCAGACTAAGAACTGCAAGTCATTTAAATCTCTCAAAGGGAAGATACACTTTGGTTGCAACAAATCTCTACGCCTCAAGAAATGGGAGTCGTTCTTCCATTTAATCCTTTTAATGACGCCAAAAAGCTCACAGCATTGGACTGTCTTCTGGCTGATGTGAAATTGTTTGAAGTTTTGCTTTTATGGTCCAGCCAACCTTTTGATTTGACTCATCTCTTTTTCGGAGACAACATTTTAAAGTGGTTTCTTTGGAAATAAATTGTGTTTAAACCTGCAATCTGTGTTTGTGTAGGTGAAAGGTTTCTGAAAGCATTTTAGTAATAGTCTGATCATTATTTTCATTATTTCTATTTGCTGGCCTTTAATATTGGGATTCAGGGTAGTTTCACAACTGTAAAAGGATATTGCTGAGTACTGTATATAGCAGATAATGTCTCTTGGGGGCTTTATATGTACAGTGACTAATCAATAATGAGTTTCTTTCTCATGGTGCTGCATTTTAATTATTAATATTAAGTCAGAATGAATGGAAGTCTTTAAGCTCCAAAAGGAAATGCGCTACTGTAACAAGTGAAGCAGGGCATTCTCTTGATCATGCATTTGTCGATGTACTGATATTAAGGTAGAAGTCTAATGCTATGGCAATGTGTTAATATCATGATGCTACACTTATTTGTGGACATGAAGGCTATCCACGACAAGGCAACTTGGTCATTTTAAACAAATTGGAGTTTAGAAGAATGAGACATATAAGATTCTGAAGGGGCTTGACCGGGTAGATGCAGAGAGGATGTTTCCCCTCATGGGGGAATCTAGAACTAGGGGGCATAATTTCAGAATAAGGGGGCACCCTTTTAAATCGGAAATGAGGAGGAATTTCTTCTCTCAGAGGGTCGTGAATCTTTGGAATTCTCTTCCCCAGAGAGCTGTGGAGGCTGGATCATTGAATATATTTAAGGTGGAGATAGACAGATTTTTGAAAGGTAAGGGAGTCAAGGGTTATGGGGAGTGGGCAGGGAAGTGGAGTTGAGGCCAAGATCAGATCAGCCATGATCTTATTGAATGGCGGGGCAGGCTCGAGAGGCCAAATGACCTACTCCTGCTCCTACATCTTATGTTCTTATGTTCTTATGTGCTCCAGGGTTGCTAGGGACTGACTGGTCCGGAAGAGTTGCAGAATGGAACATTTTTAGGCTGCTTTTGATTATTTTTTATTTCTTCTGCTGGCACTTGAACCTTTAGTGCTGTAAGTGATTATCCCAGAATTCATGTCATGCTTTCTATATCCTTGTACTTGAAAGTTCTCTGCATTGCTTTTGGTTGATGGTGTACTGAGATATTTATAAGGTCAAAAAGAAATGACCTGTAAGAACATCACGTGGCCTATCTGCTGGGAGGACAAAAGATGGGTTAGCTCCCGTCACAACCTCTTCCCCTGTCAGCCACTCGAGTAGGCGTGGAGTCTGCCTTTCAATTCATACTGTGCGGAAAATTCAATTCTGAAGACTTCCCCAATGTAGGCCATCCAATCAAGGCAACCAGATTGCTGCTAATGGGTGCAGTGGCAGTCCAGTGATTGGAGGACAAAACTAAAGCAAACTCCATTTCTGAAGATGAGCTGTTAAAGGCAATACCGTTCAGATTGAATCAAAGACTTGACTCCATGTGAACAGAATTTAATAAGGGTTGCGAGACATGTTACCTGGAACAAAACGTTCACTCTCTGAAGACAGATTGATGCACTGGTATCCCGTCTCTTGAATTATGGTTTAAATTCTGCAAATTAGTAAGTTCATTGGGGGGGGAAATTAAATGTTACAGTTCTGCTTTTGAGATTGAAACCAGGTTACATTTTCAATTCATTCTTTTTATTTCAAATTCAAAACAAGATTTGAAAATAGCAGTGTTTCACAAAAGCTTTGCTAATCTTTCAGTTCAAATGGAGAATAGCTACGGCTATTTAATAAAGGTATGTGTTGCCTTCTCTTCAACTGTGCCAAATTAATACGCCGCTAGATTTGCTATACTGGATTAAAACTTGGGTCTTTCTGATCTGTTCATTACCCAAGATTTGATCTGTGTCCGTTAGCTGATCTCTGTTAGGGTGATAGTAGAAGTGCTACTGGATAGGGAGGCGGAAATTGCCCAAGAGAATATTGGCAGGTGGAAAACAATGAGGGTGACAAGTGTAATCAAAGATAAAACCCTAGTGAACCTAAAATAAATGCTTGCAGTTTTTTTTAGATAACTTCCACCATGTGGAACAGTATAAACTGCTTTGTGTAGAAGAGATATGACATGTGTTATTGTACTTGGCCTGGTCCTCGTGTCTGCAGGTGCAAAGAGTTTATATAGGAAGGCAAAATTCTCTCAATTTAGAGGATCGTGAGAAGACAGGGTTTATGTTTTGTGACAGCATGTTCTACAAAAATACACTGCAGAAACATTGCAATATGTAACCCTTCATTTACAGTTTGTATTCTGGTGTTGGATCATTTGAATTTTCATTTAACTAGCCAACTATCTACCATATGAAAATTTAGTAGCAAGATGCGTGTTTGGGTAGAGCAGTTTGGGATGTTTTGCTACGTTAAAGGCGCTATATATATTCAAGTTGTTGTTGTTGTAGAGAGGGCATGTGGGCTACAGTGAATTTGACTTTGTCTAAACTCGGGCCAGATTTTGAGCAATATTTTCTCTGGCAGAAATACATCTTAAATCCAGTTATAAGAACATAAGAAATAGGAGCAGGAGTAGGCCATTTGGCCCTTTGAGCCTGCTCTGCCATTCAGTAAGATCGTGGCTGATCTTCGACCTCATCTCCACTTTCCTGAACTATCCACATATCCCTTGATTCCCTTAATATTCAAAAATCTAACGATCTCTGTCTTGAATATATTCAACGACTGAGCCTCCACAGCCCCCTGGGGTAGAGAATTCCAAAGATTCACCACCCACTGAGTGAAGAAATTTCTCCTCATCTCAGTCCTAAATGGCCAACCCCTTATTCTGAGACTGTGACTCCTGGTTCTAGACTCCCCAGCCAGGGGAAACATCCTCCCTGCATCTACCCTGTCAAGCCCTGTAAGAATTTTGTATGTTTCAATGAGATCACCTCTCATTCTTCTAAACTCTAGAGAATATAGACCTAGTCTACTCAATCTCTCCTGATAGGACAATCCCACCATCCCAGGAACCAGTCTGGTGCAGTTAGAACCGCATTAAAGTGTAAGCTCCAAAGTATTACTGGATAGTGAAGTAAACCAATCCTTCAGGTGAGATGCTGCACACTGAATTTCTCCTCAACACAGCAGCAACTGGTTCAAAATTAATTCCACATTTCAGCATGCATTGATTGTAAAATCAATTCAAGGATTTTGTGATGGATGGGTGACCTATGACGATAATTAGAATACTTCTTGGTGAAAAATAATTAGACGCAAGCAATCAAACCAAGAAAACAGTGGTATAAAACCAGTCATAGATGTTTGAAGCGACCGCTGTAATGGGAATTGTTGGAGAATTCTTAGTCGACTACGATTCTAAACTGGCATCATTTGGAATAAATGTCCGCATTGATGTTGAGAGCAGCTTTGTATTCAATGAATATTGTGCACAGGATGTTTTGAACTAATTCCAAATTTTTTATATTCAATAGCTTTACAGTGACAAATCATAATACCTCTATTCCTGATAATTAACCAGTTATCTGTCCTGTGTCCAAATAAAAGTTCAATGGGAGTAAAACATCTATTTCGTGGAGTTATTGGCCCAGAAATTGATCTCGCTCTGTTCCCGCGGGGGTAAGCCTTCCCCGCGATCTCTCACCTCGCTTGTGCTTTTTCAGATCCAGCTCGCACGAACTTGATGTTCCAGACATCAGCCGGGCAGTGCTTGCGTATCCCACCGGCGTAGTGAATTCGTGCGAGCTGTGGGATCACGTGACTCAGTTAGAGCCAATGGCAGCACACCATCTTCCATTCATAAGTTTCACAGCACGGCTGTGAAATCTATGAATCTTACACCCCCCCAAAATAACAGCTAAACCTCAATTAAATTTAAAAAAAAAACCATCACATTAATAAAATAAGTATAGTTAAATAAATTAACCATTTTAAATAAAAAATTAAATTTTTGAAAAAATTTAAAATCTTTTAAAAAGTTATAAAAATAAACTTACCTGTCTTTAAAGTCTCTAAAAAAGATATACCTGTAAAAAAAAATTCAAAAAAATACTTAATTCACTACTTACCTTGTTAAAAGTGGGTCTTACTCCTCCTTTTTACATTTCTAAAATCTTCAGTACTTACCTGCGCGTCCAAAGCATGAAGTGCACAGCGTGCGCGCAGCCTGTAGCGCGCACGCGATGCACCGAGGAACCGCCCCCTTTTCAAAAGAGCAATTGCCGGTTTTCAGCGCATGCGCAGGGCATGCAGAAAACCGGCAATTGCAGAGGGAATACGCGAGAGTACGCAGTGCGTACTCTCGCGCAGCAGGATGAATTTTTGGGCCATAGTGTTAATATACAATAATAGTTCTGCTACATTTTAGTGTAGGATTACTGATCTAAAAAAAAATCACAAATATTAGAACTGAACTAATTATCAGCAAGTTTCTAGTTGAAAAGTCTAAAATGTAATTTGCTTTTTCAGTTATTCAAATATCCCCCTTGTTGCAACTTCTTATTCGTGCTGAAGGCTGATTTCAGCGGTCCTGTGTGCCCAGATAGCAGGTGCAGGGCGGCTACAGAGGTTGTGCTAAATTGGAAAAACAGGCCTATGACAATATTCTTCTGGGCTACATTCAGCACTCTTGCATTTTGAGTGAGCTAGCATGCTTGCAGCTATTGCATGCCCAAACCTTATTAAGACCCCAAATATGATGCAAAAATATTTAAACAAATGCTTGACACAATTCAGCAATGTGTTTGTTCCTTTTTTCCTTGTGTGCCAACTTTTTTTTAATTCGCTTATGGGATGTGGGCGTCGCTGGCAAGGCCAGCATTTATTGCCCATCCCTAATTGCCCTTGAGAAGGTGGTGGTGAGCCGCCTTCTTGAACCGCTGCAGTCCGTGTGGTGAAGGTGCTCCCACAGTGTTGTTAGGGAGGGAGTTCCAGGATTTTGACCCAGCGACGATGAAGGATCGGCGATATACTTCTAAGTCAGAGTGGTGTGTGACTTGGAGGGGAACTTGGAGGTGGTGGTGTTCCCATGCCCCTGCTGCCCTTGTCCTTCTAGGTGGAAGAGGTCGCGGGTTTGGGAGGTGCTGCCGAAGAAGCCCTGGAACGGGAACAAAGGAAGCTCCATGGGCATAGGATAACTAGCCTTTGTTTAAAAAAAATATTTACGTACCTTTTTAATATAATGGCTTTTGTTAAACATTTTCCCATGTTTGAGAGTCTTGCTAGACTTTTTTTTTAAACCCAAGTAAATTTACTCTTAAAGCACCTCAACCAGTGTTTCATGGTTGTGTTACTATGAAGGAAGGCTTGCCAGGAAGATTAGTAAGCTCCAGACTATTCTGCAGATCTTGGCACACCTAGCTGTTGAAGACCCAGGGCAGCAGCCTCAGCTTGATTTAGGTCAGTAAGAGCAGTCCTTTGTCATCTGCGGCAAGAACGCCTGCAACTAACTTGCAACATAGAGAAGCATCCGTGAAGGCGTCGAACACCTCGAGTCTCTTCGCCGGGAGCAAGCGGAAGCCAAGCGCAAACAGCGGAAGGAGCGCACGTCAACCCAAGCACCCCACCCACCCAGCCCCTTCAACCACCGTCTGCCCCCACCTGTGACAGAGACTGTAGGTCCCGCATTGGACTCATCGGTCAGCTGAGAACTCATTTTTAATGTGGAAGCAAGTTATCCTCGGTTCCGAGGGACTGCCTGAGAAGAGGAGTGCTGGTGCTACCAATGGTTGGCAAGGCCACATTGTCCTGCATTATTGTTATGTCTATGGCTCATTTCCAGCTAGCACTGCAGTACTGCGCTGTCCACATCAATCAAAAAGGTGACTGCTGCATGGTCATCACTTTCCGACTGTATAACAAGATCAGTTGTCCTGTGAAAATTCTACCCCTTTTGTATTTCTAGTCCTATATGTGATGCTGACAACGTGCACTTTTCTCTTGGCTTCCTGCAAGTTAGGTCTGTTATCTAATCTCTTGTAATTTTGCACTGATACGACAATCACTTGGTGGCCTTGTATCCAATACAAATGATATAACTGCTTCATTCACTCACTATCAGTGTTTGCACCCAAGCGCTCTCTTATTTGCTTGACTTGCTAGTACATCCACAGAAAAAATTTCCCACGTGACTTTTCTTCCACAAAGTACAGGTGAATTTGCTTGTTCTGTGAGTTGCCCCATCTTGTGCATACTTTCCCAAAGACTGGGCAACTTTTGAGTTTATACTGCCTTCTATTTTTTGTAGACAATTGTACAGCTGATCTTTTCTCTCTCGCCTTCAGCATTGAGGGATTATATTTCCGACTTCCCATCTGATTATTTGCCTGTTACATCCTTGACTACTGCCTGACTGCTTCAAAATTCTTCACTGCACAGCTCTTTGGCTCGCTGTGTGTGCTGCCCTAGATACCATCTATCCTGCTTTGTCTAAGGTTCGGTCTTGCACAACCGAATTGTGCTCTCTTCGACAAATTAATCTATCCTTCATTAGTGATTCTGTCAGTTCCCCTAATTCACAGGTCTTGCTGTGAGTTCTTAATTGTGTCACATACTGATCAATGGTTTCTCCCTGTTTTTGAAGTGAAAAATCTGTCTTGCACACCTCACATCTCATTGTGATTACAGTGTCTCTCAATTGGATTCATTACATTTAATACCAGGTTGTCCTTCCCCCAAAATTATAAATATATTGCGTGCATCTTCCCCAGGAGGAAAATATAAACTTTCATTTGCTCTAACAGCTCCTAAACACACTTCAAACTGTGGTTTAAACCTTTTCCAACTTTCTGTACAATTTCCAGTTACATGAAAGCCAGGTGCCAATTGCAGCTTGCCCATTTAAAAAAAAACCTTTTTACAGCATGAAACTTTTTTTTTTCCTCCCAGTTATTTACTGTGGTTTTAAAAAAAAACAACAGATTTAAAACAACTTGGTTTCAGCAAATCCTGCCAGCTTGCTAACCTAAGGGCCCTGAAATTCCTGGGTTCTTGCTCCGCCGGCATAAACGTGGTGGAGTGGAATAAATCTCGGCACTAAATAACTAGAGTAGGTTGTAATTTGCAATAACCATTACAACCTCAATTAAACATTGTTCAGGTCATTATCTTTATTGGTCCTTGTTACTGGTTTTCGAAGCCCGTCATGATTCCGATTTAATAGCTCACATTTATAAAGCATTAAAATTATATTATTTTTACACGTTAAATATATAATTTCACTTTATGTCCTCTCCGCTAAATGTTACAGAATTGCAGTAGTTCAGTTTTAAATAGCAAAAAGGCAGCATCGTGACTTAACTTCTCTCAGAAACCAGTTTGGAAAAAATGCAGCGATCTGATATTATGATATCCGTCCATCTTGTTCGATTTTAAGTGTACTTAAAATCTTTGACTCATCAGAAGTCTCGAACTATCTGCTGAGACCATTTTTTTTTTGTTGGCTTTTAATTCCGGGTGTGGTGAATAAAGGACTTGTTATTGGCTATCCTGTAATATTTTAAAAATCAATGCTAAACGCAATGAATAAGCATGAGGTTATTCTCAAATTAGATTGCTAAAAGCTTTCATGTTTTAAAACTAAAGGAGTAGAAAGTAAATGCCTTTAACGCTGAAGTAATTATTGTGTAAGTGACTCATTTCACTGTTATTACCATGATTACCACCTTTTAAAACTCAGCAGTTCTCAAGTTACTGTAATGTACTGCAGCAGACAGAAGCTTGTCATCCAGTTTTCGTAATACTTTCACTGTAAATTTTAGGGTTGTTCCATGCTCAGAATTTGAAATGGCTTCTTAAACAGGCAACTTGCTATTGGAGTTAAAATAATTTAATACAGAAGGAAACAAATATACAAAAAATGGGTGCAATGCTTCCTTTGGTCCTAGAGCTACTCGCATTCCTATAGAACTTTTCAAGTGGAGAGAAGTGCCGGAGCACTTTGTGGAGCAGAGGGAAGAAGGTGGCCGCTGACTAGAAGAATTGGGAGAGAGAAAACCAAAGAGACAAGCTTTAGGATGTTTCTGAAAGCAAAGATAAGAGGAGGCAAGGATTTAGGGAGAGAGGTCCAAAGGAAAGTCATGTAGTGACTGACTGAATGGTCACTGACAATGGGAGTGAAGAATGATGAGTAATGTTACCCATAATTGGTAGGAGGAGCACTGTCTACGCTGGTTACCTAATCTATCATGTTTTCATTGGTTTGGAGGTAGATGAACTAGATTAAAATGAGACTAAAGTCAGCAATTATTCCAGCATTAAAGCCACTTTAGGTTTTTATTAGTTTCAAGTGTTTAAAAATATGATTAAAACATTTTTTTTCGTTCATGGGATGTGGGCATCGCTGGTAAGGCCAGCATTTATTGCCCATCCCTAATTGCCCTTGAGAAGGTGGTGGTGAGACAACTGAATGGCTTGCTAGGCCATTTCAGAGGGCAGAGGGCAGTCAAACACATTGCTGTGGGTCTGGAGTCGCATATAGGCCAGGTAAGGATGAGAGATTTACTTCCTTCAAGGACGTTAGTGAATCATTTGGGTTTTTACGATAATCTGGTCGTTTCAAGACCACCATTACTGACGCTAGATTTTTTATTCCAGATTTATTTAACTAACTGAATTTAAATTCCCCACCTGCGGTGGTGGGATTTGAACTCACATCTCTGGATTATTAGTCCAGGCCTCTGTCTCGTCCAGTAACCACTATGCTACCGTTCCCTCTTGGCCTCTTGACTATTCAAATCATAAATAAAAATGAATTCTGTTTTTGTGGGGTCTGGGAGAAAAAAACAATCAGTTTGCCTCCGTTGTAGTGTGGACTCTATCACAGAATCACAGAATCACAGAAACCCCACAGTGCAGATAGAGGCCATTTCGGCCCATCGAGCCTGCACCGACACATATCCCACCCTATCCCCGTAACCCCACGTATTTAATCCCCCTAACACTAAGGGTCAATTTTATCATAGCCAAATCAACCTAACCCGCACATCTTTGGACTGTGGGAGGAAACCGGAGCACCCGGAGGAAACCCACGCAGACACGGGGAGAATGTGCAAACTCCACACAGACAGTCACCCGAGGCCGGATTCGAGTGATAGGGGAATCAAGTGATATGGGATTGGGTGGGAATGTGGAGTTGAAGTTGAAGGTCAGCCATGATCTTATTGAATGGTGGAGCAGGCTCGAAGGGCTGTATGGCCTACTCCTGCTCCTAATTCTTATGTCACATTTTGTTCAAAATCTCTCTCTACTTCTGTCTCTCCAGCGAAAGGAGTCACATTGCCTTTAAAAACATTTTTTTTAAAGGACATTACACTTATTAAAAATAGTTTGACCAAACCCATTGTGCGTGGTGATGTGTGTGAATTTTAGGGTCATATATTTGAATGTGCTATTCAGTTGTGCACTTGGAATATTGAAAATGAACACTAAGCTTGTGTAGTGTTAATTGGATGTTGAAGCTTGCACTGACTCTGAAGCAGAATTAAATCCGCCCCCCCTCTTCCAGGGTTCACTCAGGGTTGGGTACTGACTCTGGATTCAGACTGCATTTATGCTATTAATGCAGCATTAATGCATAGTAAAGTCACCTTGCACCGACGGGAATGGTAACATAGTGGTTAGCTAATAATCTAGAGGCCTGGACTAATGATCCAGAGACGTGAGTTCAAATCCCACCACGGCAGCTGGGGAATTAAAAAATTCAGTTAGTTAAATCTGGAATAAAACGCTAGTATCAGTAATGATGACCATGAAACTATTGGATTGTCGTAAAAACCCATCTGGTTCACTAATGTCCTTTAGGGAAGGAAACCTGCCGTCCTTACCTGGTCTGGCTTATATGTGACTCCAGACCCACAGCAATGTGGTTGACTCTTAACTGCCCTCTGAAATGGCCCAGCAAGTCACTCAGTTGTAACTAACCGCTACAAAAAACAATCATAAAAATTGACCGGCATTGACAATGGCTTCGGACACAACAATGCAACACCCAGCCCAGTCGGCCCTGCAAAGTCCTCCTCACTAACATCTGGGGACTTGTGTCAAAATTGGGAGGGCTGTCCCACAGACTAGTCAAGCAACAGCCTGACATAGTCATCCTCACAGAATCATACCTTTCAGCCAATGTCCCAAACTCCTCTATCACCATCCCTGGGTCTGTCCTGACCCACCAGAGGTGGCCGCACAGTGGTATACAGTCGGGAGGGAGTGGCCCTGGGAGTTCTCAACATTGACTCCGGACCCTATGGCTTCAGGTCAAGCACAGTCAAGGTAACCTCCTGCTGATTACTACCGACCGCCCTCCCTCAGCTGATGAATCAGTACTCCTCTATGTTGAACACCACTTGGAAGAAGCACTGAGGGTAGCAAGGACACAGAATGTACTCTGGGTGGGGGACTACAATGTCCATCACCAAGAGTGGCTCGGTGGCAACACTACTGACCGAGCTGGCCGAGTCCTGAAGGACATAGCTGCCAGACTAGGACTGCGGCAGGTGGTGAGAGAACCAACACGAGGGGAAAAACCTACTTGACCTCGTCCTCACCAATCTACCTGATGCATCAGTCCATGACAGCATTGGTAGCAGTGACCACCGCACAGTCCTTGTGGAGACGAAGTCCCGTCTTCACACTGAGTACCCCCTCCATCGTGTTGTGTGGCACTACCACCATGCTAATAGGATAGATTCAGAACAGATCTAGCAGCTCAAAACTGGGTATCCATGAGGTGCTGTGGGTCATCAGCAGCAGCAGAATTGTATTCCACCACAATCTGTAAACTCATGGCCCGGCATATCCCTCACTCTACCATTACCATCAAGCCAGGAGACCTACCCTGGTTCAATGAGGTGTGCAGAAGAGCATGTCAGGAGCAGCACCAGGCGTACCTAAAAATGAGGGGCCAACCTGGGGAAGCTGCAAGACAGGACTACATGCATGCTAAACAGCGGAAGTAGCATGCTATAGACAGAGCTAAGTGATCCCACAATCAACGGATCAGATCAAAGCTCTGCAGTCCTGCCACATCCAGTCGTGAATGGTGGTGGACCATTAAACAACTAACGGGAGGAGTAGGCTCCAGGAATATCCCCATCACCAATGATGAGGAGCCCAGCACATGAGTGTAAAAGACAAAGCTGAAGCATTTGCAAACATCTTCAGCCAGAAGTGCCGAGTGGATGATCCATATTGGCCTCCTCCTGAGCTCCCCACCATCACAGAAGCCAGTCTTCAGCCAATTCGATTCACTCCACGTGATATCCAAGAAACGGCTGAGCAGCACTGGATACAGCAAAGGCTATGGGCCCCGACAACATCCCGGCTGTCGTGCTGAAGACTTGTGCTCCAGAACTAGCCGACGCCTCTAGCCAAACTGTTCCAGTACAGCTACAAAAAATACTGGCATCTACCTGACAATGTGGAAAATTGCCCAGGTATGTCCTGTCCACAAAAAGCAGGACAAATCCAATCTGGCCAATTACCGCCCCATTAGTCTACTCTCAATCATCAGCAAAGTGATGGAAGGTGTCATCGACAGTGCTATCAAGCAGTACTTGCTCAGTTTGGGTTCTGCCAGGACCACTTGGCTCCTGATCTCATTACAGCCTTGGTCCAAACATGGACAAAAGAGCTGAATTCCAGAGGTGAGGTGAGAGTGACTGCCCTTGACATCAAGGCAGCATTTGACCAAGTGTGGCATCAAGGAGCCCTAGTAAAATTGAAGTTAATGGGAATCAGGGTGAAAACTCTCCATTGGCTGGAGTCATACCTAGCACAAAGGAAGATGGTTGTGGTTGTTGGAGGTCAATCATCTCAGCCCCAGGACATCGCTGCAGGAGTTCCTCAGAGCAGTCTCCTAGGCCCAACTATCTTCAGCTACTTCATCAATGACCTTCCCTCCATCATAAGGTCAGAACTGGGGATGTTCGCTGATGATTGCACAGTGTTCAGTTCCATTTGCAACTCCTCAGATAATGAAGCAGTCCATGCCCGAATGCAACATGACCTGGATGACATTCAGGCTTGGGCTGATAAGTGACAAGTAACATTCGCACCACACAAGTGCCAGGCAATGACTATCTCCAACAAGCTACAGTCTAATTACATTCAACGGCATTCCCACCATCAACATCCTGGGGGTCACCATTGACCAGAAACTTAACTGGACCAGCAACATAAATACGGTGGCTACAAGAGCAGGTCAGAGGCTGGGTATTCTGCGGCGAGTGTCTCACCTCCTGACTCCCCAAAGCCTTTCCACCATCTACAAGGCACAAGTCAGGAGTGTGATGGAATACTCTCCATTTGCCTGGATGAGTGCAGCTCCAACAACACTCGAAGCTCGACACCATCCAGGACAAAGCAGCCCGCTTGATTGGCACCCCATCCACCACCTTAAACATTAATTCCCTGCACCACTGGCGCACCGTGGCTGCAGTGTATACCATCTACAAGATGCACTGCAGCAACTCGCCAAGGCTTCTTCGGCAGCACCTCCCAAACCCACGACCTCTACCACCTTGAAGAACAAGGACAGCAGGTGCATGGGAACACCATTACCTGCAAATTCCCCTCCAAGTTACACACCATCCTGACTTGGAAATATATCTCCGTTCCTTCATTGACGCTGGGTCAAAATCCTGGAACTCCCTCCCTAGCCGTACTGTGGGAGTACCTTCATCATAAGGACTCCACCTTCTCAAGGGCAATTAGGGATGGGCAATAAATGCTGGGCTTGCCAGCGATGCCCACATCCCAGGAACGAATATTAAAAAAAATGCTACAGTTGTAACATGAATGTTACCGTAGAAACTTTTGCTCCATGTCTCAGGAAAGTATCAAGTGATTGGAATAAAAATTGACAAACATACCAAGCTTCTGATCATCATCTGATTCTGATCCACCTGCAATGCCTGGTTAATGCAAGTGTTGGTATAAAATCACACATTTAATTTCTTTTGCGAGCCATTTGTTGGGTGATAAAATATGTTTTACTGCACAAAACACGCCAACTCTGTGGAAGTTAATGCTCAAAATGATATGTTTTTCTTAGTTTCTCTTTGTAAATTCCCCTTAATTATAAACCTCCTTGTGGCAGACTCCCGTATATTACATCAAGGCATAAAACTAATCTAAACATTGATGATGTAGTGAATAAGTCTGCGCCTTGTATTTGAATATATTGAATTAAGAATAGATATGCTTCTGGCAGCTGTCATACGCACATAACAATTAAGAGATATAACCACAGTGCTGCATTCTGTTTTAGAAAGAATTGATTCTCAAAGTAGAGACAGCAGGAGGAAATATAATTGAATTTCCGAATACTGTCTTCAAAGTCCTTCTTGTCAAACCAAAAGTTTACTGCAATAAGCACCGAGCCATTGGGGGTGATTTTGCCAATGGGGGCGCGTTGGAGGTGGGACTGCTGCTTGTCGGGTTTTAGTCCCGCTTCGATCGACTTGTGGCCAACCCACGCTATTTTGCCTTTATTGACCTTGTTAAACCCGCCCAGCGGGTTTAGCAGGCCAATTAAGGGGAAGCCGGTTACAGAGAATGTCAGCGTATGACATTTCATCTGTCAAACATTTTTGACAAATTAATTGTCATCGTTTGACAGCTTTGAGAAGCTGTGAAACACTGACATTCTTTGTTGTTTGATGAGTTCTTGTATTCAAGACTCATCAAACCTCTTTTGTGAGCAGAAATTAGATGGTTGTTGCATCTGAGAATGCAGCAGCCATCTGTCATCTCTGCCGGTGAGATGCGAGAGTCTCCGGATTCCCAACGTTTGAAGCCTGCAGGAAGAAACAAAGGTAAGGAAACATTTTCTTTCACTTTCCACTCACCTCACTTGCACCCATCACTTACCTCCACAGCACACTTTTGCACCCCTCCGACCCCCACAGACCCAATGCTCGCCTTGGTGACCCTGGCGGGGTTTCTCGCGTTGGGAAGCCTGCGCCTCTGGTGGAAAAATGGGGATAATCCTCTTAACTGCCTGTAATCCCCTTCCTGCCTCCAGGAGATGGGACCCGGCGCGGGTCGGCTACCCGCCTCCTGGGAAGATGGCACGGAGGCGGGTTGGGGGCGGGATGGGCACCCGCCCCCAGATTCTGCCATATTCCCGGCAGTCCCGCCTCCAAACCCACCTCCCCAGGGCTGGCAAAATCCAGCCCATTGTTTCAAATTGCAATCTTTGCTCTTCCTTGAGTGAGGGGTTTGTAGTTTCGTCAGCTTTCAAAATTCCTGCATTGATTCCCGAGAATGCTGAAGTGATTGCCTAGGAGAAAAGCATAACCCGGAATAAATACTCAGATGGGTTAATCTATTTCAGTCATCCAAACCTGAAATGAAAGGTAACATTAAAGATGGATTTTGAGGAAACATTATCAATAAGGTGAAGATAATGGTCTGTAATTTAAACGGGGAAATTGATCACATACAGCATCCTGCTGGGATTAAATAGCAAGCCACATACATAAACATGTGACCTGAAGTCTCTTCTTGCAAATTCCCCAAAATTAAAGTCAAGGTTGTTAAGTGCTAACATATGTGAAATGTTAAGTTCCTTTCAAGCTTTGGCCAGTCCAGTGGTGAAAAACAGTGAGTTGAAGTAGTCTAGCCAGAGAGTGAAACAAGCAGACAGCAATAACTCCGTTACACCCCAGATAAAAAGTGGAGAGACAGACAGCATGGTTGTTATAAGAATTGGATTTGAAGCTTTTTATTATATAAAACACAATCATTTACTGATGCACTTGAAAGTGAAATGAAAATGTGGAACACCGAGAGATTGCCAATTTGGAGCTCAGTGCCTGGGAGAAAGGGTTTCCATTGTATCTGGACTAACTGCAGTCGTCATCATGACATAATGAGGGGGACTTGGGACTTCTTGTGATATGTGAAATGAACTGAAGCAAGAAATGGGTAAGTTTGAAGGGTAGGAATAGGAAGGATGGGATTGAGGGGGGAAAAAGTTACATTAGGATACATGACCTTGTGTTTGATGTCTTGGAATAGCATCCAAAAAGAACTCTGCTGAAGTCAGGGCCCCAAACACTCCTTCCAGGTGAAACAGCGATTTACTTGTACTTCTTGCAATTTAGTATACTGTATTTGCTGCTCACGATGCGGTCTCTCTACATTGGGGAGACCAAATGCAGATTGGGTGACTGCTTTGCGGAACACCTCCATTCAGTCCGCAAGCGTGACCCCGAGCTTCTGGTCGCCTGTCATTGTAATTCTCCGCTCCACTCCCACTCTGTCCTCGGCCTCTTACACTGCTCCAATGAAGCTCAACGTAAGCTCGAGAAACATCATCTCATCTTTCGATTAGGCACTTTACAGCCTTCTGGACTCAACATCGAGTTCAACAATTTCAGACTATAACCTCTGCCCCTATTTTTTCAGATGACAGCTGTTGATGATTCTGCTATACCCATTCACACCTCTTCTAGACCCATCTTTTGTTTCTTTACTTGTCTCATTGCCATCTCCTTTTGCTTTGTACAATCATACCTTTTGTCTTTTAATCACTCCTGCCTTCCATCCTTTCACAAACCTTCCCTTTTGTTCTTTCCTCTCCTCCCCCCTTCCCCTGCCCCTGCACTTGCTTAAAATCTGTTACCTCTCTAACTGTTTCCAGTTCTGATGAAAGGTCATTGACCTGAAACGTTAACTCTGTTTCTCTCTCCACAGATGCTGCCTGACCTGCTGAGTATTTCCAGCATTTTCTGAGTTTATTTCAGACTTCCAGCATCCGCAGTATTTTGCTTTTGTTTAAACACAAGTAAACTGACCAGATATTGAGATTTGTGAAATTAATTTATGGTCAAGAACAAAACTAAGTGTGTGAAAGGCTGCAGCAGATTAGCTTGATAAAAGACAAATTAATGTGGTGAGGAATGTTGTTGCGGTGTGAAGTTGACGGCAATGTGATGCCATTTCTTTTAAGAGAATTTTTAAAAAACTGGTGGATTTTGATCTGGTGTACACTGCAGTCCTATGACAACAGTTTGCTCTTCCTTATAATAGAACAAAGTTAATGAATGTTAAAAATTACGGAGAGGAAAAGAAAAGGAGGACTAGTCCATTGAGCCTGTCACAACAGTCCTGACACAACTAAGAATCATGACCTCCAGTCTTCCCTCCCGCTCAAACCAATGCAAACAAAAAGAGAGAGATGTAAAACCGGCTGCCAACTCGCTATGCCTCGTTTTACACTACCTCACAAAGATCTACCCCCATGACTCCTACATCTCCACAAACAGCAGCATGAGTACAGGAGGTTAACTAAACCCTCCTTCAACACTGGGGCAACTGATCGATCATGATTCAGATGCTGACCTTTTTCTAGGCAATTCAGCCATTCATTCTTAGCACAAAGTAACAATGATAAGCAGGCATGCTTTGATTCTATTCAAGCAATTATCACAATTCAAAATCAGTCAGTGATTTTTCACAAGTTTCTGATTCTGCCTTTGTGAAGCGCCTTGGTGTGTTTAGGTATATTAAATGCTGGTTATTTGTAAACTTATCAGAAACTCAATAACTATAAAGGGGAATAGAAAGTAGGAATGCATAGGACTAGAAAAGACCATTGCCATCTACAGGAAACTCTCTTTTAACCGGCACCCAAATAACCGGAAATCTCTCTTAACCGGCAAAATTCTTGAGTAGGTAACCGGGGTTTTCCTTCATCTCTCCTTTAAAAATAACTTTGAAAAAACCCCCCAAGGCGTTTGCCTTGTATCGGAGCGTGTAGATTGGGAGGGGAATGTGCAGCCCGGGTAGGCAGCGGACACGACAGATGGTCAGCTGGCGGTCCCTGGGGAGACGGAGCTCCGAATGCAGGCGCATGTCAGTGTGTACAGGGCTCTCGTACGTTGGGAGATATAACTCTCCGTTATCCGGACTTTTTGATTAACCGGCACCACGCCGGTCCCGTCGGTGCCGGTTAATAAAGAGTTTCCTGTATCTGGTTGGTCCCAGAGTCGAGGGAATACTATACCCCTCTCGCCTCTCTATCAAATTTACCTAACCCTCTCGTGTGAATTTGCTGACAGAATAAACCTCCACTGCCTCTCTTTGGCAGTCCATTTCATATGTTCATCACCCAGTGTAAAGTGGTTAAATCTAAACTGTCTTTTCACCTTCCCTTTCTAAGTTTCATCTTAGCCCCTGGACATCACTGCAGAGTTCTTCAGGGAAGCATCCTTGGCCCACCCACCTTCAGCTGGTTCATCAATGACCTTCCCTTTGTCATAAGTTTGAGTGGGGCTGTTTGCTGACTATTCTACAGTTTTCTGCTCTCTCCACAACTCCTCTGATAATAAAGCAGCCCATGCCAGCCTACAGCAGCATCAAGATAACATCCAGGCTTGGGATGACAAATGGCAGATAGCATTTGTGCCACATTATTGCCAGGTAATGATCATCTCAAATAAATAAGGGAAAGCCCAGCCATCACCTCTTGACCTTCAATAGCACCATCATAGGGATTACGATTGATCAGCCATAAGGAGGTGGCTCTGCTGCACAGGCTGGGAGGAAAAAGTGTGGAAGAGCTATAGTGATAGGGGACTCAATTGTAAGGGGAATAGATAGGCGTTTCTGCGGTCGCAAACGAGACTCCAGGATGGTGTGTTGCCTCCCTGGTGCAAGGGTCCAGGACGTCTCGGAGCGGCTACAGAACATTTTGGAGGGGGAGGGCGAACAGCCAGTTGTCGTGGTGCACATAGGCATCAACGATATAGGTAAAAAACGGGATGAGGTCCTCAAAGCAGAATATAGGGAGTTAGGAGGTAAATTAAAAAATAGGACCACAAAGGTAGTAATCTCAGGATTGCTACCAGTGCCACGTGCTAGTCAGAGTAGAAATAGAAGATATTTCAAATGAATACGTGGCTAGAGGAATGGTGCAAGGGGGAGGGATTCAAATTCCTGGGGCATTGGAACCGGTTCTGGGGGAGGTGGGACCAGTACAAACCGGACGGTCTACACCTGGGCAGGGCCAGGACCGATGTCCTAGGGGTAGTGTTTGCTAGTGCTCTGGGGGAGGGTTTAAACTAAAATGGCAGGGGGTTGGGAACCTGAGCAGGGAGACAGAGGAAAGGGAAACAAGGATTAAAGCAAAAGATAGGAAGGAGAAAAACAAAAGTGGCAGTCAGAGAAAACAACGGTTTAAATCAAACATGGCCACAGTAAATACTAATTCTAATAGAAACATAGAAACATAGAAGATAGGAGCAGGAGTAGGCCATTCAGCCCTCGAGCCTGCTCCGCCATTCAATGAGATCATGGCTGATCATCCAAATTCAGTACCCTGTCCCTGCCTTCTCTCCATATCCCTTGATCCCTTTAGTTTTAAGAAATATATCTAACTCCTTCTTGAATATATTTAATGAATTGGCCTCTACTGCCTTCTGTGGTAGAGAATTCCACAGGTTCACCACTCTCTGGGTGAAGAAATTCCTCCTCATCTCAGTCCTAAATGGCTTACCCCTTATCCTTAGACTGTGACCCCTGGTTCTGGACTCCCCGGCCATCGGGAACATCCTTCCCGCATCTAGTCTGTCTAGTCCTGTTAGAATTTTATAAGTTTCAATGAGAACCCCTCTCATTCTTCTAAACTCCAGTGAGTATAAGCCCAATCGACCCAATCTCTCCTCATACGCCATTCCTGCCATCCCGGGTATCAGCCTGGTGAATCTTCGCTGCACTCCCTCCATGGCAAGAACATCCTTCCTCAGATAAGGCGACCAAAACTGCACACAATACTCAAAATGTGGTCTCACCAAGGCCCTGTACAACTGCAGCAAGACATCCTTGTTCCTGTACTCGAACCCTTTCGCTACAAAGGCCAACATACCATTTGCCTTCTTAACTGCCTGCTGCACCTGCATGCTTACCTTCAGTGATTGGTGCACAAGGACACCCAGGTCTCGTTGCACTTCCCCTTCTCCCAATCTAATAGGTCTAAGAGCATTAAAAAAACAAACCTGAAGGCTTTGTGTCTTAATGCAAGGAGCATTCGGAACAAGGTGGATGAATTAGCTGCGCAAATAGAGGTAAACGAATATGATTTGATTGGGATTACCGAAACATGGCTCCAGGGTGGCCAAGGCTGGGAACTCAACATCCAGGGGTATTCAATATTTAGGAAAGATAGGCAAAAAAGAAAGGGAGGTGGGGTAGCATTGCTGGTTAAAGAGGGGATTAACACAATTGAAAGGAAGGATATTAGCTCTGATGATGCGGAATCTGTATGGGTAGAACTGAGAAATAACAAGGGGCAGTAAACGTTAGTGGGTGTGGTATATAGACCTCCAAACAGTAATACGGAGTTTGGGGACGGCATTAAAAGGGAAATTAGAGAAGCATGCAGTAAGGGCACAGCAGTCATCATGGGTGACTTTAATTTACATATAGATTGGGCTAACTAAATTAGTAAAAATACTGTGGAGGAGGAATTCCTAGAATGTTTACGGGGTGGCTTTCTGGAACAATATGTCGAGGAACCAACCAGAGATCAGGCCATCTTAGACTGGGTATTATGTAATGAGAAAGGATTAATTAGCAATCTTGTTGTACGAGGCCCCTTGGGTCAGAGTGATCATAATATGATAGAATTCTTCATTAGGATGGAGAGTGAAGTAGTTGAATCAGAGACTAGGGTCCTGAATTTAAATAAAGGAAACTATGATGGTATGAGGCGTGAATTGGGTAGGATTGATTGGGGAATGTCACTCAAAGGGTTGACAGTGGATAGGCAATGGCAAACATTCAAAGACTGCATGGATGAATTACAGAATTTGTTCATCTCAGTGTGGCATAAGAATAAAACAAAAAGGGTGACTCAACCGTGGCTAACAAGGGAAATTAGGGATAGCATAAGATCCAAGGAGAGCGCATATAAATTGGCCAGAAAAAGCGGTAACCCTGAGGATTGGGAGCAGTTTAGGATTCAACAAAGGAGGACAAAGGGATTAATTAAGAAGGGGAAAATAGAATATGAAAGTAAGCTTGCAGGGAACATAAAAACTGACTGTAAGAGCTTTTATAGATATGTGAAGAGAAAAAGATTAGTGAAATCAAGTGTAGGTCCCTTGCAGTCAGAAGCGGGGGAAGTTATAATGGGGAACAAAGAAATGGCAAACCAATTAAATGCATATTTTGGTTCTGTCTTCACAAAGGAGGACACAAATAACCTCCCAGAGATGTTGGAGAACATAGGGTCTGATGAAAGGGAGGAACTGAAAGAAATCAGTATTTGCAGGGAAATGGTGTTAGGGAAATTGACGGGATTGAAGGCCAATAAATCCCAGGGCCTGATAATCTACATCCTAGGGTACTTAAGGAAGTGGCCCTAGAAATAATAGATGCATTGCTGATCATCTTCCAACATTCGATGGAATCTGGAACTGTACCCATGGATTGGAGTGTAGCTAATGTTACCCCACTATTCAAAAAGGGTGGTAGAGAGAAAACGGGGAATTACAGACCGGTAAGCCTGACATCGGTCGTGGGGAAAATGCTAGAGTCCATTATAAAGGATGTAATAGCTGAACACTTGAAAAACAGTGACAGGATCGGACAAAGTCAACATGGATTTACAAAAGGTAAATCGTGCTTGACTAATCTACTGGAATTTTTTGAGGATGTAACTGGGAAAATAGATAAGGGAGAACCAGTAGATGTGGTGTATTTGGACTTTCAAAAGGCTTTTGATAAGGTCCCGCATAAGAGATTAGCGTGTAAAGTTAAGGCACATGGGATTGGGGGCAAGGTATTGACTTGGATAGAGAACTGGTAGGCGGACAGAAAGCAGAGAGTAGGAATTAATGGGTCTTTTTCCGAGTGGCAGTCAGTGACTAGTGGGGTACCGCAGGGTTCGGTCCTTGGACCCCAGCTATTCACAATATACATTAATGATCTGGATAAGGGAACTAAATGTAATATCTCCAAGTTTGCAGATGACACAAAGCTGGGTGGATGTGTGTGCTCCGAGGAGGATACTGAGAAACTCCAGGATGATTTGGACAGGTTGGGTGAGTGGGCAGAAGCGTGGCAGATGCAATATAATGTGGATAAATGCGAGGTTATCCACTTTGGTGTCAAAAACAGAAAGGCAGACTATTATCTGAATGGCAATAGATTGGGAGAAGGGGAAGTGCAACGAGACCTGGGTGTCCTTGTGTACCAGTCGCTGAAGGTAAGCATGCAGGTGCAGCAGGCAGTGAAGAAGGCAAATGGTATGTTGGCCTTCATAGCGAAAGGGTTTGAGTATAGGAACAGGGATGTCCTGCTGCAGTTGTACAGGGCCTTGGTGAGACCACACCTTGAGTACTGTGTGCAGTTTTGGTCGCCTTATCTGAGGAAGGATGTTCTTGCCATGGAAGGAGTTCAGCGAAGATTCACAAGGCTGATACCTGGGATGGCAGGAATGACATATGAGGAGAGATTGGGTCGATTGGGCTTATACTCGCTGGAGTATAGAAGAATGAGAGGGGATCTGATCGAAACATATAAAATTCTGACAGGTCTGGACAAACTAGATGCAGGAAGAATGTTCCCGATGGTCGGAGAGTCCAGAACCAGGGGTCATAATCTAAGGATAAGGGGTAAGCCATTTAGGACAGAAATGAGGAAGAATTTCTTCACCCAGAGAGTGGTGAACCTGTGGAATTCTCTACCACAGAAGGTAGTTGAGGCCAAGTCATTAAATATATTCAAGAATGAGTTAGATATATTTCTTAAAGCTAAAGGTATCAAGGGATATGGGGAGAAGGCAGGTACAGGGTACTGAGTTTGGATGATCAGCCATGATCTCATCGAATGGCGGAGCAGGCTCGAGGGGCCGAATGGCCTACTCCTGCTCCTATCTTCTATGTTTCTATGTTTCTATATCAAGCACTGCCGAGACTGGGTACTCTGAGGCGATTGGCTCTCCTCTGACCCCTCAAAACCTCTCCACTATTTAAGTCAGGCGTGTGGTGGAGTACTTAACACTCACCTTGATGGGTACAGATGCAATTACACTTGAGAAGCTCGACGATCAGCTCGCTTGATTGGCGCCCTTGCCACTGGACTCAATATCCAACCTCAGCTCCGCCACCAGCACACCATGTGTGGCTGCAGTATACGTGATCTACAAGATACGGTCCAGCAACTCTCAAAAGTTACTTCGGCTGCAACTCCCTCTCTACGACCAAGAAGGACAGGAGCAGTGGCAATATCGTGGGAGCACTATCTCCTCCAGATATCCCTCCAAGTCACATCACCATCCTGACCTAGACATATATTGTCGTTCCTTCACTTCCTCTGGGTCAATTCCCTACCTAACACCATTGTGAGAGCACTATCGCCACAAGGACTGTAGCAGTTCAAGAACAATGCCCACCACCACTTTCTCAGGCCAACTGGGGATGGGCAAAAAATATGGCCTTGCCATCATTGCCCACACCCAGAGAACAAATTTTGAAAAGGTTCGAGTTTATGCCCTCTTGTTAAATCTGTCATCATGTTAAACATATTGGCCCGGATTTTGTGGGCCGATGACGGCGTACGCTGTTGTAAGCCTTGTAAAAGTCCCCGCCAGTTCCAGGTTTCCACATGCGCTGCGCATGCGCGAAAACCCGCCTTGACAGATCCTCCGAACCGAAAGAAAAATCACTTTTTCTGGTGCAGAGTTGGGCAACTACTGCACAGCAAGTGCCCATGAAACCCTTGCGCCTGGTAAAAGCAGGCTTAGGGCCTGCTTTCACCAGCGTAAGGGTTAATATAAATGGTAAATTAAACATTTTAAAATAAAAAATCATCCACAAACATTTAAAATTAGCTTATACAAATTTTGGCCTGGATTAAAATTAAAATTATTTTTCAAAAAATGTAATTTTTATTGCAAATGCTTCATTAAAAGGACTTTTAAATAAATTTGAAAATGGAAACTTTAAATAATTTACACAACTGGAATAAAAATAATTATTTGCGGATCTGCTAATGGGGATTCTGTTCGTAAATGGAATCCCCATAAGCATGATGAGGACTCTTCCTTTCTGATAGGGGGACCTGGCCCATGTGATCCCAGAGATGCTTCCAAACCGCCTGCGTCCCTGGGATCCGTAGGCCTTTACACAGGCCCGGGACCCGAAGTCTCCGAAGCCAAGGAGCCAGCAGGTAGGTTCGGATTTCTTTTTGGGTTGGAGGCATACTCCGCAGGTACGTCTCCGACCGCAAATTCCGGCCCAATGATTCTTAGCTGATCTATTTAATGAGATCACCCATGCCAACTCTTCTGCATTGCAGACATTCCCAACTTCTGCAGCCTCTATTCACAATTTCGGTGGCTAATCTCACCTGTCAATTTAATTGTCCTTCATTGCACCCCTGTCCAATGGATGTCTTCTCATAATACAGTGATCAATACTGTAGGTGGGGCCACACCACCACTTAGAATCACCTCCTGAGATTTCTGCTCAATTACTTTGGCTCTGCAGCCTAACATCCTATTTGCTTTACTGCTGCACACTGTGTTGATGGCTTTGGCAACCTATCCAGCAGTATTCCCAAATCCAACTCCTGTCTCATGTCTTGTAGATGTTTGTTCTAAAGTAACGGGCCATCATGCTACAGCAGAGTTTGATGGAATTTCTGCTCTTTTATTAACTAAGCCTCGCACGTATGCATTGTACAGATTGTCACGATCCTGGTGCAGTGCTTGTGTGTTTGGTTGGGTGTGGGGAGTCTGATTGTTTAAACATAGTTTATACGTTAGGTAGATATTTTAACACTTTAAAAAAATATTGTTAAAATCAAGAAAATATTGAGGACCTTTGCTTATATTTCCTTTCATCAAGGGGCCACATTGTAAGCATTTGCCATATACAGCTTTGTGGTATTGGAAATTAATGAACCTAGCTCAAGAAAGCACAATGATTTATGTTAACAATTGTTAAATGTTTTGCTATCAGCCTGGAAATTAAAATTGGATGCTTAAATGTAGCAATTGTTGATGGAAATAATTTCAACCTAGCCTTTCATTCACCTACAACTTGTTGCAGCACTGTAGAGGAAGACGGCAATAGCTCTAGCTGAACCTTTCATGAAATAAGGCAATTTAATTCTACAGCTGTCCATATCTTCTAAAGACCATGTTAAAGGAGAATCCCGTAGGATTATTCCTCCTATTGTTGTGCAGCTAGGATAGATGAAATATTTATCTGTCTCTTTTCACAGGCCCTCAAGTCATTTTCTTTGGATATTGCATTGCCATGATGGATAATTGCTCCGTTAAATATTCTAATCATTAACAGAACCTATAATGCTGACCCCAATTATATTCATCCATTGCACGAGTGTGGAAAAACTAATTTTGTCTTTGAGGGAATTATCTGATGGATTGCTTTGTGCCCCTTGGACTGATGAAGTCTTTTGGGAAATCACAAAGGTAAGAAATGGTCTGAACATCAATTGTGGATTGCAATTGAGTTGAAATATTATGGAACTCTTTCATCATTATGCACATGGTCCCTGTTTGGCATTGTGTAAAAACAGACAGCTGAAGGGTCTAACATTCACAGTAGCATCCTTCTATGATTTATGTAAGTCTAACTGTTATTAAAATTGTATTTATCAATCATTTCTTGAAAGATCTCCATTTTAATGATGAAAAATCAAGGATGCTATACCTCTGCTAGTCTATGTGGTGATCTGTGCTTTGGGTAGAATATGCCATTGCGTGTGCAGGTCATGAAAGATGCATAAATTGTGCTTGCTCTTTAGTACAATTTGCTCCCTTCATATTGATTAGAATTGTGTGGCTAATGTGCATTGCATAAAAGTGCAGGAATACTCTGTCAACTATAGCTATTATGGACATTACTGCATCAGCTGTAGCTCTTATAGGTATTACTACCAACTCCAGTTCTTATGGGCCTCTCTATTCAGCTTTAACTCTGGCTGTTAAATAGGGAGGTTAAGGAGTTCTATTAAAATATGCTGCTTTAAAAATATCAGGAGAGTATTCTATTGCTGTTAAGTGCCAATACGCTACAGATTCAGTGAAGTGCTCCACGTTGATCTTGTACTTGAGAGTAGATATGATCTATAGTTGACTGAGAATAGAAGAGAAGAGGTCTCAATGTAAGTGATCTAGGCCAAATAAAACTGTTTCCAAAATTCTTAATGTCAACTATGGGGATATAGATCTAATAATGTAAAGTATGGAATGAAGAAAGTCACTTGGCCCATAAAGCCTGTTCCTTCCCCATCCATATGCAACCCACCCTATCATGGACACCACCCCACCTATTTATACTTTTGAGGAAAGTCTAGTCCTCAAAGTCAATTGAGTGAAATTGATGAATATTGTATAATCACTGTTATTTTTCAACCTTATCTCCTACTTTATTCCAACGTTAGTAGTTCACCCTGTGATGCACTATGCAACTATGCCCATCACTAGGGGCTGGATTTTGCCAATGGGGAGCTTTTGGAGACGGGACTCCCACTTGTCGGGTTTTAGTCCCGCCTCCATCGACTTCTGGCCAACCCACGCTATTTTCCCTTGATTGACCTTGTTAAGCCCACCCAGCAGGCTTAGCAGGCCAATTAAGGGGAAGCCGGTTACAGAGAACGTCAGCGTATGACGTTTCATCTGTCAAAAATTTTTGACAGATGAATTGTCATCGTTTGACAGCTCTGTGAAGCTGTCAAACACTGACATTCTCTGTAGTTTGATGAGTTCTTGTATTCAAGACTCATCAAACCTCTTTCTTTAGCAGAAATTAGATGGTTGTTGCATTGGAGAATGCAGCAGCCACTTGTCATCTCTGCTGGTGAGATGCGAGACTCTCCGCATCCCCAACGATTGAAGCCTGCAGGAAGAAACAAAGGTAAGTAAACTTTTTCTAACACTTTCCACTTAACCTCAAATACTCACCTCTCCACACTTGCACCCATCACTTACCTTCACAGCGCACTTTTACACCCCTCCGACCGCCGCAGACCCACTACTCGCCTCGGTGACCCTGGCGGGGTTCAGAGCCTTCGGGAAGCCCGCACGTGTGTGGGTAAAATGGGGATAATCCTCTTATCTGCCTGTTAACTACCTGTTAACAGGCAGTTAAGTGGCTGTAATCCCCTTCCCGCTTCCAGGAGACGGGACCCGGCGCGGGTCGGCTACCCACCTCCTGGGAAGATGGCACGGAGGCGAGTTGGGGGCGGATGGGCACCCGCCCCCAGATTCTGCCATTTTCCCGGCAGTCCCGCCTCCAAACCCGCCTCCCCAGCGCTGGCAAGATCACGCCCTAGGTTTCCCAATTAAAAGAAACAAATGCCATCTCCATTATTTAACACTAACCCGTCACCCAATAAGCATTGCAATCCTTCAAGGCTCATACCTAAGCCCCCTGGCTCCAGTAGCACAGGAACTATTGTCCTTTTTCAAAATATTTGGTCCGAGTTGACCTATTTATCTCCGTAACCTAAGATATTATTCCCAAGGAGATGTTTTTGAAGGAATCGACGCAGCATCAAACTGATTTTGCTGAGAATTTGTTCCACTAATGTGCAGGGGAAAATTCTTCTAACAGCTGATGATGGAATCTCTAGCATCTGCAGCGCTGATGTGCATTCGGTGCCAGTTCCTCACATGACAGCATGCTGAGGCTTATGGAGTGTCGAAGCACACAATATCTGATAACCAGATCCTGAATCACCTCGGGCAGGTGCACCCCTCTTGTGCAAATGAAAGGAAGCCCTCCTAACATTAGTGAAGCATCTGAACAGTGCTTTCCCCTAATGGACATTCATCCAGCAGAGATATTTGGTGGCGTCATCTCACATAATTGCTTTTAAAATATATTTGCACGTGGATAATATCTTTCCATTTGTCCAGAATCTTAGATTATCTATGACCGGTTGTGCAAACTCTTGTCTTTGTCGACCACATAATTATATACCAAAGAGTCTCAGTGGACTTGCATGAAGTTTAATCCATATTCCTATTAATCTGCATACATTTTAAGTCGCTGATACTAATCAATCTTAGTGTTCTGAGTTAGGATTTATCCATCAGTGAAACAATAGCATGAAAACCACCAGCCCGACAAAATTCAAACAGGACAAATCCAACAAATATCCTAAACACAAATCCTAGAAGGGCCTGATTTCTAGCACTTGGGTCACAAGCTGTATTCTATTGCTGTTCAGTGCCTAATACGCTACAGATTCCGTCAAGTGCTCTACGTTGATCTTGTACTTGAGAGCAGGTATGATCTATAGTTGACTTAGAATAGAAGAGAAGATCTGAATGATTTTATCTGAGCTATTGCCCATCAAACAACTTTTTTAAACTTGACATTATAATCCTTAAATCCACAAAGTGATAAAGAATGTATAATCCTCTTCTGTGCAAGGGGAAGGATGTTAAATACTCCAGTACTCCTGATGGTTTTTCTTGCATAAAATTTGTATTCAAGCATCTTGTAAACTGTACCAGCACGTAATGCATGTGAAAGAACATGATTTACAAACAACCTGAAGAGAGGGGTTAGAATATTGAACCTTGTATCTCATAGAAAAGATTTACCAAATTGATGCCATTTTAGATGATTTGTCGCTACTGGAAACTGTACCTCAAATGATCACGGGTTACTCATTTCTGCATCTGGAAGAAGACTTTTATTTGCTGTCGAACACCCTTTTATGATTGAAATGGAACTCAAATTGTATCTGCTTAAGATTTGGATAGACTGTGTTCCTGCAACTTCCAAAATTATGCAGTTTGACCTTCTGGCTAATCCAGTTTTGATTTTGCTGACTGATATTTATTGTTTCCCCAGTGGATGCATTGTAGCCCATATTCAGTGAAGATGATCTTCAGAGTATTGAATATAATGGAAAGGTTTTGTCGAAATTGGAAGAACAGCAACCAACTGCAGTAGGACGTGAACAGATGCTTCTGACAGCTCAGGTAAACGTTTAATCAATTTAAGTAGACATCACCCCATCTCAGTTATAAATCAATACTAAGGAATATATGACTTCTATTTCTAAAAGACACAAACACCATATCAGAAAATGTCTGGTAATCTTTAGTCTCTGATAAGAAATGTTGATTCTTCAATGGTATAATTGCTATAATTTAAGCTGTACTTTTATATCTAAACATCTTTGTTATTTTGTCCCTATGACTGACAGTCTATTGCATTCATAGTGTAAATGTTATCTACTGTGCGTGTGTGTGTGTCTGTGTGAGAGATTGGGTGGGGAGTGTAATACGAGCCAGAAGGAAGTTTGTCTCCATCATTTGGTAACATTATAAACTTAATGAGAAATTAAATATAGTTTTAAGGTCGTACCAGTAGGTTAATTATACAGATCCATTCCATGCTGTATGATGAGTCATTTGTGTGACTGACACAGGAAATCTTCAGAGGGAGTTTGAGCTTGGAGCACATGACAACCCGCTTAACACTGAAGAGAAATGAGACTTCGATATATCACCATGGTGAAAAAGTGAATAGTTTAAACAAAATTTGGGTTTCAAGAAATTTAACTACTCCAGTACTTCTGATGTTTTTCTCGAATAAAATTTGTATTCAAACAGCGGCTTCAAGAAAGTCTATGTGAGTAGACAGTGGTTGGTGCACGACTGATAGAAAGCATTACCAAACTGTTGGACTACATTTAGGACTTTTGAGGATGCATCCCATCCAAGAAGTGAGAGAAAAAAAAACATGATTTTTTTTTTTCACTTTTTAAAGGCTAGTCATTAAAAAAAAAAGTGTGTGGAATTATGCAGGGTGGTCAGACCTGGAGTTAGGGAGCTTAATGAACGTTGAGATTTCAGATACCACTACAGAATTGAATCTGCCCCAGAGGATGGTGTAGTGGCCATTGTTTCATACCTTGCAGTGCAGCAGCGGGAAAAGAAGAGGGTGGACCAGGAGCACAGAGAACATAGGCGGGACATGAGTCGCAGAGATTTAACGCAGGAGAATCAGTTACCTGGGTTCGATGGCGGAGCAGTGCATGAGTAGGCTTGAGCTTAGCAGTGAGGATGTGCTATCTGATTGAAGAAGATTTATAAGGTCGTACCAGTAGGCTAATTATACAGATCCATTCCATGCTGTATGATGAGTTATTTAGGTGACTGACAACAAGAAATCTTCAGAGGGAGTTTGAGCTGCACCGTCTGCAGTGGCACTAAAAGTCTCTACTGCTTTCAATATTTGTGCCATATAGTCCTTCTAGGTCTCCCCAGGGGGCATCTTAGGAGTCCATGTCTTTGCTCTGCATCACTTTATTAAAGAAATAACCAAAACCCTGTACTGAAAATTCATCCAACTGCATAACCTACAGCATCAACCAGCATAGAATCATAGAATCATAGAAAGTTACAGCACGGAAGGAGGCCATTTCGGCCCATCGTGTCCGCGCCGGCCAACAAAGAGCTGTCCAGCCTAATCCCACTTCCCAGCTCTTGGTCCGTAGCCCTTGCAGGTTACAGCAACCCAAGTGCACATCCAAGTACTTTTTAAATGTGGTTAGGGTTTTTGCCATTACTTTAAATCTGTGCCCCCTGGTTTTTGACCCCTCTGCTAAGGGAAATAGGTCCTTTCTATCCACTTTATCTAGGCTCTTCATAATTTTATACACCTCAGTAAGGTCTCCCCTCAGTCTCCTCTGTTCCAAGGAAAACAAACCCAGCCTATCTAGTCTTTCCTCATAGCTAAGATTCTCTACTCCCGGCAACATCCTTGTAAATCTCCTCTGTACCCTCTCTCGTGCAATCACATCTTTCCTGTAATGTGGTGACCAGAACTGCACGCAGTACTCTAGTTGAGGCCTAACTAGTGTTTTATACAGTTGAAGCATAACCCCCCTGCTCTTGTATTCTATGCCACGGCTAATAAAGGCAAGCATTCTGTATGCCTTCTTAACCACCTTATCTACCTGGCCTGCTACCTTCAGGGATCTGTGGATATGCACTCCAAGGTCCCTTTGTTCCTCTACACTACTCAGTGTCCTACCATTTAATGTGTATTCCCTTTCCTTGTTAGCCCTCCCCAAATGCATTACCTCACACTTCTCCGGATTGAATTCCATTTGCCACTGTTCTGCCCACCTGACCAATTTATTGATATCTTCCTGCAGTCTACAGCTTCCCTCTTCAGTATCAACCACACAGCCGATTTTAGTATCATCTGCAAACTTCTTAATCATACCCCCTATATTCAAGTCTAGATCATTGATATATACCACAAAAAGCAAGGGACCTAGAACTGAGCCCTGTGGAACCCCACTGGAAACAGCCTTCCAGTCACAAAAACACCCATCAACCATTACCCTCTGCTTCCTGCCTCTGAGCCAGTTTTGAATCCAACTTGACACTTTGCCCTGGATCCCATGGGCTTTTAACTTCGTGACCAATCTGCCATGTGGAACCTTTTCAAAAGCCTTGCTAAAGTTCATATACACTACATCAAACGCACTACCCTCATTTACCCTCCTTGTTACCTCCTCAAAAAATTCAATCAAGTTTGTCAGACACGACCTTCGCTTAACAAATCCGTGCTGACTATCCTTGATTAATCCGTGTCTTTCTAAATGAAGATTTATCCTGTCCTTCAGAATTCTTTCCAATAATTTTCCCACCACCGAGGTTAGGCTGACTGGCCTGTAATTACTCGGTCTATCCTTTTCTCCCTTTTTAAACAAGGGTACCACATTAGCAGTCCTCCAGTCCTTCGGCACCACACCTGAAACCAGAGAGGATTGGAAAATGATGGTCAGGGCCTCTGCTCTTTCCTCTTTTGCTTCGCTTAACAGCCTGGGATACATTAAATCCAGGCCTGGGGATTTATCCACTTTTAACGCTGCTAAACCCCTTAATACTTCCTCTCTCACTATGTTTATTTCATCTAATATTTCACACTCCTCCTCCCTGATAGCAATGTCTGCTTCGCCCCTCTCCTTTGTGTAAACAGATGCAAAGTATTCATTAAGAACTCTACTGACGTCTCCCGCCTCCACACACAGATTACCCTCAGGATCTCTAATAGGCCCTACCCTTTCTTTAGCAGAAGCAGCTAAAATTTTACTATATTGCTGGCATCATCAAAGTATAGAGAGGATTTGTTAGAAGGATTCCATCACAAGTGCATTATTTAAAATACAGCAACGTATTTTAAATATAGATTTCCCCAGAAATCCCTTTATAAATATTCCTCACCCCTACTGCAACGGACAACGGAAACTCCAAACCAACCTTGGATTGGGTGTTGGAACATGGTTTCCAGTTACTCTGGAGAGGGGGAGAGAGGGCGGAAGCAGTGGGGAGTAGGGTTCTGTTCGTGGCATGAGTGGTGGAGGGACTTATTGAAAGGGTTTCCATAGCAATGACTTGAGAAACTTATATAATATAAGTGAATACTGCTAAATAAAAGGACTTGAAGAACTTGACACCGGTCCCCAGCAATGTGTCTTTTTGCAGGACTTGAGGCTCGAAGTTGTGTCGCAGCAGTAGGGATGTCTGTTCACTGAGAGCGGGGGGGGGGGGGGCAACAGTTTTGGGGGGCTCATGATTGATGTGGTTGCAGAGGGAGGTGGCAGCTGGAAGAAAGCCGATATCATCAGGCCTGTCACCTGTTTTTAGTATCTGCAAGGTTTTTAGTAGTACTGTAGAGAACAGCAACACAGTGTCATCTAGGTGGCAAGTCTCAGAAGTAAGCACAGATCAATGCCACCTACCTTTTTGAAGCCTGGTTTAGAGGGTTGCAGCAAAAGGAACTAAAATGAATTGGTTGGTTTGGGTGTGATGCAAATAATGTGAGAGAAATGGACATGATAGAAAAGTATTACAGGAAGTAAGTGTTATCTTATGGGAAGTGCACATATATGCAAGACTTAATATATTATATTAGAAATAAATGTAAATTGACATATATTCTTGCATCTACTGCTGCCTGTGGTCAGGAGACTTGATATGCAAAGTATGCATGAAGCACCTTGGGCTCAAATGACCTGTTTAGTTGTGATGTATTGTAGCTTTATAAACAGATAAGGAATATACCAATCAAAAGTGGGTGCATAAACTTGCAATGAAAAACGACTAAGGACATATTAAACTACCAAGCGACAGAAGCTACTGATTGAAAAAGAAGTTGAACCTTATCAAATTGCGCTAAATATCATTGTGAAAATCATTTTGACCATTAACTTGTACTCTCACTAAACTGAGATAGGGACATGTGATTACAACAACATAACATCCAACTCACGAAGGGCAACATAATGGCAGATCTGCCCAGATCTTCAGATTTCTCTGCTTGTCATTTGGATGCAGGCCATTAATCAAACTAGTCTGTTCGTCCATAACTCCCTTCGTAGGAATTTCAACTGAAGCTTCATTCACACATGATGAGTGTTGGTGGCATGGTGGTTTGGAAAGAGACTAGCAATGCGTTAATTCTTCATAGATAACCTCTGCAGTAATCCCATCATTCGCACTTCAAATTAATTGTGGAGGTGAGATATCTCCAAGTCTTTCAGTTTGAACACAACTTTTAACTTTCTTTGCTCTGAGTTGCTTGCTTCTCCAGTAGTCATGGTGTTCATTGTGAAAACTGCTTTACTCAGTGTAATATCTCAGTGTAATCGTATTGGCCCGGAATTTGCGGTGCTGATGACGGCAAACTACCAGCGTTTGCCGTCATTTCGCCTTTGAAACTGACCGCAACTTCAGGATTTAGCGCATGTGCAGCCTCATGTGGAAATCCTGAAGTTGCGGTCTGTCATTCACAACTCCTCCACAGGTTGCGCTGCACCCCCCCCCCCCCACAGACCCGCCCCCCCCCCCCGACAGACCCCCCCCCCACAGAGCCGCAATCCGTGACATCTCTCAAATCATTGAAACTGACGAAAAATTTGTCTCTTCCGCGGTAATATCGCTGTTAAATACCCCATTAAAAGTTGGAGCCTTTTGGATTAGTTGTAATTGGGGTTTTAACAGCGTATTTACTACTAAATAAAGGTTATGGCCCTGAAAAACTAATTTTACTTTTGTGCAGTGTCAAATTTATCCATTTTAATAAAAATTAAAATTTTTAAGAAACTTTAAAACATTTTTTTAACTTTTAAAAGATTGTTCATCTTTATTTCAAGTTTGCCTTTTCCCCATGCAAGAGCCCCAATCTTTGTTTTGTTCTCTAAGATTTTTAAAAAGTTAGAATTTTAGGAGCTTACCCACTTCCTGGTACACGGTGAGAATTCTGCGTTTTGATTGGCTGCTTAGACAGCTTGTTGATGTCACAGCAGCTCTTCGCTGGGAATCCCCATTAACTTCCGTTGATTTCAATTATGTGTTGGAAAACCTGGAATTCTCGCCACAGAGATCGCGAGATCTTTGTGCGAAGCTTACTTTGGGGTTAGCGGCAAACGCCTTTGTTTCGCCGCTGACCGCAAATTCCGGACCATGATATCGAAATGTTGGGAATTTAATTGGAATGTGAATGGGACTCTTGAGTGTCGAGAGTTATTCCCAGCCAGTTCTGATGAGGGTTTTTTTCCCTGTATTTTAACCCCCTTATGTAATCTGTTTCCAGCAAATGATTGAATAATGCAACAATAATTGCCCATTAGTGCCTAACATTATGAAGCTTACAAATTCAAATAAATGTTACATACCCTGCAGAAGTCTGATTTAATTTTAAAACTAAAAGGAAGTGGGCGACTAATTTGATCTGTGCTTCAATAGCAACAGGTACGGTTCAGTATATAGGAGCACAAATTAGGCCATTTGATCCATTGAGTGTGTACTGCCATTTATCAACCAATGGAGCATTATCTTTAATGGAGTTGGTTAAATTGGAATTTAGGATTTCTTTCTTTTGTGCTGCAAATGTTGCAGCTTTGATTCCCCTGCCCTAGCCTTGAACTCACATCTTTCTCCGGTATCTCTCCGATCTCCCCTCATGACCTCTCCGATCTCCCCTCATGACCTCTCCATGCTCATCTTGTCCATGAGACCCACTTCTGCTCCCTATACACTATTCTCACCAAACTGCTGACCACCCAACTTCCTTTTCTGGCTCCCATTTTAGCTGACGTTGTTAACGGTTCTCTCTCCTCGGGTACTGTCCCCCTCTCCCTCAAATCTGCCGTCACCCCTCTCCTCAAAAAAACAACTCTTGACCCCTCCGTCCTTGCAAACTACCGCCCCATCTCCAACCTCCCTTTCCTCTCTAAAGTCCTTGAACGTGCTGTCGCCTCCCAAATCCGTGCTCATCTTTCCCGCAATTCCATGTTTGAATCCCTCCAATCAGGTTTCCAACCTTGCCACAGTACCGAAACGGCTCTCATCAAAGTCACAAATGACACCCTTTGTGACTGTGACAAAGGTAAACTATTCCTCCTTGTCCTTCTTGACTTGTCTGCAGCCTTTGACACGGTTGACCACTCCATCCTTCTCCAATGCCTCTCCACCGTTGTCCAGCTGGGTGGGACTGCACTCCCCTGGTTTCGTTCTTATCTATCTAATCATAGCCAGAGAATCACCTGCAATGGCTTCTCTTCCTGCTCCTGAATCATTACCTCTGGTGTCCCCCAAGCATCTATCCTTGGCCCCCTCCTATTTCTCATCTACATGTTGTCCCTTGGTGACATTATCCGAAAACACAGCGTCAGTTTCCACATGTATGCTGACAACACCCAACTCTACCTCACTACATCTTCTCTCGACCCCTCCACGGTCTCTACATTGTCAGACTGCTTATCCGACATACAGTTCTGGATGAACAGAAATTTTCTCCAATTAAATATTGGGAAGACCGAAGTCATTGTTTTTGGTCCCCGCCACAAACTCCGTTCCCTAGCCACTGACTCCATCCCTCTCCCTAACATCTGTCTGAGGCTGAACCACACTGTTCGCAACCTTGGTGTCATATTTGACCCTGAAATGAGCTTCCGACCACATATTCCCAGCAGAACAAAGACTGCCTATTTCCACCTCCGTAACATCGTCCGTCTCCACCCTTGCCTCAGCTCATCCGCTGCTGAAACCCTCATCCATGCCTTTGTTACCTCTAGACTTGACTATTCCAACGCACTCCTGGCTGGCCTCCCACATTCTACCCTACGTAAACTTGAGGTCATCCAAAACTCGGCTGCCCGTGTCCTAACTCGCACCAAGTCCAGTTCGCCCATCACCCCTGTGCTCGCTGACCTACACTGGCTCCCGGTTAAGCAGCGCCTCGATTTCAAAATTCTCATCCTTGTTTTCAAATCCCTCCATGGCCTCACCCCTCCCTATCTCTGTAATCTCCTTCAGCTCCACAACCCCCCCGAGATATCTGCGCTCCTCTAATTCTGCCCTCTTGAGCATCCCTGATTATAATCGCTCAACCTTTGGTGGCCGTGCCTTCTGTTGCCAAGGCCCTAAGCTCTGGAATTCCCTCCCTAAACCTCGCCGCCTCTCTACTTCTCTTTCCTCCTTTAATACGCTCCTTAAAATCTACCTCTTTGACCAAGCTTTTGGTCACCTGCCCTAATTTCTCCGTGTGTGGCTCGGTGTCAAATTTTTTGTCTTATAATACTCCTGTGAAGCGCCTTGGGACGTTTTACTACGTTAAAGGCGCTATATAAATACAAGTTGTTGTTGTTGCTGATTGTGGTAAAATTCTATAGCTGGCTTGGGCATTGCCACTCAGTCTGCACATACATGGAATGAGAAAACATGGCACATAAAATCAATTCTTGGAAGATTTTCTTTTTTGCTGGTGAATTGAGGAGACTTGCTACTGATTTTATCTCCCCATGCCCTGTGGGGAATGGGTGTACCATACTCTGTATACTAAATTTTCAGTTATTAATAAAGCCAAATCTAAATCAAATGTTCAAAATGTTAAAACTGTGGGATGTGAGCCAAAATCATGTTTTGCTTTTTGCCCCTTTGCAGTTCCCTGGTATCAGCGAACTGCTTAACAGTCTTTATAAGCTGGCTTGTTTCTGTTTAGAGATAAGGGCTCGGACAAACAACGTGCATGTGACATGGAAGCTAAACTATCATTGAGTGGATGCATAGTCTGTCAGGAATTCCAAGCTTCTCTCCACAACTACAGACTATCAAACAATATTATTAGATTTTTTTCTTGTTACAAAAACCAAAGTCTGTATTTGTTGCTACCCCCAGATGCTCTTTGCTTGCTTATTTGACATTACAACAATATACACAAAAATAGATATATGCACATTGGGACATCCTCCACTGCAGGAAATTTATACCAATGTAGGGACAGGCCAGTTCTGCCAGTAGTCTAAATGGGGACAAATATTTGGTTGCCAAATAAACCTAAGATGACCTATTTGTCTCTTCATACACTACCATGTTACTCAATATTTGGCAAACTATTAGGTGTCCTTGTACAGGAAACACAGAAAGTTAGCCTGCAGGTACAGCAAGCAATTAGGAAGGCAAATGGCATGATGGCTTTTATTGCAAGGGGGTTGGAGTACAAGAGTAAGGAAGCCTTACTACAATTGTACAGGGCTTTGGTGAGACCACACCTGGAGTACTGTCCACAGTTTTGGTCTCCTTATCTGAGGAAGGACACACTTGCCTTAGAGGTGGTGCAACGAAGGTTCACTAGATTGATCCCTGGGATGAGAGGGTTGGCCTATGAGGAGAGATTGAGTAGATTGGGCCTATTGTTAATGCTACAAAGAGCCTTGAATTTATGCCTTTTGCCTGAGAAACTCCAGCTTTCCGACACAGCTAGGTATTATCTGACAACTTGGCCATTTTACTGTAATATCTTTTATCAACATCTTTTCTGAAATATCATGAGCAGCCAAGTCCTATGATTGATAATTAGGGTACTCTGCAGCTCACAGCTGTTCAATTGGTGTATATTCAACTTATTCAACCAGCACTAGACTATTTTCCTTGATAAAATAGGTTCCTTCTTTTTATACTACATCACTTGTAGTACAGTGGGATATGCTTCTGGGAAGCTACTGCTGGGATTACTACTCTACATGTGCATTGCAAAACCACAGACATCAGTGGGAATTATGTGGCAACCATAACAACGACTATTGTGGAAGACCCACATCACATTTGCATTAATTTAGAAATATTACTGATATGTGACATCTTTTTTTCCATTTTAACAGAACTTTGGTGGTGTTGCCAAAGCTACCTATTAGAAGATGTGTATTATTGGTGAACAACACCAGGCAAACGTACCATCTTGTCCTGAGGATGGTCTCTGGAAATTCTTTAACAAAAGACTCTTAAGCCTCCTGATTTGAGAATTAAGAAAGATCTGCCAGCATTCCACAATTTGAACAGATCTGAGCTGGGGTGACATAAACTGCACAGGATGTACATGGACTCCTGCCATGGCAGAACAGCTTTTAAAGATAAATCTGATGATGGGAGTAGTGCAAATGCAGTGCTCCTACATCCTGATTAGAATTTTCCTGTAGTCCAGACTTTTATCCCCTGTCCTGGAAGAGTGTGCTGGTCCACGTCATGGGTGTCATCAGTGTTGTTCATAGTCCCAATTATCACAACACCTTGTCCTCTGTTGTGACTAATTTAGTGTTGCTGGATAGACTCCAGCTTGATCTGATCAGAATAACTGTAGCAGTTATGAAACAATGGTGGGATTGTAAAGGTTTATTGTAGTTCAGTGACTCGATTTGTGGTGGTATCGCATGAATTTTCATACACCTGCTACCATTCTTTTTACTCTGCTGAAGAATTGCTCGGATGCTCTGTACCCATTGCTTTTCCAATGTGGCTGTCCAGCAATTTTAAGAGAATCTTCCTGTCAGCAGCCTTATTGATTGTTTTCTCCGTCTTTGCGAGGGATTTCTCTGGGAGAGTTTGGAAGGAAGGGTGAAACTCTATTTGCAAATCAGTTAGAAAATATTGGCCCAGATTTTGCGGTGGTAATGATGCCAAAGCTGTCAGCGTTTGCTGTCAGTACCCCTCTGAAACTGACCGTAACTTCAGGATTTAGCCCCTGCGCTGAAAAACGGGGAAATCCTGAAGTTGTGGGCAGTCATTCCCTGCTCCGCCACAGGGATGCACTGTGGAACTCCCCATAGCCGGCAGTAAATGAAATTACTTGAACTGACGAAAACTTCCCCTTTTCCGCTCCAATATCGCTGTTAAAAACCCCATTACATGTTAAGCCTTATTCATTGAGGTGTAACTAGGTTTTTAACGGCGTTCCGAGTAATAACTAATGCTGAACAACCGTCTGGCCCTGAAAAACTAATTTTATATTTGTGGAATGTCAAATTTCTCCATTATGATAAAAATGACTAGATTTTTAAAATAATAAAACTTTTTTTATAGTTTGTTTATGATATTTCAGCTTCTACCTTAACCCCATGTGTATGTCCCAAATTTTATTTCGCTCTCTGTAAAATTTTTACTAAGTGAATGAAAAAAGCTGCATTTTATTTCCTGGTTTGCTGTCTCTGAGAATTCTTCAATGTGATTGGCTGCTTAGACACCTTGATGACATCACTGCTGCTGTATGCTAGAGATCCCCTATAGACATCACTGCAATCAAATTAACGTTGAGAAGAGCTAAAGTTTGCACCACAGGGATCGTAAGGTCTTTGTGGGCAGCTTTCTTTGAGGTCAGCGGTGATTGCCGTCCCTTCACCATTGATCGCAAATTCCAGGTCATTATGGAATGAATTTGCGCAGGGGTCTTTCCAGTCATCCACTGTACCGTCAACGGAAGAGCTGCAGAAACTCCAAGAAAAGCAATGTTAACAGCTTTCTGCAGGTCTTAAGCCAAAGTTACGGCACTTGATTGGGAGCACCCATGCCGAAATTCACCCACTACGTTAAATGTACTACCTGGTCTGGTACTGAGCCCAACCAACTCAGAGTGTTGCAGGACACAACAGGGGCGGCATTAACGATGCACAATTGGTTTTCGAATCCCAGGGCTAGAAAAGGGGAAAGCAGCCAGAGCTCCCAGTTCTGTTTGTTGTCAGTAACTCCTGTATTTTTTGAGAATGTAACTGGTAAAATAGATAAGGGAGAACCAGTGGATGTGGTGTATTTGGACTTCCAAAAGGCTTTTGATAAGGTCCCGCATAAGAGATTAACGTGTAAAGTTAAGGCACATGGGATTGGGGGCAAGGTATTGACTTGGATAGAGAACTGGTTGGCAGACAGAAAGCAAAGAGTTGGAATAAACGGGTCTTTTTCCGAGTGGCAGGCAGTGACTAGTGGGGTACTGCAGGGATCGGTCCTTGGACCCCAGCTATTCACAATATATATTAATGATCTAGACAAGGGAACTAGATGTAATGGCCCGAAAATTAAACCTAATACGCGAGAGTACGCACTGTGTACTCTCGCGTATTAGGTCGCGAATTGCCGGTTTCCTGCATGCACTGCGCATGCGCGGGAAACCGGCACTTCGTGAATTGCAAAGGGGGCGGTTCCTAAGTGAACCGCGTGCGCGCTACAGGCTGCGCGCACGCAGTGCACTTAGTTTTTTTTTCAGGTTTGAACGCGCAGGTAAGTGGTGAAGATTTTACACATAAAGAAAGCAGGCGTAGGACCCCCTTTTAACAAGGTAAGTAGTTAATTAAGTGTTATTTTAAAAGTTTTTCAACATGTTTATCTTTTTTAGAGACTTTAAAGAAAGGTAAGTTTATTTTTATAACTTTTAAAAAGATTGTAAATTTTTTCAAAAATTTAATTTTTTGTTTTAAGTGGTTAATTTATTTAACTATACTTATTTTATTAATGTGATGGCTTTTTAAAAAAATTTAATTGAGGTTTAGCTGTTCTTTTGGGGGTTTGTAGTATTCATAGCTTTGACAGCCCTTGCTGTCAAAACTATGAATGAAAGATGGTGTGCTGCCATTGGCTCTAACTGAATCACGTGATCCCAGAGCTCGCACGAACTAATTGCGCCTCTGGGATACGCAAGCACTGCACGGTTGCAACAGGGAGAGGCTCTGAAACTAAAGTTCGTGTGGGCCCCAAACAAAAAGGTAGGCGCGGAGTGCGATATCGCGGGTAATCCTTACCCCCGCGGGAACCATCGATGTTTAATTTCTGGGCCATTATCTCCAAGTTTGCAGACGACACAAAACTGGGTGGGCGTGTGTGCTGTGAGGAGGATGCCGAGAAACTCCAGGATGATTTGGACAGGTTGGGTGATTGGGCAGAAACGTGGCAGATGCAATATAACGTGGATAAATGCGAGGTTATCCACTTTGGTGTCAAAAACAGAAAGGCAGATTATTATCTGAATGGCACTAGATTGGGAGAAGGGGAAGTGCAACGAGACCAGGGTGTCCTTGTGCACCAGTCGCTGAAGGTAAGCATGCAGGTACAGCAGGCGGTTAAGAAGGCAAATGGTATGTTGGCCTTTGTAGCGAAAGGGTTTGAGTACAGGAACAAGGATGTCCTGCTGCAGTTGTACAGGGCCTTGGTGAGACCACACCTTGAGTACTGTGTGCAGTTTTGGTCGCCTTATCTGAGGAAGGATGTTCTTGCCATGGAAGGAGTTCAGCGAAGATTCACAAGGCTGATACCTGGGATGGCAGGAATGACGTATGAAGAGAGATTGGGTCGATTGGGCTTATACTCGCTGGAGTTTAGAAGAATGAGAGGGGATCTCATTGAAACTTATAAAATTCTGACAGGACAGGACAAACTAGATGCAGGAAGGATGTTCCCAATGGTCGGGGTCACAGTCTAAAGATAAGGGGTAAGCCATTTAGGACAGAAATGAGGAGGAATTTATTCACCCAGAGAGTGGTGAACCTGTGGAATTCTCTGCCACAGAAGGCAGTAGAGGCCAATTCATTAAATAGATTCAAGAAGGAGATGGATATATTTCTTAAGGCTAAAGGGATCAAGGGATATGGGGAGAAAGCAGGGACAGGGTACTGAATTTGGATGATCAGCCATGATCGCATTGAATGGCGGAGCAGGCTAGAGGGGCCGAATGGCCTACTCCTGCTCTATCTTCTATGATTCTATGATTCTATGTGTGTGGACTTTGGGTGATGACCGCTTCAGGCTTGGATGTGATACTTTCCCACAGTTGAGTGGCTTGATAATACTCACTGCTTGGGCTCGCATATTCAAAGCGGACACTTGGATGAGGGAGAACAGGGCTGGTAGCATGAATTGTATCCTACCAAGTGTCAGAGACTTAAGGAATAGAGACACTGGGGGAGAAAAATAGTACTTTGGTGAGATGGTTGTAAAATTCGTAAAATTACCCTTAAAGTTTTCACTTCAAGTCTGTATAAAGAAATTATCTGGTTTTACACTTAATGTTTTTTTTGTTCATAGGCTGTTTACATTGGGTAAAGTTTACAGGTTCCCCTGTGTCCTTTTCAAAAGTAAAACACTTCATAACTCTAGTTTAAATACGATATAATCCAAACCAGCAATCAATGATCTGTGAAGAAGTAAATCTGGGCTGTAAAAATTCCAATCACTTTTTTAACCCTTTGCTTCCCAGGTTTCATCACAACTTTTTTGTCGATACCAGTATTATTTAACACCAGAAAATATCGTTTTGGAAGCATTTGGCAAAGAGCTTATGTTTCTGCAAAATTGTCCCTTTGCCTTTTGAACTGTTTCGCCAGGGGGCATCCTTTTCATTTCAACAGGATTGTTGTTTTTTTGATTTAAAGAAGTCTATCGATCAGAAGATTAAAATCAGAACTGCAAAGGGATATTTCAAGGGCACCAGTTGATTTGGCCACCTTGCCTTTTATTAGGTTTGCTTGCACTCATATCATTGCATTTTCAGGTTCAAGAATGGGGGAAATACAAAGGATCCATGGGGAAAAATGTGGTTCTTGCTCATAATCCATAAAATGGTGAGCATGATTGAAGCTTGTACAATTGGAGATTAAAACAGCTTTTCATCTTACATGGAAAAAAATTAATTCCTCTTCAATACTGGATAGGAATGTAAAAATGAAGAATGGTCAATACAGCTTGTCATCCAAGTGCTCTTACAGGACTTAGTCTGATTCTTTGTCCTACCTGAAACCTGTTTTATTGGCCACTATTAAATTAGCAGTATGTTCCATTCCCTTTTGAGCACTTTATTTGACTCCGTATTTATTGCAAGGTGATAAGTATTGCAGAAGTCAATGCTTCAAAGCTTGAATGATTCCCTTCCCCAAGTAAATTAGGTCATACCTTTTTTAGTTTCTAATTTTGGGTCTGGCGTTACGAGCTTAGATTTGTACAAAATGCCTCCATCTATTTTCCAGTGAGAATAGCTTTAATTTCCTTCGTGACACTTCATACACAAGTGACTTAAAGCCAAGTATCATCATTGTATTCTCCTCTACAAATGGTTTCCACTGCCTCCACATCTCTTGACTATGGAAGGGGTCACAACGGGAACATTACAGTACTTCCGAACTTACTAGTCTTTTGCATTGAGTCAATGTCACTTATTAAGGTGTGTGTTCAATAGATCTACTTTTACACTTCAGCATGCTATTTGTCTCTTCATACACTCCCATGTTACTTGATATTTGGCAAACTATTAAACGTAGATCTTTTCTCTGGCTTAGCTTATTTAATGATATATATGCCCTTTATTTTGCAATCTCACTTCTTAGTTTAGTACACTGCTCAGTATTAAATTCCATTTGCGAATAATCTGCCTCACTTTAATGCTATGAAGATCTTTGAATTTATGCCTTTTGCCTGAAGCCCCAGCTTTCCTACACAGCTGGGTATTATCTGACTTGGCCATTTTGCTGTAATATCTTTTATCAACTTCCTTTCTTAAATATCATGAGCTGCCAAGTTCTAAGACTGATAGCTCGGGTTCTCTGCAGCTCCTAGCTGTTCAATTGGAATGACAGCCATTGATCCCCATGTTTTGTTTCCTTTCATTTAGCCACTTGTTTCCATCTTTCACTTTATCCACGAGTACATTTGGAGGCACGTTATCGAACGTCCACTATAGTATCATCGCCTTCATAGCTTCAATAGACTTATGATGTTGTGCCTTTCCTAAAATGGTGCTAACTTGAAATAATTACCTTTTACTCTCGTCAAATGCACTAGAATTGCTTTCTTGGGTAATCAATACTTTGTACCTACCATAGGTGTCAAACCAACAGACCAGCAATCCCAAGGATCGTGCTTCTGTTTTCTTCATATTGAAGCAATGTTAACCATTCTGGTACTACTTCAACATTTGCCGAGCTGTGAAAAATCTCAGCCACAGTGCCTCCGTGTCTCCCCTGTTGCTGGATGCATTACATCCGATATTATTGCTCCCGTTTCTAAGCATGTGTTGGTTTTCAGACTTCTGAACATAGTGTGAACAAAGCTGAAAAGAATCAGCGTGAGCTGTACTAAAGCTCTTGTCCTGAAGCACTCTTAGCAAGTAACCGGAGACAACTATGTCTTTTGTAAATTGCTTCTAAACTTTAAAATTAATCGTACATTATCCGCAGTGTTGAAAATGAGAGTAAATTGGACTAAAAGTCTCATCTTCTCCACTTATTCTGTTTTTTCTCTTTTGAAGAAAACATTTAAAAAAATATATCTCAAAGTGCTTGAATAGTAAGTGGCCATGTTCCGTCTCTGTGCATTGCTATGTAGTAGAGTTGAATTAGAGTTTTTAATATTTTATGTAAAATAGAAAGGCAGTAGTTACTTAAAGTTTAGGTTTAAGATGGTTCTAAGCCATTTGTGGCCTATTAAAAAATGTACACTTTAATTCTATATGAAATAGTATGTCGGAGTGCTCCAGCAGCATCTTATATATCTGTAGATAGATGAGTCACCTGGGTATTGTCAGGACTGCGATGTAAAGGTGTGATTACAAATGATGAAGAATTGGCAGCATGAGGTAGTTATTGTGTCCAATTACAGTGAGAAAATTGCATCCATAAAAACAAATTATTCTATGGGTGGATTCTAATCCAACTTGTTACATCAGTAGAATCACAGTTATTTTTTTTTTCTGACCCATGAGTCCATTCCCTCTTCTCTATTTTCCAAACTGACCATGCAAATCTTTTGGAAATGATACAGCTGCAAGCACAATCATATTGAGAGTTTAAAAAAAAAATCTAATTAAAATGTAATTTGAATCTGCTGGTCGTTTGCAATAAAGTAAACTACTAATCAGCAACTAAACATTTTGGAAAGCCACATTTATATTAAATTACAAGAAACCTCTCTCTGCTCTCATCAGGTTTAACATAGTCATAAAATGTGAATCCGTTTATTGACCTAACATGGCTACTTGAATTATTACTGTTCGAATGGCTGATGAGTCTTAAATAATATTAAGTGCAAATAATCTCCCAAGTAATCAGAAAAAGCTAAATTATTGGATGCAGTAAGCTTTTCAGCCTTCTCCTATGATGTACTTATTTATCTATATTCTAAATTCCCTTCCCACCCATGAAGGGGTACAGTCTTCAGAACAAATGGACCAATAAATCTATTTTTAATTTGGAGAATCATGTTGAAATGCATCATCCCTTCACTTGTGCATGACGTGGTGTATGGTTCTTTTAGTTGATTCCTATTGTCCTATGGTTAAACAACAACTTTTCAAACACTTCTGATGAAGGTGCTGCCCGAGGGAACCAAATGAAAGGCATGGCCTAGTGAACGGTGTAGGTGCTCGAAGAGCCATAAACAGTGTTCATTATATCAGAAGTCATGGAAGTATATCGTACAGCATTATATTGAAGGGCTACATATATGCAAAATTTTCTCCATTGTACCTCCTCCCAAGATTATTCCTTATATTCACCATGGCCTGGGAACTGAATCTAACATCTCTCACTCTGTTGCCAAATAGTTGTAACTAGCCTTGAACTCTCTTTTTTATGTAGTTTCTTGAAGGATAAAGCCCTGTGCGTAAGGATTTAAGTCATGTCAACGGGAGCTTCTACACATTGTACTGAGCAAATATACTGAATTGGTTGTTGATTTGCCCTGAATGGATCACAAGAAAAATGCATCATGGTCACACCTCAAAAGTATGGAATAAGAAAAGGCTACTTTGGAATCTCCAACTTGGTGTCCTGAGGGAGGTGGATAAAATTTCCAGGTAATCCAGAAAAATCCCACAACCTGAATCTTTTATTACAGTCCACAGTATTGAACCCTGACTGGTTGCATTTCATGGGCGATCACAACAAAAATGGATTATGGTCATGCTTCATAAAATATTAACTTCTAAGCATTACATGAGCCATATTATTTCACTAAATATTTGATGAGTTATGCCCGTAATTTTTCTTGTAGCCTTCAATCCCACTCCCACTAACTATCCTGCTGTTTTCTAAAAGGGCAGTATTTAAACATTGAAGCGGATACCTGCTATCTAGCAGGGGATACTGTATGCTGCAGTAGAAGATTCCCCCTACTATAGACTCATTATTTTGAAATAAAGACGAGCATTTATAAAGTGCACCAAATATTTCAGAAGATTCTTAAAGTGCTTCACAATTAATTTCATTGAAATGTGCCAACGTGGGTGCAAATGTTGCATTTTCTTGCAGCAAGATCCCACAAACAGCAATGAGCCAAATTTATCGGTCTGTCTGCTATTGATTGAAGGAGGAATGTTGATAATTAAACTTCCCTCTCTTTGAATTTTGGCACTCTCCATGCACCTTAAGCCATTCACATGGTTTATATTAAGGGGTGGTAAATCTATGTCCGAATGTAGCCCCATTCATTTATACAGGATATGTCATGAGACCGATACAGATGTGCTTGAGCTGGAAGTCTAAGCTCAGTAGTGCTCTCCACAGGTTCTGTGTTATTTTAAGTTCTCCCATGTAATCATCTCCTGCACATCTGTAATAATTTTGCTCTTTTTTATACAGTATCAAATCTGACTGTAGAATGATATCTAAACTAAGGCTAATCTCTAGTAGAATGGTACATGTTTAATCTGCACTCGATTCTCTATCTCATACTTTCTGTTAAGTAGTCATCAATTATCTGAATTAAACTGTTTCGATGCTTTCACCATGTTATTGATTGCCTTTCATCTATCCATAAATTGAATTATTACATTTTGATATGCTGTGGCCTTTTTATTTGCCTTAACACCTTGTTATCTGTCCTCTCTCCTTGAGCTGACAGGTGAAAGTAAATGCCTTTGATTACTTCTGCCTTGTTAACAACTTTAAAGGAAGTTGCTCCCCTCCATTATGTGGTTGGCAGGCTAGTAACCATGAGGGGGAATCACAATCAAACTCAATCCTATCTTTGCTTGATGTTCATACACCTGTTAGGTATCAGCCAATGGCTCAGTGGTAGCACTCTCGCCTCTGAGTCAGAAGGTTCAAGTCCCACTCCAGGCATTCGAGCACATAATCTAAGCTGACATTTCAGTGCATTACTGAAGGACACTGGATGAGACGTTAAACAGAGGCCCCCCTCAGGTAGATGTAAAAGATCCCATGGCTCTATTCGATGAAGAGTAGGGGATTTCTCCCAGGTGTCCTCAACCAGCTTCACTAAAACTAAATCTGGTCATTATCACGTTGCTGTTTGTGGGACCTCGTTCTGCACAAAATGGCTGCCATGTTTCCGACATTACAACACTGACTGCACTTCAAAAAGTACTTAATTGGCTATAAAGGGCTTTGGGATGTCCTGAGTTTGCAAAAGCCACTATTTAAATGCAAGTTCTTTTCTTTTTCTTTCATACACATTTTTTTCCCCCATCAGTAACTATGTAGTAAATTGGAATAGGAGCCCTTGGCTGATTTTCCCTCTCAATCCAGAAGACATTGAGACTAGTTATAATGCTGTTGCTCCAGCTGAGATTAGTTAACTTTGCACACATAATAGGACCTTCCTAGTCCGTATGACTTGAATTGTGCAATTAAACGATTGGAAGACTTCTGTTAATCAAATCACCCCTTGTGATGTTATTACTATGCTTTTAACAGCTGAATATCGCTCTGTATACAGCTCACTCCTTCATGTAGAGTATACGTTTATCTTTATAAAAATATTCAACCATCTCTCAGCTTATTCTCTCGTTCCTATTTTTGTGATTTGCTAACTGCCATATTCCCTTAATTTCATTAGCTTTTTCCGAAAGATTCATACAGTAATCTGAAAGTATACAAGTTTATCCGTCAACATCATCTTGCCCTATTTGAATCAATTATCATATGTATTTTTCCTTTTTGTCCTGGACTATGCCATTTCCTGTTACCGCTTGGGCAACAATAATCATTTTCTTATCTTTACTGATTGAAGCATTAGCCCTTCTTTCGTGTGCTTATCAAGTATCATTGTTAAATGAAGTTTGTCTTTATTTTGAAAAATGGAGAGAGATATCATTTCCTCTCCGTGGAACTGATTGTTTTCATTGAGCAGTCTCTGACATTGTTGGCTGGGCAATTTAGAACTGTCCAAATTTTGGCCCTGTTCTTCAGTTGACTCAGATTGTAATTACATCATGATTTATTACCAGCTTAATTCTCCACACTGTCAACCTTATCGTGTATATCGAATGATTCAATTAACGTACATTTTGAGTGCAGAAAAAGCAGCAGTAGCTTAAGCAAAAGAGTGATCAATTTTCACATTTTTAAACTTTCATTCAGACATCAATAGGTCAAGCAGAAATCAAGGCCTTTGATATTCTCGCATAATTAAATGTTTTATTTTCATGTTTCTTTCAGTTGGAGTCCAATGCTCAAGATTTCCACCACTGTTAATGGAGAATCCTTTGGCTTGCAGTGAGCTACTTCTGCTTTTTCACTAATCAAAATGTACATGCTTGTTTCACCAGATATATGTTTTGCTTTTACAATGTAAAATATGAATGGACACTCTTACAGATCGGCTGAAAATTCACTTAGTGACTTGCTGTAAGAAATTGTAAGTTTTGCAGCTTACTTGGGTTTGCGGAGACTTGGGATCAATTTTTCCTCTGAGCAAAAGAATGCAAATGCGACTTAAACTAGACCTGGAACAAATGGAGACTTTGCCCCAGTGCAGATTTAGTTGTTACTTCTGCCCTTGTTACTCTTAACAGACAGCTGAACATTTTAAAAAGTTCTTGTATAATGTTAACATCATTATTCAACTATTCAAAAAGGGTGGTAGAGAGAAAGCGGGGAATTACAGACCGGTAAGCCTGACATCGGTAGTGGGGAAAATGCTAGAGTCCATTATAAAGGATGTAATAGCTGAGCATTTGAAAAACAGTGACAGGATCGGACAAAGTCAACATGGATTTACAAAAGGTAAATCGTGCTTGACTAATCTACTGGAATTTTTTGAGGATGTAACTGGGAAAATAGATAAGGGAGAACCAGTAGATGTGGTGTATTTGGACTTTCAAAAGGCTTTCGATAAGGTCCCGCATAAGAGATTAGCGTGTAAAGTTAAGGCACATGGGATTGGGGGCAAGGTATTGACTTGGATAGAGAACTGGTTGGCGGACAGAAAGCAGAGAATAGGAATTAATGGGTCTTTTTCCGAGTGGCAAGCAGTGACTAGTGGGGTACCGCAGGGATCGGTCCTTGGACCCCAGCTATTCACAATATACATTAATGATCTAGATAAGGGAATTAAATGTAATATCTCCAAGTTTGCAGATGACACAAAGCTGGGTGGGAGTGTGTGCAGCGAGGAGGATAGCGAGAAACTCCAGGATGATCTGGACAGGTTGGGTGAGTGGGCAGAAGCGTGGCAGATGCAATATAACGTGGATAAGTGCGAGGTTATCCACTTTGGTGTCAAAAACAGAAAGGCAGACTATTATCTGAATGGCAATAGATTGGGAGAAGGGGAAGTGCAACGAGACCTGGGTGTCCTTGTGCACCAGTCGCTGAAAGTAAGCATGCAGGTGCAGCAGGTGGTGAAGAAGGCAAATGGTATGTTGGCCTTCATAGCGAAAGGGTTTGAGTATAGGAACAGGGATGTCCTGCTGCAGTTGTACAGGGCCTTGGTGAGACCACACCTTGAGTACTGTGTGCAGTTTTGGTCGCCTTATCTGAGGAAGGATGTTCTTGCCATGGAAGGAGTTCAGCGAAGATTCACAAGGCTGATACCTGGGATGGCAGGAATGACATATGAGGAGAGATTGGGTCGATTGGGCTTATACTCACTGGAGTATAGGAGAATGAGAGGGGATCTCATCGAAACATATAAAATTCTGACAGGTCTGGACAAACTAGATGCAGGAAGAATGTTCCCGATGGTCGGAGAGTCCAGAACCAGGGGTCATAATCTACGGATAACGGGTAAACTATTTAGGACAGAAATGAGGAAGAATTTCTTCACCCAGAGAGTGGTGAACCCTTGGAATTCTCTACCACAGAAGGTAGTTGAGGCGAAGTCATTAAATATATTCAAGAAGGAGTTAGATATATTTCTTAAAGCTAAAGGTATCAAGGGATATGGGGAGAAGGCAGGTACAGGGTACTGAGTTTAGATGATCAGCCATGATCTCATCGAATGGCGGAGCAGGCTCGAGGGGCCGAATGGCCTACTCCTGCTCCTATCTTCTATGTTTCTATGTTAAAGTTGGATATAACTTGAAAGAAGAACTGGCTTCATTTATGACTGGTAAACGTGCAGCATTCTTCAAGGAAAACATAGCTTATTTGATATCATCATGAAAATGGACTAAAGCTAGTTGAATTCATTTCAGTAAGGAAAAGGGCGTAGTTACTGTACGTAAGCATGGTTTTTGAGAAATACTGTAAGTACATCAAGCAGATATTCTATTGTAGAAATCAACTGCTAAAAATAATGCATGGGTATAAAGATTTGGGGCTGGATTTTCAATGACCCGTGGAGTCGGGTTTGGAGGCGGTGGGGGGCGGTTAAAGCTGCAGATTCGGGGGTCCCGACCCCATCCCGCCTCCATGCCAGTTTCTCTGGCGGCGGGTAGCCGACCTGTGCTGAGACCCGACTCCCTGAGGCGGGAAGGGATTAGTGACAATTAACTGCCTGTTAACAGGTAGTTAACAGGCAGTTTTTTGCATAATCCCTATTTTCATTGGTGAAATGTGGGCTTCCCGACAGGTGGCAACCATGCCAAGTTATCGAGGCGGGCCGTGGGTCTGCAGGGGTTGGAGGGGTCGATATGTCTGGTGGGCAGGTGAGTGATGGGTGCATGTGTGCAGAGGTAAGTGTGTAAGGTAAGTGCTAAGTGTTGGAAAAAGTTTTACTTACCTTAACTTCCTCCTGCAGGTGTCAGCCCTTCAGTTCTCGGGAGTTAGAAATCTCACCGCCACAGAAAGCAGGAAAGCCATGGTTCTGTCAAAAACTGCAGCCTTCTGTTTTCTGTGCTGGAATGATTTCTAACTCAGCCTGAGAGGAAGGACTCAAGTTAGAAATCATATTGTGAGTGTTTGACAGCTTCACAGAGCTGTCAAACGCTGATATTTCATCTGTCAAAAGCTCTTGACAGATGAAATGTCAGTCTGTGACGTCACCTGTTGCCGGGTGGCCCTTAATTGGCCTGCTGAGCCCACTGGGCGGGCTCAACAAGGTCAATCAAGGGAAAATACAGTGGGTTGGCCACATCTCGATGGAGGCAGGGTTCACAAGCCAGAATGTGTGATTCCCGACACCAACCCGACCCCTGTATCAAAATCCAGCCCATGATTTCAGTGGGAGTGCTGTCACTTAATGCTGCAGAGGGGACTAAAGAGGCTGGGCTTTGTTTCATTAATGTAGGTTACTCAGGCTTGTCCTCTATGAACCTGGTGGCTTTGAACATCTCCAATATCAATTCATCTTGCAATGAGGAGGGCACAGTTTCAGTCAACTCATCCATTGTGTAAGTGGATTGTGGATTCTATCGTTCAGATGTCTTCAGAGTACTGATTTTACTGCTATGTTTTACTGAAACTTTAAAGCAGGGCAATAAAATTGAAAATTGGAAGTCTAATTCTCAGAAGTAGCACCATATCAAACAATTTGTAATATAAAGTACAGAAACATGGGGCTGGATTTTCTCTGCGGAGGCGGGATAGCTTGTTGCCAGGTTCCGGTCCTGCTCCCGGCTGCAGCCGCTCTGTCAAAAGGATGTCCTCTTGATTGGTCTTGTTAAGCCCGCCCTGCGGGCTTCCCGGCCAATTAACAAGAAGCGAGTCCGATGACGCCATTTGATAACGCGTCATCAGCCGGATTCCTTAAAGGGATCACGGCCACATTGAGTCTGACAGTTGTTCTGTCAGTGTTCTACAGATTGAGGTGCTGCAAACACTGACAATGACTGCACAGAGGTGCACGGCTGCACCCAGGCTCTCCAATGACTCCCTCCATATGCTTAAAGAGGGAGTCACAGTACGCAGGGAGGTTCTCTTCCCTTCCCATGGGCGGAAGAGACCTCCCCAGGTCACCAATGCAGCCTGGTTGCACATTGCACAGGAGGACAAAAGCAGGGATGTCGTCAGGAGTCCCTGGCTGCAGTGGCACCAACCTTTCAATGATCTCAGTAGATCACGAAATGTTACTGCAAAGCCGCACTCAAACTCACCCTGCTGTGTCACTCATCGCATCCCCATCACTTTGCCTTCTATACCCTTCTCCTGCACATCCTTACTCACACCAACTTACCTTGCAACTCCACCCATCCCTCTCTATCTACATGATCACTTCCCCATCTCACTAGCCACCCCACATCCTACTGCAAGCATACCAACTAACAACACACAAGGGTAGGCACTTGAGAGGTTTAGCCAATGTACATGTGACATTTCTGGTAATGTGTTGTCATACAGAGAAATCTATATTTTCAACACTGCCCCTTATTGGACAGACCTGTGCGCACCTTGAGAAGTGTCTTACTGAGTTCCAGTGAATGTTGAAACATATCTTCCCCGCCTCCAGCTATAGTGATGAGTGTGTAATGAAGGTTCACCAGACTGGTTCCTGGGATGGGGGGATTGTCCTATGAGGAGAGATTGAGTTGACTATGTCTATATTCTCTAGAGTTTAGAAGAATGAGAGGTGATCTCATTGAAACATACAAAATTCTTACAGGACTTGACAGGGTAGATGCAGGGAGGATGTTTCCCCTGTCTGGGGAGTCTAGAACCAGGGGTCACAGTCTCAGAATAAGGAGTCGGCCATTTAGGACTGAGATGAGGAGAAATTTCTTCACTCAGAGGGTGGTGAATCTTTGGAATTCTCTACCCCAGAGGACTGTTGAGGCTCAGTCGTTGAGTATATTCAAGACAGAGATCGATAGATTTTTGAATATTAAGGGAATCAAGGGATATGGGGATAGTGCAGGAAAGTGGAGATGAGGTAGAAGATCAGCCATGATCTTATTGAATGGCCGAGCAAGCTCGAAGGGCCAAATGGCCTACTCCTGCTCCTATTTCTTATGTTCTTATGAATGGCTTGGACATTAAAGGGATGGTTTACGGTGCTGGCTGGTGTGGGATGGTGTCAACCTGGTGCATCATGTGGCAGCCAGGGTTTACAGCGTCAAGTAAAGTAAATCTGGCCATGGTGATGCCATCCCTGGCCTCCCGGGCAGCAATGTTGTCAGGGGCTGATGCCCTGTGTCCTGTGCAGCATCAAATGATGGCGGAGAAGGTTGGTGTTGTTGTTGGTGCTGCTGGTGTGCCTGGTGATGTTGGGGCTGAGCGTGGAAGGAATCAGAGGAGCAAGGTGAGATAGTTTCTGGGGTACCGATGTTGCTGCAATAGATGGCAGCTGCAGGTGAGATGACAGAAGCAATCTGTCAATGGTGAGAGAGGTTGTTCCAATGAGGTGGCAATGGACATACAGTTGGCTCTAAACACTTGTAAGCTAATGAAATCTCTATATGTATTACAAACGCAGTAACCAACAGTTTCTGAGCTCTGAAACTGACCATCTGCAACATGGCATCCTTTACACCACTTCTGCAGCTGTCAGCTTATCAGATACATCAGAGCAGACTCAACTAACGCCAGGGTGAGCTGGCGTGTTCCCCGAGCAGCGGGTAACCCGTGGGGGAGCACGTAAAATTGGAAGGAAGCCTCAAAATACCATTAAATTGGCTGTTAACAAGCCATTTAATGATCTCAATTGTCTCCCCCGCCGCTTGGTGTCAGGTCAGTTCTGCGCAGACAGACCCGACATCTGGGAGACTCGTGTGGAGGTGGGTTGACAGCTGCCCACCACTGCCACTTCGCCAGTACCCTTGCTGTTGCCTGTCAGCCAGCCAGCCCAGACTGGGGCCGCCCATGCCGAGGTAGTGCAGTCTAAAGCCAGGCCTTCTAGACCCAGAGCTGCTCGAGGTCGTTTTGCAAGGCCATCTGCAGTCTCCCCCATTGATTCAGCAGCCTTCCACCAGTCACTGCAGTAGCACTGTGTCAGAGCACTAGGATAGGCAAAGGCACACAAGACAGGCACTAAGGGAATGCACAAGGGTGATTAGTTGGCTTTGTTATGTCATATTGGATTGATTGATGTATAAAGTTGTGGTGGCTTTTATTGTAGCATTGTGGCCAAGGGGACGCTGTGATGGCCCATAACAGAGGGAAGGCAAGGTGTGGGACTGTGGCTGAATGGGGAATTGGGGTTGAGTTCATGGGTACCGCAGCTGGATCAGTTGACCATGGGCAGCTCGGCCAGAAAGGGAATGTGTTGGTTGCCCTCCTCCCTTCCTCCTCTTTCTCCTCCTCTTCCTCCTCCTCAGCTCTTTGCCGTATACCTGGTGGCAAGGGCTGTGCCCTCATAATGGGGAGCTTGTGCAGCCTGCCGCACACCACGACGAGTCTTGAGACATGCTCTGGCGGGTACTGCAGGGCTCCTCCAGAGTGGTTCAGGCCATGGAAGCATTGTTCAAGGGCCCAAATGGTCTGCTCTATCAAATTCCATGTGGCAGCATGGCTTCCGTTATACGCATGCTGCCCATGTGTGGTTGGGTTGCGCACAGCAGTCATGAGCCAGGTGGTCAGCGGATGACCCTCATCGCCCAGTAGCCACCCTCTGGTTTGTTGTGGTGGCTCAAATGCAGATGGTACAACGGACTACCGCAGAATGAAGGCACCATGGCTGCTGCCAGGATTCTGGGCATTGACTTGCTTGATGGGCTGAGTATGGTCGCACACCAGCTGGACATTGAGGGAGTGGAATCCCTTCTGGTTGTGGTACATCTGAGTTCATGTGAGGTGCCCGTAAAGCGACGTGTGTGCAGTCAATGGCACCCTGCACCATGGGGAAGCTTGCTATCCCGGAGAATCCATGTGCTCGCTCCACCTGCGAGAATGAAATGTATTCAGCTCTCTTCGCATACAAAGCCGCAGTGACTTCCCTTATGTAATGGTGAATGGCGAACTGTGAGATATTGCAAATGATGCTTGCTCTAGCCTAGAAGGAGCCTGATACATAGAAATTCATGGCTATGGTCACCTTTTTGCCACTGGCAATGCTGTCCTTGCCCTGCTCTGAGGCTGCTGGTATTTCTGCAACAGGTGGCAGATTTCAGTGAGCACCTCCTTCGTGAAACGGAGATGTCACATGCACTGTTCCTTGCTCAGGTTGAGGTAGAAGAAGTGCTCCCTTAAGACTCTGAGTGGACATGTCCTCCTGCTGCGAGACCTTCGCCCCCTCCTCCTCCTCCTCCATCTTCGAGCAGCTTGTCCTCCTCTGTGTCACCTCTGCTTGTTCTCCCTTTCATGCTGCAGGCCAAGGGGGATACAAACTACAACACCCATGTCTGGGAGCAACCTTGAAGTGACATGCCCTTGAGACTTCAAATAAGACACCAAGCCAAGAAACACCTCTACAAATGCAGCAAGAGCCAGTAGAATTCAATCAGCAACTAACCTGAAAGCAGGTGATGATCCCTATAAATGCGCTAGTGGGGGGTCCTTCCTGCTGCTGAACGCATGTTCAGCTCTGCTTGTTTAAGTTTGACTGTAGCGTTGAGATCGAAAATGGCACCGCTGGTGTCAAATCAGCGTTACCCACTGACTGGCGTCACAATCTGAGTACTCTGCATAGTTCCAGCGCACGCTTCCAGCTCCCACGCTAGCGACCTCACCAAAATGGCGTCCGACGCGGCCCACACCAGAAGTGTGCGTGCACAGCGCAAAATGGCACCCATAGCGCTGAAAAAAACTGGTGCTACGGAGCCGAATTTCGGGCCCTAGGGTTTAATGCTCAATATATTATCAACCTGCTGCTGAATTTCAACCAAAGACAGAGTATTGTGGAAGATAATTCATTCTTGCATCAAATATGTTTCATTAAAGGGTTATTGCTTTTGGCTTAGGTTAAATTGTTAAATGCATGATTAAATGGAATGCGATATAAAACTGTTCAATTATATTTTTAACTGGTGTTTATAGTGTTCCTGATCATGCATAATATTTCTTGATAAACTATGGGCCAGAAATTCGGCTCCCTGGCTTCCCGCGGGTGCAAGGTTCCCGCGCGCACCTACCTACCGCGCCTGCCATTGACCTCTGGGCCCACGGGGACTTCAGCTCCTGGGCCTCCTGCAGCTGCTGACGTGCAGTGCTTGTGTATCCCAGGGGCGTAGTTAGTGCGATGCGTCCCCTGGGATCACGTGGGCCATGGAGAGCCAATGGCAGCAGACCATCTTTCATTCATAGATTTGACAGGAAGACCTGTCAAATCTATGAATTGAAATCGGCCTCAAAACAACACCTAAACTTCAAATAATTTTTTTTTAAAACCATCACATTTTAAAAATAACTATAAGTTAAATAAATTAACTACTTTAAACAAAAATTTAAATTTTTGAAAAAATTAAAATACTTTTTAACAGTACTAAAAATAAACTTACCTTTCTTTAAAGTATCTAAAAAAGATAAACCTGTTGAAAAATTTTTTAATTTGTAATTAATTAACCACTTACCTTGTTAAAAACGGGCCTTGCGCCTCCTTTTTAAAAGCGCAGCTTCTTCCATACTTACCTTCCCGGAGAAACCTGAAAAAAAAAACGAAGTTCGCTGCGTGCGCGCAGCCTCTCCCGCGTATGCGGTTCACCTCTGAACCCAATTATGTTTATCAGGATTCAACATATTCATTTACCCACATAAATATTACAAAGATAAAATTACATGGTTCATTCACAGGTCAGTAATGCAGTGATTGCTTAATGTACTGGTTATATAATGTTTGCATGAAGCACTTCTGAAGATATGCTGAGGGCATTTCTGATGACTGGAGGGTGATGTTATTTCCACACTACTGACCAAATGAATACATGTAATCTTAATCTGAATTTTAGATCAAGGAAGCTCTCTCTATATAGTGATCTTTGTCAGAATTTATCTTCTGATGGTATCAGATCAAAGAGAGACTTGCATTTCTATTGTATTATATCAAGTCTCTCGAACTTCTAAGTACTTTATGTACAACAAATTACTTGCTGGTGACGTGACTGTTGTGTAAACAAATCCAAGTTTGCACACAGCAAGATCCTACAAACAGCAATTTTGATGTATGACAAGTTAATCTATTTTTAATGATATCAGTTGAAGGGAAAACTTTGGCCAGAACACCAGAAAAGCTCTTTGCCCTTCTTCAAATGGTGCCATGGGATTCCTTAACTTTAAAATGTGTTTGAATAAATACTTCACTAGACCTGGCATAGGCTAGTAACTGCCAAACAAATGTATTAACTAATTAACAGACACAAAGCTACATTGTGGATTTATAGTAATTACAAGCTTTACTACCCCTCCTCAAAAGATAGAAAAATAAACCAGTCATGACTGCTATGCTAATGTAATCTAAAATGAGCCCAAGGGGTCAATTTTAACTTGGGAGTGGGAATGGGGGGATACAGGTGCCAAAGTGGGCAGCGATCCATTTGGAGTGTGAAGCCTGAAAGATTTTAACTCTCAGGCCTCATTTGAACGCCTCGAACCTGACTCTCTCCTGAAGCCATCAGGAATGATGTCAATGCCAGCGGGCAAGAGTGGTAAGTTGCGGAGGGGTCCCATGGAAATGGCCCATGGCAAGGTAAGTGAGGAAGGAAGGAAAGGGATTGGTAACAATTGCATTTTGGGTGGGGGTGATTGGGGGGAAAGTGGGAAGCCCGGGGAAGGGGGGGGGGGGGGGCGCCCAAGGTATCCTTGCAGAGCCTGGAGGTGTACTCCTGCTCCTCCTGGCCCACAAGGATTCCATATAAAAAATATTTCTTTAAACTTACCTTGGCCTTTGCTGGGCACTCTGTGGACTTCCGCCATAGTTGAAATGTCGGGGGTTGGCAGGAACGGTGCGGCCTTGGACTCTGATTTTAACAGTTTCTCCTCGCCAGCCTCGCTGGGCAAGGGAGGGTGGGGCGCGTTAAAATTGACCCCAAATCCCCGAATGTTGACCTTCATGTGACTGTTGTTGACTATCCCTCTCTATCTATCTCTGGCTTTAGGTAGATTACACCAGTTGAACATAACTAAGAAATACTTTTCAAAAAATGATTGGGGCCAACTAAATTTAAATATATGGCTCTTTAACTGAAAAATCAAACGTATACACCAATAAACACTACAAGTTGCTTGTATTTGACTTGAACCCCTTGGCCCCTTCCTTAGACTCCTGGCCAGGCACAAGATCAATATTCTGCGATGATTGTAGCAAGACAAGGTGGGCCATTTTCTGGGAATAGGCCTGATTTTTAACCCCATGTGTACCATGACAAAGAAAGAAGCCAATTCCATGATAAATTATTGACAAAAATGCTTCACCTTTGTCACAGCTGGTATGTCCAAAAATGCAAGACTCCCTCAGTACTACATTGGAGTATTAACTTAGATTATGCACTTGAACTCCTGGTAAAGGGTTTGAACAGACACGTTTCTGGTCAGCTTCTCTTAGTTGGTGAGAGTACACCAATAAGACAAGCTGACAGACTAGCTTTACTATTGGCTTTAGTAGGTTCCACATCTGAATTTTCTCTCCTGTCCTGAAGATGTGGGTTCATATTTGGATGTAGTTCAACAGGTGTGGCTGTCTCCTGTACCTCAATCAAGAGGCTGTTTTTTTATATATACATCTAACCATGAATGTTGGTAGGCTGCTTGAAGGAGTGTCCACCACTACCATACTCGATCCTGCCCTCATCTAACATCCATAATCGCACAACTTCCTTTAGGGGTCACTAGACCGGGATCATCAGCAGGAACCCTGGTTGACTTCTTTCCCCTTCCTATCTCAGGATACAGGAAACAATTGTTGTGGCACTACTGTTTCCTGATGAATACGATCAGTAGACTGCCTGGACATTGAACCGAGGACCTTCCTGGTCTCTGGCTCAGTTCTACACTGTGCAGTACACTTGCTAATAGAAACTATTGAGGATCAGAAGTTTGTGTGATATTCAGAGTATATTAAGCAAGGAAAACGAACAATTGTAGTTTAGCTTCTTAGTTTTAACATGTTATAAATAACTTGATCAAGTAAATTTCAGTTTTAATTAATTATACAAAATAAATAGTCTTTTGGAAATTTATTTTTTCTAAAGAGAATTCTTCACTAGTGGATTTTCAAATAATCTGCTTGTAACATTTGGACATTATATTACCAGCAGCGCTCATTACATATTGTGTGCTTTTATATTAGATGCACAATTCTAATACAAATAAATCAATCTACAAGATGAAGTTTATACAGTAGCTGAATCCCGCTGTAGGTAAAGTTGTTTTCAACCATAGTAAATTTAGTGTTTGTCTTTTATCAATTGATGTGGAATTATTAGAAGATGCTTAGAAAGTAGATACCATTTAATAGTTAAGGAGAAGAGTTGCATTAAACAATTAGAAGTTTTGTTTTAATCTTCCAGGTCATAAATCTACATTTTTTTTCACCAAGAACGGTGTTCATTTGAAAAGATGATAAATAACATAAAAGAAGGAAAGAACTTTTATATAAATCACATTTATGTTGTACTTTTTAAGCATTTTGAAATGTGTCTAACTGCTTCACACAGTGGATTACTTTTGGGAGTGCAGAGACTGTGGGCAAATACAAAGTTTGACTTGTTATATTCTGAATGAACGGATCGTTCTGCCAGTGGACATGGGTTTTATACCATGCAGTGATGCTACCCTTTTCAGCTGGGTTAAATGACCAGGATTGCCACACATGTAATGCACGACCACTACGTCTAACAAGCCTTACTTGTACCATGTGTCACTGCTTGTAGGAGCAGCACTGGTACTTTATTTCCCTGCTGTTGTCATTCCCTCACAGATTGCCAGCCCCTGGAGACAGTGAGGGAATCGGCAAATTTGAATAAAATGGCAGAACCTGTCAATTTTAGCAGTGGGTGGCGTGGTGATTTATACCACATTTGGGGCACATTACAGCCTGAGAATGTTACAGATCTGTGAAGCTCCATTCTTCACTTGTTTTTTATTTTAAAACATGAAGACATAAGTGTAAGTTATTAGGCTCTGTCATTGTGAGTTGTATATAAAAATTGTTTCGGGGGGGAGGGGAAAACACACGGGGGTGGGGGTTTGAGAGGATACACCTAAGTACACAGTGAGATCACCTTATCCGAGACAAACGTATGTGTGAAAGGTATGCAGCATATATTGAAGAGCCACTTAAATTTCCCCACTGACAGTACAAACCATTTTGTATTCTGCCCCCGTGTCAATACTTTGCCAATTTATTTTGATCAATTCAATTATATGAATTGACGTTTTTACATTGTTAATTTACATGCCGCAAGGGTAACGAAGGTCAGCTAAGTCCTCATTCACTCTTTGTTCTCTGGCAAAATCGAGGCCGCGCTGAGGCTCCCGAGGCTGATTAAAAGTCTGGGGTTTAATTTTGCCTTCCCAGAGGCTTTTACTGTCTCTCTCGCTTTGATCCTTTCTTTCAAAGTTGCTATATCTCTGATTTTTGCTTCTTTTGATTCTGGAAGGTATGAGCATTGAGTGGTGTGTGCGTGTGTGTGTCTTGAAGGGATAATACAAAGCAGTGTCTCTGGGTAGTCTTATTTGGGGGTTTAGCTGATTTTCCCAGGCTTGATCATAACAGGAGCTTCTGAAGAGTGCCATTAAAGACGACACTAATTCAAACAAAAAAAGATGCACAGACTAAAGAATTACTGTGTCACTTTTTTCAAAGCCAGTGAAACCTAAAATACTGAAGGAGCAAGACAACTCAAGCTTTCATCTGTTGCAATGGAAATCAGTCAGGCTTGCTTGAATTTTACAGTCATCAATGTACTGGATATTCGTCCTGAGGAGGAACGTTTTCTCAGTTCAGGCACCCAGTGTCCATTTTGAGTCCTCCTAGGTCAGATATAATAAGATTGACGTCGAGTAAATTTCCCCGTACAGTGCCTCAGCTCCAAGCTCAGAAGAGCCTCTGCTGACTCACTGTGGGTTTTTTTTTATTCCACTTCCCTCACCAGCCATCTCTGAGTGGGATTGTCAGCTTTGTGCCAAACAAGGATAAGTTTTCTGCTGTGGACCCATGGCCACTGAGAGTGAGCCTGCTCAAACTGAGATCATACAGATATAGACCATTCCCCATAAAGTTCCATCTAATTGTTGCAACTTGGAAACAAATAGTTGAAACAAGAGAAGTCTAGAATACGGAACGCCAGCCAATCTTGTACTGCTTGTGCAAGCTTTTGCCACTCTAGACCAATGGACTTCTTTACCTTATTCAAGTAATTTTGTTATTAATCAATCTTAGCAGTGTGAGTAACAGATTTCCCCTATCTCCTCCAATCCCAGAGCCATTACTTTGGCCTAACACATAGATTGGTTGTTCTCTCTCTAATAGCTTGGCGCAGATGAAAGGCTGAAACCATGCTTGTATTTCACGTTTCAAAGACCTGAAGTAATTGCAGATACCGTTCACTTGTGAGTAGAGGCCATTGACTGCACTATGGAGACTGGCTGGTTGTCCTCCATGCCCCTCTCCCTCCCACCCCCACACCAACAGCTGTCTGCAGACCAAATTTGTGGCTGCGACTTTACTTTGCCAACACAAAGGCAAAAGAATTCTTCATAATGCAGATAACAGAAACCCAGTTTAAATTTGCAGCTTAGCTGTCTATTTAAAATTCCATGTAGAAAAAGATGTGCTGAGAGATTTTGTGGTTTGAACCAAGGTACAACCTGCTTGTGTGGAACCTCTGTTCATCTTTTTGAACATCCTTTAGCAGACTTTGCTCCTGTTCTGTCTCTGCCTGTACTGGGGGATTAACAAAAACAAAGAAAGACTTGCATTTCTATAGCGTCTTTCACGACCTCAGGTCACTCCAAAGCGCTTTACAGCCAATTAAGTACTTTTGAAGTGTAGTTACTATTGTAATGTAGGAAACGCGGCAGCCAATTTCTGCACAGCAAGCTCCCACAAACAGCAATGTGATAGTGACCAGATAATCTGTTTTGGTGATGTTGATTGAGGGAGAAATATTGGGCCCAGGACACCAGGGATAACTCCCCTGCTCTTATTCGAAATAGTGCCATGGGATCTTTTATGCCCACCAGGAAAGCAGACGGGACCTTGGTTTAATGTCTCATCCAAAAGACAGTGCAGCTGACAAGTCGCATAACAAATCCATGTTAATATTATTGCTCCCTTCTTGTAGTTCTGGGAAGATATATTGTTCAGGTAAAACTCACAAAATCTGATTGACTGACTTAAATAATTCGAGATTGCGAAAAATAATCTCCCACAAGAGAAGCACAAACTGGTGATTTCCCACAGTATACATTAATATTTGGCAGCTGCGGCTCTGAAAATAGTAATTTGTCAGTTAGCGGCCCTCCAGAAGCCTGATATAGCAGAGATTGTCTGCTTGGTTCCTGGATCAGACAGCGACCCCATGATATGACCCTGATCCAAAGCCTAAGCAAGGTTGTTGTGGTGGTTAGTGTGAAACAGATACCAATTTGTTACCATATGCTTTTTCATTTCGTTCTGACCAGTCAATTGATTAGTTCAGGCCTGAGTGATGAGTAATGCTCTCAATTCAGAAGAGCCATGGGGGGAATTTTGCCAGCCCTGGGGAGGCGGGTATGGAAGCGGGACTGCCAGGAAAATGGCAGAAACTGGGAGCGGGTACCGAACCTGCTCCCAACCCACCTCCGTGCCATCTTCCCGGGAGGCGGGTCCCCGTCGCGCGCAGGGACCAGTCTCCTCGAGGCGGAAAGAGGATTACAGCCAATTAACTGCCTGTTAACAGGTAGTTAATAGGCAGTTAAGAGGCTTATCCCCATTTTACCCACACAAGTGCAGGCTTCCCGACGGCTGCGAACCTCGCTAGGGTCAGCGAGGTGAGCAGTGGGTCTGCGGGGGTGAGAGGGGTCGAAAAGTCCGCTGTGGAGGTGAGTGATGGGTGCAAGTGTGGAGAGGTAAGTATGAGAGGTGAGTGTAAAGTGTTAGAAAAAGTTTACTTACCTTTGCTTCTTCCTGCAGGCTTCAACCCTTGGGGATCTGGAGGTGCCTCATCACAATGGCAGAGATGACAGAATGGCTGCTGCATTCTCCGATGCAGCAGCCATCTGATTTCTGCTGAGGAAAGAGGTTTGGTGAGCCTTCAGTACAAGGGCTTACCTTAGAACAGAGATTGGCAGTGTCAAATGCTGACAATTCATCTGTCAAAAAATTTTGACAGGTGAAACGTCATACGCTGACGTCTTCTGTCACCGGCTTTCCCTAATTGGCCGGTAAGCACGCAGGGCGGGCTTAACAAGGTCAATCAAGGGAAAATAGCATGTGTTGGCCGGACGTCGTTGGGGGCGGGACTGAAACCCGACAACCAGCAGTCCCGCCCCGAACGCGCCCCCATTGAGAAAATCCAGCCCCATATCTCTCAATGCTGGTTACTTGGATCTGTGGAAAATGCAAAAGAATTGTTTGTAATTAACTTTTTTAATTGGGGCACATCAAAAAATATAAAGTTTCCCTTGTTGCCTACACGATTTTTTATTTAATTCTGGGAGGCTCGGAAGTGATCAGGAAACCCTGAAGAATGGATTTCCCGCAGGCCCTGCCGAATTTAACGGCAGGGCCTCATTTTCATGGGAAACTGCTGTTTCCCACCCACAGCCAGACAGATTGAGAGGCTGGCTGGCTGTGGACGGGTAGGCTTGTGGCACTAGGCCGCAGAGAGGAGGGATGGAGGGAGGGATCACATGGGGGCCGGGGGGATGGCGAGAGGAGTGGGGGGGGGGGGGTGTGGTCGGGAACGATTGGAGGGGTGCAGGAGCGGTTGGGGTGGGTGGGGTGGTCGGGAACGATCGGAAGGCCGGGAGCGGCTGATCAGTGCCCGGGGGGTGATCATCAGAGGGATGGAAGATGGCGTGGGGGCTGGGGGATGATCATCGGAGGAGCGGGCCAGGGGGGGAGCTGGTGATCATCAGAGGGATGTGAGCGGCTGATGATCGGAGGTCCAGGAGCAGCACAGGATCGAGGGCCAGGAGCAGCAAGATCATGAGCATGAGGGAGGGGGGGAGGGGGATTGGAGGCCTTGTGGGAGGGTCTCTGATCGCGGGGGGTGGATTAGGCAGGGACGCTGGATCCAGAAGGTAAGTGTAAAGGTACTTACTTCCTGGATCCAGCAGTCCTCGCCTTACTCTAGCTGGTGGGTTTCACGAGGCCTGCAAAACCCGACCAGCTACAGTTAAATTTAAAATTGAGGTTAAACCTAACCAACAGCAGCCTCATTATAATATTTAAATGGAAGGCCTGCCTCCTGGAAGTGGGCTGGCTGCCTGCCCTCATCCCATTAAAACCGGAAGTGGGAGGGCTCTGGTCAAGATTCAGACTTTTAACACTTTACCTTCCCACCCAATCCCAACCCACCCATTTTTTTGGGGGGGTTAAAAGTCCCCCCCAATAAGTCCATCTCTTTTGGCTCGATCTCGACCTACCTGTCTCACCTTATCCATCAATCCTTTCTCTCTCCAGAAACGTATCTAGTTGTTTCTTGAACTTGTATATCCTCTTAATTCCACTGGCCTTTCCAGGTAATTTATTCCACAAGTCTTTGTCAAGAGGATCACTTCTTATTTCTAACTTTTAACTTGTGTCCAATAGTACATTGCAAGAGGATTTGAGTACAAGAGCAAGGATGTCTCACTACAGTTATACAGGGCCTTGGTGAGACCACACCTGGAGTACTGTGTGCAGTTTTGGTCTCCTTAGCTAAGAAAGGATATACTTGCCATAGAGGGAGAGCAGTGAAGGTTCACCAGACTGATTCCTGGGATGGCAGGACTGTCGTATGAGGAGAGATTGGGTCGACTAGGCCTGTATTCACTAGAGTTTAGAAGAATGAGAGGGGATCTCATTGAAACGTATAAAATGCTGACAGGGCTAGACAGACTGGATGCAGGGAGGATGTTTCCCCTGGCTGGGGGGGTCTAGAACGAGGGGTCACAGTCTTAGGATACGGGGTAGGACATTTAGGACTGAGATGAGGAGAAATTTCTTCACTCAGGGGTGGTGAACCTGTGGAATTCTCTACCACAGAAGGCTGTGGAGGCCAAGTCACTGAATATATTTAAGAAGGCGATAGATAGATTTCTAGACACAAAAGGCATCAAGGGGTATGGGGAGAGAGCGGGAATATGGTATTGAGATAGAGGATCAGCCATGATCATATTGAATGGCGGAGCAGGCTCGAAGGCCCGAATGGCCGACTCCTGCTCCTATTTTTCTATATTTCTATGTATTTTAATCCTTCATGATAATAATGGTTCTAATTTTTCTTCTGGGAATGTTATGTAGTCACATTCTTCTTGTGTTAAACCACCTAAAATGCCTGGAATATCTGCAATATCTAAAATCAATGTAGACGCGTTCCAGTAGAGGTTTATGCATATACAAACTGTCATCATTATAAATGTATTCTTATTTGAAAGTAAAGACACTGACATTGCTTTTTAAAAGCAATTGATCATTCTATTGCCAATTAAATCGAGGTATTCTGGCCAGTTTTAACTCCATGCAACAAATGCTTCATTCAAATTAAAATGGATGCTACAAAATCACATTTTGAATGTGTTCCAATATCCTCCAACTATATATACATTCCTCAATCATACTGACAGTTGGAGACAGCGCAAGTATTCTAATGATCATTATGTAGATCATGTTTTCAAAATGATAGAAAATCAGCTCCATGGAATAGAATGTGGAGAAATGTGAAGTTATCCACTTTGGTAGGAAAAATAGAAAGCAGAGTATTTTTTAAATGGTGAGAGATTGGGAAATGTTGGTGTTCAGAGGGACCTGGGTATCCTTGTACACGAATCACTGAAAGTTAACATGCAGATACAGCAAGCTATTAGGAAAGCAAATGGTATGTTTGCCTTTATTACAAGAGATTTGAGTATAAGAGTAAAGACATCTTACTGCAATTATATAGGGCCCTGGTGAGACCACACCTGGAGTATAGTGTACAATTTTGGTCTCCTTACCTAAGGAAGGATATACTTGCCATAGAGGGAGTGCAATGAAGGCTCACCAGATTAGTTCCTGGGATGGGGGATTGTCCTATGAGGACAGATTGAGTTGACTATGTCTATATTCTCTAGAGTTTAGAAGAATGAGAGGTGATCTCATTGAAACATACACAATTCTTTCAGGGCTTGACAGGGTAGATGCAGGGAGGATGTTTCCCCTGGCTGGGGAGTCTAGAACCAGGGGTCACAGTCTCAGAATAAGGGGTCGGCCATTTAGACTGAGATGAGAAGAAATTTCTTCACTCAGAGGGTGGTGAATCTTTGGAATTCTCTACCCCAGAGGCTGTGGATGCTCAGTCGTTGAGTATATTCAAGACAGAGATCGATAGATTTTTGAATATTAAGGGAATCAAGGGATATGCGGATAGTTCAGGAAAGTGGAGATGAGGTAGAAGATCAGCCATGATCTTATTGAATGGCCGAGCAGGCTCGAAATGCCAAATGGCCTACTCCTGCTCCTATTTCTTATGTTCTTATTTATCAAGCAGGTGAGGGATTGGAATGCTAGTTAATGGAACATTTTCCCCCACCTTGCACCTCATTAAATTCTCAATTGCACTCAAAAAATATGATTTTATCTCGAATGATCTCTTAAACATACCTTAGCAACAAGGTGTATAGCTCAATCATATGCCTTAATTTAATTTCAGATCATAGAAGTTTACAGCATAGAAGGGGGCTGTTTGGTCCATCATATCTATGCTGGCTCTTTGCTAGAGCAATATAGAATTCATCCCACTACCCTGCCCTCTCCCTATAGCCCTGCTTCAAATATTTATTCATTTTTCCCTGAAAGCTGCAGTGCTTTCCACCCCCACTAATCCCTATCATCATGTATTCCATGCTTCAACAACCCCTGCATAAAGAGATTTCTCCTAGTCCTCTCCTCATCATATGACCATTTTAAATTGATGATCCATTGTCATCGACTCCCCAAGCAGTAGAAAATAGTCTTTCCCTATCGAACCTTTTATAACGTTTAAAATTCTTCATTACAGCTCCTCTTATCCTACTCTACTCCAGTAGAATTCGTCCTGGTATCTCAAGTTTCTCCTCCTAACTATAGTTTCCCATCCCTGCCATTATCCTAGTGAATCTATGCTGTACGCTTTCGATGATTTTAATGTTCTTTCCCTGACTGGATTCCCAAAACTGTCCAGAATACTTAACTGTAACCGAATCATCACTTTCTACAATTTTTCTGTTACTCTTGTACTCTAAAACTTTTTTTTGTGGTTTTATCTACCTGGACTCTCGCTTTCAAGTTTAGTTTTGCTCAACCATACCCAGCTCTCCAGCTGAAGCTTGTTATAAGATGGATGTCTGGTCATACCCTTATAGATTCGGACATGTACCTATAATGCAAGACATGGTATCAGTGCTGTTTGACACCAACATTTACAAGGATGACACCAGAAATGCGAGGTTATACCTATCGGGAAAGGATGAACAGGCTGGGTCTCTTTTCCCTTGAAGAGAGAAGGCTGAGGGGTGACTAAATAGAGGTCTTTCAAATTTTGAAAGGTTTTGATAGTGTAGACACAGAGAAAGTGTTTCCACTTGTGGGGAAGAGCAAAACTAGAGGCTATCAATATAAGATGGTCACCAAGGAATCCAATAGGGAATTCAGAAGAAACTTCTTTACCCAGAGAGTGGTGAGAATGTGGAACTCGCTACCACAGGGAGTAGTTGAGGGGAATAATATAGATGCATTTAAGGGGGAAGCTAGATAAGCATATGAGGGAGAAAGGAATAGAGGGTTATACTGATAGAGTTAGATGAGGAAGGACGGGAGGAGGCTTGAGTGGAGCATAAATGTCGGCATGGACAGGTTTGGCCGAATGGCCTGTTTCTGTGCTGTATCTTCTATGTAATCCTATGATGTATGTGCCACACAGTGACTCTCACTTTGGCCCCTCCTATTGGCAAAAGAAAAGTTCTTCCCTTGGCATGTTTTGACACTAATCCTAGAAATGGAAAGCTTGAACTTGATCCTGTGGCCTGCATTTTCATTCCATTGCAATACCTATTGTGAGCTGTTTTTATTACTTATAAATAGGTACACTCAAATAAGTTGAAAGTTTAAAATCCAACAACTCTGTCACCTTAGTTGCTCTTTCTATCTATGATTTCACCACACTGATGGTTGCTGATCAGTGCACTCCTTGCTGTCTAGTCTCTCTCGCCTGTATCCTGATATAACACATGGCCATTCCGTCACATTATCTAACCACTTTCTACATGGCCTGTCTCTTGATCTGTTGCCATTGACTTTTTTTCAGACAGTAACAATCCCGTCAGCTTTCCTTATGACAATCAAATTTCCTCATCCATGCTCTCTTTATTCTTGTGCTTGTTCAAGGACCACCTATGTGATCATTTTTTGTGTCCAATTAATTTTGAACAACCATCTGTAGTATCGCAACTTGATCACCTCTAGTCATCTTAGGTTGGCATTCAAGGTTGAATTTTCACACTCATTTGCCCCCATGTGATGGAAAACCCATGCTTTACATCAAATGTTCCCATAGCAACCACACTACCACCAATGACAGTGGCTGAACCAATCACTAGAATGCTCCCCTGCAAGTACAACCATGACAATGATAATTGAACTAATTGCATTGAGATGATAAAATGTCTTCTATGACCTCCTAATGTGTCATGATGAAATTTAGGCCGCGTATTTGTAAATGGATGTGGGTTGGGAGCGGGTCAGGTGGTTTCCGGGATCCAGTCCCGCCCCCAACTACATCCGGCCCACGGATGTGATTTTACGTTGATTGACCTTGTTAAGCCCGCCCTGCGGGCTTTCCGGCCAATTAAGAGGAAGCCGGTCAGATGACGTCATTTGATGATGCCTCATCTGTCGGTTTTCTTAAAGGGACCATGCACCATTTTTTTTTATAGCTGATTTTTCAGTGTTTGACAGCATTGAGGTGCTGCAAACACTGACAATCATTGTACAAAGGTGAACTCTTGCACCCAGGCTCTCCAGTGACGCCCTCCTTAGGCTAGAACAGATGGCAGCTGCAGGTGAGGTTACAGAAGCAATCTGTCACAGGTGAGAGAGGTTCTCCCAATGAGGTGGCACTAGACATTGTTACAAAAAGAAATGTGTAAATGCATTAAAAATGAATTTCCCAACATTTTCTTAACTCTGAAACTCACCAGTGCACCATTGGATCCTTCACACCATTTCTGCAGCTGTCATCAATGCAGAAACATTACAGCAGACTCACAACACGCGTTGCGGATCGATCACCTGATAGAAACTGCCCAATTTTTATGTCCATTGATTACAATTGAAAATTGGGCAGTTTCTATAATGGGCAGCCAATCTACAACGCCAGTTTTACACCAGGGCGGCAAGTTGAAAATTAACCCCATAATTCCTTAACGAAGACAGGCAACTTATTTTAAAAGGGAAATACTCTTGTTGAAATATTTGAATTGCAGATGAATTCGAAGTAGTTTAGGATTTGCCTGTTGATGGCTTCTCTTGATTCATTCACCAAACCTTTTTCGGTTTCTCTCATCTTTCTTTGTAATTACTTTGCTGTTGTGTTGGGAAACACTTTTGAAAAAGATATATTACTGAACAAATCAATTACATAACCACCTTTCAAAAATCTCTGACATTTCAAACTGCATCACTTGTCAAAATATTCTCTGGTGGGTTCTGGATAGTATAATTTGTTTTCTATTTTTAATAGGCAGTTGTACATTAGTTATCTTAGACATGAGGTAGTTATTATCTTTAGCAGAACATTAGAGAAGCATTCTTGCAGGGAGCCTGGAACAGAAGATTAGTTCAGGAACTATGAACACAAACCCACAATAAAATATACACATGTGAGAGAAGAACATAAGAACATAAGAAATAAGAGCAGGAGAAGGCCATACGGCCCCTCGAGCCTACTCCGCCATTCAATAAGATCATGGCTGATCATCGACCTCAACTACGCTTTCCTGCAATATCCCTTGATTCCTCTAGAGTCCAAAAATCTATCTATCTCAGCCTTGAATATACTCAATGACTCAGCATCCACAGCCCTCTGGGGCAGAGAATTCCAAAGATCCACAACCCTCTGAGTGAAGAAATTTCTCCTCATCTCAGTCTTAAATGGCTGACCCCTTATCCTGAGACTATGCCCCCTAGTTCTAGACTCTCCAGCCAGGGGAAACAACCTCTCAGCATCTACCCTGTCAATCCCCTTCAGTATCTTGTATGTTTCAATGAGATCACCTCTCATTCTTCTAAACTCCAGAGAGTATAGGCCCATTCCACACAATCTCTCATCATAGGACAGCCCTCTCATCCCAGGAATCAATCTAGTGAACCTTCGTTGCACCGCTTCCAAGGCAAGTATATCCTTCCTTAGATAAGGAGACCAAAACTGTGCACAGTACTCCAGGTACAGGGACTGAAATTTGCCCTGGGTGGTAGCGCAAAATGGCCGATAGCACAATTGGAAAGTCATTTTACACTTTGCCCAATTTTCCTTTTCATTAACTTCAAATGGAGAAGAAAATTGGGCGAAGTGTAAAATGGGCTGCCGATTGCGCTATCGTCCATTTTGCGCTACAACCCAGTTCAAGTTCCACCCCCAATTATTTTATGTTCCAGTCTTTCACCAAAACGTAAAGCGGTAAATAGGTATCAATGTGAGGTGCAGCAGTTGAACTTCTGACCCAAGTTTTTTTTTGGACAGATGTTAGTGTTGGGAATGGAACTATTTCCTATTTCAAATTCCCCAGTGCAAGTATCAAGCTCTCTTGAGCCATGTATAGCACACTCAGCTCCCTCTATTCTAACCCAGCAATGTGCCTTCGCTCCCAACCTCGTAAGAACACATCCTACTGCCCCAGCATGACATATCCATTTCCCATATCAGCCATTACACAGTTCTGTGCAGTGGGCTCGCACCTACTAGGAGCTGGTTTGGGCCTGATGAAAATCATTTTATTTATGGTCCTTATCACCATGTGAGAAAGGGGACTTTTATCTTATTAGTCTGGGCTAGACTTCAATCTAGGTCACAGTGGTGAAAGGAGAGTGAATGAAATTGCTCAGTTTCTCCGACCACACAGATTAAATCTCTATCAGTAAAAGCTGTGGAGTAAGTGCAGATTTTAACTGCCCATACAGTGTGAGGAAATTGTCTTTGTTCTGCAAACTAATTTATCGTAAAATGACAGTTATGACATTACAAAGGAGTAGGAGATACTTCTGTGAACACCATTTAACAACCTATTGAGACTCTACAAGCAGCACTTGAAATCGTAAAAAAAAAATTCTGGAACCTTTATAAAACCGGTATAATTTTTTTACTGTATGCCATAATTTCATATTGTTGATGACAAAATGGCTAATAACATTTAAACATCCCAAAACAAGTGCTCTACTCGGAGCTCCGACACGGCAAGAGAGCCCCAGGTGGGCAGAGGAAACGCTTCAAGGACACCCTCAAAGCCTCCTTGAAAAAGTGCAACATCCCCACTGACACCTGGGAATCCCTGGCCCAAGACCGCACAAAGTGGAGGAGAAGCATCCGGGAAGGCGCCGAACACCTCGAGTCTCTTCGCTGGGAGCAAGCGGAAGCCAAGCGCAAGCAACGCAAGGAGCGCACGTCAACCCAAGCACCCCACCCACCCGCCCCTTCAACCACCGTCTGCCCCACCTGTGACAGAGACTGTAGGTCTCGCATTGAACTCATCAGTCACCTGAGAACTCCTTTTTAATGTGGAAGCAGGTCATCCTTAGTTCCGAGGGACTGCCTAAGAAGAAGAAGAATAACATTTAAATAATGAGCAACTGACAGCCGTGCTTTCCAGTCCTCTGAAGGCAGATCACGTCTGAATGCGGAGAAGGTACCAATCCTCCCTGCGGTCTCACCAAACAGGTTTCCACCCCTGCACAGTGCTGAAATGTTCCTAACCAAAGTCAGAGATTATATATTCTGTGACTGTGGTGCATTAGCTCTCCTAATTTCCCTCGATGTCTCTGCAGCCTTTGACACAGTCGATCTCACCATTCTCCTCCATCGCCTCTCCTCCATTGTCCAGCTCAATCAGATTGCCTTCACTTGGTTCCACTTATACCTATCCTTCGTAGCCAGAGCATCTTCAGCAATGGCTCCTCTTTCTGTCATGCACCGTTAGCTCTGGAGTCCTCCAAGGATCTATCGTTGCCCCATCCTTTTCCTTGTCTACTGGCTGCCTCTGGGCAACATTATTTGGAGATATTGGATCCGCTTCTACATCTACGCTGACGACATCCAGCTCTACCTCTCTGCCACCTCTCTTGACCCCTCCATTGCCTCGCTGTCAGATTGCTTGTCCAACCTTCAGTCTTGTATGAACCAACAACTCGGTACCTGCCAACGATTTCATTCCCCCCCACGAACACTGTCTCGGGCTAAAGCTGCAACTTTGACCTCAAGCTGAGCTTCCAAAACCATATCCACTCCAGCACAAAGACAGTCTAATTCCACCTCTGTAACATTACCTGCCTCCATCCTACCTCAGCCCATCTGCTTCTGAAAATGTTCATCTACGCCTTTGTTACCTTCAGACTCGACTATTCCAATGCTGTCCTAGGCAACCTCCGATCCTTCACTTTTCATTAAGTTCAGCTCATCCAAAACTGGGCTTCCCATGTCCTATCTCGCACCAAGTCCCACACACCCATTACCCTTCTCGTTGTTGACCCCAATGACTCAAATTTAAAATTTAAAATTCTCATGTTTAAATCCCTTCATGGCCTCACCCTTCCCTATTTCTGTAATTTCTCCTAGCCCTAAACCTCACGTAGCCCCCAAAATCTCTGTTCCTCTGATTCTGGCCTCTTGTGCAACCCTCCCACCCCCCCCCTTCGTCCCACCATCGGTGGCGTGCCTTCAGCCACGTTCTGCAATTTCCTCCCTAAACCCCTCTGCCTCTCCACCTCCCTCTCCTTATTTAAAACCTTCCCCTTTGACCAAGCTTTTGGTAACATCTCCTTCATTTAATCAGCAACAATTCAGGAAATTAGAGGCGCATGTAACAAGGGTAATACAGTAATCATGGGGGACTTTAATCTGCATATAGACTGGGCAAACCAAATTTGTAGTAATAGTGTGGAGGACGAATTCATGGAATGTATGCAAGATAGTTTTCTAGATCAGTATGTTGAGGAACCAACTAGGGAACAGGTTATTTTAGATCTAGTATTGTTCAATGAGAAAGGGTTAATTAATAACCTTGTAGTAAAGGGGTCTTTAGGGAAGAGTGATCATAATATGATAGAATTTTACATTGAGTTTGAAAGTGATTTAGTTAAATCCAAAACTAGGGTCTTAAAGCTAAACAAAGCAAACTACATAGGTATGAGGGGCGAGTTGGCCAAGGTAGATTGGGAAACTACATTAAAAGGTATGACAGTAGATGAGCAATGGCTAGCATTTAAAGAATTAATACATAATTTACAACAAATATACATTCCTTTAAGGCACAAAAACCCCACAGGAAAAGTGGTCCAACCGTGGCTAACAAGAGAAGGTAAAGATAGTATTAGATCAAAGGAAGAGGCTTATAATGTTGCAAAGAAAAGTAGTAAGCCTGAGGATTGGGAGGATTTTAGAATTCATCAAAGGAGGATCAAGAAACTTAAAGAAAAGGAAAATAGAATATGGGAGTAAACTAGCGAGAGACATAAAAACAGACTGTAAAAGCTTCTATAGGTATGTAAAAAGGAAAAGATTAGCGAAAGTAAATGTGGCTCCCTTACAGGCTGAGACAGGAGAAATTATAATGGGGAATAAGGAAATGGCTGAGAAATTAAACAAATACGTTGGCTGCGATTTCACTGACTGAGGTAGGGCCAGGGCGGCCGGGGTCGGTGTTGCAATCCCAGCCCAGTGCCTACTGCAGCCCGCACTCTCCAAGTGATTTTTCGTTGATTGGGCTGGTTAAGCCCGCCCTGCGAGGCTCCTGGCCAATTAGTAGGAAGCAGGTCTGATGACATCATTTGATGACGCGTCATCAGCCGGTTTCCTTAAAGGGGCCATGTCCAAATTGATCTTGCTATGCTTATGAAGGGAGTCACAGCACGCAGGGAGGTTCTCTTCCCTTCCCATGGGCGGAAGAGACCTCACCAGGAAATCAACGCAGCCTGGTTGCACATTGCACAGGAGGGCAGAAGCAGGGATGTCGTCAGGAGGACCAGGCTGCAGTGGCGCAAGCCTTTCAATGATCTGAGCAGATCACAAAACGTTACTGCCAAGCTACACTCAACCTCATCCTGCTGTGCCACTCATCACATCCACATCACTCTGCCTTCCCTACCCTATTCCTGCACATCTTTACTCACACCAACTTACCTTGCACCTCCACCCATCCCTCTCTATCTACATTATTACTTTTCCATCTCACTAGCCACCTCTTACAATCACGCTCAACCTACTGCAAGCATATGAACTAAGAACACACAAGGGTAGGCACCTGGGTGGTTTAGCCAATGTTCATGTGAAGTTTCTGTTAATGTGTTGTCAAACATTGAAATCTATATTTTCAACACTTTACCTTATTGGACAGATCTGTGCTCACCTTTGGAAGTGTCTTAGTGAGTTCTAGTGAATGTTGAGATATAATTCCCTCCGCGCCCCCCCCCCCCCCCCAAATTGTGATGAGTGTGAAAGGAATGGCTTAGACATTGTAGGGATGCTTTCTGGTGCTGGTGTGGGATGGTGTCAACCTGGCGCATCATGTGGCAGCCAGGGTGTACAGCATCAAGTGAAGTAAATTTGGCCATGGTGATGCCATTGCTGGCCTCCCGGGCAGCAATGTTGTCGAGTGCTGATGCCCTGTGTCCTGTGCAGCATCAAGTGATTGCGGAGAAGGTTGGTGTTGTTGTTGGTGATGCTGGTGTGCCTGGTGATGTTGGTGCTGGGGCTGATCGTGGAGGGATTCAGAGTACCAAGGTGAGATTTTTTCAAGGGCACCGATGTTGATGGAACAGATGGCAGCTGAAGTTGAGATGACAGAAGCGATCTGTCAATGGTGAGAGAGCTTGTTCCAAGGAAGTGACAGTGGATAGAGAGTTTACTCCAAACACTTCCAAACTGCATAAAGCTCAAAAGTGTCTTCCAAGTCCTGAAGGCTCAAGCTTCTGACATTGGAAAGTGACCAGCTGTGAAATGGTAGCTTTCATACCACTTTTGCAGCTGTCACCTATTCACAGCAATGGGGAGACATAGAGAACCTGATCTATTTACATGACGTGATCTCTGAACAACGTGAACCCCGTTAAAAAAGTGGGAAAATAGAAATAGTCTGACAAAATAGTAGTTAACAAGCATTTAACAAGCATTTAACTATCTTAAATGCCTCCCCCGCCGCTTGGTGTCGGGTCTGTTCTGAAATCGCAGGCCCAACACTTTGGAAACTTACATGGAGGCGGGTTCGGAGCGGGTTCCCAACTCACTGTCAATCATTTTGATTTTGACAGTGGACCCGCCTTCGAACCCACCCTCTGAGCACCTTTGTGTCTGTCTTCATGGAAGAAGATGCAACAAACTTCCCGGAAATAGTGGAGAACCAAGGGTCTAGTGAGAATGAGGAACTGAAAGAAATTAGTATTAGTAAAATAATAGTACTGTAGAAATTAATGGGACTGAAAGCCGATAAATCCCCTGGACCTGATGGCCTACACCTAGGGTTTTGAAAGAGGTGGCTATAGAGATAGTGGATGCATTGGTTGTCCATCTTCCAAAATTTCATAGATTCTAGAACAGTTCCTGTGGATTGGAAGGTAGCAAATGTAACCCCACTATTAAAGAAAGGAGGGAGAGAGAAAACGGGGAACTACAGACCAGTTAGCCTGACATCAGTAGTAGGGAAAATGCTAGAATCTATTATTAAGGACGTGGTAATAGGGCACTTAGAAAATAATAATAGGATTGGGCAGAGTCAACACGGATTTATGAAAGGGAAATCGTGTTTGACAAATCTATTACAGTTTTTTGAAGTTGTAACTAGCAGAATAGATAAGGGGGAACCAGTGGATGTGGTGTATTTGGATTTTCAGAAGGCATTCGATAAGGTGCCATACAAGAGGTTATTAAACAAAATTAGGGCTCATGGGATTGGGGGTAATATACTAGCATGGATTGAGGATTAGTTAACAGACAGAAAACAGAGAGTAGGAATAAATGGGTCATTTTCGGGTTGGCAGGCTGTAACTAGTGGGGTACCGCAAGGATCAGTGCTTGGGCCTCAGCTATTCACAATCTATATCAATGATTTGGATGAGGGGACCAAATGTAATATATCCAAGTTTGCTGATGATACAAAGCGAGGTGAGAATATAAGTTGTGAGGAGTGAAGAGATCGCAAAGTCTCTGTTTGAAGAATGGACTCAGTCAAGAATATTTTGTGGACTTTATGGGATTTTTCTGAGGGTATTTTCCCTGTGATGGGATCGCCCTTTACAGATACGTGAAAAACTGGTTTGTTAAAACTCCAGAGAACGCATGGCAGTTGGCTGTGACAAAAGAACTGTCAGTCATCCAGAATGTATGGGTTTGCCCGACAGTCCTGGAAAAGGGAAGGGGGGGGGTGCATTGACGAAGGGGCTAAGGACCCTGAGGCACCCGTTGAACTTGAACCTATTAGAAAGCCACTCTAATATGCAAAAGCACTTCTCACCTCCATCTCAGAAGAGAAGCAGAACAATGAACCCACTAGCCTAGCCAGCCGAAGAGGAGCCAGTTTTTCCCAACACAAAGACCAAAATATGTCCCAGACTTAGGGCCATTAGTCCAATCACGGAATATTCATGGATCTGATGATGGCCCATCACTGACTAAACACTGGAGTGCTTAGAAACAAAAGGATTTTAAAGGTGCCATATAAATGCAAGTTATAGTTGTTAATTTGATTTCCCTGGCAATCTGTGACACAGTGACAAATGCAATGGGCTCACTCCGATTAAACCATCGGTTTTGGGGAAAGGGTGGATTATAGGGAGGTAGAACTAGCTAGAATGAATTCCCTGATTATTGATGCCCAAAATAATACATTTCTCACAAAGAATGTAGGTACATTAATGGGTTTAATCCCCTCTCTATACTATTCTTTTGCACTGTTAAATGTATTTGCACAAATTCCTGTTTGTCTATTTTAATATAGTTGTTTACCCATTTATTTATGGGTAAATGTCTGTGCTGAAGTAGTACAGATGTGGAACAACCAGAGACACAGTTCTAGGGTAAGATAGTGAATGATACATTTTTAAAATTTCTCTGTGAGCTATCACCTGGTTGTATTATAACACCGTGTGACAATGATATAATTGTATTAATCATTTATTGCCATTGTTGTGGAATTTTAGGGCTTCATGTCCATGCATTTTGGATCCTTATCCTAATTTTATTGCACTCTCCTTTTAAATTTTAAATTGTTCATCTGGATTCCTGAGGATTTATGCTTCATGGTCGTAATGATTTGTTCCACTGAAAGACTGTTTGGAGAATTCTTCCTTTAAACGTTGACTTATTAATGAAGTTGAATAATCATGGTCATTAAGCGTCCTCTGGTTTTGGGTCAATTCATCTTATCTAAAGGAAAGAGAACTAGACGAGAGACAAATCATGAATATACCCAAGTCATAAGCACCTAAAATAACATGCTGGGGAGGGGTGCTGAATCTCAATCAGGGGAAGATGTTCAGTTATTTCCACATGTCATTTTGAGGAATCATCAACTAGACCGACAGTTGGCAAGCACCCTGTGATTTTTGCTGCTTTAGAGTGGCCAGTTTATTTACAAAGCTGACTGGCCAGCCTTTAAAAGCACTTAGGCAACACGGTGGCATAGTGGTTAGCACTGGTGCCTCACAGCGCCAGAGACCCGGGTTCGAATCTGACCTCGGGTGACTGTCTGTGTGGAGTTTGCACATTCTCCCCGTGTCTGCGTGGGTTTCCTCCGGGTGCTCCGGTTTCCTCCCACAGTCCAAAAATGTGTGGGTTAGGTTGATTTGGCTATGATAAATTGACCCTTAGTGTTAGGGGGGATTAAATATGTGGGGTTATGGGGATAGGATGGGATATGTTAGGGGGAATTAAATACGTGGGGTTACGGGGGTAGGGTGGGATATGTGTACTGTGGGGATTAAAGCAGGGACAGGGTACTGGATTTGGATGATCAGCCATGATCGTATTTAATGGCGGAGCAGGCTCGACGGGCCGAATGGCCTACTCCTGCTCCTAGATTCTATGTTTCTATGTTTCTATGTTTAAGGTTTAAACAAAAAAAAACAATTAAGAATTCTGATCTAGATATTGAAGAAAAGGGTATGTTTTAACAATGGCACAATTTGCCATCAGAAATGAGGTAATTGTTTGGCCCAAGTGAGGATTTATTCATTGACAGTAGCTGATTTCAAAAAACCAATTGATTCTTGTTAGAGTAAAAATTATAGGACTTAAAGCAAGAATGTAAAAGTTAAAGAATGTAAAAGTTAGAGAATGTAAAAGTTAAAGCAACAATGTAAAAGACAGAATGGTCAACCTGACACAGTGCGATGAGTAATGTCTGTGGTCAACATGTGTACATGCGAGGAACCAATCACCGCATGACCAGACAGTCCGACTAGACAAAGCTGACACCACATTTCGATGTTTATAGTTTCGGTAGGGAAGTAAAAACTGTGTAAAGGGCAGATTATAATTAGGAGCTGTTGCTGGGGAAATGTGATTGGGTGAAGATATTTGCATCCGACCCAATAATGTATAAAAGAAGTTTTGATACCACTGTAACGACGAGAAGTGAATCACTAGATCGCGGGATCTATGACTCTTCTTCCAGAGCGCTCTGTTAAATAAACTGTGATCTTCTGCTTTGAGACAGACTCGAGTGAATTCATTTTTCACCAACAATTCTAATCTCTTCAGTCTATTTTAAAGTCCTCGGTATCAGAGTGACTTGTCATCTAAGTTCCCGGTCAATCCGATGTATGAAGGTGAAATGAGTTGTGAGTTGTTCCACTTAACTGTGCAAATTGACTGTTGGAACAGTGGATGTGTCAAATCATTATGATTCAAATCCTGTGAGAGCAGTTGGTTGATATAGTTTAAATCTGATTCCATTTGGTTTCTTAAATGGGAGGAAATCACCATTCTGGTTCTTGGAATCTTGGACTAGCCATGCACGCTGGCATCAGAACTGCATGTGATCTTTTTTCTGCAAAATTTTAGACTCCTGCACAAAATTTATATTTTTAAGCAAAAGCAAAATATTCATTAAAATTACAAATGTATATTTACATCGAGTTATATCGAGTGTACAGCACAGAAACAGCTCCACACAAGCCTCCTCCTACCCTACTTCATCTAACCCCATCAACATATCCTTCTATTCCATTCCCCCTCATGTGCATATCTCCCTTAAACACATCTATGCTATTTGCCTCAACTACACCTTGTGGTAGCGAGTTCCACATTCTTACCACTCTTTGGTAAAGAAGTTTCTCCTGAATTCCTTATTGGATTTATTCGCGACTATCTTATATTTATGACTTCTAGTTTTGGTCTCCCCCACGCGTGGAAACGTTTTTTCTACCTCTACCATATCAAATCACTTCATTATGTTAAAGAACTCTATTACGTCACCCCTCAGCCTTCTCTTTTCTAGAGAAAAGAGCCCCAGCCTGTTCAGCCTTTCCTGATAAGAATATCCTCCCAGTTCTGGTATCATCTTTGTGAATCTTTTTTGTAGCTTCATCAAAGCCACTACATCCTTTTTATAATAAGGAGACCAGGACTGTGCGCAGTACTCCAGGTGTGGTCTAAGCAAGGTTCGATACAAGTTTAACATGACTTCTCTGCTTTTCAGTTCTATCCCTCTAGAAATGAAGCCCAGTGCTTGGTTTGCTTTTGTTATGGTGTTATTGACCTGCTCGCTACTTTTAATGAAGTGTGTATCTGTACCCCAAGATCCCTTTGCTCTTCTACCCCATGCAGACTCTTCTTCTCCAAGCAGTATGTGGCCTCCTTATTCTTCCTACCAGCTCACACTTATCCATATTGAAATTCGTTTGCCAATTACACGCCCATTTTGCAAACTTATTAATGTCTTCCTGAATTTTGACTCATTCTTCCTTTGTATTAACTACACCTCCCAATTTGGTGTCGTCTGCAAATTTTGAAATTGTTCTACCGATTCCTGAGTCCAAATCATTGATGTAAATTGTGAACAACAGTGGTCCCAGCACCGATCCCTGTGGAACACCACTTCCCACCTTTTGCCAGTCTGAGAAGCTACTCTTAACCCCTACTCTCTGTTTTCTGTTTTGTAGTCAGCTTGCTATCCATTCTGCTACCTGTCCCCTGACTCCACAGCTTAGTCATGCGTCTACCTTATTGAAGGCCTTTTGAAAATCCAGTTTTAGTTTTGTCCTTTTATATTGTAACTGAACAGATATTTTTTAATAAATAACAGAAAACGCTGGAAAAACTCAGCAGGCCAGGCAGCATCCGTGGAGAAAGAAACAGAGTTAACGTTTCAGGTCGAAGACCTTTCGTCAGAACTGGAAAAAAGCAGGAAATGAAATAGATTTAAGGCAAGGATAAAGCTGGGAAAAGGGGGAGGGGATGAAAGAACAAAAGGAGAGATTAAGAGACATTAAGAGACATTAAGAGATAATCAAGGCAAGAGGAGGTGTTAATGTGACAGGTTGAGGCTAAATGAAGCATGAAATGCACTGGCAGAATGAAGGACAGCTGCCAGCTTCTGGGAGGGAAAAATAGGGGGGGGACAAACAAAAGGGTGGATGAAAAAATAAAATAGAAATGTGATAGGGGCTGAGGTTATGATCTAAAATTGTTGAACTCGATATTGAGTCCAGAGGGCTGTAGCGTGCCTAAACGAAAGATGAGGTGCTGTTCCTCGAGCTTACGCTGAGTTTCCATGGAACAGTGTAATAGGCCGAGGACGGTGAGGTCAGAGTGGGAGTGGAGCGGAGAATTAAAGTGATTGTCGACATGGTAATTGGGCTCATCTCTTAATCAGTGGATAAATATTGGGCCAGGATTTTCTGCCAAGATAACGGCAAGATTGATGGCACGTGCCGTTATTACTGTATAAATCGTCCAGCAATTTGTGGCGAGGAAGAAATACCCCGTGAGTTGTGAATCACCACAAGTTGCTGGACGAATTGCTCCGTTCTGCCATTAGCCTTGCAAAAATGGCAGCTCGCCCTCAACCTCCTGGTGAGTTTCAAGAAATTGCTGCATTTGTGCATTCATTGCCATTTAAACTCACTGCAGAAAGTTAGGGCTGGTACTTAACAGTGTAAGTACCTTTTTAATGATGAGATTTATGCTCCTGCAATGCCAATCAACCTCTCCGTCCAGAAGCAGGATACATCCAACCCAGCCAATTACCGCCCCATCAGTCTACTTTCAATCATCAGCAAAGTGATGGATGGTGTCATCGACAGTGCTATCAAGCGGCACTTACTCACCAACAACCTGCTCACAGATGCCCAGTTTGGGTTCCACCAAGACCACTCGACTCCCGACCTCATTACAGCCTTAGTTCAAACATGGACAAAGGAGCTGAATTCCAGAGGTGAGGTGAGAGTGACTGCCCTTGACATTAAGGCAGCATTTGACCGAGTGTGGCATCCAGGAGCCCTAGTAAAACTGAAGTTAATGGGAATCGGGGGGAAAACACTCCACTGGCTGGAGTCATACCTAGCACAAAGGAAGATGGTTGTGGTGGTTGAAGCTCAATCATCACAGCTCCAGGCCATCGCTGCAGGAGTTCCTCAGGGCAGTGTCCTAGGCCCAACCATCTTCAGCTGCTTCATCAATGACCTTCCCTCCAACATAAGGTCAGAATTGGGGATGTTCGCTGATGACTACACAGTGTTCAGTGCCATTCACAACTCCTCAGGTAATGAAGCAGTCCATGCCCGCATGTAACAAGACCTGGACGATGTTTAGGTTTGGGCTGATAAGTGGCAGGTAACATTCGCGCCACAGAAGTGCCAGGCAATGACGAGCTCCAACAAGCAAGAGTCTAACCACCTCCCCTTGACATTCAACGGTATTACCATCGCCGAATCCCCCACCATCAACATCCTGGGGGTCACCATTGACCAGAAACTTAACTGGACCAGCCACATAAATACTGTGGCAACAAGAGCAGGCCAGAGGGTAGGTATTCTGCGGCGAGTGTCTCACTTCCTGACTCCCCAAAGCCTTTCCACCATCTACAAGGCACAAGTCAGGAGTGTGATGGAATACTCGCCACTTGCCTGGATGAGTGCAGCTCCCGCAACACTCAAGAAGCTCGACTCCATCTAGGACAAAGCAGCCCGCTTGATTGGCACCCTATCCACCACCTTAAACATTCATTCCCTCCACCACCAGCGTACCGTGGCTGCAGTGTGTACCATCTACAAGATGCACTGCAGCAACTCACCAAGGCTTCTTCGGCAGCACCTCCCAAACCCGCGACCTCTTCCACCTAGAAGGACAAGGGCAGCAGGTGCATGGGAACACCACCACCTCCAAGTTCTCCAACAAGTCACACACCATCCTGACTTAGAAGTAATACGATAGCAAAATACTGCGGATGCTGGAAATCCAAAATAACAACAGAAAACGCTGGAAAAACTCAGCAGGCCAGGCAGCATCCGTGGAGAGAGAAAGAGAGTTAACGTTTCAGGTCGATGACCTTTCATCAGAACTGGGAAGAGCCGGAAATCAAATAGATTTAAGGCCAGGGTAAAGCTGGGAAAAGGGGGAGGGGATAAAGGAACAAAGGGGGAGATGGAGAGACATTAAGAGATATGCAAGGCTAGAGGTGGTGTTAATGTGACAGATTAAGGCTGAATGAAGTGTGAAATCCACTGGCAGAATGAAGGACAGCTGCCAGCTTCTAGGAGGAAAAAAAAGGTGGGGGGGGACAAATAAAAGGGTGGATAAAATAAAATATAAATGTGATTGGAGCTGAGGTTATGATCTAAAATTGTTGAACTCGATATTGAGTCCAGAGGGCTGTAGCGTGCCTAAACGAAAGATGAGGTGCTGTTCCTCGAGCTTACGCTGAGTTTCCATGGAACAGTGTAATAGGCCGAGGACGGTGAGGTCAGAGTGGGAGTGGAGCGGAGAATTAAAGTGATTGTCGACATGGTAATTGGGCTCATCTCTTAATCAGTGGATAAATATTGGGCCAGGATTTTCTGCCAAGATAACGGCAAGATTGATGGCACGTGCCGTTATTACTGTATAAATCGTCCAGCAATTTGTGGCGAGGAAGAAATACCCCGTGAGTTGTGAATCACCACAAGTTGCTGGACGAATTGCTCCGTTCTGCCATTAGCCTTGCAAAAATGGCAGCTCGCCCTCAACCTCCTGGTGAGTTTCAAGAAATTGCTGCATTTGTGCATTCATTGCCATTTAAACTCACTGCAGAAAGTTAGGGCTGGTACTTAACAGTGTAAGTACCTTTTTAATGATGAGATTTATGCTCCTGCAATGCCAATCAACCTCTCCGTCCAGAAGCAGGATACATCCAACCCAGCCAATTACCGCCCCATCAGTCTACTTTCAATCATCAGCAAAGTGATGGATGGTGTCATCGACAGTGCTATCAAGCGGCACTTACTCACCAACAACCTGCTCACAGATGCCCAGTTTGGGTTCCGCCAAGACCACTCGACTCCCGACCTCATTACAGCCTTAGTTCAAACATGGACAAAGGAGCTGAATTCCAGAGGTGAGGTGAGAGTGACTGCCCTTGACATTAAGGCAGCATTTGACCGAGTGTGGCATCCAGGAGCCCTAGTAAAACTGAAGTTAATGGGAATCGGGGGGAAAACACTCCACTGGCTGGAGTCATACCTAGCACAAAGGAAGATGGTTGTGGTGGTTGAAGCTCAATCATCACAGCTCCAGGCCATCGCTGCAGGAGTTCCTCAGGGCAGTGTCCTAGGCCCAACCATCTTCAGCTGCTTCATCAATGACCTTCCCTCCAACATAAGGTCAGAATTGGGGATGTTCGCTGATGACTACACAGTGTTCAGTGCCATTCACAACTCCTCAGGTAATGAAGCAGTCCATGCCCGCATGTAACAAGACCTGGACGATGTTTAGGTTTGGGCTGATAAGTGGCAGGTAACATTCGCGCCACAGAAGTGCCAGGCAATGACGAGCTCCAACAAGCAAGAGTCTAACCACCTCCCCTTGACATTCAACGGTATTACCATCGCCGAATCCCCCACCATCAACATCCTGGGGGTCACCATTGACCAGAAACTTAACTGGACCAGCCACATAAATACTGTGGCAACAAGAGCAGGCCAGAGGGTAGGTATTCTGCGGCGAGTGTCTCACTTCCTGACTCCCCAAAGCCTTTCCACCATCTACAAGGCACAAGTCAGGAGTGTGATGGAATACTCGCCACTTGCCTGGATGAGTGCAGCTCCCGCAACACTCAAGAAGCTCGACTCCATCTAGGACAAAGCAGCCCGCTTGATTGGCACCCTATCCACCACCTTAAACATTCATTCCCTCCACCACCAGCGTACCGTGGCTGCAGTGTGTACCATCTACAAGATGCACTGCAGCAACTCACCAAGGCTTCTTCGGCAGCACCTCCCAAACCCGCGACCTCTTCCACCTAGAAGGACAAGGGCAGCAGGTGCATGGGAACACCACCACCTCCAAGTTCTCCAACAAGTCACACACCATCCTGACTTAGAAGTAATACGATAGCAAAATACTGCGGATGCTGGAAATCCAAAATAACAACAGAAAACGCTGGAAAAACTCAGCAGGCCAGGCAGCATCCGTGGAGAAAGAAACAGAGTTAACGTTTCAGGTCGAAGACCTTTCGTCAGAACTGGAAAAAAGCAGGAAATGAAATAGATTTAAGGCAAGGATAAAGCTGGGAAAAGGGGGAGGGGATGAAAGAACAAAAGGAGAGATTAAGAGACATTAAGAGACATTAAGAGATAATCACGGCAAGAGGAGGTGTTAATGTGACAGGTTGAGGCTAAATGAAGCATGAAATGCACTGGCAGAATGAAGGACAGCTGCCAGCTTCTGGGAGGGAAAAATAGGGGGGGGACAAACAAAAGGGTGGATGAAAAAATAAAATAGAAATGTGATAGGGGCTGAGGTAATGATCTAAAATTGTTGAACTCGATATTGAGTCCAGAGGGCTGTAGCGTGCCTAAACGAAAGATGAGGTGCTGTTCCTCGAGCTTACGCTGAGCTTCCGTGGAACAGTGTAATAGGCCGAGGACGGTGAGGTCAGAGTGGGAGTGAAGCGGTGAATTAAAGTGACAGGCCACCGGGAGCTCGGGGTCCCCCTTACGGACTGAACGGAGGTGTTCCGCAAAGCGGTCACCCAATCTGCGTTTGGTCTCCCCAATGTAGAGGAGTCCACATCGTGAGCAGCGAATACAGTATACTAAATTGCAGGAAGTACAAGTAAATCGCTGTTTCACCTGGAAGGGATGTTTGGGGCCCTGGACAGTGGGAAGAGGGGAGGTATAAGGGCATGTGTTGCATCTCCTGCGCGTGCACGGGAAGGTGCCGGGCGAAGGGGAAGGGGTGCTGGGGGTGGTAGAGGAGTGGACTAGGGTGTCGCGGAGGGAGCGGTCCCTACGGAATGCTGAAAGGGGAGGTGAGGGGAAGATGTGTTTAGTGGTGGGATCACGCTGGAGGTGGCGGAAATGGCGGAGGATGATCCGTTGAATGTGGAGGCTGGTGGGGTGAAAGGTGAGGACAAGGGGAACCCTATCGTGGTTCCGGGAGGGAGGGGCAGGGGTGAGGGCAGATGTGCGGGAGATAGAACGGACACGGTCGAGGGCCGTGTCGACCACGGTAGAGGGGAATCCTCGGTTGAGGAAAAAGGAAGACATGTCGGAAGCACTGGTATGGAAGGTGGCATCATCAGAGCAGATGCGGCGGAGACGGAGAAACTGGGAGAATGGAATAGAGTCCTTACAGGAGGCGGGGTGGGAGGAAGTGTAGTCCAGGTAGCTGTGGGAGTCGGTGGGCTTGTAGTGAATGTTAGTCAATAACCTATCCCCAGAGATGGAGATGGAGAAGTCGAGGAAGGGAAGGGAAGAGTCGGAGATGGACCATGTGAAGGTGAGGGAAGGGTGGAAATTGGAAGCATAGTGAATGAAATGTTCTAGTTCAGGGCGAGAGCAGGAGACGGCACCGATACAGTCATCAATGTACCGGAAAAAGAGGTGAGGGAGGGGACCCGAGTAGGACTGGAACAAAGAGTGTTCCACATATCCCACGAAAAGGCAGGCATAGCTAGGACCCATGCGGGTACCCATAGCAACACCTTTAATTTGGAGGAAATGGGTAGAGTCAAAGGAGAAGTTGTTCAATGTGAGAACAAGTTCAGCCAGGCGGAGGAGGGTGGTGGTGGATGGGGACTGGTTGGGCCTCTGTTCAAGGAAGAAGCGGAGCGCCCTCAGGCCATCCTGGTGGGGAATGGAGGTGTAGAGGGATTGTACGTCCATAGTGAAGAGGAGACGGTTGGGGCCGGGAAACTGGAAACTGTTAAAATGGCGGAGGGCATCGGAAGAGTCGCGGATGTAGGTGGGAAGAGACTGGACAAGGGGAGAAAAAATAGAGTCGAGATAGGAAGAGATAAGTTCCGTGGGGCAAGAACAGGCTGAAACGATGGGTCTACCGGGGCAGTCCTGTTTGTGGATCTTGGGAAGGAGGTAGAAGCGGGCTGTGCGGGGTTGGGGAACTATGAGGTTGGCGGCCGTGGGGGGAAGATCTCCAGAGGAGATGAGGTCAGTGACAGTCTTGGACACGGTGGCTTGATGTTCGGTAGTGGGGTCATGGTCCAGGTGGAGGTAGGAGGAGGTGTCAGAGAGTTGGCGTTCAACTTCCGCTAGGTAGAGGTCGGTTCGCCAAACAACAACAGCGCCACCCTTGTCAGCAGGTTTAATGACAATGTCAGGGTTGGATCGGAGAGAATGGAGTGCTGCAAGTTCAGAGGGAGGTAGGTTGGAGTGAGTGAGGGGAGCAGAGAAATTGAGCTGGCCGATGTCACGGCGGCAGTTAGCAATGAAAAGATCAAGAGAGGGTAAGAGGCCAGAGGGAGGGGTCCAGGTGGAACGAGAATTCTGAAAGCGGGAGAAAGGGTCAGCCGTGCGGGGGGAAGACTCCTGGCCAGAGAAGTGGGCACGGAGACGGAGGCGGCGGAAAAAGAGCTCAGTATCGTGCCGAGCTCGAAATTCATTGAGATGGGGGCGTAAGGGGATGAAGCTCAGGCCTTTGCTGAGGACTGATCGTTCGGAGTCAGAGAGGGGAAGGTCAGAGGGGATAGTGAAAACGCGGCAGGGGGTGAGATTGGGAGAAGGGGGGTCAGAGGAAAGTGAAGGGGAAGAAGGTTCCGGAGGGGCGTTAGTGTCCAAGAGTTGTTGAAGCTTGATGGGGGCGTAAGGGGAAAGTGAAGGGGAAGAAGGTTCCGGAGGGGCGTTAGTGTCCAAGAGTTGTTGAAGCTTGATGGGGGCGTAAGGGGAAAGTGAAGGGGAAGAAGGTTCCGGAGGGGCGTTAGTGTCCAAGAGTTGTTGAAGCTTGATGGGGGCGTAAGGGGAAAGTGAAGGGGAAGAAGGTTCCGGAGGGGCGTTAGTGTCCAAGAGTTGTTGAAGCTTGATGGGGGCGTAAGGGGAAAGTGAAGGGGAAGAAGGTTCCGGAGGGGCGTTAGTGTCCAAGAGTTGTTGAAGCTTGATGGGGGCGTAAGGGGAAAGTGAAGGGGAAGAAGGTTCCGGAGGGGCGTTAGTGTCCAAGAGTTGTTGAAGCTTGATGGGGGCGTAAGGGGAAAGTGAAGGGGAAGAAGGTTCCGGAGGGGCGTTAGTGTCCAAGAGTTGTTGAAGCTTGATGGGGGCGTAAGGGGAAAGTGAAGGGGAAGAAGGTTCCGGAGGGGCGTTAGTGTCCAAGAGTTGTTGAAGCTTGATGGGGGCGTAAGGGGAAAGTGAAGGGGAAGAAGGTTCCGGAGGGGCGTTAGAAGTATATCGCCGATCCTTCATCGTCGCTAGGTCAAAATCCTGGAACTCCCTCCCTAACAGCACTGTGGGAGTACCTTCATCACACGGACTGCAGCGGTTCAAGAAGGCGGCTCACCACCACTTTCTCAAAGGCAGTTAGGGATGGGCAATAAATTCTGGCCTTGCCAGCGACGCCCACATCCCATATACGATTTTTAAAAAATCAACCTCTCCGTCCAGAATGCGAACAATTGAAACTGTAGAGTCTCATTCCTGCAGGTAGTAAATTGTTGTTAGAGATTTTTAAAATTACAAATATATTCTTTTCCATTCTGTCTCTTTCTTTCCCTCACTTTAGTTCTCTTTCTAAAACCTGATTTGACTCTAAATCACCCTCCTTCTCTGTCATTTTGTTTCTTTTCTCAATCTCAATCTCATTGGTTAAGGAGTTAGACTGTTGGTCCCGTCGTTCCCTAAGGGACTCCAATGCCTCGTTCATCTCGTTGCACTGCTAACAGTTTGCACTTCCAGCAACTTGCAGAGCAATCATTTTTCAAGCTGAAGGGTGAGTGGAAAAAGTCTAACTAACACCTCGAAATGCCCCGCTCCAGCAACATCTGGGCCAATAATGAATTGATTGGGATCAATATATCAGGGGAGTAGTGGGGGTTGGGAGCAGCTTTATCACAGATGCAACAGTTTTGGCACAAAGCAAATTCTAAAGAATATCATTCATAAATTAATAACTTCCGATTCCGATGCATCCAAAAATGGATTTTCAGTCGACAATGACAGCTGGTTCCTCTGGCGCCAGCACCATGCTATTCCCACCAGCAAATAATAAATCTAATTATTGATATTAAATACAGTGAGGCCTTGACTTTTAGTTTTCAATATTATTACACATCCATAGTCGTCTTGGGGTAAATTTTTACAAACTATCCTTTAAAGCTCCATTCATGTGTGTGCATGTCTGTGTGTTCACCTATGTATGCGAGTGTATGTAAAAGTCTGTGCTCGGGGAGGGCTGTCCAAGTACAGCAATATTTTCGGGGATCTTAAATTCTATCTTACAGCAATTCTTAGGTTGATAATTTTCCTTCAAAATATTCAGGTAAACCCGTACAATGGCCTTGCTCTCTGACATCAATATCTTGTATCGTCTTAACTAAAGGAGAAAATAGAAGAACATCTAGAATCCAAAAACATAGTAATGAATAGTCAGCATGGATTTCAAAAGGGAAAGTCCTGCTTGACCAACCTCATTGAATTTTTTGAAGAGGTAACAGTGAGTAAACAATGGTAATGCAGTAGATGTAATTTATGTAGATTTTCAAAAGGCCTTCAATAAGGTACCCCATAATAGACCGATGAACAAGGTCAGAGAATGCGGAGTCAGGGACAAGTAGCAGAATGGATAGCTAGCTGGCTTTAAGACAGAAAGCAGAGAGTAGGGGTAAAGGGTAGCTATTCACAGTGGCAGAAGGTGGGAAGTGGTGTTCCACAAGGATCAGTGCTGGGACCACTGTTGTTCACAATTTATATTAACGATTTAGACTTTGGAATCAAAAGCACAATTTCTAAATTTGCGGATGATACCAAATTGGGGGGGGGGACAGTCAATACTGAGGAGGACTGCAACAAATTACAGAAGGACATTAATAAACTTGCAGAATTGCTATATAATTGGCAAATTAAGTTCAACACAGATAAATGTGAGGTATTACATTTTGGTAGGAAGAATAGGGAGGTCACTTATTACTTGGAGGGTGCGAGTCTAGGTGGGGATCTCGGAGTACAAATACACAAATCACTAAAAGTTGCGACACAATTTAGCAAGGCCATAAAAAAAGCAAACCAAGCACTAGGGTTTATTTCTAGAGGGATAGAATTGAAAAGTAGGGAAGTTATGCTAAGCCTGTATCGAACCTTGGTTAGACCACACTTAGAGTACTGCATACAGTTCTGGTCGCCATATTATAAAAAGGATCTTCTTCTTCTTCTTCTTCTTCTTAGGCAGTCCCTCGGAACCGAGGATGACTTGCTTCCACACTAAAAATGAGTTCTCAGGGGACTGATGAGTCCAATGCAAGACCTACAGTCTCTGTCACAGGTGGGGCAGACGGTGGTTGAAGGGGCAGGTGGGTGGGGTGCTTGGGTTGACGTGCACTCCTTCCACTGTTTGCGCTTGGCAAAGAGACTCGAGGTGTTCGGCGCCTTCCTGGATGCTTCTCCTCCACTTTGTGCGGTCTTGGACCAGGGATTTCCAGGTGTCGGTGGGGATGTTGCACTTTTTCAAGGAGGCTTTGAGGGTGTCCTTGAAGCGTTTCCTCTGCCCACCTGGGGCTCGCTTGCCGTGTCGGAGCTCCGAGTAGAGCGCTTGTTTTGGGAGTCTCGTATCGGGCATACGGATGATGTGACCCGTCCATATTATAAAAAGGATATAGAGGCATTGGAGAGGGTGCAGAGAAGATTTACAAGGATGATACCAGAAATGAGAGGGTATACATATCAGGAAAGGATGAACAAGCTGGGTCTCTTCTCTCTTGAAAAAAGAAGGCTGAGGGGTGACCTATTAGAGGTCTTAAAAATTATGAAAGGTTTTGATAGAGTGGGTACAGAGAGAATGTTTCCACTTGTGGGGAAGAACATAACTAGAGGCCATCAATATAAGATAGTCACCAAGAAATCCAATAGGGAATTCAGAAGAAACTTCTTTACCCAGAGAGTGGTGAGAATGTGGAACTCGCTACCACAGGGAGTGGTTGAAGCGAATAGTATAGATGCATTTAAGGGGAGGCTAGACAAGCATATGAGGGAGAAGGGAATCGAGGATTACGCTGGTAGATTTAGATGAGGAAAGACGGGAGGAGGCTCGAGTGGAGCATAAACGCCGGCATGGACTGGTTGGGCCGAATGGCCTGTTTCTGTGCCGTATGTCCTATGTAATCCTATGTTTTTACAAGGCAAATGAAGTTTGAATGGAATAAGCCCCTCTGCTGTTAATAACTGCTGTTTCTAAGTGCTAAATCCTCAATCAATACACTCCTTGACGAGCTTGCCAGGGGTTCTCTTGGGTCAACTGTGCTTATTGATCATTTCCACATGGTAATGTGGCAGAACTCATCTTGTGATTCTGATGGTGATTCATGTCAGCAGTCGTGTGCTGCTTATTTTTCCACACTAATGTGTTGAAATGCTTGCTTATGACAGCTGGGCGGATATTTCAATGAAACTTTTTTTTACCTGTTCTCACTGAAGGTGAACTCTTCAATCTTGGGCCCTCTCCTGGGTTTCCAAGGAAGTGTGCGCTATTAACAGCAAGTATTTGATGCTTGCAAAAAAAAAAGCACTTCTTTCGGATGAGTCGTTAAACCAATGTCCCGTCTGCTCTCTCAGGTGGATGTAAAAGATCACACGGCATTATTTTGAAGAAGAGCAGGGGGAGTTCTCCCCGGTGTCCTGGGGCCAATATTTATCCCTCAATCAACATCACTAAAAAACAGATTATCTGGTCATTATCACATTGCTGTTTGTGGGAGCTTGCTCTGTGCAAATTGGCTGCCGCGTTTCCTACATTACAACAGTGACTACACTTCAAATAATAAAGTACTTCATTGGCTGTAAAGCGCTTTGGGACATCTGGCGGTCGTGAAAGGCGCTATATAAATGCAAGCCTTCCTTCTTCCTTTCTTTCTTTCTTTCCTTTCCTCCTCCCTCCCCCCTCCCTCATAGGTGTGGTTTTTTAAAAAAATTATGCAGGCCCCATGTTGTGTTTGACAAGTGGATACCCTTAGTATTGTGGTGTACTGGAGGTCAGGCTTTAGCAGAGCACCCCCAACTGCACTAATGTGAAACTTCTAATTTCCCACAGTCTCAGTTTCTCTGAGCAAGGTAGTTTTGTGCTGTGAATCTTTCTCATTCAGATTGCCAAATCTCATTTGCTTGGGGCATTTAAAACCAGCAGAGAAAGGAGACTTTCAACTCATCGTTCTGGGTTGCATTTGAACCTGTGTCCCAGAACTAGGAGGATGCAGGGGATACCGTATGTCCTTGAGTAGTACAACACTGAAATCCTGGCTGTGATTTTGCTGACCTTGGTGGGTCTGTGGCGGGCGACTTCGGTGGCGGGTCCCGAACCCGCTGCTGTCTCCATCCCGTCCTCTGAAATGAATTTACCTTGATGGGGCTTGTTAAGCCTGCCCAGCACATTCCCCGGCCAATAAGAGGAAGCAGGTCTGGTCACATCATTTGATGACGCGTCATCAGCCGGTTTCCTTAAAGGGGCCATATCCAAATGATTTTGACGATTCTGCTGTCAGTGTTTTACAGCATTAAGGTTCTGCAAACACTGACAATGACGGCACAGAGGTGCAGAGCTGCACCCAGGCTCTCCCATGACTCGCATATGCTTATGGAGGGAGTCACAGCACGCAGGGAGGTCCTCTTCCCTTCCCATGGGCGGAAGAGACCTCCCCAGGAGATCAACACAGCCTGGTTGCACATTGCAGAGGAGTGCACAAGCAGGGATGTGGTCAGGAGGACCTGGGTGCAGTGCCGCAAATGTTTCAATGATCTCAGCAGATCACGAAACATTAGTACAAAGCCACACTCAACCTCATCCTGCTGTGCCACTCATCACATCCCCATTAATCTGCCTTCCCTACCCTACTCCTGCACATCCTAACTCACACCAACTTACCTTGCACCTCCACCCATCCCTCTCTATCTATATTATCACATCCCCATCTCACTAGCCACCCCTCACACTCACCCTCATTATAGTCCAATCATACCAACTAACAACACACAAGGGTAGGCACTTGGGTGCTTTATGCAATGTTCATGTAAAGTTTCTGTTAATGTGGTGTCAAACATTGAAATCTTTATTTTCAACACTTTGCATTCTTGGACAAATTTGTGTGCACCTTTGGAAGTGGCTTAGTGAGTTGCAGTGAATTGTGAGACATAATGATACCCCCCGCAATGGTGATGAGTGTGAAAGGAATAGCTTGGGCATTGTAGGGGTGCTTTATGGTGTTGGTGTGGGGTGGTGCCAACCTGGCGCATCATGTGGCAGCCAGGGTGTACAGCATGAAGTGAAGTAAATCTGGCCATGGTGAGGCCATCCCTGGCCTCCTGGGTAGCAATGTGGTCGGGTGCTGATGCCCTCTGTCTTGTGCAGCATCAGTTGATTGCGGAGAAGGTTGGTGTTGATGTTAGTGCTGCTGGTGTGCCTGGTGCTGCTGGTGTTGAGGCTGATCGTGGTGGGATTCTGAGGACCAAGGTGAGAGAGTATAAATGGCACCCATGCTGATGGAATAGATGACAGGTGAAGTAGAGATGACAGAAGCGATGTCAATGGTGAGAGAGGTAATGAAGTCAGACTGGATGGAGACTTGTGTAAAGACTTGCAGCATGGTGAATCTGTTGTGGAAATGCAGTGAGGAACAGCTTGTGGCTGAGGGAAGATATCTCTGTAAGGTGGGAGTTTTTACTTTACATTTGAAGCTGTCAACTCAACAGCTGATTCAATGGCCACTGAACTCCCGACTCAGCTTAACTGATGTGATCCCCGAGCAGCGAGGACCCTGTGGGCGAGCACATAAAATCAAAAGGTGAGCTCAAATGTGTTCTGAATGATCTCTAAACAAGGTCGTAATTATCTGAATTGGGCCCCCCGCCGCTGCGTGTCGGGCCTGCTCAGCGCTGACAGACCAGACATCGGGGAAAGGTGCGTGGTGACAGGTTTACAGCGGTGTCCCGACCGGATGGACAAATGAAACACTTTCCCACCCGACCTGCCACCCATAGCACCCGCTGACCCGCCGGAAAATCTCAGCCAAAATGTGGACCTGAACATGCAATAAAAAAACCTTGCATTTATATAGCGCCTTTCACAACCTCAGGACGTCCCAAAGTGCTTTACAGCCAATTAATTACTTTTGAAGTGTAGTTACTGTTGTAATGTAGAAAACACAGCAGCCAATTTGCACACAGCAAGGTCCCACGAACCGCAATGCGATAATGACCAGATAATCTGTTTTAGTGATGTTTGTTGAGTGATAAATATTGGCCAGGACTCCGGGGAGAGCTCCCCTGCTCTCCTTCAAAACAGTGCCATGGGATCTTTTACATCCACCTGAGAGGGAAGACAGTGCCTCAGTTTAATGTCTTATCCGAAAGACGGCACCTCCAACAGTGCTGGACTGCACGCCTAGATTTTGTCCCTGGAGTGGGACTTGAACCCACGACCTTCTGACTCAGAGGCAAGAGTGCTACCACTGAGCCACTTAATGCAACCTCAGTAAGCACGTGGGACCATTGCAGTAGTCTGTTACTGCGAGGTGTAAGCAACTTTAATGGTTAACATGTGAAAGGAAATGTTTAAAGAAAGATAAAATCTATGGAGGACCTACCATATATTGTTATGCAAGGTTGTGGAGTGCAGGACATGCACAGTGATTTCTAGGGGGTGATTTTGCCAATGCGGAGTTTTTGAAGGCGGGACTCCCACTTGTCGGGTTTCAGTCCCGCCTCCATCAACTTCTGGCCAACCCACGCTATTTTCCCTTGATTAACCTTATTAAGCCCGCCCAGCGGGCTTAGCAGACCAATTAAGGGACATTTTTGACAGATGAATTGTCATCATTTGACAGCTCTGTGAAGCTGTCAAACACTGACATTCTCTGTCGTTTGATGAGGTCTTGAATTCAAGACCTCATCAAACCTCTTTCTTTTGCAGAAATGAGATGGTTGTTGCATTGGTGAATGCAACGGCCATCTGTCATCTCTACCGCGGAGGTGCGAAACTCTCCACATACCCACCGACTGAAGCCTGCAGGAAGAAACAAAGGTAAGTACACTTTTTCTAACACTTTCCACTTACCTCAGATACTCACCTCTCCACACTTGCACCCATCACTTACCTTCATAGTGCACTTTTGCACCCCCCCCCCCCCGACCCCCGCAGACCCACTGAAGGGATAATTACTAGTCCTAGCCCCTTTAGGGCTACCCCGGATCAGGCGTATTCCTCAGATGTTCACTTTCAACTAAAGTTTGAGGTAGCCGAATCCTAAAGATGCTTAATTGGGTCTAAAGGTCGGGACTATCTCTCCCTAAAGGAAAGGAACAACCTGAAGATGTTACCGTCCTCCAGATAGCACTTTTAATAAGTTTAGCTAGACTGTAACCTTCCGGATATTATGAGGGTCCGGAAAACTCCCCCAGAATTCTGCAACTCCTCACCAAAGAGCATACAGAGATTGAGTTTGCGAGTTTGATACAGAAGTATTATGTGAGATAATTCTAAAAATATATAGATTTATTAAAGAACCGACATGTAATTACAATAGGTGTTTCAATCGCAACATTAACAGTTCCAAAAAGAGTAAGCTTACAATTCTTATTATCAGATCTTAACTTTGCTATAGTTTTACAGTTCTTAGTCTTATTCCAGGATATCCACCAAAATCAAATACAGTACAGTACCTTGATCCCCGAGGTACAGAGAGTTGTAGACTTACAGAGCTGCCTCTGAAGCCTGAGAATCGCTTTGCCCCTTTACAGTGAGACTAGTATCCTATTTGAGAGTTCAATATTTATATCCTTTTTCAGTGGTATTTCCTTTGAAGTTTTCTGCTGATGTAAGCTAATTATCTCTAGTAATTTTTCTGCTGACCCCTGCTATTCTTACAGTCAGATCAGCTGGTAGCATTAAGAATTATGTCTCTACCCTAGGTGTTCCAAGCCCACCATAAAAAACAGTGTAACAGCAGGTGCATCTATTTGATGTCATTTTTACTGAGGTCTTCTGTTTGTGTCTTTTTACGAAGTGTAAATTAGAACACCTCAACTAGGGTGCAGCATTGTCTTCTTTCCAAAGATTCAGACCGTCGGGAGCCTCCAACCTTCTGTTTCAACAAGGTTATTGATTCAGTGTCAACAACCATCCCATCCCCATAGCCAGAATGCTGTTAACAATACAGCTTCTCCATTGTTAGGTTTTTAGATTTCCAAACCCAGTTTGTCATATTTTAATAAGGCCAGAATTCTTTCATAGAATGGTGTATTTTTCTGAATAGGTTTTATGGCTTATTCCTTCACACCACTACTCACCTCGGTGACCCTGGTGGGTTTCGGAGCCTTCGGGAAGCCCGCACTTGTTAGGGCAAAATGGTGATAAGCCTATTTTCTGCCTGTTAACTATCTGTTAACAGGCAGTTAAGTGGCTGTAATCCCTTCCCGCCTCCAAGGAGACGGGACCCGGCACGGGACAGCTACCCGCCTCCTGGCAAGATGGCATGGAGGTGGGTTGGGGGCGGGTTGGGCACCTGCCCCCAAATTCTGCCATTTTCCCAGCAGTCCCGCCTCCATACCCGCCTTCCCAGGGCTGGCAAGATCGCGCCAGTAGGTTTATTTCTCACTGCCAGCACCCATGAGTTTAGTGTTAAAAAGGATGACAAACTAAGAATAAAGTTCAAGCCGTGTCAACTGCTAGCTTTATGAATTTTATTAACAGTAACATTCTGGCGATATAATATTTTAATGCCCATTGTTTAATAATACTAATTAAGGACATGTTAAAGGCTCTTAATACTGATCGGTGTTGCTTTCTGTTCGATATAATAAATTCTGCCCTGGTGGCCGTATTGTATCTCTGGAGTAGGTGAGCACACTGGTGAGTATTACAGCTGTGATATGTGTTGTAACCCTGCATGAGACAGAGGGCAGAGTAAGAGTGCTGGCTTCGTGGGCACTCATGACCACCTGCACCAACTACATCAACTGTGTGTATACACCAAGAGCAGCAGAAAGCCCAGACCATTTAGCCCAACAAACCCATTCCACCCCGAGCCCCTGTATGATTATTCTGTTACGGACTTCCCTTCCTTCCATCACCCCTGTGCTCGCTGACCTACATTGGCTCCCGGTTAAGCAGCGCCTCGTTTTCCAAATTCTCATCCTTGTTTTCAAATCCCTCCATGGCCTCGCCCCTCCCCATCTCTGTAATCTCCTTCAGCCCCACAACCCCCCGAGATATCTGCACTCCTCCAATTCAGCCCTCTTGAGCATCCCCGATTATAATCGCTCAACCTTTGGTGGCTGTGCCTTCTGTTGCCGAGGCCCTAAGCTCTGGAATTCCCTGCCTAAACCTCTCCGCCTCGCTACCTCTCTTTCCTCCTTTAAGACGCTCCTTAAAACCTACCTCTTTGACCAAGCTTTTGGTCACCTGCCCTAATTTATCCTTATGTGGATCAGTGTCAAATTTTTTGTCTTAAAATACTCCTGTGCAGCGCCTTGGGTCATTTTACTATGTTAAAGACGCTATATAAATACAAGTTTTTGTTGTTGTTGCTGATACCTAATTTTAGGGAATACAAAATTTCTTCCCCTAACTTCCCTTGGAAAGCGAATCAATGCTGTTACGATCTCAATTCTCCCTATTCCACAGGTATCGATCCAGTTGTGTTTCAAAGGTGCCACTGTTATCCTGTATCTTGCAATAACTCATCAGCAAGAGCTAATACTTTGTTTGCAGAGCAGGTATAGACAGCATGATGCTTTAATTGATGGTAATATGAACTGCGCATTACTCTGCAGGTATCTGTCCTACGTGTTTCTGTGCCTTTAGTGGCAATCGAGTGTAGAACTAAGACGTGAGAAGTGATATTTTTGTGCACAGATTTATGTAACGGAAATGCTATCAAGTGAATGTGAGAAGCATTTATTATCTGTAAGTAGACAGCTGTAGCCCTCGTCCTCCTTCTCAAGCTTGCGGGTCCTCATCTATTTCTATGTGGTGCGATCCCCGGAGTGCATCGGGGGCAGGTGGCTACATAACAGTATCTCACAACTTTCAAGTATTTCACAACTTTCAAGAAAAATATATTCCACTGAGGAAAAAGGGGCGTAAAAGAAAAGACAGCCATCCGTGGCTAAGTAAAGTAATAAAGGATAGTATCCGACTGAAAACAAGGGCGTATAAAGTAGCCAAATCTAGTAGGAGGATAGAAGATTGGGAAGCATTTAAAAGCCAGCAAAGAATAACTAAAAGATTAATTAAGAAGGGGAAGATAGATTATGAAAGTAAACTAGCAAAAAATATAAAAACAGATAGCAAGAGTTTCTACAGTTATATAAAAAGAAAAAGGGTGGCTAAAGTGAATGTTGGTCCCTTAGAGGACGAGACCGGGAAATTAGTAGTGGGGAACATGGAGATGGCAAATACGCTGAACAAATATTTTGTATCAGTCTTTACAGTAGAGGATACTAAAAATATCCCAACACTGGACAAACGGGGGGCTATAGGGGGGGAGGAGCTAAACACGATTAAAATCACTAAGGAGATGGTACTCGGTAAGATAATGGGACTTAAGGCGGATAAATCCCCTGGACCTGATGGCTTACATCCTAGGGTCTTGAGAGAAGCAGCGGTAGGGATTGCGGATGCATTGGAGTTAATTTTCCAAAACTCCCTGGATTCGGGAAAGGTCCCAGCAGATTGGAAAACTGCTAATGTAACGCCCTTATTTAAAAAGGGAGGTAGACAAAAGGCTGGAAACTACAGACCAGTTAGCCTAACATCTGTGGTTGGTAAAATGTTGGAGTCCATTATTAAGGAAGCAGTACAGGACATTTGGATAAGCATAATTTAATCGGACAGAGTCAGCATGGTTTTATGAAGGGGAAATCATGCTTGACAAATTTGCTCGAATTCTTTGAGGACGTAACAAACAGGGTGGATAAAGGGGAACCAGTGGATGTGGTGTATTTGGACTTCCAAAAGGCATTTGATAAGGTGCAATACAAAAGATTACTGCACAAGATAAAAAATCAAGGGATTGGGGGTAATATACTGGCATGGGTGGAAGATTGGCTATCTAACAGAAAACAGAGAGTTGGGATAAATGGTTCATTCTTGGGTTGGCAATCAGTAACTAGTGGTGTTCCGCAAGGGTCAGTGCTGGGACCCCAACTCTTTACAATCTATATTAACGATTTGGAGGAGGGGACCAAGTGCAACGTATCCAAGTTTGCTGACGATACAAAGATGGGAGGAAAAGCAGTGAGTGAGGAGGACATACAAAACCTGCAAAAGGACATAGACAGGCTAAGTGAGTGGGTGGAAATTTGGCAGATGGAATATAATGTTGGAAAGTGTGAGGTTATGCACTTTGGCAGAAAAAATCAAAGAGCAAGTTATTATCTAAATGGAAAGAAACTGCAAAGTGCTACAGTACAAAGGGATCTGGGGGTCCTGGTGCATGAAACACAGAAGGTTAGTATGCTGGTACAGCAGGTGATCAGGAAGGCCAATGGAATCTTGGCTTTTATTGCAAGGGGGATGGAGTATAAAAGCAGGGAAGTCTTGCTTCAGTTATACAAGGTACTGGTGAGGCCACACCTGGAATACTGCGTACAGTTTTGGTTTCCATATTTAAGAAAAGATATACTTGCTCTCGAGGCAGTTCAGAGAAGGTTCACTCGGTTGATTCTGGAGATGAGGGGGTTGTCTTATGAGGAAAGGTTGAGTAGGTTGGGCCTCTACTCATTGAAATTCAGAAGAATGAGAGGCGATCTTATCGAAACATATAAGATTGTGAGGGGGCTTGATCGGGTGGAGGTGGGGAGGATGTTTCCACTGATGGGTGAGACTAGAACTAGGGGGCATAATCTTAGAATAAGGGGCTGCCGTTTCAAAACTGAGATGAGGAGAAACTTCTTCACTCAGAGGGTAGTAAATCTATGGAATTTGCTACCTCAGAGAGCTGTGGAAGCTGCGAAAATAAATAAATTTAAAACGGAGATAGACAGTTTCCTAGCTGATAAGGGAATTAAGGGTTATGGGGAGCGGGCAGGGAAGTGGACATGAGTCTAGGTTCTGTAAGGGGTTTTTGTCTCGGGCTTATTTGTAGGTCAGCCAGTTATGTTTTCCTGGACTGTACTGCCCGCTGTGCGGTTGCGAATCGCTATCCCCTTTTATTAGTTCTGAGCCCAGGACTTATCGAGCGGCGATAAGGACAAACGAACAGACCCGTGGATTGGTGCGAGGAAAACCAATGTTTATTTACAGAAGTAAAACTACAGAGAAACAGTATCATATGAAGACGGTTTTACACTTAACATGGGAGGAGAACGGACACATCGAGGGAAAATCCTAAAATTACAATTTTAGCAATATCCCCATTAATTCCCACTCTCATGCCTAACTAAAATTGTCTTGCGACAGCCAGAAGAAAATAATGCTCACCGTTGAAATGGATGGAAAAACCTGGCCCTGTGCTCTGTTTCTGCCGTCGACATGTGGCTGCGAAGTTTCTGGTAGTCTTCTTTCTGGGCTGCTGGCCAGCAGACAGAGCAAACCGGGGTCCAGGCAGAGAGAGCGAGAGAATGGCTGGGTCTTCCCAGTTATACCCCTCCCGGTCGCCCTAATCTCCCTTCCGATCAGTTCATTTCTATTGTCTGATCTGGGCATGATTAATTTTAACAAAAGGTACTGGTCTCGGCCCATCATGTTAGATGGCCGGTAATTGTATGATACCAGTTCTTTAACTGCTACCCTATTGTTCGACAGGTTCGATGATTGTCCAGAACAGTTTCGTGGATGGGCCCAGCCCCGTCTCAATGTCCCCGCTGATTATTTGAGCAAACACCTTGAAAGCCTTATGCATAGACCTGATTGTAATGCATAAGGAAAGGTCCTGTAACTTCCTGTTGCAGACATCGGAATACACAAGCTGATAGCTTCCCAGCGTCTGAAAAAGCTCTTTGTCACAAGGTCTGGCCGCGGCCATTTTATGCCCTGGATTTTAAAACTCAGTCTGACCAGGGTTCCTTATTAATAAGTCCAACAAAAAATCTTCGGGGGGCGGGGGGGGACACATGAAATTTTGCGAATCCTTTCAGTTCGGATCAGCCATGATCCTATTGAATGGCGGAGCAGGCCCGAGGGGCCATATGGCCTACTCCTGCTCCTACTTCTTATGTTCTTATGTTATGTTCTTTATAGCACTCCCACCTACTTCTGGGGGAAAAAGAGGACACTCTTCTTTTGACATCAGTTTCAGAAATTTTGAGCTATTGTCATCCCAACGTTCAAAATTTATGTTTTATTGACTCTTTCATACGGGGCTTGGTGCCAACCCGAGAGCCAACTGGCAGGCCCTGTCCTTTGTCTGATCTTGTACATATCGGAGGGCATGTCCTCGTGAGGGATACTGGCCTGCTGGAGCGCCCAACAATTGAGTTGCTGCAATACCTCCTGCAGAGTGATCTAAATTCATGCTGCTAATGAGTCCAAGTTGGCCTTCACATGATGCCACCAAGGCTCTCACAGCAGCAGTGACCTCTCTGTCCTCGGCCTCTTACACTGTTCCAGTGAAGCTCAATGTAAGCTCGAGGAACAGCACCTCATCTTTCGATTCGGCACTTTACAGCCTTCTGGACTCGATATCGAGTTCAACAATTTCAGACCATAACCTCGGCCCCTATCTTTTTTTTTCTCTCTCTCTCACATGGCAGCTGTCGATCATTCTGTCATTGCCATTCACACTTCATCTTGAGTCATCTTTTGTTTCTTAACCTGTCCCATTACCATCTCCTTTTGCCTTGCACCATCATCCCTTTTGTCTCTTAATCTCTCCTGCCTTCCATCCTATCACAGACCTTCCTATTTGTTCTTTCCTCCCCTCCCCCCCTTTCCCTGCCCCTACACTTGCTTAAAAACCTGTTCCATCTCCAACTTTTTCCAGTTCTGACGAAGGGTCATCGACCTGAAACGTTAACTCTGTTTCTCTCTCTGCAGATGCTGCCTGACCTGCTGAGTATTTCCAACATTTTCTGTTTTTATATTTGAAGTATCTATGTGATGTGCGTACACTGTACCTATGCTCTCATTCACTGAGACTGGCACTTGCTGCCATTGGCTTCACATCATTGGGTGCGACAAAAAAAAATAAAGTGGCTGTTAAGATGTGCGAAATCGACTTCTTCAGAGGTAGCTCATATAATTGTATAGTACGAGCATTTGTAAATGTTCCTTTAATGAAGTTAGTGCCGAGTTTGCACAGTAGTTGGGAGATATTACTTCAACACTCAGTATCTAATGGTGTGCAAATTAGGCCATTTATTTCAAGCAGAGCTTTCTAACAACACTGAAGATGGCGTTCTGTGAGCAGAATTGGAATTGCTCAGTAATGTTTTTAAATATTAATTAAGTTACGCCTTTTCATTTGATCTCAGATTAACAAGAGAAACAAGTTTAAAATAAGAACATTAATAGACCAGATTGGCCAGATTTAACACCAGTGGTGAAATTGTTCCCAGCGGAAAACGTATGGGATTTCACATAGAAGCATATTAGTGTTAATAATCTTTAAAGAAAAAAGTGATATTAATACCCCAAGTATCGGAAGTGGAAAACCTACCGTTGTGTTGGTATTCTGACAGTTGAGGTATGGGGTGACTCTCACGGTGTATGGATATTGCAGAGGCTGTGGAACAGGACAGGCCCACAACTGAAGCTTGTGTCCCAGCTATCTCAGTGCTGGCAGTTCATTGTAACATTGTGAAAATAGAATTTTATACATGAATCATTCAACTATAACAAAGTTTTGTTTGTAACAACTTTTCTTTATAATGGGAGAGGGGAGACGAAGGTGTGTTAAGGTCCTTCATGAACAAACCTTTTGCCATGTTTAGGCGATAGCTCAGTCTTGTGGATGTGAATAGTTCCTGCTGTAAATACGCAGTTGTAGAAGATAAAAGTCTGCGGGCATTGTCCCCATTCGGTAATCATAGATTGTGTTGTGGATGGAGATCAGTGGTGCGGTGTTCAGGTGCTGTTGCTGTCCATTCGTGTTTCTGCTGGTTGTCATTTTGTGCACAGTCTGTATTCTGTACATTGCTGCATCCTGATATCTGCATGGTTTCTGTTGGTGGATTGTTATTGTGATTTTGTACAGCGTGTTCCAGTGCAGAGTGCTTTGACAGTCTCTTGTGGTGTTTCCATTCCAAATAATGATCTGATTTTGCTGCTTCTCATGCACTTTCCTTCTGTGGCTGTGTTGTGAGTTGAAAATAAAACCGAGCTATCTATTTTCTATCTATTGCTTTCTATTTCAAAGGGACGATTTTCCAATTACACTCTCCCTAGTGGGTGACATACCCCATTTGGAGTGCAAAGTTGGAAAATTATTCTTTTTATATAGTAATGAGGACAGGAGTGATTTTATTTTTCAACACAAAATGCCTGATTTCTCAATGATATTACAAATGAAATGGAAGAAATAGACAGTTTCAAAACATGAATTCAAAGAATGAGATTTCATTAATTAGCCAATATAATAACAGCAAGAGCAGGCTCTCTCACTCTCACTCTCTCACACTCTCTCTCTCTTTCTCTCTCTCTCGCACTCTCACTCTCTCTCACTCTCTCTCTCACACTCTCTCACTCTCTCTCACTCTCTCTCTCACACTCTCTCACTCTCTCTCTCACACTCTCTCTGTCACTCTCTCTCTCACTCTCACACTCTCTCACTCTCTTTCACTCGCTCAAGCTTCCTCACTCTCGCTCTCACACTCGCTCTCTCACACTTGCTCTCTCTCACTCTCTCTCACACTCTCACTCTCACTCTCTCTCACACTCTCACTCTCTCTCACTCTCACTCTCTCTCTCACACTCTCACTCTCTCTCACACACTTTCACTCTCACTCACTCTCTCTCACATACTCTCACTCTCTCACACTCTCTCATTCTCTCACACTCTCTCTCTCACTCTCTTTCACTCACTCAAGCTTCCTCACTCTCACTCTCACACTCACTCTCTCACACTCGTTCTCTCACTCACTCTCTCACACTCACTCTCTCACACTCGCTCTCTCACACTCCACTCGCTCTCTCACACTCACTCTCTCACACTCGCTCTCTCACACTCCACTCGCTCTCTCACACTCGCTCTCTCACACTTGCTCTCTCACTCTCTCACTCACTCTCTCTCGCACTCTCGCACTCTCACACTCTCACTCTCAGACTAACCCACTCAGTCCAGGATTTGGTACTGCATTACAACACGTGCACAAACCCAAAGAAGAACAAAAATGCAACACACCCTCCTTTCATACAACAATATTTTGTTTGTTTCAAAGCGTTCTGTAGAAAAAAATGTGGTGGGTGATATTTACAAAAATTGTATCTGAAATTATATTGTGATTTTTGGTTTCAGCTATTCAAACTAAATTATAATAGCGGGAAGATTATTTGTGATGATTGTGGATGTGTCAGATTTATAGTGACAGTAATAGTTCTAATGTATTGCAAAGTTCAATCTCTGAATAACACGAGTAGTGCACAAGTAAATTGTCCACAAAATAGTTCAATTTTTACAAGCAATCAATAGACATTCCTTATAAATGTTTCATTGCCTTGATGGGGATCAATGCTCATTAATGAAACCAGGGGCTAAAAATTGAGTAGCGCCCCCTTTGGGGCGCTAACTTCGCTGGGGTGCTACTTTTAGCGCCCAGGAAAAATTAGCATCCCCGTGACAGAAATTGAGTGATAGCACCCCAAGAGGGAAGCGGGGTGCTACTGGAAGTGCCCCGCCTCCCTCTTCGGGTGCTGCGAGGGAATATCGTAGCACTATGAGGCACTGCGACACGTTGTGCCGAGGTATTGCAGACCTTCCTCCCGTTCTTAAAGGGGAGGGGCCTTGCGCAGCGCGACTCGGGGCCCAGCTGGGCCCCCGGGGATCAGGAGTGCCGTCAAAAGCGCAGCCGACACTCCGCGGGGGGGCGGGTAAGGAGGCCGGGGACGGGAGCCGAGGCAGGTGCTGGCAGGCGGCCAGTAACAAAATGGCCGCCCCGCATCTCGCCTTTAAATAGCGCCTCCCCGGCCGCAGGTCGGCCCCCCTGACCCCGTCGGACATAGTGTCCGGCGGTAAGTCAGGGGGCGCTCCGAAGATCGCGGCCGGGGTGCTGCGCACGGCGATGACGTCATTGCCAGCAGCGCAGCGCCACAGGGCGCTACCGGTTACCGCCGCCGCTAACCTCCCGCTGAATTTCGCAGGAGGCGTTGGCGGCGCCGCGCTCGGGCGCTAGTTGCTTTGCGTTCCGTTAGCGCCCTCTTAGAATGCTGACGGGAGGCGCAAAGCAACCGAAATTTTCCCCCCAGAGGTTTATTTACCTTTTTGGCGACTACACTTTCTGGTTTTCTCATCTTGTGATGTACACGGCCGGTTTCTTCAACCATACAGCAGCAAAAAATAACACACAAGGAAACTATTAATAAGTTCAAGGTGAAATTAAGTGGAAATGCATGTTTTAATATAATAGCAAAATACTGCGGATGCTGGAAATCCGAAATAACAACAGAAAACGCTGGAAAAACTCAGCAGGCCAGGCAGCATCCGTGGAGAGAGAAACAGAGTTAACGTTTCAGGTCGAAGACCTTTCGTCAGAACTGGAAAAAAGCAGGAAATGGAAAAGATTTTAAAGCAAGTTTAGGGGCTGGGAAAAGGGGGAGGGGATGAAAGAACTAAAGGGAAGGTCAGTGATAGGATAGAAAGCAGGAGAGATTAAGAGACATTGAGAGACATTAAGAGATATTCAAGGCAAGAGGAGGTGGTAATGGGACAGGTTGAGGAACAAAGGATGGCTCTAGATGAAGTGTGAATTGCGCTGGCAGAATGAAGGACAGCTTCCGTGTGGGAGGGAAGTAAAAAAGGCACAAAGAAAAAGTGTGGATAAAAAAAAATAAAAAAATATATATATGTGATAGGGGCCGAGGAAATTGTTGAACTCTATGTTGAGTCCAGAGGGCTGTAAAGTGCCTAATCGAAAGATGAGGTGCTGTTCCTCGAGCTTACGCTGAGCTTCATTGGAACAATGTAAGAGGCCGAGGACGGTGAGGTCTGAGTGGGAGTGAAGCGGTGAATTAAAGTGACAGGCCACCAGGAGCTCGGGGTCCCCCTTATGGACTGAACAGAGGTGTTCCACAAAGCGGTCACCCAATCTGCGTTTGGTCTCCCCAATGTAGAGGAGACCACATCGTGAGCAGCGAATACAGTATACTAAATTGCAAGAAGTACAAGTAAATCGCTGTATCACCTGGAAGGGGTGTTTGGGGCCCTGGACAGTGGGAAGGGGGGAGGTATAAGGGCATGTGTTGCATCTCCTGCGCTTGCACGAGAAGGTGCCAGGGCGAAGAGGAAGGGGTGCTGGGGGTGGTAGAGGAGTGGACTAGGGTGTCGCGGAGGGAGCGGTCCCTACGGAATGCTGAAATTTTAATATAACCACTTCTTTTTCAACCCAACCAACAGTAATCTCCCAGTTGGTGAAAGTTGTTTTTCGGGTACTTCTTCTCGGTAGTTGAAGCAGAATTTGTTACAGTAGATACTCGTGTCCTACAGAATCCTGGCTTATTTTTCATAGGAACTGTGAATTGATTGGGTGCTGAGTCAGCCAGCTAAATCAAAAGGGAATGCAAATATATATATATATCTTCTTCAAGGAGGAACAAGTTCTGTAATGCACTGGACCTGGTGGTATGAAATGGTGATGCATTTGTGGAATAATTGACCAGGCAAAGTAAGACTTGGGAGAGAAAGACAAAAATGAGGGTTAGTGAGAGAAGCAAAATTGGAAGAGAAAGAGAAACAGAAACACAAGTGAAGGGGAAGATCGAGAGAGCAGTGAAGGAAGAAGGAGAGAGAAACTGAAGTGAAGAAAGAGTTTGACATTTTTTTGCAGTCTTACCATGACCAACATTCTAACCTAGAGTGGCTGACTATCTTTGGTTGGGGCCGAGCCCAAAAACATGTGAGAATCAAATATTTTGTTCAAATTTATTGTTGAGCATGACAATTGACCTGAGCAAGCCTTGAGTCTGTGGGCGGATGTGATGCGTGTGTGTGAGTTATTGTGTGGGCAGGCCTCTAATCATTTTGCTGAGTGTTTGAGAGACTACTGCATGTACTGGTTTACCTTCATCAGTGTGTAGCGTGATGTCTCCTTAACTTGCTTTGGGATTGGTTAGTGACACATCTCATGCCAAACTGCAGTGTGTGTGTAAGATAGAGACCATTATAAGGAGTTGAGCAGCAAAGTTCAAGCTATTCATATCAATAAAACTGGATAATATTATGCATCAGTTTGTCTTCACTATTTAATTTTGTGACTTTTCCCATTTGTTTCAGTTGTTTCTGCTTTCCTTGTAAATATATATATATTAAATTTTTTATCATTTTATTAAGCTAGATGGATAGTTTTCCTTTAAGTGATTCTGGATAAAATTCTTTTTGAGGTTCTCATTTTCTGATTTGTAGGGGAAAATTAAACCATAAAATGCCCATATCTTCAAGCAGTATTGTATCCACTGACCTGTTGTCTTTCAATATTTGTAACCTAGTCCTGCAGAACAATGATTTATTTATTTGTCTGATCATGAGATCTTTCTTTTCTGTATCTGATGGACATCCTTCCTCCATTATGCCTTTGTACCTGTTGTATTGGTGTCTTTGTTCTTGTAACAGTCCTTTCTGTATGTCCAGCATATTGTGAATATAGTCACAAAAATGTTCTAGGATTGTTACATCCAGTCCAGCCTTTAGATTGGTTATCCATGTGCATTGTGTAAATACATAAGGAGAGAATAGGTTAAAACCAGTTGGTATAGTGAGTGTAGTACAGTATGTCATGCAATAAAAGATCGAGGGGGAAAAAATCGGTTGGTTAGCGCTTCCCGTTAGCGCCTCTGGTGGGTGCTAACAGGGCGCTAGGAACTTAGCGCCCGAGCGCGGCGATTTTAGCGCCGCTCGCGAAATTGACCGGTCATTTTGCGGCGGCGCTAAACACTATCGCCACGATCTCCTGCGCCCGCAGATCATGACGTCAGTCAAGCGTGCAACACCCCGGTAGCGCCCCAGACCGGATATTGAGTCGCGCCCCTTGCCTTAGCGCCTGCTGCTAGGAACGACAGGTAGAGGGGAACGTTTTCAAGTCGGGAAGGGGCTGGGGGAGCACTATTTAAAGGCGGGCGCTTCCTGCCTTTTCTTGTCGGCAACATTTTTGGTTTTAACGCTGTCCTAAGGAGTTTTGGCCCTCAGCACCACTTTTGAGGTTCCTAAGTGCCGAGCTCTTTCCCTGGGCCTATCTATTAGTGCTTCCAACACAATTGCTTTTGAGGTCTCTCCAGGCTGAGATTCAAGGCTGCAATGAGCAGGGAGTGGCTGGCCAGCAAGATGGCCCCTTCCCTTTAAGAACTGGACGGCACCAGTCTGTCTGGCTTCTATGGTAACGGACATCTCCTGAGCTTCAGTAACGTTCTGAGGTAGTGCCTCGCTCCCTGACGTTTGTGCCTTAAGAGAGGTGTGTAGCGCTTGATTTAGCGCTCAAATCACCTCCAGGGGCGATAGTGGTGAATTTTGCAGTCGGAGGCGATAATTAGCGCCGGGTGCTAAACTTTGCGCCCAGCTGATATTAGCGCCCCAAAATGGGCGAGAACAAATTTCCCCCCCCTAAACTTTACATTTGCAGCCTCTGCATAGTCTTTATTAATATGTCTCTATAAAAGATACACAGAGAGCACCGATGGTTCTAAAGATTCTCTCTATTCTTCCCCTCTCCCCAGTGTAATTTCTCTTGAAGATGAAGTTTAGTGTAGTGTTGTTTTATATACATTACACGCCTGATAATTCAAAGTCATTTTTTCCACTTAAAAAGAATGAATTATCCAAGAATTTGAATGAAGCAACATAAATCATACAGCAAAGTGGGAATTCAGTGCTTAAAAAAAGTGAGTTATCAAATAATGTGGATTAAATTACTTTGAATTAAGAGTAGCCTGAATCATTGTCGTGATTTTGGAGGATAAAGATTAAATCGTTTTTAAAAAAAGCTACAAATGCCGAAATTCTAAAATAAATCAGAAATGAACAGATGATCTGTCAGCATCTGAAAAAAAACCAAAGACATGTGACTGTTTCAGGCAGAGATATTCCGGCACTGCTACCAAGTACGCTAACCATTTTGAGTGCTGATGGACTTCTGTATTTACAGCGTTTTCTGTTTTTATTTGAGTTTTCAGCTCTCGGCAGAATACTGTAAGTCTTCATTTGGAGTAGTTATTTGTTTGCACAAACAGGTTTGGAAGAGAAGAGCTCAGCTTGTGGAGAGTGGAGCCTGCTAAAACAGGCCGAACTAAGTGCACGGCCAGATTTGACTCCAGGATGGCATGTAGCCTGCCGCACTGATTGATAACTTGTTTCCTTTGCTTCAATAAAGTAGCTTTTGTTTCATCTGGCTGGGTCCAATATGCGGTCTGATGAAAGGGCTCGTGCTCTGCACTCAGAGTTGATGAGGTTCCAAGGGCCCCTTTCACACAAAGGCACAGTGGAGAAAGCTTTAATCTGTATCTTGCTTTGCTGCACAGTTGACCAAGCATTGCTTGATGTTGGGTGCAATAAGCAACCGAAAAAAATCAATCCCAAGATGGACTTCATCTTGACGACTATATTGCTCTCAAAAGCAAACAATAAAACTGAGTGGGTTTTTGAGGTGATTTCATTTATTTTTTGATATTTTTTCACTGGGCTGCAAACAGCAACAGAGAGCTGTCTTCTGGAAGGATAAACCAATATTCGAAAGTGCCAGAAGTGTTACATTTTTGGCAGTGAAACTCAGTCTTGGCCATTGGTGCAAGGTTTTGGGGGGGGATCGGCAGCTCCAGTGGTGGAGTACTGGGGACTTGGGATTCAATGGCAACCTTATCTGCCTGAAACTGTAGTACTGTGAACGCTGTATAAACGGACACTCCCAAAAAACAGAAGCTTAGTGAGAGAGCCAAATAACTTACAAGGTAAAATATACAAGAGGCAATCTGAAACCACGGGCACTTGCGAATAACGAACCACGGACAGACTTCCATGCACCAAGCCCTTTTACAACTTATAACACGCGACGCAGCCTGTAGAAAATCTGGAACTTTTACTGAATCGGGATCACTGGCGCTTTCCCTTGAAGCCTGCTTCTTTTTCTGCCCCCAAATTCTCTTGGGTCTGTCACTTTTGCGAGCTCAGTATTTATGTATGGCGGTGCTTTTGTTAATAACGGCCACACAAATTCTGTCAATGTCAAACAGGGCTACACATGAAATCAAAGCAGAAAAATAGACAATTGTCGGCAAGGTGAGAGCTCTGTTTGAGATGATTTCCATCTGGCTCTTCATTTTGCTTTTAATTAAGTACTTTATCACCATTTTGATTAGGATGTGTTCCATATAAGCCTTGTGGTTACTAATGAACCCCTATGGTATTGTGGAGTGAGAACAATGATGTGCTTTCATTTAAGTTTTAAAACCAAATGCTTAAATTTGCATTTTTGCATGTGTTTGACTGCGGAGAGCGGCAGGTTTATCATGGGGAAGCTTGCTTTGTCTCCTGCCAGTCTTGACTTCATTAACAACTTGATTATACAAAACACTGACAGCCGGTTTTACATGATGGCTTTCTACATTTTTAGTTTGATCTGTTATATCTTAGTTCTGGTACATTACTGTAGGTTTTATTTTGTGTGTGTGTGTGTGTGTGTATTTCAATCTAAACTGGAATCTTGGAGAAAACTGTCCTGAAAGTCCTAACTCTTAGAACATAAGGAAAGTCATATAGCCTATTGAAGCTCAATCCTGACTCTCCCATTTTAACATGTTTAATGTCCTTAATGTTTCTTCCTCCATGGCCCTCTATGGCAAATAATCCCAAAACATTTATCACTCCAAGTAAATGCTGGCCACCCTCGGGTACCTCACCCAAGTTGCCAATCTTCATCCGTGAACAAAGTTATAGGACTTTTCAAGGCATCACAAGTGACCCTGATCTGGCCAGTGGCTCCATGCTCCTGATGTTGGAAGGTTAGAAAAATGTATTTAGGTTTCCACACTTGATCACTATTCAGTGACCCCCCTGCTGGGAAGTGAACGTATGGAGACTGAGTTAAAACACAATGAGGGTAATTTTTAACTTTGGCTGATTATGTAAAACGGGCGATATCGATTCAGCTGCCCATCCTACTGCTCTCTGATTTTGAGGAATGTATAATGGGTGCTGAATCAATTATTGCTCAAAGTCAAAATTACCTCCAGTGAGCAGGTCAGCAAAGAGACTAAACAGTAAGAAGAACATAGTTAAAGGAGATTGATTTTTTTTTAATGCAGGATGTACAATCTGCAGGACGCACTTCAGCACCACCTTCCTCCTTTGCAACCTTTACCAAGAAGGCCAAGAGCAGCAATGTCGTGGGAACACCTTCCAAGTTCCCTTCCAAGTCACACACCATCCAGACTTGGACATACACTTCACCTGACGAAGGAGCAGCCGCTCCGAAAGCTTGTGATTTCAAATAAAGCTGTTGGACTATAACCTGGTGTTGTGCGACTTCTCACTTTTGTCCACCCCAGTCCAACACCGGCATCTCCGCATCATGGACATACATTGACATTGCTGGAATTCCCTCCCTACCACCATTGTGGGAGCACCCTTGCCACAAGAATGACAACAGTTCTAGGAGAAAGCCCAGTGCCTTCTCTGGGAAACTAGGGATGGACAACGAATGCCGCTGTGCCAGCGTCACTCAGTGCCCGCCAACAAATGAAGACAGATTGGATGACTCAGGAGGTTGTCTTATCAAATCTCTGAATTTAAAGGAAAATTGCAGTGCTCGAGAAAGGAAATAAAGAAGGCAGCAGGAGGAAAAACTGGGAATGGGGAAAAAAAAGGACAAATCATTTTATAACTCCCAAAGGAAACAACAAAGTATAGTATATCTGGGAGGGAGTTGCACAGTTGAAGTTTAATCGAGGGGTTAAGATGATGACTGAAAATACTGGATCAAAGCTTGAGGGATTTATAATTGTCGTTGAACTCCAGCACTGGAGTAAAGCCCACAGCTTGTATTTTTTTGTAGAACGCTTTTTCAAAAGGATACAGTGTTCAATAAATTTTCATTAAAGTTGCATGTGCATTCTCTGTTCTGTTTTTTTATAACGGTAATATAAATGATGTGCATGCATAGCATTGTACCTGGATGGCCATCAGGAAATTTGAGCGGCTACATTGGAATTTATTAGTCTGACACACCAGCCATACCAAATGTTGCCGTGCCAGCAAACTGTAACTCTACACTGACCAAGGCACTTCTTTTTCCTTTTATTATCCAGCAAAATACTGGAGACTCTGGAAATCTGAAATAAAAACGGAAAATGCAGCAAACACTCAGCAGGTCAGGCAGCATCTGCGGAGAGAGAAACAGAGTTAACGTTTCAGGTCGATGACCTTTTACTGATGAAAGGTTATCGACCTGAAACGTTGGCCACGATTATTCCGGTCGATGCGGCTTGGTGGCGGGACAGCTGCCTTCCGGGTTCCAGTCCCGCCTCCAACGACGTCCGACACACAGACGCAGTTTTGCATCAATTGGCCTTGTTAAGCCTGCCCTGCGGGCTTGCCAGCCGATTAAGAGGAAGCCGGTGTCAGATGACATCAGTTGATGATGCGTCATCTGCCGGTTTTCTTAAAGGGACCACACACAATTTTTTTTGACGGCGGATTTTTCAGTGTTTGACAGCATTGAGGTGCTGCAAACACTGACAATCACTGTACAAAGGTGAGCCCTTGCACCCAGGCTCTCCAGTGACTCTCTCCTTAGGCTGGAACAGATGGCAGCTGCAGGTGAGGCTACAGAAGCGATCTGTCACTGGTGAGAGAGGTTCTCCCAATGAGGTGGGACTACACAAACAATTCAAAACTTGTCACCTACAGAAAAGTCTAAGTACATTAAAAATGATTTTCCCAACATTTTCTTACCTCTGAAATGCACCATTGGATCCTTCATACCAATTCTGCAGCTGTCATCAATGCACAAACATTACAGTAGACCCACAGCACGCCACACTTACCTGGCGTGGTGTCCGGACGTCGGGAAGCCCGTAGTAGACCTGTCAAAATTGCAAAAAGCCTCTTAACTGCCTGTTAACAACCTGTTAACAAGCAGTTAAGTGTCTATAATCTTCTTCCCGCCACCAGGTGTTGGGTCCATGCGCAAATCGGGGACCCGACACCTGGGAAGATTGTCTGGAGGCGGGATGACAGCGGGTTTCTGACCCGCTGTCAATCTTTGCAATTTTGCCGGATGTCCCGCCTCCAAACCCGCCCCCTGAGCACCGGCAAAATTCCCCCCGTTAACTCTGTTTCTCCCTCCACAGATGCTGCCTGACCTGCAGAGCAATGTTCCCCCTTCCCCATAATTTTATTCTGGGTGTGCAGCCCCTTTAAGGGGCTGTGCGGCCCATTGACAGATGCGCAAATGTTAACATTGGAAAAAGCTGGTCCTGGGCTGCGCGGGACCCCCAGAGAGCTGCGTGGCCACGCAGGTTAGATGGAACGTTGCTGCTAAGTGTTTTCAGCATTTTCTGTTTTTATTTAATATAAAGACACTGTTTAAAAAAAAAAAATTCCTAAACACTCTTAACAGCTCATGCACTTTTGTTTTGTGCTGCTAGTTGATCTCTATGACACTGCTCAGAGCCAACAAAGGTCAAACACCATAAATTTACATAGCATAGCTAATGTAGACAGTGTCCCAAAGCATTCTATGTAGCAGAAATGAACACCATGCAGAAGAGTAAGAGATGACTAAAAGAGGGGAGAGAAGTAGCAAGGTAGAGGGGTTTCAGAAGTTCCAAAGAGTAGGACTGAAGGCTATGCCACCAATGGTGGGTTCAAGGTAGGGTAGCAGAGGATAATAAGAGGCCAGAATAAAGGGGTTGAACAGCAAGTGCTGAGATGAAGAGATGAAAGAGATTGCAGAGGTAAACTGGGGCAAGGCCATAGAGGGATTTGCAACTGGGGTACAAGGAATTTGAATTCAATGCTTTGGGAGATGAGTAATCAATGGAGGTTGCCAAGACTGGGCTGATGATGAATAGGAATTAGTGCATGGCAGGATGTGGGTGGCAAGTTTTGGACAAATTCGAGTTTACGTATGATGGAGCTTAGGCCGGTGAGGTGGCAGAAAGACGTGATGATATTGCAGCAGCAAACGTAAGCAATCTTGGTAATGGCTAGTCTGGAGCTAATCAAAGTGTCGATGAGAGTTTCAACAGCCATGGTGGTAAGGTAAGAGCAAAGGTGAGTGCTATTGTAGAGGTGGAAATAAGTGGTCTTGATAGGGTAGGAGATGTGGATGGTGAGGGAGATGAGGAGGTGATCTGAGATGGCCTTTCCAAGCAAGGGAGGAAAGAGCGGGGGCTCTGACCATCATTTTTCAATCCTCTCTGGCTACAGGTGTGGTGCCAGAGGATTGGACGGCTGCTAACGTTGTACCATTGTTTAAAAAGGGAGAAAGGGATAGACTGAGTAATTACAGGCCAGTCAGCCTAACCTCGGTGGTGGGCAAATTGTTGGAAAAATTCTGAGGGACAGTATTAATCATCATTTAGAAAGGCACAGATTTACCAAGGACAGTCAGAGTGGATTTGTTAAGGGAAGGGCCTGGCTGACTAACTTGATTGAATTTTTTGAGGAGGTAACAAAGAGGGTTGATGAGGGTAGTGCGTTTGATGTAATCTACATGGATTTTAGTAAGGCTTTTAACAAGGTCCCACTTGGCAGACTGATCAGAAAAGTAAAAGCCCATGGGATCTAAGGGAAAGTGACAAGTTGGCTCAGTGGCAGGAAGCGAAGGGTAATGGTCAACGGATGTTTTTGTGACTGGAAAGCTGTTTCCAGTGGGGTTCCACAGGGCTCAGTACTAAGTCCCTTGCTTTTTGTGGTATACATCAATGATTTAGACTTCAATGTAGGGGGATGATTAACAAGTTTGCAGATGATACAAAAATTGGCCCTGTGGTTGATAGTGAGGAAGAAAGCTGTAGACTGCAGGAAGATATCAATGGACTGGTCAAGTGGGCAGAAAAGTGGCAAATGGAATTCAATCCGGAGAAGTGTAAGGTAATGCATTTGGGGAGGGCTAACAAGGCAAGGAATACACAATTATTGGTAGGATACTGAGAAATGTAGAGGAACAGAGGGACCTTGGAGGGCATGTCCACAGATCCCTGAAGGTAGCGGGACAGGTAGATAAGGTGGTTAAGAAGGCATACGGGATACTTTCTTTTATTAGCCGAGGCATAGAATATAAGAGCAGGGAGGTTATGCTTGAACTGTATAAAACACTAGTTAGGCCGCAGCTAGAGTACTGTGGACAGTTCTGGTCACCACATTACAGGAAAAATGTGGTTGCACTAGAGAGGGTACAGAGGAGATTTACGAGGATGTTGCCAGGACTGGAGAATTTTAGCTATGAGGAAAGATTGAATAAACTGGGGTTGTTTTCTTTGGAACAGAGGAGGCTGAGGGGAGACTTGATTGAGGTGTATAAATTATGAAGGGCCTAGATAGAGTTGATAGGAAGAACCTATTTCCTCTAGCAGGGAGGTCAATAACCTGGGCATAGATTTAAAGTAATTGGTAGAAGAATTAGAGAGGAGTTGAGAACTTTTTTCAACCAGAGGGTGGTGGGGGTCTGGAACTCACTGCCTGAAAGGGTGGTAGAGGCAGAAGCCCTCATCACATTTAAAAAGTACTTGGATATGCACCTGAAGTGCCGTAACCTGCAAGGCTACAGACCAAGAGCTGGAAAGTGGGATTAGGCTGGATAGCTCTTTTTTGGCCGGCACAGACATGATGGGTCGAATGGCCTCCTTCTGTGTCATAAATTTCTATGATTCTATGATTGATACCTTGGAAATGCTGAGGCCTTGTGATTAAAGGATCAAGTGGGTGGTCATGAGTGTTGATGCAGAGCTGATCTACAGGGCGAGACTGAGTGAGGGTCGGAGGACAGAGAAAACTGACAATAGGGGTATATTTGCTGTATATAATGCATACTACGATATTGCTCTCCTATGTATATTACACGTATCTCTATAAATTATGAAGGGAGAGTTTAGCATTTGGTGCCATTTAAAAAATATATGTTTTATTTTTGTAAAATTTTAAAAAGTTTTTTTTGTGTTTTTCCAAGTTGGAAATAAAATCAATTGAAACTGTCCTATGATGCCACTTTGTCGTTTTATGATGTCACGTGGTTACTAGGGACCAATGACGACCTACTACCATAGAGCAAAGGCAGATGGAAATTTCATTCTTTCTTTCTTACACAGTGTCAGCCATACCTCAGTGGGTAGCACACTCGCCTCTGAGACAGAAGGTTGTGGTTCAAGTCCTACTCCAGGGACTTGAGCACATAAAATCTAGGGCTGACACTCCAGTGCAGTGCTGATGGAGTGCTGCACTGTCGGAGGTGCCGTCTTTCAGATGAGACATTAAACCGAGGCCCTGTTTGCTCTCTCAGGTGGACGTAAAAGATCCCATGGCACTATTCAAAGAAGAGCAGGGGCGTTATCCCCAGTGTCCTGGCCAATATTTATCACTAAAAACAGATTATCTGGTCATCATCACATTGCTGTTTCTGGGAGCTTGCTGTGCGCAAATTGGCTGCCGTGTTTTCCACATTACAACAGTGACTATACTTCATTGGCTGTAAAGTGCTTTGAGACGTCCGGTGGTCGTGAAAGGCGCTATATAAATGTAAGTCTTTCTTTTCTTTTTTCTTTCATTGATTCTACAGACAAATCGCAACACTCAAAAAAAACAATAGTAGTTACCACGGAAGCAGTTACCAGGGGCCAAATAGCAACCTTCCAAATCTCTATTCACAGCTGTCCTGCCTTTACTACAACAGCAACATCTAACATTAACAACAACTGTGAGAAGTCGCAGAACACCAGGTTATAGTCCAACAGTTTTATTTGAAATCACAAGCTTTCGGAGCGCTGCTCCTTCGTCAGGTGAAGTGAAGAGATGTATATAGGCACAGCATATATCTCTTCACTTCACCTGACGAAGGAGCAGCACTCCGAAAGCTTGTGATTTCAAATAAAGCTGTTGGACTATAACCTGGTGTTGTGCGACTTCTCACATTTGTCCACCCCAGTCCAACACCGGCATCTCCACATCATTAACAACAACAGCTTGCATTTAAACCCTGTCATTAAGGTACATCACAGGCCACATGACAGAAACATAGTCAGACAAAACTCGACGCCAAACCAAAGAACAAAATCTGAGGCAGGTGACCAAAGCTGTGGTCAACCAGGAGAGTCTTGAAGGAAGAGAGTGAGGTGGAGAGGCGGTGTGGTTTATGGAGGGAATTCCCAGAATGTAGGGCCTGGATGGCTGAAGGCATGGTCACCAATGGTGGGCAATAGGAGTGGAGCATGAACAGAGGACAGAGTCAGAGGAACCTAAGGGTTCTTGGTGGGTTGTAGAGCTGGAGGAGGTTACAGATATCGGGAGAGGCGAGGCCATCAAGGGATTTAAACAAGATGATAATTTAAGGCATTGGGAGACCAGGATCCAATGTAGGTCAGTGAGAACCAGGGTGATGGATGAGCAAGACTTGATGTGAGATCGGATGTCAGGCATCAGAGTTTTGGATGAGCTAAAATTTATGGAGGGCGGATGATGGGAGACCAGCCAGGAGAGCATTGAAATGGTTGAGTCTGGAGGTGGCAAAGGCATGGATGAGTGTTTCAGCAACAAATGAGCTGAGGCAGGGGTGGAGATGGGCAGTGTGGTAACACAATACAGCTTCCTGTGACTTGAACTTTATTACATCACTTCCTGTGATTAGTCCAGGATAAATACTGGGCTGATCAGTTGGATCCTGGAGAGGCATAGAGTAAGACCTCTTTTGTATGTAGCACCTTTTTAGTTGATTAAAGCTTACTTTAAGTTCACCACGCGTAAGGCTCATTCTTACGACAATTTAATCAACTTTGAAAAACTTCGCACTCAAACTTTTTGGACGAACTCGGAACTAAGGATCCAGGGAATCACCCATCATGGAAAACATCCTTAAACCATCGCGTCTTGACTTGGACCCAAACACCCCAGCAGCCGGTAAGGTGTGGAAACACTGGTATCGCACGTTTGACAATTTTCTCGAATATTGCAAGGCTGATGATGACTCAAAATTGCGGATACTCATCAACTGTGTCACCCCGAATGTATTTCAGTATGTGGAGGAATGGGGCAGTTACGAGGAGGCAATTCGGACGCTTAAAAGACTATATACTAAGACACCGAATGAGGTCTATGCCAGACATCTACTAGCTACAGCCCAACAAGGGCCGGAGGAATCCATTGATAAATTCCTCCAAGAGCTTCGCAGACTTAGTATGGACTGTAACTTTCAGGCGGCCTCAGCTGAGCTGTACCGTGAAGAAATGATCCGTGATGCTTTCATCTGCGGGCTTGCCTCCCCATTTATACGCCAGCGTCTACTGGAAAGTAAGACACTTGAGCTTCAGAGAGCTTATGACATGGCTTGCTCTCTAGATCTGGCAAAAAGAAATGCAGACCTTTATACAGTGCCCAGACCTCGGTCTGCTGCCTTAACTACAGTCAGGCAATTTAAGAGGCCACAGGTGAACTCTATTAGGGAGGACTTTATCCCTGACGATCAATCTGATGACTTCACTGATGAAGAGGATGATGACCCCACTGTGGCAGCCTCTTGGCAATCTAAGAAATGCTTCTTTTGTGGTGATGAGTTTCACCCTCGGAAATTCTGCCCTGCTCGCAATGCGTTTTGCAGTCATTGCAACAAAAAGGGTCATTTTGCAAAGGTTTGCCTATCAAGAGCCTCTACGAGGGCTTATCAAGCTAAGTCCTACCGAACTGCCCCGGTAAGGGCCTATCAAGATGTTCCGGCTAAAATCTATCGTGCTTCCTCTCGGGTTTTTTCTCGAAGAAACACACCTAGAGTTTCAGCCACTCTTTGTGCAACGACACCAATTACAGCTGCTTGTCCTCAGAACCTATTCCATGCAGCTACAAAAGCATCAATTAATGGACATACTTTAGATGCCTTAATTGACTCAGGTAGCACTGATAGTTTCATTAGGGAACAGATTGTTGCAGAGTTAAAGCTACATGTTTTCCCATCGGACCAGGCAATTGCGATGGCTCAGTCATCACTTAATACCAGAATTTCTGGCTTTTGTATGGTTGAAATAACACTTAATGGTCACAGGTATCCCTCCACCCGGCTTTCGGTGCTCAAGGACTTATGTAGTGATCTTATCTTAGGGCTAGATTTTCAAAAGCAGCATAAGAAGCTCACCATTGAGTTCGGCGGATCCAAACCTGAACTCACTATTTCTAATATACGACCTCGATTACCGTTCTGTGCATTGTCAGCAGCTTCACTGGATGAACCCTCACTGTTTACCAGTATCCCTCCTCGATGCAAACCGATTATAACAAAGTCACGACATTTCAGTCAGGAAGACCAGTCTTTTATTGCGGCTGAGATTTCTCGGCTTTTAGCAGAGGATATCATCGAGCCTTGTTCGTCGCCATGGCGCGCCCAGGTCGTTATTGTTAAGAACCCTCTACAACCTCACAAGAAACGGCTGTGCATTGACTATTCACAGACCATCAATCAATATACGGACTTGGACGCATACCCATTGCCGCGCATCGATGATATGGTTAATAAACTGGCTGAGTACACGGTGTTCTCAACATATGATCTGAAAAGTGCCTATTATCAGGTACCCTTGAAGGTCTCAGACAAGCAGTATATGGCCTTTGAAGCCAATGGACGGCTGTATCAATTTCGTCGCCTCCCCTTTGGGGTCACTAATGGAGTGGCTGTCTTCCAGCGAGCAATGGATGACCTGGTCAAACAGGAAGACTTGAAGGATACGTTTCCTTATCTGGACAATATTACTGTCGCAGGTCGCAATCAGCGGGAACATGACGCCAATCTCCAACGATTTTGGGATGCACTCCAGCACCATAATTTGACATTAAATGCGGCTAAATCCATTGAGTCACAACCAACCATCAACATCCTTGGCTATTGTGTGGGCAATGGTATCATTAAACCTGACCCTGAAAGGCTTCGCCCACTCCAAGAACTCCCGCCACCTAAGAATCCGGCCTCCTTGCGCCGGGCCCTCGGCCTGTTTGCATACTATGCTAAATGGATTCCTAACTTCTCGGACCGAATCCAACCTCTACTGAAGGCCAGCACATTCCCACTAGACACAGCGGCTGTTGCAGCCTTTAACCTCCTGAAAAAACAGTTGGAGAAAGCGGCTCTTCACTCCATCGATGAGAGTCTTCCTTTTGTTGTTGAGTGTGATGCCTCGGAGGTGGCGATCTCGGCCACTCTGAATCAGGAAGGTCGTCCGGTGGCATTTTTGTCCAGGACTTTTCAAGGGGCTGAGCTACATTATCCTCCAGTCGAGAAAGAAGCTACAGCCATCATAGAGGCAGTACGGAAGTGGACTCATCTCCTAGCTCGCCAGCACTTTACCTTAATCACGGACCAGCGATCGGTCGCCTTCATGCTCGATAATCGAAAACGGACCAAAATTAAAAATAATAAAATCCAGCTTTGGCGGCTGGAATTGGCCTCTTTTGGTTACACCATCCACTATCGACCTGGCAAGGAGAATGTGGCTCCGGATACCCTCACACGAGCATTCTGCTCCGCCATGGCACCCTCTACGCTCGTAGACATCCATGATGGGTTGTGTCATCCGGGCGTTACTCGCATGCTACACTTCGTGCGGTCCCGAAATCTCCCATTCTCTACCGGGGATGTAAAGAAGATGTGCTCGGACTGCAGAGTCTGTGCGGAATTGAAACCTCAGTTTTTCCGCCCCTCGGGTGGTATACTCATACATGCGACCCAGCCAATGCAACGGCTTAGCATCGATTTTAAGGGGCCGTTGCCCTCTTCAACTCGCAACACTTATCTATTGACCATGGTCGATGAGTATTCCCGTTTTCCGTTTGCCTTTCCCTGCCCCAATATGCTGACGACCACGGTTATCAGCTGCCTTGAGCAGGTATTTGCTTTCTGTGGCATGGCATCCTATGTTCATTCGGATCGGGGCCCTTCTTTTATGTCAGGAGAACTCAAGGCCTATCTCTCGGAACGGGGTATTGCTGCCAGCAGAACGACGCCTTATCATCCGGTCGGGAATGGGCAAGTCGAGCGTTTTAACGCTATCATCTGGAATGCGGTACGTCTGGCTTTGAGATCTCGGGGCCTACCCAACCAGCAATGGGAAGCAGTACTTCCAGACGCATTACACTCCACACGGTCCCTCCTTTCGACCGCCACAAATACGACGCCTCATGAACGGTTCTTCCGATTTCAGCGTCGCTCATCCTATGGGATATCTCTCCCATCGTGGCTGACTGCACCGGGACCAGTGCTACTCCGAAGATATGTTCGGGCGTCTAAGAATGACCCCCTGGTAGATGAGGTTGAGCTCACTGACGTCAACCCTACCTACGCCTATATTCGGTATCCTGACGGTCGGGAATCTACCGTGTCATTGCGGGATCTGGCTCCCTGCCCGCCGAAACATAGAGGGACACCAGGGGATGATATTGTACCAGGCACATCTCTGGGCTCGCCAGGTGCCTCTCATCACGATCTGGATCTGACGCCGGCTGGTACCTCACTCCAGCGTGCCGACCTGGGGCAGACTGACTATGAGCCCATCGGGGCTCGCACGCGCAGCCACGATCCACCCCGTACCATACGCTCGGAAACGGATCTGCCACAGCCCTGCCCGACACCCGTTCGGGCTCCAGTACACAGTCAGGATCGTCCTGACCCCTCACAGAGCGGGCTGGATCACTCGGACTCTGGTCCACGGCCCGCGGCGGGTAAATGGGCTAGGGGCCCTCTACCGCTACGAGAACCCAAACGGGTGCGGCTCTCCCTCGTCCAACGGCTATGAAATGGAGGGAGAATGTGGTAACACAATACAGCTTCCTGTGACTTGAACTTTATTACATCACTTCCTGTGATTAGTCCAGGATAAATACTGGGCTGATCAGTTGGATCCTGGAGAGGCATAGAGTAAGACCTCTTTTGTATGTAGCACCTTTTTAGTTGATTAAAGCTTACTTTAAGTTCACCACGCGTAAGGCTCATTCTTACGACAGGCAGTCTTTGTGATGGAGAGTAGTTGGGATTGGAAGCTCAGCACCGGGTCAAACAGGAGGTTCTGAACAGTGTGGTTCAGCCTAAGACAGTGGCCAGGGATAGAGATGGAATCGGTCTTGAGTTTGTGGTGAGGACCGAAGACAATTTATCTTCCATTGGGCCAGAATCTTGTCAATCAATTGAGGAACATTAAGTCACTTGATTTACGAGATTTCTAGAAGGTAACGTGAATAGTAATCACAGGATCTTTCTTTGCCAGTGAGATTGCTGGAAAGCACCACAAAGCTTTGAATGGTCATATGAGCACTGTTGTCATAAACTTTTAGAAACGCCACTCAGCTAATCACCATTGCCCAATGAGATTACTCAAAACAAGTATTCGAGATAGATTCGATGTCAGTAACAGCACAGTATTGTTATGTCACACTGTTATGGTATTATTGAAGCAATATGTCACAATGGCACAGTGTCAGCTGTGGCTCAGTTGGTCGCTCTCTTGCCTCTGAGTCAGAAGATTGTGGGTTCAAGTCTCACTCCAGAGCCTTGAGCACAAAAAGTCTAGGCTGACACTCCAGTGCAATGCTGAGGGAGTGCTGCACTGTCGGAGGTGCCGTCTTTCAGATGAGATGTTAAACCCCGTCTGCTCTCTTAAGTGGATGTAAAGGATCCCATGGCACTATTTCAAAGAAGAGCAGGGGAGTTATCCCCGGTGTTCCTGGTCAATATTTATCCCTCAATTAAAATCACTAAAACAGATTAACTGGTCATTATCACATTGCTGTGTGTGGGAGCTTGCTGTGCACACATTGGCTGCTGCGTTTCCCACATTACAACAGTGACTACTCTTCAAAAGTTGGCTGTAAAGTGCTTTGAGAAACCAGCAGTCGTGAAAGGTGTTATTTAAATCCAAGTCTTTCTGTCTTTCATTGTTTAATCACGAGGCATAATTTCTTGAGCTGACATGTCCCTATTTTATTATCTACAATCAGGAAAAAAAAGAGCATCAAATGTCTTTTACAAATTAAGTTAACGCTCCATTTTCTTATTAGTATTGATTTGTGCCAAAAATGAAATGAGTAACCTGCTCAGCTATAAACTAGCGTTGAGATGTATTAATAAATGATAAGAAGCTGGCCTGAAGGGAGTGCTTGAGCAACAACTCCATAAATAATTGCTGCGATGAAGTCTGAATAAGAGAATGTGACTTTCACTTCTGATGCGGAACTTGTGTTAGCACAAGTTGATATCTGCAAGACTGACACGAAGAATAATTTGAATAAACTAGGCTTTCATTCTTATTTAAGAGCCCTATGGTTCATTATTGATTTCTGTGCTTTGCAGGGGATGGTGCTAATTACTCAGTGCCTGGTAATAAAAGTGAGAAGTCGCACAACACCAGGTTATAGTCCAACAGATTTATTTAAAATTACAAGCTTTCGGAGCTATCGATCGCCCCTTCTTCAGGTAAAGTTACTATGAGTGAATCTACAAAAATTCACAGAATATAAACACATCTCCGCTTCATGGTAATAAAAGGGAATACACACAACCAGCTGGTGTTAAAGCAGCGACCGTAGCCTTGTGATAATGTGAATGGGATTTATGCCCTACATATAGTTCCAGTGGCTAACAAATTATATTTGAAATCTGCAGACATTTGGTATTGGGAGAGAGCAGCTAATGGGAGATGAGTTGGTCTCCTTCCATTGGCTGCACTGTACAGAGTAAAAGCCCCATGCTCAGGGAACCAGCAACCTTGTAGATCCCCGAAGATGTGAGGCTGTGAACGTGCGGTTGGATTAAGATGACGTTTTCAGAAAGTAAACATTCAGAGGTGGTCCCCCAAGTTTCCAATAATTCACCAATTGGGTCTTAACATTCCAGAGTGAAACCCAATGTGACTGGCACCCCTCTGTAGCAATAAAGGGAAGAGGCTGACACATGGAGGTTGTTCTCTCTAGAAAGGAACACCAATAATAGACTCTGTAAACGTGCGTTAAAAGGCCTCTACAAAGTTTCCACCGAAGCAAATGCACTCGTCGTGGAAAGGAATTGTTGAAGTGCTACTAAGGGTTTGGTTGGTGCGTCAGTCACCCAGATAGTTTTAGATTCACAGCTGGTCAAAATAATGGATTCAGTGTTGTACTGCTGTGGTTGTGGTAACTATTTACACCAGCATTTACAATACTATTGCACATAATGAGCAGATGAATGATTTCCTTAAGCATCGAGCTTTTTTCCAAATCTTCATGATGTCCATCAGTAAGTGAGAAATAGTTGTGGGTCTGGAGGAAAGCGGTGGTAATGCACTGCGGGTATTAAGGGGAGCAGATAGGGTAGATGGAGAGAAACTATTTCCGCTGGTTGGGGATTCTAGGACTCGGGGTAAAAATTAGAGCCAGACCTTTCAGGAGTGAAATTAGGAAACACTTCTACACACAAAGGCTGGTAGAAGTTTGGAACTCTCTTCTGCAAACGACAATTGATGCTAGATCAATTGTTAATTTTAAATCTGAGATTGATAGATTTTTGTTAACCAAAGGTATTAAGGAATATGGGACAAAGGCAGGGTATATGGAGTTAGGTCACAGATTAGCCATGACCTCATTGAATGGCGGAACAGGCTCGAGGGGCTAAGTGGCTTACTCCTGTTCCTATGGTGTCACGGTGCGGTGACACAGGGTAACATGGCACGCTAACACGCTGTGTTAACATGCTGCAGTTACACCGTGCGGTAATGCGCTGCGGTAATACACTCAAATATGTTACAGAAGTTCTCTTAACTATGACATTTCCATTGCACTTTCGTGTACTCTATTTGTATTAGTTACACCACAAGATAATTCCTGGAACACTGCTACTGCTGTTTGAAAGTAATAACTGGGAAACTGAATAATTTTCGCAATAAATTGAGAAGTTCACCATCAGTTTGTTGCGATTTCTCAAAAGAAGACAGATTTTGGAGCAAAAAAAAACCCCTCGTGACATGGCAGCACAACAATTTTGAATTTCAAAGACCGGGCGGCAAAGACAATGCAATGAAATAATTGTCAGAAATGTCAGCTATTAACGAAGGAGAGTGCTTCCACAAAATAAAACTGACAGATAGAGACTGGCGCTGAGAGCTTCTCTGCAGGGAATTCAACTAGGTATTTGAAGAGATCGCTGTTTGTGTCTGAAAGATTTGCACGTTGCAGATTATGAGGGGGGAGGGAAGAGAGAAATCGTCAAAGCGCTGTCATTGTACACTCTCTAAAATATTCATTAGAAGTCCGTGTGGGAGGGTATGGGGCTGACAGCCTTGCAATACCAATAATGCCTAATAGCTCACGAGCAATGAAGTCATGAAGTTACGCAAATTATTTTCAGCGTGGCCGGCCACGATGATGGAGAGTTTAGACCTGGAATACTTTACTTTTCGCCCAAAATGGTTTAGTCACTTTTTCCATGCTGTGACTGAGAGATGAGTGGGCCCGTCTTGCGTTAATAGAGTTTGTCGTGATAGAACTGTAGCGAGGCAGCTTTGGCTCCCTGCGGCAAGACTTGGGCTCTGTGCTTGGAGCTAAGGCTCAAAATTGCTCCGACAATTTGTCTTTTATTTGCCGGGTTACACTGCAGATCGTAACTGATTAAATGCAAGTTGTTATTGATGGGCACATTGTTGATTTGATTACACACTGGTAAAATTTAGGGGGTCAAATATCTCCTGTTGATTGTATTTACTTCGGCTAATTTTGACACTAAAATAATTTCCCCCAAAAATGCCATCTCTTCAGTTAATTTTCTCTGGCTGTTACAATTTTCTTTTCCTGGATTATTCTGCATTAACTAATGTAACCTATATATTTATTGCTGATTGTGGTTTGGTACCAATGTCAGTCATAAAATGAAATAAAAATGGAAAATCCTGGAAATACTCAGCAGGTCAGGCAGCATCTGTGGAGAGAGAAAAAGTTAACGGCTGGAATTTTCCGGGGATGGATGGGGTGGGAGGGGAGGGTGGTGGTCAGCGGGCGGGTTTGTTGGCGGGTCGGTGGGAAATTTGATATTTCTGGCAGTGGGTCGGGAACCTGCCGCCACGTGACTTTCCCGATGTCGGGTCTGTCAGCGCCGAGCAGACCCGACAGGCAGCGGTGGATGAATCAATTCAGGTAATTAGTGGCTTGTTTAAAGCCACTTAAGAATCATTTTCAGCATACCTTTTGCATTTGACAGTTCGCCCACGGGGTCCACGCTAGTCATGGACCACATCTGTTAAGTTGAGGCGGGAGTTCAGTGGCCATTCAATGAGCTGTTGAGTTGACAGCTTCAAATGTACAGTAAAAGCTCCCACCTTACAGAGATATCTTCCCTCAGCCACAAGCTCTTCCTCACTCCATTTCCACAACAGATTCACCATGCTGCAAGTCTTTACACAAGTCTCCATCCAGTCTGACCTCATTACCTCTCTCACCATTGACAGATCGCTTCTGTCATCTCTACTTCACCTGCCATTTATTCCATCAGCATGGGTGCCCTTTATACTCCCAGGAGGCCAGGGATGGCATCACCATGGCCAGATTTACTTCACTTGATGCTGTACACCCTGGCTGTCACATGATGCGCCAGGTTGGCACCACCCCACACCAACACCATAAAGCATCCTACAATGCCCAAGCCATTCCTTTCACACTCATCACCATCGCGGGGGATCTTTATGTCTCACCATTCACTGCAACTTATTAAACCACTTCCAAAGATGCACACAAATCTGTCCAAGAATGCAAAGTTTTGAAAATAAAGATTTCAGTGTGCAGGAGTAGGGTAGGGAAGGCAGAGTGATGGGGATGTGATGAGAGGCACAGCAGGATGAGGTTGAGTCTGGCTTTGTACTAACGTTTCGTGATCTATTGAGATCATTGAAACATTTGTGGCATTGCACCCAGGTCCTCCTGACCACATCCCTGCTTGTGCCCTCCTCTGCAATGTGCAACCAGGCTGTGTTGATCTCCTGGGGAGGTCTCTACCAGCCCATGGGAAGGGAAGAGGACCTTCCTGCATGCTGTGGCTTCCTCCATAAGCATATGGAAGGAGTCATGGGAGAGGCTGGGTGCAGCCCTGTGCCTTTGTGCAGTGACTGTCAGTGTTTGCAGCACCTCAATGCTGTAGAACACTGACAGCACAAACGGCAAAATAAAGTTGGCCATGGTCCCTTTAAGGAAACTGACTCATGACATGTCATCAAATGACGTCACCAGATCCGTTTCCTCTAATTGACCAGGAAATGCGCTGGGCGGGCTTAACAAGCCCAATCAAGGGAAATTAATTGAACAGAGCGGGATAGAGACAACAGTGGGATCGGGACCCACCACCGACATCGCCCGCCACGGACCCGCCGAGGTCAGCAAAATCGCGGCAATTCTTTCAGGTCGATGACCTTTCATCAGAACTGGAAAAAGTTAGAGATGTAACCAGTTTTAAGCAAGTACAGAGGCAGGGTAAGGGGTGGAGGGAGGGGAGGAATGAACAAAAGGGAAGGTCTGTGATAGGGTGGAAGGCAGGAGAGATTAAATGACAAAAGGGTTAATGGTGCAAGGCAAAAGGGGGTGGTAATAAAATGCCACGGTAATGACCAACACTCAGAATTGTCCATGTTGTCTTTATACAATCCATAGTACCATACCTGTAAATTGGTGGGGAACGTGAATGTATAGTTCAGTACTGAAATGCCACTAAAATGACCACCCTCATTTAGGACCTCCCTTCCTCACCCCACAATGTAGTAACTGAATAATCTACTTGCAGGTTCCATCTAAAGTAGCAAACGGGATTGTTATACTTTTTCCTCTCTTTAGCACAGCCTGTGAAGACGGAGCTCCGTAGTCTTGTGTTTTTATGTAGAGCTGGGACTGGAATGATCAAGAATGACATCCCCCTCCCCCCATTATATCTCCCATAAGCAAATTATTTTTCCGATGTTGCAAATTTCATGATATTTATTATATTTGTAACTGCTGATTTACTCCAATATTTGTTTGGCAATGCAGATTGACCTACCAGAACATAGTAGCAGAATCACCTCATTGATGTAAACTGCGATTCAGAGCTCACATTGGGAGGATACTTGTTTTATATAAATGATACCACGGGCTGGGTCTGTAACGCTGTCGAATAATTTACTTGAAAGACTTCAATTTATGCGCGGGTCTCTGAAAGAACCCAAAGCTCTTCACATACAATGAATTACGTTGAAGTGCCATGGCTGCCGTTATGTAGGGAACGGCAGCAGCCGGATGCGCACAGCATGATCCCACAGATAGCGGTGCGATGAATCACCAGTTAATCTGTATTAGCTGGTGTCAGATGAGAGAATAAATGTTGAGTTGGACACTGGGGGAACACTCATCCCTTCGAATATGCCATAGGATCTTCAGCATCCACTGGAGCAAGCAGACAAGGCCTCAGTTTAATGTGAGAAGTCACACAACACCAGGTTATAGTCCAACAGGTTTATTTGAAATCACAAGCTTTCAGAGCGCTGCTCCTTCGTCTTCAAATGACTTCACCTGACGAAGGAGCAGCGCTCCGAAAGCTTGTGATTTCAAATAAAGCTGTTGGACTATAACCTGGTGTTGTGCGACTTCTCAGATTTGTCCACCCCAGTCCAACACCGGCATCTCCACAATCAGTTTAATGTGTCATTTGAAGGACAACACTCCCAACAATGCAGTGTTATTCTGCATTAAGTGATGTTGCCTCATATTTATTGCTGATTGTAGTATGGCATTAAGGTTAATAATGCTACAGTAATGACAACACTGAGAGTACCGCACTGAAGAGCCAACCTAGATTATGTGTTTAAGTCAGGGATTGTACTTGGATTCCGAAGTATGAGTGCTACTAACGGCACCAAGCTGACAACTGAAGACAGCTATACTATTCAGCGGGCCTTTACTGCATATCCTTTATGCATCTACTTACCTTTTCTGTTAACTGTATTTTAGCTAGTTAAAGGGGAATTATTTTACTCACAAGTACCCCTCCGCAACCACCCCCCCCCCCCCCCCCAAATCGTGTCTACTTAAAGAGATGTATGAAAGCTAACTGATTCCAGAAAACACCCATGTGTCCTTGGATGAGTCGGGAGTAAAGGACCCCCACAGAAATGAATGGAGCTGATCTAGCCGCCTCCTGATCAGCAATGACACCGGAAACACCTGGAAGGAATGAGACCCAACATGGCAGATCACAGCTGGGAGCCCATTGATGTCAATAGGCTTATGAATCTTTAATATACATTGGAGACATACTTTGAACATAATGTGCTGCCTACAGACTTTTTGTTTCCCCTTTAATCAATGAAATATAGTGAACGTAATCAGGGAGAACTTACGGGTAGGCATTCAGTCAGTTTTTCTGATGATGATCATTTCCAGCCTTCTGGACAGGGGATCTATTTTAATATTTCAGTTTCTCACTGGCAACAAAGAGGAATATAAGCAGGGAACAGGGAGGAAAGAACAACTGGCCCAGTAGTTAAGTATGGGCCAGATGAAAATTGAAGATAGGACTGAACACGCTGAGTGCACATGACTGCAGTGCTGATAACATTTTTAAACTGCGCAGTATGAGGCTCGGAGCCATTTATTTTCCCCTCATCATTGCTCCAGTTTTCAAACTGGAAAATCAAGACCAGCTGGCCACGGCTACCAATCTCTCCCTGATTAAAGTCAAATGTCCACATCAGCCAAAGGCCAGGCAGAGGTCAGGCAGCGAAATAAAAAATAATCAGGCCGACGCAAAATCTCCCCCACAGTCCCTGAGGAATTTGTGAGAAACTAACCTGAGTTTAAAGTGCCATCCATCACCTTAAACTGGAGTTTTAAATCAAAGTTAAACAATCCATTCGAATAAAGTTTATTTATAACTGCAAGCTCTGTGTACAGCTGATTGCAATTATTCTGCTGAGCAAAGCTCTGACATCAAAATATGGCTTGATAGCTATCTAGTAAATAACAGGAACTGGCTATAAAATATTAAAGCTAGATTAATGTATTGAATTTAAAATTATGATATATATACACGTGTATTAGAATCTTTATGCCTCATTAGTGAAAAGAAACATTTACTGATTATATTTGGACTTCTTGTGGTAGTTGATTATGAAATACCCATTGATGTTTGACCTGAATGATCAAATATTGGATTACATTGAACCTCCCTACAAATTTTGTTACTGATACTATCCGATAAATTGCATTACTTTCCGGTTAAATTAGGATTAACTATCTTGCACAGTAACACACTGGTACTCATTCCTGGTGCATTTTCCAATGGAGGTGTACAGCAACCTAATAAATTAAAACTAAATGTCAATTATTTGTGTTTATTAAAAGTCTAAATGTATTAGAATCATAGAATAGTACAGCACAGAAGGAGGCCATTCAGCCCATCGAGTCTGCGGGTCTTTCGAAGAGCAATCCAGTTAGTCCCACTCCCTCGCTCTTTCCCCATATTTCTGCAATTTTTTTCTCCTTCAAATGTTTATCCAATTCCCTTTTGAAGGCTACTATTGAATCTGTATCCACCACCCTATTGACGAAAGAGGCACATATCGCATACTCTACTCATGCCAGCCGACTCGATTATTAAGTTTTCTTCCCTCTTGCCCTGAAGCGTGGCACCTGCCCTGGGATATGGCTCCATCTCCTCGAGTACCTTGCCCAAGAGGTCACGCTTCACACCAACCTAGACAGCTAATGGATTGGCAACCTGTTCGACCATCGCAGCCAAGTCCAATGCTATCTTTCCGATGAAGGGTTTACATCAGAAATATTAGTTTGTTCGTCCTCTCCGCAGATGCTGCTGATTGTTTCCAGCATTTTCTGATTTTTTTGTTTTTGTTTCAGATTTCCAGCAGCTTGCAGTGTTTCGCTCCAATCCTATCCTTGCCTGATCCCCACAAACAGAAAAGCGGCCACTGAATAATGATCAGGGCATCCCGAGAGATTATCCCCTGCCAAGCCAGGGGCACAGAGAGTAAATGTATTGCCCCTGTGCTGCCCCGAAACATTTTGAAATTGATTGCATTTTGCCTTGCAGCACCGTGGCAGTACCTTCACCACACGGACTGCAGCCGTTCAAGAAGACGGCTCACCACCACCTTCTCAAGGGCAATTCGGGATGGGCGATAAATGCTGGCCTTGTCAGCGATGCCCACATCCCATGAATGAATAAATAAAAACAAGTAAAAAAATGGATTAATTGGCATAGCTTTAATCTCAACGCTGATAGAAGATTTGAGGTGTTAAATTTTCTTCCTGTACTGCTTTTCTCTCTCTCTTGGAATGAATAAAAATTTGTTGCTGATTCTCTGCAGTCAAAACATTAGGATTAACTGTGATCCATAATATATATATACATGTTATATTTATACAAATATATAACTGTTATATGAAATGTAACAATTACAGACCAGCACAGTTTCATTACTGAAGTCAGACACATTTTTCAAATTGCTACCCCAATCTATCCTTAATGTAACTTCTAAAAATAACATTTTTACTGATTAATAATACATGGTATGGATTATTGTATATAAGAAACAGAAGATTATAAAAAGTACCTGCTCCGTAAATCATTTCGATGAGTAAATTTATTCATAAAAGGGACCCTTTCATCTACATTACCTCAGGTGCCCAGGGAGTGTGGAAACCATTTTAAAAAGAGATTTAGGAGGAAAGATTCGGTATCGCCCATTTTGGGGCGCTAATATCGGCCGGGCGCAAAGTTTAGCGCCTGCCGCTAATTATCGCCTCCGACTGCAAAATTCGCCTCTATCGCCCCATGAGGTGATTTGAGCGCTAAATCAAGCGCTACACACCTTTCTTAAGGCGCAATCGTCAGGGAGCGAGGCGCTACCTCAGAACGCAACCGAAGCTCAGGCGATGCCAATTACCATGGAAGCCAGACAGACTGGCACCGTCCAGTTCTTAAAGGGGAGGGACCATCTTGCTGGCCAGCCACTCCCTGCTCATTGCAGACTTGAATCTCAGCCTGGAGAGACCTCAAAAGCAATTGTGTTGGAAGCACTAATGGATAGGCCCAGGGAAAGAGCTCGGCACTTAGGAACCTCAAAAGTGGTGCTGAGGGCCAAAACTCCTTAGGACAGCATTAAAACCAAAAATGTTGCCGACAAGAAAAGGCAGAAAGCGCCCACCTTTAAATAGCGCTCCCCCAGCCCCTTCCCGACTTGAAAACAGTCCCCTCTACCTGTCGTTCCTAGCGGCAGGCGCTAAGGCAGGGGGTGCGACTCAATGTCCGGTCCAGGGTGCTACCGGGGCGTTGCACGCTTGACTGACATCACGATCTGCGGGCGCAAGAGATCGTGGCGGTAGTGTTTAGCGCCGGCGCAAAATGACGTCAATTTCGTGAGCGGTGCTAAAATCGCCGCTGCTCAGGCACTAAGTTCCTAGCACCCCGTTAGCGCCCCCCGCAGGCGCTAACGGGAGGCGCTAACCACCTGAATTTTTCCCCCTTACAGTTTTTTCAGAGTCTATCTGGAATATTTATACATGCATTCTAAATTCGCCATCATCGTTAGATGTGTCAACTTTTTTAAAAAAAAACACTTTTTGAGTTCTATAAATTTATGCCTTGGATTACTGTTCAGGAGCATTTTGCGACGGATCCAGGCCTACAGGTGTGAGATTTTTTTCGCATCTCCATCTAAGGTCGCCCAATACTTTGAATTCATAGATCTGACTTTGTTGGTCAGGAAGAGCATTGCAGGTACATTTGGCCGGCCAGAAAATTCAATAGCACTTTTCTTGGAGGTACCTCTTTGGAATGAGAATTATTTGTTTATTCACTGAAATGGCTTTGAAAAGAAAATGGAGTCAATCAACCGGCCAGCCACATTCATAGCCCATCACAGCAGAAAAAGAACCTGTGATCAGGTCACTCTGTTTGTGGATCATAGCGCCCCAAAATTAATTGACTTGAAGTCTCAATCCTTGGTCGTAGAAGAAGAGCCCCAAACTAAATTCAAGAGTCAGATTGTGATGTGGTGATCCCACCAACGGCAATTATAATAATGGATTGAATATTTTGAGACAAGTGAGGTAGCAGCACAAAGAGAGAGTGGATGGACATTGGACAAGAAAACAAAAGGTTCATTTTGGGGGCGATTTTGCCAGACCTGAGGAGGCGGGTTTGGAGGTGGGACTGCCAGGAAAATGGCAGAATCTGGGGGCGGGTACCCATCCCGCCCCCAACCCTCTTCCGTGCCATCTTCCCAGGAGGCGGGTACCCGACCCGCGCCGGGTCCCGTCTCCTCAAGGCAGGAAGGGGATTACAGCCACTTAACTTGCTGTTAACAGGTAGTTAACAGGCAGTTAAGAGGATTATCCCCATTTTTCCAGCAGAGGTGCGGGCTTCCCGACGTCAAGAAACCCCGCCAGGGTCAGCGAGGCGAGCAGTGGGTCTGCGGGGGTGAGAGGGGTCCAAAAGTGCGCTGTGGAGGTGAGTAATGGGTGCAAGTGTGGAGAGGTAAGTATGTGAGGTGAGTGAAAAGTCTGAGAAAAAGTTTCCTTACCTTTGTTTCTTCCTGCAGGCTTCAATCGTTGAGGATTCGGAGGCTCCTCATCTCCACGGCAGAGATGACAGAATGGCTGCTCCATTCTCCGATGCAACAGCCATCTGATTTCTGCTCTGGAAATAGGTTTGGTGAGTCTTGAGTACAAGAACACACCAAACAACAGAGAATGTCAGGGCTGGATTTTGTTACTGGGGTGGGTTGGGGTCATGTCATCCGCATTTCGTGTTATCCACCCGACTGCAATTGGATGTGGGAGATTGATGCAATTTTCACCTAATTGGGCTATTGAGTTCCAGCATGTGGGAACCCATTAACCAATTAGTGGTTTCAGTCTGAAAGTTGCCTCTGATGATGTCATCATTGCTGCTGCTGCTGCATTGAAGGTCTTCAGAGACTGCCTGGCCTTTGCTGTGAGTGGACCTGGATGCAAAATATGAGAGGGAGAGGGAGAGAGAGAATTTTTTTGCATCCAGGTCCTCTCACAGCAAAGGCCAGGCAGTCTCTGAAGACATTCAATGCAGCAGCATCAGAGGCGACTTTCAGACCTAATACTACTACTACCTTCATCACATCTCCGTTGTAATAGTGGACCTGCAGCTGATAGTCAGCTATCCACTTGTGCTCCCGCCAGGTTTCACTGGCATATTTCACATCAGGCGTGCTTCACGTCGGAAAAGGGTTAAACTAGCTAAAACGTTTTAAAATGGCATTATAGAGCCAATTTAGGGCTTGTTAAGGGCTTTAATGGCCTCTCCCGCCTCTTGGAGGCGGGACGGAGTCAGGAACACCACACACGATTTTATCAAAATTGCGTGGAGGCGGAATGGAGGCGGGATCAGGTCCGCCCGCCACTTTTCGCAATTTTAACCCCCCACACGCCCCCAAACCCGCCTCCACGGCCCTATGAAAATCCAGCCCTCAGTGTTTGTCAGCTTCTCAAAGCTGTCAAACGATGACAATTCATCTGACAAAAATTTTTGACAGATGAAACGTCATACACTGACGTTCTCTGTCACCGGCTTTCCCTTAATTGGCCTGCTAAGCCCGCTGGACGAGCTTAACAAGGTCAATCAAGGGAAAATAGCGTGGGTTGGCCACAAGTCGTTGGGGGCGGGACTAAAACCCGACAAGCAGCAGTCCCGCCTCCAACACACCCCCATTGGCAAAATCACCCTGGCTCTGAACTTTGAAGAGAGTACAGCAAAATGTACTTTAAGATCAAGCGTGAGAAGCAATCGGACAAATCTGATGCCCATCCTACTGTCTGCCGAACTCGTATTGCCAGCTCACTTTAGGAGGAGGAACAGTAGTTGGAAACATTAGTACCAATACTTTCACAGGCTACTGATGTTCACATCTTAACCATCACATTTCACAATTGAAGAATTTGAGCTCCATGAATATATTTTTTAAGGTCTTTGATTTGGCAGAGTTAAATTGCAGAAATGCAAAGAGTGTCAGATTATGATACGAGGAACATTTAACTTAAAAGAAAATGGTCTCACTGTAGCATTTTTTAATAAACTCCTATGATATCAGTCAGTCATCTGAATCTGGCTGGCTGTACGTTTCTATAAGTGTAGAATTTCAATGCAGTAATCAAAATGTTTTTATGCTCTCAAATTTTGAAAAAAAAAACCTTTTATAGATCAAAAATGAGACATCTTATCTATAAAGCCTTTTTCAAAATTTACAAAACCACCCTATTGTTCCTCCCCCTGCCAGTTGCTGCAGCTGTCTCCTGATTGTTGGTAATCAGTTCAGATCTTCAATGACATTATCAATTCAATAAAGGCAATTCAAAGACAGGCGTATTGTGAAAGTATTTGCTTTGTAACACAGAATGATGTGCTGGAGCAGTCTCAAATGAACAATATGTTAGGATACCATTGGCTCAGCAAATACTAACCACACTGATAGCAGACAAGCAAGCTCCTTCCTTTAATCAGTGTCCCTTCATGAAATTTCACTTTCAAATTCTGCAAATGATCCGTTTTTGGTCATCGGCTCAGAGCCTGGGACTGAAGAGTGGTCTTTCTCCATTTCTGGTTGGTTTTCCAGTGTTTTAATGGTGGTGGGATGATTGATGAAACACATCCAGGTCAGCAGTGTCCGTCCTGTGTGTGCAGGCTGGACAAGATGTGTTGTAATCTCTCCCAAACAAAACTGACCTTTCTGTGCAATGTTTTGTCAGTCTCACCTTTACCCTGCAATAGTTATTATTCAAGCATTTTCAAATACTCCTAAAACTGTGGTAGATGAACACTCATCCAATCCATTAGTTTACTGATGATTCAGTGCTGTAATTCCATTTTTTTTTAGGTTATGGGGGCAATTTTAACCTAACCCGCTCATCGGTAAACTGACAGGTTCTGTTGCAATGTTGGTTTTACATCCCGCTTGATTATACTCTCCATTGAAGTCAGTGGAGAGTAATATTGAGTGGGGTGTAAAACTAGTCACCTCCCAAATCCGAGCCCATCTTTCCCGGAACTCCATGTTTGAATCCCTCCAATCAGGTTTCCGCCCCTGCCACAGTACTGAAACGGCTCTCATCAAAGTCACAAATGACACCCTATATGACTGTGACAACGGTAAACTATCCCTCCTCATCCTTCTCAACCTGTCTGCAGCCTTTGACACGGTTGACCACTCCATCCTCCTCCCAATGCCCTCTCCACCGTCGTCCAGCTGGGTGGGACTGCACTCACCTGGTTCCATTCTTATCTATCTAATCGTAGCCAGAGAATCAACTGAAATGGGTTCTCTTCCCGCTCCCGCATCGTTACTTCTGATGCAATGTTCCCTGTAAACTGTGCTTTGTTCTGCGTGGCCTGTTTCTTTTAATGCGTGGTCCCTTTAAATTTCTGCGCATGTGTGGTATTTACAATGTAAAAGCCAGTGAGCGGCCTGCGCGAGACCTTTCCCATTATTGTGCGACCACGCAGCTTAGAGGGAACATTACTCTGGTGTCCCCCAAGGATCTATCCTTGGCCCCCTTCCTATTTCTCATCTGCATGTTGCCCCTCGGTAACATCATCTGAAAACACAGCGTCAGTTTCCACATGTACGCTGACGACACCCAGCTCTACCTCACTACCACCTCTCTCGACCCCACCACTGTATCTAAATTGTCAGACTGCTTGTCCGACATCCAGCACTGGATGAGCAGAAATTTCCTCCAAATAAATATTGGGAAGACCGAAGCCATTGTCTTCGATCCCAGCCACAAACTCCGTTCTCTAGACACTGAGTCCATCCCTCTCCCTGGCATCTGTCTGAAGGTGAGCCAGACAGTTTGCAACCTTGGTGTCATATTTGGCTCAGAGATGAGCTTCCGACCACATATCCGTGCCATCACTAAGACCGCCTATTTCCACCTCCGGAACATCGCCTGACTCCGTCCTTGCCTCAGTGCGTCTGCTGCTGAAACCCTCACCCATGCCTTTGTTACCTCTAGACTTGACTATTCCAATGCACTCCTGGCCGGCCTCCCACCTTCTACTCTCCGTAAACTTGAGGTCATCCAAAACTCTGCTGCCAGAGTCCTAACTCGCATCAAGTCCCGTTCACCCATCACCCCTGTGCTCGCTGACCTACATTGGCTCCCGTTTAAGCAGCGCCTCGATTTCAAAATTCTCATCCTTGTTTTCAAATCACTCCATGGCCTCGCCCCTCCCTATCTCTGTAATCTCCTTCAGCCACACAACCCCCCCGAGATAGCTGCGCTCCTCTAATTCTGCCCTCTTGAACACACCCTGTTTAATTGCTCCACCATTGGTGGCCATGCCTTCAGCTGCCAAGGCCCTAAGCTCTGGAATTCCCTGCCTAAACACCTCTGCCTCTCGACCTCTCTTCCTCCTTAAAGACGCTCATTAAAACCTACCTCTTTGACCAAGCTTTTGGTCATCTCCACTAATATCTCCTTATGTGGCTTGGTGTCAAATTTTGTTTTCGAACACTCCTGTGAAGGGCTTTGGGATGTTTTACGATGTTAAAGGCACTATAGAAATACAAGTTGTTGTTGTTGTTTCACTCGGCCCCGTGGATTTTCCACCTGGTGGGCTGGGTTAAAATTACATCTAATTGTCGAACTAACATAATAACTGTGAGAAGTCGCACAACACCAGGTTATAGTCCAACAGTTTTATTTGAAATCACAAGCTTTCGGAGCGCTGCTCCTTCATCAGGTGAAGTGAAGACATGTATATAGTCACAGCATATATAGTCAGAGAACACTGCCAGATGATTACAGTTAATCTTTCTAACTGCCCTTTATCACACCTCGGCAGAGAGATAATCACGACAATCAAAGGTGTGGATGGTGTCCAAACAGGTCAGTCAGGAAACACCACAAACATAATAACAAGCAGCTTGCATTTATATAATGCCTTTAATGTAGAAAAGTGTCCCAAGGCACTTCAAAGGCTTAATAAAAGAAAATGGACACCGACAAAGACAGAGATATTAGGAGGGGTGACCAAAAGCTTGGCCAAAGAGGTGGCCTTTAAGGAGGGCATGAGAGAGGGAGCTAGTGAGGCAGTCAGGTTTATAGAGGACATTCCAGAGTGAGGGGCGTAGGCAGCCAGAGGCACAGCTGCCAGTGGTGGGGCAAAAGCAAGCGGGGTTGAGGGGGTGGGGTTTACGGAGGGAGAAGAACAAGGGGCCGGAGTCAGAAGAAGGGAGAGATCAGGAGCAGGGTTGTAGGGCTGGAGGAGCTCACAGAGATGGGGAGGGGCAAGGCCGAGAATGGATTTAAACACGAGAATGAGAATTTTAAATTTGTAGCACTGGGAACCGGCAGCCAATCTAAGTCAGTGAGCAGATGGGAGATGGGTGAGCGGGACTTAATGCAGGGTAGATTATAAGCAGAAAAGCTTTGGATGAGCTGAAGTTTATGAAGGGTGGAGGAGGAACGGCCAGCCAGGAGACCAATGGAATAGTCATTTGAAGATGACAAAAGCATGGAGAAAGGTTTCAAGAGCAAATGGGCTGAGGCAGGCAATGTTGTGGGAGTGGAAGTCTTTGTGCCTGAGAGGATATGGGGCTGGAAGTTCAGCTTGGGATTGATAGGACGCCAATGTCGTGAACTGCCTGGTTCAGCCTGAGACAGTGGCTGGGGATGGAAAAACAAGTGGAGAAATGAAATGTGGCATGACTGGGTGGCTGGAAGGAGAGGAGACAGGAGAGAAGGGCCTGAGAGGAGCCGAGGAAAAAAAAAGTAGATAGAAGTAATGGGCTCGGGGTTTGAACGACAGCCAAAATACGTTTGGGAATAGACAAAGGGAATTAACGTTACATAAGTATGGCAGAGATGAGAAGAGATATATGGTCATAAACATATTTATCTTAGAAGTAAAAGCTGCAGTCATGCTAATCCCAAAGCTTGAGTGTTTGAGTCCTAGGTTTTCCTTCTGGTAAGTTTAATTGGAAAATTTGTTTTCGAGACTTAATTGTTGGTAACAACTACCATTTAGTCTAAATATTTTCCCTCCATTACTATAAAACAAAAGGTGGAGCTGAGTTGGATTGACCACTATTGGGCCTGTTTTCCTTTTTTGAAATGGTAGCAGTTCATCTTGGACATCGAGGAGTTCTATGCTCAGTGTAGCAGGACTTCAGTTTTGTGCTCAAGTGACATGAGGTGCTGTGCAACACTCGAATTTTCCTTGTTGCAACCCGATCTCTACTGACTTGTTGGCTGTGCTCCCTTCCAGCCATCCACCCCGCAAAATCCCACCAGGGGTTTCTAGACTAAATACTGACAGAACACATTTGATTATCGCATTTATAAATGCAAGAGATTAAAAACTGTGGTAGTCACACAGGTTTAATCCCAGCGGTAGCCCATTGTATCCCTTCTATACGACTATTAAAGCTTGCACAATTTGAAAGTTCTAAAATCATTCTATTGTGCTATTCGTGACTTTTAAGTATAGCGGGTGAAAAGATTTACACAACCGCTCAGATGCATTCGATCCACACTTTGGTGGTGAAGCTGGTTTAAGAACATTCATGAAGTTCATAGATAATTTAGGAGGGATTAAGGATGAGTTCCAGAGGCATGAATATGATTGATTAACTCTTAGCTGTTGGCCTGTGTGTATGGAATGAGTCAGGAACCTAGTGTATCCCACAAATTGATAGTCACCCAAGTCAGAGGTTCCCAAACTTTTTTGCTGAGCACCCCTTTGGAGAGTCAAGCCCCATGCGCACCCTCTCTTTAAGAAACAGAAGTCAATGGGTTAGAAACTCGAGCACTGCATAAAAACAACTGCTGAATTGCTATGAGCCCATTTCACCATACTTGTGAAGTTACCCCCCCCACCCCATATTTTTGCATAGAACAAGAGGGTTTTATTTTCTCGGCTAACATAAAAGATTGCTTAAGACAGACAGCAACATAAATATCACAGCACTAGTACTATACAGCAGAATAAACCTGGATATAAAAGAACTCATCTTTGTGTCACTGAGTAGGATGAGCCTGTTTGTCAGCGCACAATTTGTGGAAAATTTCGTTTTGATGTTCAAACGCAAATCAGTCACTATGTTCCGGCTACTTCTATACTTATTTTTGATGTAACTAAGTGAAGTAAAGCCCACTTTACACGGACACGTTGAGGCAAAGTGGACAAGTACCTCAATAGCTCTTTGGGACAACTCGGGGAACTCTTTTTGAATGGATAGCCAAAAGCAATCAAGAGGCATGACTTTAAAATTGTGTCCTCAAACAGAGTCAGTTGCACCAAAGACCAATTTCTCTTTTAGACTCATGCCAACCTTGGCCTTGGCAAGTCCTTCGAATTTAGATTTCAAACCCAGGTGAAAGCCTGCCATTCATTTCCCTCTCTTTCAGGAAAATATGCGGTGAATTTTGTGCGAAGTTGAGACAAATGCACCAGAATTACATATTCATATTCATATTCATAATCCATATTTAACTTCTAGGATTGACATTTCACAATCCGTAATAGCAGGAAATAATGTCAGGAATGTAGTTTTGTTTTCTTGCAGCACACAGCTGCTCCATAGCAAAAGTTGTTTGGCAAAGTTCTGCAGCAGCAGTATCAAACAAAATTTGACACGAGCCACATAAGGAGATTTTAGAACAGGTGATCAAAAGCTTGGTCAAAGAGTAGTTTTAAGGAGCATCTTAAAGGAGGAGAGACAGGTAGAGATGCGGAGAGACTGAGGGCTGGATTTTCTCAGCCCCGAGGAGGTGGGCATGGAGGCGGGACTGCCGGTAAAGTAGCAGAAAGTGGGGGCGGATGGCAAACCCGCCCCCATCCCGCCCCTGTGTCCTTTTGCCAGGAGGCGGGAAGATGTGCTGCTTCGGGTCCCATCTCCTGGAGGCGGGAAAGAGATTCAATCTTTTTAACTGCCTGTTAACAGGTAGTTAACAGGCGGGAAAAAGGATTAGTGCCATTTTACCTTCTCAGGTGAAGGCTTCCCGACCTCGGAGTACCCCGCTGGGTTGGAGGAGACGTGAAGGAGGTTTGCGGGGGTCGGAGGCACCTGGAAGTAAGATGTAGAGGTGAGTGATGGGTGCAAGTGTGGAGTAGTAAGTATGGAAGGTGAGTGCTAAGTGTTAAAAAATGTTCACTTACCTTGTTTTCTTCCTACAGCCTTTATCCACCCTGGATCGGGAGACCCAACATCTTCCTTGTCGATTTCACAGACTGGCTGTTGGATCCTCCGACCCAACAGCCATCTGAAAAGAAAAAAGAAAAAAAAAAACAGCCATCTGAAATCTACAAAGTTGAAAGGTTTGATGAGTCCTGAACACAAAGTCTCATCAAACTACAGAGAATGTCCGTGTTTGACAGCTTCACAGAGCTGTCAAACACTGACATTTCTTCTTTCAAGAAGTCTTGACAGATAGCACGTCAGACGTTGACGTGCTCTGTCAGTGACTTCCCCCCTAATTGGCCTGCTGAGCCCGCAGGGCGGGCTTAACAAGGTCAATCAGGGGAAAATCACGTTGGTTGGCCAGAAGATGATGGAGGCAGGACATAGGCCCGACAAGCAGCAGTCCCGCCCCCAACTCATCTCCATTGAGAAAATCCAGCCCTTAGTGTGGAAATTCCAGAGCTTAGGGCCTAGGCAGCTGAAGGCACGGCCACCAATGGAGCAGAAATTTAAATCGAGGATGCGTAAGAGGCCAGAATTGAAGGAACGCAGAGATCTCGAAGCGTTGTAGGGCTGGAGAAGGTTACAGAGATGGGGGGGCGAGGCCATGGAGTGATTTGAAAACAAGGATGAGAAGTTTAAAATCGAGGCGTTGTTGGGAGCCAATATAGGTCAGCGAGCACGGGGGTGATGGGTGAACAGGACGTCGTGCGAGTTAGGATACAGGCAGCAGAGTTTTCAATGAGCTCAAGATTACAGAGCATGCAAGGTGAGAAGCCAGCAAGGAGAACATTGGAATAGTCGAGTCCACCAATGGTGGGTTAATGGGAATGGGGGATGCACAGGAGGCCAGAGCTGGAGGAACGCAGAGTTCTTGAAGGGTTGGAGGAGGTTACAGAGGTAGGGAGGGGTGAGGCCACGGAGACCAAGGTTATTTTCTGCAAGTAAATAGTCAATACTTATAAAGATAAGCCTGATAAACGAGAGGAGAATAAAGGTGACGTGGACAGCAAGCAGTAGTTGATGAGAATTGGGGAAGTGACCAAAGTCATGGTCAAAGAAATAGGTTTTGAGGAGGCTTTTGAAGATGGGAGGATAAGTAGGAAGCTGGAGGGGTTTAGGGAAAGAATTTAGAGTGTGGGATCAAGGCAGCTGAAAGCTCTGCCGCAGAAGGTGGAGCGGAGGGATTGCGGCTACAGAGGAGGCTAGAGTTGAAAGAGCAAAGGCTTAGCTAACATCTATTCATAGGGATATTTGAGGTATGTTGTGGTTTGTTGTCTGTGGGATATGTCTATCCACATGGTAAAGTCTGCCCATGATGCTTTATTGGTGTTTGAATTTGCCACGGTAGTCACAAGCTAAACAGTCAAACAGAAAGTGGCATGAATTACAAAGAACATCAACACAGAACTCAGATGGAGACTTCCAGAGGTTCATCTTTTACCTGCAAGCCAGTTCCCAGTCAATGCAGTCAGTCACCAGGAAAGCCAACAAATGTATAGAGCACTTGTCATCCAGGTAACGTGGCTTATATTAAGAACTGCTGTTAGTAATTTACTGAGGATGTGTCTGAGTAACACTAACATCTAGACCTTATATTGTTGATATTAAATAATTCATGAGGAGAACATTTTTTTTTTAGTGGGGGCAGGCTTATAGTTACCTGCTCTTTGCGCTCCCGCCTCCTCTCTCTCCCCCTCTCTCATGCTGCCTCGTTCCATGAAATTTGTGCTTCCTGCAGCCCCCTAACCAGCCATCAATACCTGCCCCCGTAGCTCCTACAATCAATGGCATGGAAGTGATGTGATGCAGCACTGCCTGCCTGTCTCAGACTCTGACTCTTAGGGGGCAATTTTGCCAATGGGGGCGCGTTGGAGGCGGGACTGCTGCTTGTCGGGTTTCAGTCCCGCCTCCATCAACTTGTGGCCAACCCACGCTATTTTCCCTTGATTGATCTTGTTAAGCCCGCCCAGCGGGCTTAGCAGGCCAATTAAGGGGCAGCCGGTTACAGAGAACGTCAGCGTATGACGTTTCATCTGTCAAAAACTTTTGACAGATGAATTGTCATCATTTGACAGCTCTGTGAAGCTGTCAAACACTGACATTCTCTGTTGTTTGATGTGTTCTTGTATTCAAGACTCATCAAACCTCTTTTGTGAGCAGAAATTGGATGGCTGTTGCATTGGAGAATGCAGCAGCCATCTGCCATCTCTGCCGGTGAGATGCGAGACTCTCCGCATCCCCAACTGTTGAAGCCTGCAGGAAGAAACAAAGGTAAGTAAACATTTTCTGTCACTTTACACTCAGCTCACATACTTACCTCTCCACACTTGCACCCATCACTCACCTCCACAGTGCACTTTTGGACCCCTCTGACCCCCGCAGACCCACTGCTAGCCTCGGTGACCCTGGCCGGGTTTCCCGACGTCGGGAAGCCCGCACCTCTGCTGGAAAAATGGGGATAATCCTCTTAACTGCCTGTTAACTACCTGTTAACAGGCAGTTAAGTGGCTGTAATCCCCTTCCCGCCTCCAGGAGACGGGGCCCGGTGCGGGTTGCCTACTCGCCTCCTGGGAAGATGGCACGGAGGCGGGTTGGGGGCGGGATGGGTACCCGCCCCCCAGATTCTGCCATTTTCCCGGCTGTCCTGCCTCCAAACCCGCCTCCCCAGGGCTGGCAAAATCGCGCCCTTTGTCTGCTCCTCTGTCTCTCCCTCCATGTGGCGGGCTCTAGTTTTTTTCAAAAAACGGTTTGATGCAGTTTGGAAGAAAACATGAGGAGAGGAGAAATTTTATTATGCAGCAAATTGTTATGATCTGGAATGCATCGTCTTAAAGGGTGGTGGAAGCAGAATCAATAGAAACTTTCAAAAAGAAATTGGATATATAATTGAAAAGGAAAAATTTTCTGGGGTATTGGGGAAAGAGCAGGAGAGTGGGACTAATTGGACAGCTTTCTGAAAGAGCAGGCACCGGCACGATGGGCTGAATGGCTTCCTTCTGTGCTATGATTCTATCGCTCCCATATTTATGAGGAGGCGGGGAGGGAGCGGGGATGCAGTTTAGCAGTCAGGAAACCTGGAAGAAAGGGTTTCCCTCAGGTCCTGCTGAATTTAATGGCAAGACCTGATTACTGTTTTTGGAATCAGTTTCCTGGCCGCAGCCAGTAGATTGAGAGGCTGGCTGGCTGTCGGGCGGGTAGACCTGTGGCACCAGGCTGCAGCCGGGTGGTGTAGAGGAAGGAGGGAGAGATTGGGGGTTGGGGAGGGGGGCCTGTGGAGGAGATTGGGGGGTGGTGGGCCATGAATGAGATTGCGGGCCGTGGAGGACATTGGTTCGCAGGGAGGGGTAGTCCCATCGTGGTGTATCTCATCGCTATGGAGGTTAACAAGGTAGTTTAAGAACATAACATAAGAACATAAGAATTAGGAGCAGCAGTAGGCCATACGGCCCTTCAAGCCAGCTCTACCATTCAATAAGATCATGGCTGATCTTTGACCTCAACTCCACTTTCCTGCCCTATCCCCACATCCCTTAATTTCTCTGGAGTCCAAAAATCTATCGCTCTCAGCCTTGAATATACTCAACGACTGAGCATCCACAGCACTTTGGGGCTGAGAATTCCAAAGATTCACAACCCTCTGAGTGAAGAAATTCCTCCTCATCTCAGTCTTAAAAGGCCGGCCCCTTATCCTGAGATTATGCCCCCTAGTTCTAGACTCTCCAGCCAGGGGAAACAATCTCTCAGCATCTACCCTATCAATCCCCCTCAGAATCTTATATGTGTCAATGAGATCACCTCTCATTCTTCTAAACTCCAGAGAGTATAGGCCCAATCTGTTCTCTCTCTCCTCGTAGGACAACCCTCTCATCCCAGGGATCAATCTTGTTGCACCACCTCTAAGGTAAGTACTTCAGGTGTGGTCTCACCAGAGCCCTATACATTTGTAGCAAGACTTCCTTACTCTTGTACTTCAACCCTTTAGCAATAAAGGCCAACATGCCATTTGCCTTCCTAATTGCTTGCTGTACTTGTATGCTAACTCTCTGGGCTGGATTTTGATACTGGGGCGGGTTGGGGTCGTGTCATCCACTTTTCGTGTTCTCCACCCGACTGCAATCGGATGTGGGAGATTGATGCAATTTTCACCTAATTGGGCAATTGAGTTCCAGCATGTGGGAACCCATGAACCAATTACTGTTTTCAGTCTGAAAGTCGCCTCTGATGATGTCATCATTGCTGCTGCATTGAAGGTCTTCAAACACTACCTGGCCTTTGCTGGATGCAAAATGAGCAGCAGCCCTAAGTCTGCTCCCAGATATTTTTACACCACCACTCAGAGAGAGAGAGAGAGAGAGAGATCCAGCCAAATGTGCTCCTGCCAGGTTTCACAATCGTGGTTCAGAACAGGCGTGCTTCACGTAGAACAAGGGTTAAAATCACAAAGGCCTTTCAAAATGGCATTATAGAGCCAATTTAGTGCTTGTTAAGGGCCTTAACAGCCTATCCCGTCTCTTAAAGGCGGGACGCAGTCGGGACCAGCAGACACAATTTCATGAAAATTGCGTGGAGGCGGGATGGAGGCGGACTTGTGCCCGCCCGCCAGTTTTCGCAATTTTAACCCCCCACACGCCTCCAAACCCGCCTCCACGGGTCAATGAAAATCCAGCCCTCTGTGTTTCTTGTACTAGGACACCCATATCTCTCCGAACACCAACATTTAATAGTTTCTCACCATTTAAAAAATATTCAGTTTTTTCTATTCTTCTTACCAAAGTTGAATAACCTCACATTTCCCCACATTATACTCCATCTGCCACCTTATTGCGCACTTACTTAACCGGTCCATATCCCTTTGCAGGCTCTTTGCGTCCTCTTCACATCTTACTGTCCACCTAGCTTTGTATCATCAGCAAACTTGGATACATTGCACTCGGTCCCTTCATCTAAGTCATTAATATAGATTGTAAATAGCTGAGGCCCAAGCACTGATCCTTGCGGCACCCCACTAGTTACAGCCTGCCAATCTGAAAATTACCCATTTATCCTGACTCTCTGTTTTCTGTCTGTTAACCAATCCTTTATCCATGCTAATATTTTACCCCCAACCCCATGTGCCCTTATCTTGCTTAACAACCTTTTATGTGGCACCTTATCGAATGCCTTTTGGAAATAAAAATATACTACATCCTCTGGTTCCCCTTTATCTACCCTGCTAGTTACATCCTCAAAAAACCCTAATAAATTTGTCAAACAAGAATTACCTTTCATAAAACCATGTTGACGCTGCCTAATCATATTATGATTTTCTAAGTACCCTGTTACCACTTCCTTAATAATGGATTCCAGCATTTTTCCAACGACTGATGTCAGGCTTACTGGCCTGTAGTTCCCGGTTTTCTCTCTCCTTCCTTTCTTGAATAGCACGGTTACATTTGCTACCTTCCAATCCACTGGGACCTTTCCTGAAACTAGGGAATTTTGGAAGATCACAACCCATGCATCCACTCTCTCCGCAGCCACCTCTTTTAGAACCCTAGGATGTAGGCCATCAGGTCTAGGGGATTTGTTGGCTTTTCGTCCCATTAGTTTCTCAAGTACTTTTTCTCTACTGATATTAATTACTTTAAGTTCCTCGCTCTCATTAGTCCCTTGGATCCCCGCTATTTTTGGTATACTTTTTGTGTCTTCTATTGTGAAGACAGATACAAAATATTTGTTAAAACCCACACCATTTCCTTGTTCCCCAATATAATTTCTCCTGTCTCAGCCTCTAAGGGACCAATGCTTGCTTTTGTTCAAGTTTGAAGGGGCGGGAGGGGGGGTGGGGGGGGTGGGGGGAAAGCACTGCTGCTCCTCCTGACCCGCAAGCAGTGGAAAGGCACTTACCTGTTCCATCCAGCAGTCCTCGCCTCCCTTCATGCAAGGTTCCCTGAAGCCGGCCAGTGTTAAAGCTGGAACACAGATAATATATTAGGTAATAGCAAAATACTGCGGATGCTGGAAATCTGAAATAACAACAGAAAACGCTGGAAAAACTCAGCAGGCCAGGCAGCATCCGTGGAGAGAGAAACAGAGTTAACGTTTCAGGTCTGGGACCCTTCATTAGAACTGGAAAACGCTGGAGATGTAACAGATATTAAGCAGGTGCAGAGACGGGGGGCGGGGGAGGGGGGGGCGGCGGGAGGGGAGGAAGGAATTGAAGGAACATACTGTGCTTTTGTAAGAGGCAGGAAAGATAAAATGTTGCAAATGGGAATGGCAAAATCATACAGCATGAAAAATGGGGGCAGGGGTTATTGTCTGAAATTGTTGAACTCAATGTTGAGTCCAGAAGGCTGTAAAGAACCTAATCAGAAGTGGGTGGGTTCCTGGCGGCTTGGGTTCGGGTTTGAAATTGTTTACATTTTAACTTCCCACCCGACTCAAGCCCACCTGTTTTTGGGAGTTAAAATTGCGCCCTATGATTCTAAGTTTTGTTCACTTTTGCCTCCCACTTCACTTCCTACATCAAGATGAATCAAGCATAAGGGCTGTTAGCTGGACTTCCCTTCTTTCTTTTAAATTGTGTACTGACTAGCTGCTCAGGACTGTAGTGTCGCCTCAGTCCTCCACCTATCGTTGCTTCCCCAGATTCATTGCCTGCCACAACCCAGTGATTTTAGGTTTGGATTGAATCGTGTGGCATTATATTTTTTTAAGCCGGTAGAGTGGAGCTGAGCTTGAGGGGACGGGGAAGAAGGAAAGAGTGTGACGGGGTTTGGGAAAAGTATACGGCTAGGTTTTATAATTGCTCGCACATTGAGTTATGCGTTTAGTGTTCAGTGGCTCATGCAAACTGGAATGGGATGTATCCTTTGGTGCTTTGAGATGAGAATAGAAAGTTGACTTGCAGGTGGCTCTGATGGAATATAAGGGATGGTGAGGGTGGGTCCCCTTCTGTACCTCAGCCAAGTAAGCTCTTAAAAGGGGACTACTCGTACCCCAATGTTATTGCAAGTGAGAACGTCGCAAAGAGCCCACAGTCAAAGAAAGGTTAGTGCCTTCTATCCATTGATTTCTGGAAGCAGTAACTGGAAGTTTAATCAATAAAGTTCTCACTTTTCTGAATTAAAATAGTACATTCAAACACTTGCATATGTCTGTCTGTTTTGTTCTGACGTCCATTCCAGGGTGGGAGTGCATGCAGTTTGTTTTTACAAAATTCAGAATTTTCGCAGCATCACATAAGGAATTCTGATCTAAGAAGCTGGTGACACACTAATCGTTTTCCTGTGTGCTATTTGCCAGGACAGACATGTTAATTGATGTAACTGCATTTACATAGCACATTACTATCGCCCTGCTTTATACTTCAAGCAATTAAACATGCATCAATAGTTCATAAAAATTTAACAACTTAAAAGTATAAAATCTCTGTCAGCTCCAGTGGTGGGATAATTGCTTTAAAATGTGCTATCGCACTTGATTTCTCTTTTGTTATTTCAGACAAAAATGCAGGCCATCCAGGAATGAAAATGATCTTGCGGTATTAAAGTGGCTGTGGTAACAGACTTAGGCTGCTGATCAAACAGGAACTACAAGGGACGAACTGTTCTTGATGCATCTAGACATATTGACAATGTGTACATAAGGAATTAAATTCTCAAGCTGATTGGAGACGCTTGCGGCAAATGTACTCATGGTTATGTAGTACCCAATTTATCATAATCCTTTTATAAGAAAAATACATCCAAGTTTTATCTTTTCTGAAGGTGTTGACTTCTTGCAGGGTACAGTTCTATAAGCACCACTCACTCAAGTAGCCATTACTTGTGGGAGCCTTGTCTTTGAGTGTTGCCAGGTTATTATCCCGTGGGGAGCATCACAGCGCAGGGAGGTTCCAGATTTCATCCCCCGTCTTTGTTGATTTTACTGATCTTAGCCAGGAGGTGCACTACAATTGGACTCATTGGGCTGCATTTAAACATCCAAAAACGGGTGGGTTGGGGTCGGGACAGATGTTAACGTTTTTAAAATCTGAAACCCACCTCCAACTCGCCCACTTCTGAGCTTAACAGAGGCAGGACAAGAGATGGGCAGCCAATTCGCTCCCAGGAAGCAGGTTGGCAATTTAAATATTTTAATGAGGCTGGCAGCCTCTGATTTAACCTGCTTTGCAGGTTTTACAGTGGGCGGCCGGGTTTCCCAGGCCTCGGGAAACCCGGCAGCTGAAGGGAGGCGAGGACAGCTTCGAGGAGAAGGTAAGTGCCTTCACAGCACTGCGTGTGGGCCAGGAGGAGCAGCAGTGCTTCTGTCCAGTGCCCCAAGCTCCCACCCCACCATCAGACCCCACCACCCCCCCCCCCATATAAAGACCCCGGGATTTGACCCCCCACAGCACTCCCCCAACCCCGGGGTCGGACTGGCCCCCCTTGGGTTGTGGTTTAGACCTACCTGCTCCGGAGTCCTCCCCGCCCAACTGGAAGTCAAGCCTGTCAATAAGGCTAACTTCCGGGCGGGGAATCTGTCAATGACAAAGCAACTGAATTCCCCCCCCCCCCCCCCAATCTTTAGTCACAGGATTGACAGGTGTGGATTTGTGTTCTACACCACAACATCTTCAATATCATCTAATGTGCTTTTAGATTATTGATTTCAGCCCAGGTTGGGTTGAAATCACATCTCTATCATCTCAAATGCATGACTCTGTTCAGACAGGGCTGAGTCAAACAGCAGCAAGAGCAATGAGGAAATCGCTCAGTGCTGATACTGAAAGGCTGGGTGGGACAGTGTGTTTCCATACAGTTCCTTTCTGTAGTTCCTACAGTTCTTGGCATATTTTCTAGTTCAGACTGGCTGTGCTATTTGAAATTAAATTGGTTCAGTACCTTTCAGTCCAATTTAGAGATGCTTTAAACGCTATCTAAATTGCTCTACACTGTTCACCTGCCACTATTACGTGGCTCCAAGCTCATCTGAATGTCGCATTAAGTAATCTACATTATAAAGTCATTCCTGCTAGTCTTAAAATTACAGATGCTGCATTAGCATTTAGCATCATTAACTGTCTCTATTTGCAATCCAACAACACACATTACCACATCGGAATGTTCTAAATTCATGTGCTTTTTACTTTGTCCACTATTTCTCATGCACAGTTGCCTGCTGATTAAGCTTGTCCTCGTTTATTTTAAGCAATTGTACACTGATTGCTCTCCCTTGGTAATTTTCTTCAGTACTTTGAAGGTATGATCAAGTAGCAATAATGTACTTGCATAGTATTAAAATCCTGTAGTTGTATACTGAAGCAAAGATTAAATACCAGTGAAATAAGCCACTGTGCAAGAGTAATAGAGATTGTACAGTCTTTCCTCACACACTGAGTTCCTCTCCACAGTATTTGACTTGGTTAACCACGCTATCCTCCTCCATTGCCTTACCTCCATTGCCTCACCTCCATTATCAAGCTCAGTGGGACTGCACTTGCATTCATATCTGTCCGAATGTAGCCAGTGCCTGTCGAGCAGTGACTTTTCTCTTATTGCCTTTGCACTGTTGCCACTGGGATCTCTCAAGAATGTGTTTTTGGTCCCCTCGTTGACCTGTCACCCCTAGGTGATATTATCTGCAGGTACAGGGTCATCTTTCATAAATATACTGATGACAACCAGCTCTCCCTCTGCTCCGCTTCTCTCGCTATTTCTGTGCTGACCAACATTGAATCATGGCTGAGTCACAGTTTTCCCAACTGATCATTGGGACGACCAAAGATTTTTGGCCCCAGTACAAACTACACTCTCCTGCCACTTACTCCATTAGCCTCCTTGATCACTTGCTCAACTGAATAAGACTGTATCCTGTTTGACAGAAAGCCGAGCTTCAAGTCTCACCTCTGAACACTTACCATAATTAGTCATTTTTACCTCCACAACATTAGTCATCCACTGATCCAAAACTTACCAAATGCCTTGATCATCTCCAGATTCTTTTTGTCTAATGTCCTTCTCACTGGTCTCACATGCTCCGCTCTCCATAAACTCCAAATGGTCCAAAATTCAGCTGCCCACATCCTGTCCCATTCACCTATTACCCCTATTTTGCTGACCTACATTGTAGCCCAGTCCCCCAAAAGTATTAAATTTAAAATCCTCATTGTTGTCTTCAAATCCCTCCATTGCCTCACTGCATCTTATAGCTGCAATCTCCTCGAGCCTTATTTCCTTTCCCAAACCCTTTGGCCCTCCAACACTGCCCTTTTGTGTAGCACCCTTTCCCTTGCCCCACCATTAATGGTCAAGCCTTTAGCTACTTTAGCCCAACTCTTGGGAATTCTCTTCCTAAACACCTCTGCCCCTTCTCTTCTCTTTTCACCTTTAAAACCTTCTCAAAATGTACCTTATCAACCAAGCTTTCAATCACTCATCTTAATTTCTCCCACCATGCCTGAATGTTTCATTCCTTTTCTATCCCTATTTATTTATTTTCTCTCCCATCTGTAAAGTGCCTTGGGATGTTTATTCTTTAAAGGTGTTTTATAAATGCAAACTGTTTTTGTTTGATAGTTCAGCTGAGATAATGACAATTATTAAACCAAGAGAGGTCCAAAGGAGAGAGAAACTTGGCTCCTCTTCCATATAGACACCAGAGAGAGGTAATCGAGGTTAGTCCAATTAATTGCAGAATGTGACCTCTTGTCTCATCCTTGAACACCCTGTTCTAATAAACCTCTGTTCACACTGCAAAATCATCTTTAATTAGGCTGAGACCGCTGGTTTCCAGAGTCACTATCACAAATAGCCATTATCAAGAGATGACTTCTATCAACTAACTGTAGGATCACAGCTGACTTTGAGATGATACCTCAGGAAGTACAGGACACTTGGTTTGACTTTCCTCTGCTCTTTCGCTGTCAGTTTTTGTTTTCTCTCTTTATAACTCCTTGCTAGGATATGGTTCCATGAAAACTTGGCCACAGGCCTTCTGTAGCTGATCATTCTGCATGTGTAAGTCTAGACAGCAAGCGCCAACAGGCTGTTCCACTGCCAGGGGAATGGTGGTGGAGACATCACAACCATGCCTGATCTAGTCCACACCTAATCCCCATGCGCACTCACGCTTCCAGCAAGGGTCACTTAGTAGTGGTCAGGAGTGGAACCCAGATCGTTGTGCTCCATAACCCAGAGGGGCTGAGATCAATTGTAGTGCCATACTCCTACTGCAATTCGTCACAGATTGGGCATGGAACCTGGAATCTTTGTGGTCAGCATGGTTCAGATATTCACTGCCTTAGTTTTCTGAACCATCAGAGACGTTAAAGAATACCCGTTGAATACATTTAGACCAAGCATCCTTGCTTAAAGGGGAACTGAGAAGGAGCTGGAGACCTTTATATGAATTACAGCCTCCTGCAGTGAAGAGCTACGAAAGGCAATGCTTGGCACGTGATAACTTTCTAATAGTGTTATGCAAATATGGAGCATGCCATTTCCATTTCTACCTTAAGTAAAGGGATAATGCGGCTTGTGATGCAAAAATGCTGCCACATGTCATGTCCTTTGCAAATAATGACGAGCAAAAAGGTTCTTTGAGTCTCTTTAAAAGCTTTTCAAATGATGAGTTGTTTTGAAATGATAGAAGCGTCACCTTTCCCCACCCAATGTAATTCATGCAATTTAAAATTCAAATGACTGAGACATTCTTGCATTTTAAGCTTAGAAAAATAGATTTTTAAATAGCATCTGCTTTAATTTGAATCTGTAGCCTGTTGATCTGTATTTTGTTGAGCGTATGCGGAAGGGTACTTTAGAATTAATATGCTAAAGCAATCGTCCAATTATACAGTTCGGGCTCAAAGCAGCCATCTGTTGCCCTGCAGTTTTACAACAGTGCTTACCACGTGCTATAATGTAGAAGGTTAAGGGCTGAGGGCATTGGCTTTCTTCGGCCTGAGAGACAATAGCCTGCCAATTATAGTCTGAACACTACTTTGTTAAACCCCTGAGTTGAATTAATTTTTTTAAACCAAAGGTACTTGTGCATCTTTTGAGTAAGTCTGGGAGCCTGAGTTTTACACTATCAGCAGGCGTGGCCCATGTTCTAATTTGTCTCCTGACAGGAAGGGAGTTGATGAAAACAATTTTCATTCAATCATTCTTAATGTGTCGGCATCAAATTTAATGCCAAATTATATTGCTGATCTCGCCCTGGAAAGATTAAGGTGAGTTCATATGATTTAAGTCTTAACTATGCTAAACAAATTAACCAAGTGGATATGAGGTATTTACTGTTAAGGAGATAAGGAGAGACAAGACCCGATGGACTACAAACAGATTTTTAATCTCACACTAACTTGCCACTAACCTTGAATGTACTGCTGGGTAAAAACAAAGCAATTTATTGAGATACAGGAAAAGCAGATTATCTACAAATACAGCCAGGGCTGCCGAACAGTTTGATGCACCTTGGATCCACTCTGTCAAGTAGGCTCTAGCCTATTGGGTATCGAATTGAAATTGGCGTGACACTCAAACACAGAAGGTGATGTCTTGGGTGAATAACTGGTGGTTCCATAGAGGCCTGCTCTAGATGCTCTGTTTACACTTCTCCATAAATAATATGGAGGAAGAGGCTGCTGGCAATTTTAGAGTGTGGCCGAGGGAGTAGTACAAATGAGGTTGATGGCATTCCAAATGGTTTGGGCCAATTATATGAATGGATTAAGGAGGGCAGCTGGATTTTAATGTGGGTACAAATGTAAGGTTCTGCACCTCAGAACAGGAAATGTAAAAAGACAGGTGTCCATTAACAAATGTGGAAAAGGATTTAGACATGATTTGCCTTTCACTAAAGGCATCCAAGTCAATATCAAGCTGTTATCAAATAAACTAATCAAGTGCTAAAATGTGCTGTGAAGGCATGTCAGGTTAAGTTAACCCTGTCTAACTTATCGATCATATTTAGGATATTGTATAGAGTTTTGGCACCCAAGCTCCAAAAGTATATTGATGCACTTGAACAGAGTTTAAAGAAGAGGGACAAGGAGATAGGTGGTCTATTCATGGTCTGTGGAGACTTAATGAGCTTTTCTAGCTCCATGCTTCTTTTTGTTCCCATATATACGCAGGGTGTGTGGAATTGCTGAAATCATGCGAAAGGGAACTGGACGAGTTCCTGAGTATGGCCGACATTATTACATATGACATTACCACAGCATGACCACTGTGGCTCAGTGGGTAGCACACTTGCCTCTGAGTCTAGAAGGTTGTAGGTTCAAGTCCCACTCCAGGGACTTGAGCACATCAATCTAGACTGACACTCCAGTGCAGTGCTGAGGGAGCGCTGCACTGTCGGAGGTGCCGTCTTTCGGATGAGATGTTAAACTGAGGCCCCGTCTGCTCTCTCAGGTGGATGTAAAAGATCTCATGGCACTATTTTGAAGAAGAGCAGGGGAGTTATCCCCGGTGTCCTAGCCAATATTTATCCCTCAATCAACATAACAAAAACAGATTATCTGGTCATTATCACATTGCTGTTTGTGGGAGCTTGCAGTGCGCAAATTGCCTGCTGCATTTCCTACATTACAACAGTGACTGCACTCCAAACAAGTGCTTCATTGGCTGTAAAGCACTTTGAGACGTCTGGTGGTCATGAAAGGCGCTATATAAATGCAAGTCTTTCTTTATATAGAAGGTAGGCAGATATTGGGGATGTGTCTCCTAGTCACCATTGACCTTGTTTAATTGTCTTTGGGGGTTGCAGAGTAATTTCCCAGTGTTTTTTTCCTAAATTGGCCCAAGGTTTTTATTTTGTTTCTCCCAGGCGATTGTGTGGCTAGTGGGTTGGTGGTGGAAGGGTGGGGGATCAGATGGGGTCATAGTGTGCAGAAGTTACACCATAACTGTATTGTACAGGTCTAATGGACCAACTGGTCTTTTCCTGTCTTTCATTTTCATATGTTTGTATAATCAGGCCCATTTGTCATATGCTGGCTGTCCCTACGAGCCTCCCAAGCTACACCCTCTGATCTCCGACTTGCCCAGAAATCTGCTGCACGTATCCTGCCCGCATTAAGTCCTGCTTGCCCATCATCCCTGTCCTCACTGACCTATGCTGGCCCCAATACAATAAATTCAAAATACTTGTTCTTGTCTATAAATTCCACCGTGAGCTTGCCAAACCATATCTTTGCAGTCTTGTCCTGCCCAAATCTCCCCTTCCCTTCATCCCACCATCAATGGCAGGGCTTTTGGCTGCATCAGTGTTGTTCTCTGGAACTCGCTCCCGAAACAGATTTTCTCTTCCTCCTTTTCAAAAAGTGCCTCAGAGCCCATATCGTTGACCAAGTTTCCTGTTTCGCCATCCACTTTCTTTTACCCTACTTTTGAAGAATCTTGGAATGTTTCTTACGTTAAAGGTGCTATATAAATGCAAGTTGTTGTTGTTCCTTCAGTGGGCTTCACTATTATACAAGTGAACTGGACAATGTGAATGAAAGAAGCTCCTCTAAGCCTCCACCCTGAAACTGTCTTTCTGGATGAGATTGATTGGGATGCCATTGAGCTTACCAATCAAACTTTATCAGGATGGTCCTCCCTTTCCCATCAACGATTTTTCCAAAGTTTAACACCATGGTAATGGCGGGGTGAAGGAATCAGGAGTATGAAAGCCAATTAGACCTGTGGATTTTTGTGTTTAGTTTCACTTAGGTCTTACAACTCTATCCGCTTGGAAATTTGGCATTTGTCAGCAACATTTATGTTGGAACCTGTGGCAGCGCTACCATCAGAGGTGTGGCTGAAGACTACAGACTTTGCTAGTACACAATGACCCTATTAGCAGCATCCCTGCTGCATTTACCCAATGCGTTTGTTGCTGATGAACATAAGGGCATAAGAAATATAGGCCATTTGGCCCCTCGAGCCTGCTCCGCCATTTAATGAGATCATGGCTGATCTGATCTTGGGCTCAGCTCCATTTCCCTGCCCGCTCCCCATAACCCTTCACTCCCTTATTGTTCAAAAATCTGTCTATCTCCATCTTAAATATATTCAATGACCCAGCCTCCACAGCTTTCTGGGGCAGAGAATCATCAGTAAACTCAATATAAAGAGGGTTTCCAACACTGAACAAAAGCACTTTACCACAGATTTTTTGCTCGAAAACAGTGGCATTTTCATTTGCAGAAAGAAAAATAATTGTTGGTAAACAGAATGGGATATATTTTCCGCTTTGGGCGCAATCGGGATATTGCGGCCAAAATGCGCTTGAAATTGCACTGGTTAGGTTAGGCTTCAGGTTTCCGCTAAAAATCATTTGCATAATCACAAACGTAAAATCTTCCATGAACCCGCACAATCTGGCAGCGTAATAGAATGTAATTGTTTAGTTTTTCCCATTAAGAAGTATTCCTTAATGTATTTAAGAGTGGTCACCTGGTGCAGTTTTATTAATACAGCTGAAAATGGGTTTATCACAAAAAATAAATAATTTTAATAAGGGTGTCCAGTCCTCTACCTGTGAGTAACCTGATTTAAAATCACTGAAATAGACTGAAAAAAACCATACTAAATCATTTAATAGTTTCATTGGTGTGCACTAGTCAGTTTCTTAGGGCTGGATTTTCTCAATGGAGAAGTGCTGGAGGAGGGACTTCTGGTTTCTGGGTTTCGGTCCTGCCCCCAGCGACGTCTGACCAATGCATGCTATTCTACCTTGATTGGCCTTTACCGACCAATTAAGGGAAAGCCGGTGACAGAAAACGTCAGCGCATGACGCTTCATCTGTCGAAAAAATTTGGATAGATGAATTGTCAGCGTTTGACAGCTTTGAGAAGCTGTCAAGCACTGACAATCTCTGTTCTAAGGTGAGCCCTTGCACAGAAGGCTCACCAAGACCTCTCTCCTCAGCAGAAAGCGGATGGCTGCTGCATCTGAGAATGTAGCAGCCATTCTGTCATCTCTGCCGTTGAGATGAGGCACCTCCGGATCCTCAACGGTTGAAGCCTGTAGAAAGAAGCAAAGGTAAGGAAGCTTTTTCCAACACTTTACACTCACCTCTCATACTTACCTGTCCACACTTGCACCCATCACTCACCTCTACAGCTGACTTTTTGACCCCTCTCACCCCCGCAGACCCACTGCTCGCCTCGCTGACCCTGGCGAGGTTTGCAGCCGTTGGGAAGCCCGCAATTGCAGGCGTAAAATGGGGAAAAGCCTCAAAACTACCTGTTAACAGACTGTTAATTGGCTCTAATCCCCTTCCCGCCTTGAGGAGACAGGTTCCTGCACGACTCAGGGACCCGCCTCCCGGTAAGATGGCACGGAGGCGGGTTGGGAGCAGAGTCGGTACCCGCTCCAGTTTCTGCCATTTTCCCGGCAGTCCCGCCTCCAAACCCGCCTCCCCAGGGCTGGCAATATTCCCCCCTTAGTAAATTAAATGGGCTGGATTTTCCAAGCCCCGAGGAGGCAGGCATGGAGGTGAGACTGCCGGTAAACTTGGAGAAAAGTGGGGGCGGATGGCAAACCCGCCCCCATCCCGCCTCCGTGCCCTTTTGCCAGGAGGCGGGAAGATGTGCAGCTTCGGGTCCCGTCTCCTGGAGGCGGGAAAGGCATTTAATCCTTTTAACTGCCTGTTAACAGGTAGTTAACAGGCAGAAAAAAGGATTAGTGCCATTTTACCTTCACAGGTGAAGGCTTCCCGACCTCAGAGAACCCCGCTGGGTTGGAGGAGATGTGGAGGAGGTCGGAGAGGGGTCGGAGGGCCTGGAAGTAAGGTGTAGAGGTGAGTGATGGGTGCAAGTGTGGAGTGGTAAGTATGGAAGGTGAGTGATAAGTTTAAAAAAGTGTTCACTTACCTTGTTTTCTTCATACAGCCTTTAGCCATGGTGGATTGGGAGAGCCGACATCCTGCTTGTCAATTTCACAGAATGGCTGTTGGAACCTCTGTTCCAATAGCCATGTGAAACTTACAAATTTGAAAGGTTTGATGAGTCCTGAACACAAGGGCTCATCAAACTAAAGATAATGTCAGTGTTTGACAGCTTCACAGAGCTGTCAAACGCTGACATTTCTTCTTTCAAGAAGTCTTGACAGATAGCACGTCAGACGTTGACGTGCTCTGTCAGTGACTTCCTCCCTAATTGGCCTGCTGAGCCCGCAGGGTGGGCTTAACAAGCTCAATCAGGGGAGATTCCCTCTGGTTGGTCAGGCAAGGATGGAGGCGGGACATTGACACGACAAGCAGCTGTCCGCCTCCAACTCGCCTCCATTCACAAAATCCAGCCCATAGTTTTTTGTGCGCCTGAGAAAATGAGCGCAATTTAAAGAGCCCTCCCGAACCAGCGCAGTCAGCAGAATCTCACAGTTTTGACCGGGGGGGCATGGCCAGTTTTGTGGGTGGGGCCTGATTCGGGCAAATTGAATCTTGAAGCAGCGTAAAAGATCACAGAAAAAAACACGAGCGTAAGTGGTTTAAAATTCCCCAATCTTTTGTGCTGGTCTGGCCGATTGAGCTGGTATAGCTAGCAGAAAGAAGCGGAAACGTGACCCCAGTGAGTTCTCCTTGCTTTATTCATTCCTTTAGCATTGCACAGCATTTTCCTTTTGCTGTAGCAGGCAGTGTCCGCAGTCGATGAATGGAACTTTCTGAAATACATAAAGCTGAAGGCAAATCAAGCATTTCTCTGTATGACCATTTAAATCACAACACCACAATGATTTCTTTGAAAATGCTCATTTTTCTGCCTCTTAAATGAATGATTTAATTGAAACATCTCATCAATTAATTATACAGCACTTGAGGGCCTGTATTCAGGAAGAAAATGAATCAGAATGTATGTGAAGTGTAACTGGAATTCCTGCGATACAGTAAGGTTGACGCCTGTCTCTCCTGACTTTATCATGTCCCACATAAAGTCTGAGCTTTTATAGTTGACTGTTTGGCGTGCTTTAGAAATGTGTTGACCTCTCACGGACTGAGCACACTGTCATTTAAATCTCCAGCCCACACCATGCTTTGGAAAGTGAACCCCAATATTAAATGAGCGGTGACAAGGTAATGGTAATACTTATGCGGCTGTTTGATGCTCTTACTGTGGTGACAAGTGTTTGGGCAGGACCATTGCAGCCCTATCATTCCTCCAACCTTGCACAATGATGATGGAATGATTTGAAATTCAGCATCCTGATTATGCAGCAATCGGTTATGGGACTGCGCTGTGACCTGATATAGATGATTAGAGTCAAACCGTGCCCCAAGGCAGCCATGATGCAATAAAATAATAAAGCTACTTGGAATAGCAAAACTGAAGAAGGACTTTGCTATCTCTTCCCTCTGGCATTTTGTAACTCTTAGTGTGGGAAGAAACCTTGCTACCTCCTATATTCAATGACTCTCTGTAATCAGTGCTATGCCCAGGCTAGTCAAGACTTTCTTACTTGGAGTGAGAATCATTTATTTTCATTTCACCCTGTAACGCTTTATGTTCGTGTGAAGCATAATCACCAACATGGACCAGTTGGGCCGAATGGCCTGTTTCTGTGCTGTGCATTCTATGTACTAATGTATCTCGCTCCTAAAACTGAAACAAAATTCTGTCAGGTTAGAGTTTCCACTTTGGGGACAATCGGCGACCCGGGCGCAAACTGCGCCCAAATTTGCACTCGTTTTAAGATGTGTTTTTTTCCTCTCAAGTTTCCGCTCAAACTCATTTGCATATCACCAAACGCAAAATCTGTCATGAGCCAGTGCAATCAGGCAGCGTTTTAGAACGTAATCTTTAAAAAAAAAAATCTTTCAAAAATATCCCTTGATATATGTAAGAGTGGTAACCTGGTGCAGTTTGATTAATACAGCTGAAAATGGGTTTATCACAAAAAATAAACATTTTAATCATAGTGTTTAGTCCACCACCTGTGAGTAGCCCGATATAAGTAACTGAAAATGACTTTAAAAAAAAATGCAGATCCATTTGCCAATTGAAAAAAAGGTATATTCAAAGCTTTTAAAACATGCCTATTAGTGTCCTTGCAAATTTTTTTTAAAAGCTTCATTTTTAGAGCCTCCTCGAAGGCCTGGAAACGAGCGCAATTAGCGGAAACTCCCAATGGTGATTAATTCGACCTGGGGGCATGTCCAGTTTTGTGGGCGGGACTGGTTTCTAGCGCGATTTTTAAAAAACTAGCGCAAAAGATCGCGGAAACGCGAATTGATCTGGAGGTAATTTGCGCTTAAAATTCCACAATCTTTTGTGCCGATTTCAAGCGAATTACGCAGAAAATACTAACGCAACTGAGCGGAAACTCCAGGCCCGTGCGTTTAAATGGATTTGTGATCTGTCTTATTCTATCTCGGTCCCAACCTTTTGCCATTGGTGACTGCTCTGTGGCGTGTACGAAAGCGATTTTAGTTGTGTTGGTTGAATTTTTGAAAGAGGCACCAGCTTCATGAAAAAATATTGAGCAACTCTTTGCGTGGGGAGTGAGGAGAGCTCTGTGTCTTTTCTTGCAGTGACAACCCTCCACAAGATATATGCCAATCTAGAAAAATAGCAAAAGCTGATCCTGAGCTTCAAAAGAGCCATCATCTGCATAGCAGTTCTGAATATATAAATGCCTTGTGGCATGTAAAGATGAGGAGTTAGACTGAAAGTGCAGTGGGAGGTGGGTTTGCCATAACTTAAGCTGCAGATACACCCAACAAGCTATCAATTTCTTTTGTAGGAAGGGAAAACTGAAGTACACAAAAATTGCAGTTTGCAGCACTGATGAATTTAGAAATTACTGAAAGGAGCTCCAAGTGCTGAAGGTATAAGATTTACTTTTAGGTTTTGATGCTGTAATGCCCTACATGGTGAATTTTATGGCATTTTGGAACTTCAGATGAATTTATTGTGCAAGAATTACAGCCATGAAATAATTTCTCGTGGCAGGGTTGCAGGCATTTTAAAAATGAAAATAATATTTGTTATAGGTACTTCAGTACAACTCTACAGGGTATTGTTCTTTCATTGGGAATCTAACCCCAGGTACATCGCATTAATTTGCAAACTCAAATCTTTTGTAACCTGCACTGACAATAATCCTAATCAGTTTGTGCAAACTGTATTCACAAGATAAACGGGATCTGTCTGTGTCCTGGGCCCCATTGTAGACACAGAGGCAGTCAGGGATTGACCATATGCTGATTCAACTAGTAAACTTTTTTTCCCCTAATTAGCCTTGGGAGATGCAACATTAATTTGAGCTTTGATGAGGGTCAAAACCCAACTGATCAATCTGCTGTGCAGTGCAAATATTTTCTATTTTAAAACCTTAAAATGCATCAGGCTATAAATGTATTGTTGGCCATAATGGCGAATGGATACTTAACGCACCTGTGTGACATGTAACAAGAGCATTAAACAATTTAGAATAAAAACCAGTTGGTTGCTGCGGTGGTGGGAAATATGGGGTCATTCTGGATAGATGAGCTAACATGCTGATGGCCTTCCTCATTCGGAACGATTTTGTAATCTGGGTTTGTGATGTCCATTAAAATAACCAACGGAGGATTGTCATATAAATGTGTTAGGCACAGTCATTTCTAGTTTTTGTTTGCTCTTTTGAACCTGTCAAGAAGATCTCTTTTCTTGGATTGAAAATAAAAACATTGGGGGTGATTTTTGCCAATGGGGGCGCGACAGATGAATTGTCATCGTTTGACAGATGAATTGTCAGACATTGACATTCTCTGTTGTTTGATGAGTCCTTGTATTCAAGACTCATCAAACCTATCTGCTGAGCAGAAATCTGATGGCTGTTGCATCGGAGAATGCAGCAGCTATTCTGTCATCTCTGCCGGTGTAGGAATCTCAAAATTCCCACATTTCCCAAGTCATCAATAAGGGAACCCTTAAGGGAATGGCTTTTGGACTTTATGGCAGGAAAAATGCAAGGTTAAAGTGGGACCCTGCAGACAGGAGGTCGAGTTTAAAAGGCCTAGAACTTGACGTGCCTGGGCTTGTAGAATACAGCTTTGATTGTTACCTGAAGCCAGACAACTGGAGGAGACAGAATACGCATTCTTCCCTTTAAAACAATCAACCCAGGAAAAGACTTAATCTTGCACAAACCTATAGCCCATCAAAACTATGCATAAATAATCACTTACAGTTCAAACTAGCTACCGAGCCAGGAAGACAACGATTTACATTATGCGTAACAAACACCCAAGACATTAAAGCCATTAAAACAACGAGTGAAATCACTTTAAGGAGCCGCCCAAAGGTCAGACAAAGAACTAACCCTGATTTGGCGCCCAGATAAGAAATTCAAAAACCGTATAACTGAGGGCCACCAGTAACCAAACGGGGCTTGGAAAACCTCTCCAGAAGCAGCAGGAAGACTCAACATCACAGCGAGGGGGCACGGTGGGGCAGGCTCGACCGAAGACGACAAGGCCGCAACCGCAGCCCTACACAAAGACCGACCACGAGCACCGCGGTAACCAAGGGCCGGGTAAACCATACCTTCAGATCATTACCACCACTCAGGTAATGATCTAGGCCGCCGCGACCGAGCCGACACCAAAGACCGCCAACCGGACCCCAACCGCAACAAAACTCGACGACCAGACCACCATCGGAAGACCAAAACCCGAAGTTTCCACTCTACAAGGTAAAGTACCCAACAAAGACTTTACTTTCCCTATTTCTAACTAAGAAAAGTGGGTACTTACCAGACAAATTCATAACCGCGCCCTACGCATCAGCGGACTCCACCAAACTGAGGGACCTTCGCAGATTCCACAGACCGGTACCACGTGGGGACGGCAGGCCCCAAAGGACACAAAGAGCGTACCCCAAAAACGCAACCGGCTTACCTGGCTGGATTTCGAACTGTCAAGAAACCCCTGTTGGTGAGCATGATCCCTGGCCTCTCTTAGTGCAATTTAGTTAGGTTTTGGGGGTGGGACAAGGGTAAGGGGATCATTATTGTGATTTTTCCCTCGTTGTGCCATGTGTTCCCCATTCTTAATCAAGTGTACTCTTGAATGTCTGTATAATCTAAGTGTATTTTTAATGTTATAATTTTAGTGTGACTTCAATAAACACAGTTTTCTTGCACCAAACCAGTTGTCCACTCCAATGTTGTATCACAGCCTGTATCTAAGTCCGGAGTCTAGAACTTCAGGGGAGTGAGAACGGTTCGACCCGTCCAGACAGTCAGAGGCAAAGCTGACCCACAGGCCACCCCCTACACCGGTGAGATGCGAGAGTCTCCGGTTCCCCAACTGTTGAAGCCTGCAGGAAGAAACAAAGGTAAGTAAACTTTTCACTCACCTCACATACTTACCTCTCCACACTTGCACCCATCACTCTCCTCCACAGCGCACTTTTGGACCCCTCCGACCCCCGCAGACGCACTGCTCGCCTCGGTGGCCCTGGTGGGGTTTCCCGACGTCGGGAAGCCCGCACCTCTGCTGGAAAAATGGGGATAATCCTCTTAACTGCCTGTTAACTACCTGTTAACAGGCAGTTAAGTGGCTGTAATCCCCTTCCTGCCTCCAGGAGACGGGACCCAGCGCGGTGCGGGTCGGCTACCCGCCTCCTGGGAAGATGGCACGGAGGCGGGTTGGGTGCGGGATGGGCACCCGCCCCCAGATTCTGCCATTTTCCCGGCAGTCCCGCCTCCAAACCCACCTCCCCAGGGCTGGCAAAATCACCCCCATCATTACACTAAAGTGCACAAAAACATGATTAGAAGCAACAAGCGCGTGAAGCTGAATTTTGCTCTCTTAGATGGACTTGACTAGCTGCTTCCAGTCTAGATTCATTATGTATTATATTCTTATTTATTATTAATGCCACTCCTCACATTCCCCATGGGCGTTGACCACTATAATCAGGCTGTACAGGCTCTTTACCCGCTTACTGTACAGAACAAATTCAAAACTGCTTTTAAAGCTGCAGAATCTAACTGGATGCTACAACTCATTCACCGCCAAGCCAATAGTCCACATTACTCATCATCATAGTAGACTAGAAAAAGTAGCATTTCAACACCATTCCCTACTTTATTTTCTAGCCATAACATTTCCACATGTACCGTGATGAGAATGCTTAAATAAAGCTGTTGGTGTGTTCACATCAGAAAACAGTCTTGTATCTTGGAAAAATGACTGCAACCAATCGTGAAGTAAATAAGCTTTCATGCAAGGCAATAGCCAGAAATGCCCCAAAAAATTCTTTTGAGATAAATATATTTTTTTAGAATCTGCATTTTAACAGTTCATTTGGTTTCTATATAACATTGAGGAAAAATACGAAATAAATACATCTGTAACTATGACTCTATTTAAGTGTCAGCCCTGGCTCAGTTGGTAGGACCCTCACCTCTGCGTCAGAAGGTTGTGAGTTCAAGTCCCGCTCCAGAGACTTGAGCACAAAAATCTAGGCTGACAATCCAGTGCAGGACTGAGGGAGTGCTGCACTGTCGGAGGTGCCGTCTTTCGGATGACATAAAAGCTGAATGTAAAAGATCCCATGGCACCATTTCGAAGAAGAGCAGGGGAGTTATCCCCAGTGTCCTGACCAATATTTATCCCTCAATTATCATCACTAAAAAACAAATTATCTGGTCATTATCACATTGCTGTTTGTGGGAGCTTGCTGTGCGCAAATTGTCTGCCACGTTTCCTACATTACAACAGTGACTACACTTCATTGGCTGTAAAGTGCTTTGGGACGTCCGGCGCTATATAAATGCAAGTCTTCTTTTCTCTCCAAAATCATCGGCTCATCTTAACATTTTTAGCTTTGTGTCCAACTAACAGTGGAAGGAAAGAATGAATGAGTGGTTCTGACAACCTTTCAGCCTACCCTTCAAACGATCTGCATTCTGACACGATCCAGTCCATACTCCAATTGATCTGATTGACTCGTACAGCCTTCAATCCCGCCTTCCAGCTGATCTGATTGTTTAGTTCTGGCAATCTCCAATCCCAGTGATAAAAGTTCATTTTTCTAGTGAAACGCTGACAAACTGATGCATGTTTTTTTCATCATTCTTCAGAATGTGGGTGTCACTGGGAAGGCCAGTATTTATTGCCCATCTCTAGATGCTCTCGAGAAGGTGGTGGGGTAGGGTGGTGGGGGGCCTTCTTGAACCACTACAGTCCATGTGGTGAAGGTACTTCAACAGTGCTCTTAGGTGGGGGGTTCAGCATTTTGATCCAGTGACAATGAAGGTACAACGATACATGTCCAAGTCAAGATGGTGTGTAACTCAGAGGGGGACTTGAAGATGATGGTGTTCCCATGCACCTGCTGCTTTTGTCTTTCTAGGTGATGGAGGCCGCGGGTTTAGGAGGTGCTGCTGAAGAAGCCTTGGTGACATGCAGCACTGCTTCCTGTAGATAGTTGAAGTAAGCCCCAAAGTGCGGACCAAGTGATATACAAGGTCGACGCTACTGGCTTGTTGAAAGAAAGACAGACCAAGTAATTGAAGTCACAACGGTTTATTCAGGCCTGGGGAGAACCTCTTATATCGCTGCGTAAGTCCAACTCCACCGAGCTAATCAAAGCACACATATTTATACAACATTTCTGCCTTACCCTTACGGAGATCCAATTAATTTTAAAAGTTACACATTTACTCATTATCCGAGGCTGGCGGTTTATACAAAGATAACACATAATTTACACACAATGCTGTGCTAGCCCATGATGTGGTTTCCAGAACTGTGCTAGCCGTTTTCTGTTAGTCTCGTTATAGGCCTGCTTCTGTTAATCTCGCTATAGGCCTGCTTCTGTTAATCTCATTATAGACCTCCTTCTCTGCAAATGAGTCATGCCCGTCTTGCCCCTGTTATTTCCAATTTTTTAATATCTTACTTCAATAGTACACACAGCAGGCACGTTATGCATGTTGGAGGGAGTGGGTGTTTAAACCTGTGGATGGGGTGCCAATCAAGTGGATTGCTTAGTCCTGGATGGTGTTGAGTTTCTTGAGTGGTATTGCAGATGCATCCATCCAGGCAAGTGGAGAGTATTCCATCACACTCCTGACATCTTGCAGGTGGTAGAGAGGATTTGGGGAACCAGGAGGTGAACTACTCGCCACAGAGTACCCAGCCTCTGATCTGCTCCAGTAGCTATGGCATTTACCTGGCTGGTCCAGTTCAGTTTCTGGGCAACAGTGACACCCAGAATGTTGATGGTGGGGAACTCAGTGATGGAACTGCCTTTGAATGTCAAGGGGAGATTATTAGGCTCTCTCTTGTTGGAGATGGATGCATCTGGCACTTGTGTGGCGTGAATGTTACTTGCCACTTATCAGCCCAAGCCTGGATGTTGTCCAGGTTTTGCTTCATGTGGGCATGGACTGCTTCATTATCTGAGGAATTGCCAATGAAGCTGAACACTGTGCAATCATCAACAAACAGTACCACTTCTGACCTTATGATGGAGGGAAGGTCATTGATGAAGCAGCTGAAGATGGTTAGGCCTAGCAAGTTACCCTGAGGAGCTCTTGCAGCAATGTCCTAGGCCTGAGATGATTTGCCTGCAAAAACTACAACCATCTTCCTTTGTGCCAGGTATGACTCCAGCCACTGCGGAGTTTTTCCCCCTGATCCCCATCGACTTCAGTTTTACCAGGACTCCTTATTGAAATAGTTATGGTTGCCATGCATGCGATAAGAAAAGAGATGATTTATTCTACTGCAATTTATATCATTGCATATTGTGTTAATGCACACAGGAAGAAAACGTCATGAAGACAATGTCCCTTTAACCAATTCTATTTTAGGCCAATACAATTTCTTAATTTTTTGGGGGAAAAAATCTTTGCCAATTTTCAGCCCTCTTCTCCTAAACTCAACAACTCTCTCTTGGATTACAGTATCACTCAATCTCGGATACCTCAAGGAAATGGCCATTATTTATGTATAAGTCTTGATATTGCGTGGTGGCAAATTGTTGGATCAGGAAGAGGGGAATGGGGTGGCATCATAGCTGAGTCCAAACCTGTCCTCACCTGACAGCCACACTCAGCAGATGTTGCAGAATACTCAGGAGTGAGAATCTTGGCCAGTTTTTCCTTTCCCACCCTAAAGGCACCAAGGCCATTGTAGAACCCTGACCAAACCCCAGCTGGTATGAGCAAACCTCTCATGGACAGGGGAATCCTAGATCAGTGAAGTTTTACAAATCCGTCAACTGGCATACATGCATACACACAACAGTGCCTACCATAACAGTAGCCTTTCAAAAACTCTTGCACTCAATCTAAACATGCGTGTTGAGTTTCATTACTACAAGTGCAACCTGTTCCAAATTAAGCCTTCAAGTTAGAAACAGCAGCATTCTGTCTGGTACAGCTTGCTTTGATTCCTTCTCCACAGTGTGCACATGAACTAAGCCACTGGTAGGCAGAAATCCGAAGCCACCACATCAAAGCACTGCAAGCGTGTCTTGTAGTACATCCAGAAAACTTCTGCAACAGCATTCTTCCACTCGGGGAGCGATGTCTTACTCTCATTAAACGTGAGCAACTTCCCAATAAGATGGCTTCAAAATGCTGTTAAATTTTAATAACGACAAAGAACTGAAGTTTAGAAAGTCGCAGGGGGTCCAAAGGATTTTTTAAACTTTGCTTTCCAGCAGACTACACTTATACTGCAGCTAATGTGAGGCCCAAGCTCAACAGAACCATAGAAGTTTACCGCACAGGAGCCCATTTGGCCCATTTTGTCTGTGCCAGCTCTTTGCGAGAGTAATCCAAAATCAACTCAACGCCACCGTCATAGCACCGTGTCTTTCCTCTGCTTCAAATGTTCTTAAACTTTTCTTTGATCTCTGCCTCAATTACTCCCTGTGGTAATGTATTCCATGTTGTATCAATTCTCTGCAGAAAGACATTTTATTAACCTCTCTCTTCACTCTCTTAGTAATAATTTTAAATTGATGACCCCCTTGTCACTGACACTCCAACCAGAGGAAATTGTCTTTCTCTATTCACCCTATCAAAACTCTTCATAATTAACAAAAAAATTATATTATATCTCCTCTTGGCTTTCTCTCCTTGTGGAAATAGTCCCAGTATCTCAAGTGTGTCCTCATAACTGTAGCTTCTGAACCTTGGACCATCTCAATAAATCGATGCTGCATGCTCTCGATGACTTTAAGGTACTTTCTATAATGATGTTCATAAAACTGCACATAATACTCTACCTGGTGCCTCACCATAGCTTCTTTGCTCTTGTACTCTATGTCCGAATTTATGAAACCCAAAATACAATCTGATTTGATCTCCAGGAGATGCTCACATCGAATAATAATGATGCTTGCATTTATATTTTCTCCACTCCAAAGACTACATACTGCCCTACATTACAACAGTGCCAATAAAGTACTTTGTTGGCTGTAAAGTGCTTTGGCATGTCCCCAGGCCGTGAAAGGCGCTATATAAATGTGCACTTTCTTTCTTTCCACCTCCATAACATTGCCTGCCTCCATTCCTATCTCAGCCCCTCCGCTGCTGAAATCCTCATCCATACCTTTTTCACTTCCAGACTTGACTTTTCCAATGCTCTCCTGGCTGGCCTCCCCATATTCCACCCTCTGTAAACTTCAGCTAATCCAAAGCTCTGCTGCCCGTATCCTCTGCTGCCCCAAATTCCAATCACCCATTACCCCATCCTCACTGAACAATATTGGCTCCCAGCCCCCTAACGCTTCAAATTTATAACTTATATACTTATGTTTAAATTCATTCATGGCCTCACCCCTCCGATCTCTGTAACCTCCTCCAGCTCTACACCACCCCGCCACCCACACCCCTCCAGCTCTCCATTCCTTTGACTCTGGCCTCTTCTGCATCCCCACCTCCCTTCACCCCACTATCCTTAAGTCACCTTAGCCCCATGCTCTGGAAATCCCTCCCCAAACCTCTCTGCCTCTCTATCTCTCTCTCTCTTTTCTTCAAGATCCTCCTTAAAACCCATCTCTTTGACCGAGCAATTGGTTGCTCCTCCTAGTATCTCCTCCTTTGGCTTGGTGGCCATTTTTGGTTTTGATTATGCTTTTGTGAAGCACCTTGGGGTATTTTTCTGTGTTAAAGGTGCTATATAAATGCAAGTTGTTATACACTGCATTAGCATGTTGAAATATAGCAAAGCACTTAACAGAATTAGTTAATGTTTGAAATGCAATGACTATCTGTGTAGCCAACTCTTCTGCCTGAATTTGACATCACTCTATACCCAATTTACACTGCACCATTTGTGTTGATGCCATTTTAGATCAATATAAACTCTGTAATATGACTGTTGTGCATGTTGTAATTCATTTACAAACTGATTACTCATAGACAATGCCAATTTGATCATACACATTTGTGTAGGTGATAAAAGATGATGCTCATTGATAACAGCACAAGGAAGTCTTGTGGATGCTCTTTGCAACAATGTGTACTGTAGAAAAAACTGTCTTTTACTGAAACTAATTAATTCCTATTAAATGTCTCTGACTGACCTTGAGGAATTGAGTCACTCTGCATTGCTCCATTATCCCAGGAGCAAGAAGCTATTACCTACAAAGCTGACCTTTGGTGATGCACTACAGTCTGACTTCAAAGGCAGTCTTAATGCAGCCAGCAAATTGGCCCCCAATGACTATAGAAGCACAATCCAAATACAGCTTTATATCTTGTCAATTGCCAAAGTCAATTGAGGAATTGAAGAGCAATGCATCTCCCAAAATTGCAATTTGTGAACTATTTTGTATATTTGCCTTTTTAATAAAATGCTTCAAACAAAATATAATAGACACACTGGGCTGAATTTTCATTGACCCGTGGAGGTGGGTTTGGAGGCGTGTGGGGGGTTAAAATTGCGAAAACTGGCGGGCGGGCACAAGTCCGCCTCCATCCTGCCTCCACGCAATTTTCATTAAATCGTGTCTGCTGGTCCCGACTCCGTCCCACCTTTAAGAGGCGGGATAGGCTGTTAAGGCCCTTAACAAGCACTAAATTGGCTCTATAATGCCATTTTGAAAGGCCTTTGTGATTTTAACCCTTGTTCTACGTGAAGCACGCCTGTTCTGAACCACAAATGTGAAACCTGGCGGGAGCACATTTCCAAAGCTGACTGTCAGCTGCAGGTCCACTATTACAATGGAGAAGTAGTAGTAGGAAAAATATCTGGGAGCAGACCTACGGCTCCTGCCTTCAGGTTCTCTCTCTCTCTCTCTCTCACTCTCCTTTTGCATCCAGGTCCTCTCACAGCAAAGGCCAGGCAATCTCCGAAGACCTTCAATGCAGCAGCAATGATGACATCATCAGAGGCGACTTTCAGACTCAAACCACTCATTGGTTCATGGGTTCCCACATGCTGGAACTCAATTGCCCAATTAGGTGAAAATTGCATCAATCTCCCACATCCGATTGCAGTCGGGTGGATAACACGAAAAGCGGATGACACGACCCCAACCCGCCCCAGTATCAAAATCCAGCCCATTGTCTCCATATACAAGAAAACATGATGGCAAATGGAACTTTACTATTCGTGGGAATGTACCTTGGGTACAGTCGAGGTACAATCCCATGAGGGGGAGAGGTAGGGCAACTAAAGCCAGAGCTCCCTGGATGATGAAAGAGATAGAGAGTAAGATGAAGCAGAAAAAGAGCGTGTATGACAGATGTCAGGTTCAGAATACAAGTGAGAATCAGGCTGAATATAGAAAGTTCAGAGGGGAAGTGAAAAAGAAATTAAGAGGGGCAATGAGAGAATATGAGAATAGATTGGCAGCAAACATTAAAGGGAATCCAAAAGTCTTCTATAGGCATATAAATAATAAACGGGTAGTAAGAGGAGGGGTGGGGTCGATTAGGGACCAAAAATGAGACCTACGCATGGAGGCAGAGGGCATGGCTGAGGTACTAAATGAGTACTTTGCATCTGTCTTCACCAAGGAAGAAGATGCTGCCAAAGTCATAGTGAAAGAGGAGGTAATGGAGATACTGGATGAGATAAAAATTGAAAAAGAGGAGGTACTAGAAAGGCTGTCTGTACTTAAAGTTGATAAGTCACCAGGACCGGATGGGATGCATCCTAGGATGCTGAGGGAAGTTAAGGAGGAAATCGCAGAGGTACTGGCCATAATATTCCAATCCTCCTTAAATACAGGGGTGGTGCCAGAGGACTGGAGAATTGCAAATGTTACATCCTTGTTCAAGAAAGGGTGTAAGGATAAACCCAACAACTACAGGCCAGTCAGTTTAACCTCGATAGTGGCAAAGCTTTTAGAAATGATAATCAGGGACAAAGTTAACAGTCACTTGGACAAGTGTGGATTAATTAAGGAAAGCCAGCACGGATTTGTTAAAGGCAAATCGTGTTTAACCAATTTGATTGAGTTTTTTGATGAGGTAACAGAGAGGGTTGATGAGGGCAATGCGGTTGAGGTGGTGTACACAGACTTACAAAAGGCGTTTGATAAAGTGCCACATAATAGGCTTGCCAGCCAGGTTCAAACCCATGGAATAAAAGGGACAGTGGCAGCATGGATATGAAATTGGCTAAGTGACAGGAAACAGAGAGTAGTGGTGAACGGTTGTTTTTCGGACTAGAGGAAGGTATACAGTGGTGTTCCCCAGAGGTCGGTACTAGGACCACTGCTTTTCTTGATGTATATTAATGACTTGGACTTGGGTGTACAGAGCACAATTTCAAAATTTGCAGATGACACAAAACTTGTATGTATAGTGAACAGTGAGGAGGATAGTGATAGACTTCAAGAGGACATAAACAGGCTGGTGAAATGGATAGACACGTGGCAGATGAAATTTAACGCAGAAAAGTGCGAAGTGATACATTTTGGTAGGAAAAATGAGGAGTGGTAATATAAACTAAAGGGTACAATCCTAAAGGGGGTGCATGAACAGAGAGACCTGGGGGTATATGTGCACAAATTGTTGAAGGTGGCAGGGCAGGTTGAGAAAACGGTTAAGGAAGCATACGGGATCCTGGGCTTCATAAATAGAGGCATAGAGTACAAAAGCAAGGAAGTTATGACGAACCTTTATAAAACACTGGTTCAGCCCCAACTGGAGTATTGTGTCCAATTCTGGGCACCACACATTAAGAAGGATGTAAAGGCCTGAGAGAGGGTGCAGAAAAGATTTTCGAGAATGATTCCGGGGATGAGGGACTTCAGTTACGTGGATAGACTAGAGAAGCTGGGGTTGTTCTTCTTAGAGCGGAGAAGGTTGAGAGGAGATTTGATAGAGGAGTTCAAAATCATGAGGGGTCTAGACAGAGTAGATAGAGAGAAACTGTTCCCATTGGCGGAAGTGTCGAGAACCAGGGACACAGATTTAAGGTGATTGGCAAAAGAACCAAAGGCGACATGAGGAAAAACTTTTTTACGCAGCGAGTGGTTAGGATCTGGAATGCACTCACTGCCTGAGAGGGTGGTGGAGGCAGACTCAATCGTAGCTTTCAAAAAGGAATTGGATGAGTACTGAAGGAAAAACAATTGCCGGGCTACGGGGAAAGGGCGGGGGAGTGGGACTAGCGGAAGTGCTTCCGCAGAGAGCCGGCACGGGCTCGACGGGCCGAATGACAACCTTCTGTGCTGTAACCATTCTATGATTCCATGATTCTATAAACAGACATAACTGGATGGAAGGTACATTGATCCTTAATAGCCAACCTAAAGAAACTGACTGACCACAAGACAGGTTTGTTTTCAGTTAAGATGAGTAGAAGATTATTCATGTACATGGTTGGTTTGTATTCTTATGAATGAAGCTCACCACTTGAGATTGTGAAGGCTGCTCTTATGGCTGAAGTTCAATAACTGAGAAACGAGATGATTGTGTTTGATTAATTTCCCTAAAGTAAACCTTGCAGAAAACATTCAACATTCTTTTCTTTGTCCTGTGCTTATACAATACAAGATGCTAGATCACTATCACAGCAGTGATCCAATTGAAGTGTTAGACGATGTCCCATTTGACCAAGGCCAGTAATCCACCAGCAGCTATTTCACATTTTTATGATATGGATATTATCTATGGCCCGGATGTTTTTGTAAAAATAACGGTGAATCTGTTAGCGCTCACCATTATTAAAAAGTAAATCAGACAGCAAATTCCGGTGACGTTAAACGTGAAAACCAGGAAGTTGCAGTCCGCGTTGCCCTGCTCCTCCAGAAGCTTCGCTATAACAGTGTCTCGCTGAGAGACTCAGCATTGAAACACATTATCTATATCTTTTGTTAGCCAGTTAAAAAAATTTAATTATTTTTCCAGCTAAGTTCCCTGCTCTTATCCGAATAGTGCCATGGAATCTTTCACATTCATCTGAGCAGACAGATGGGGCCTTGATTTAACTTCTCACCTGAAATATAGCACCTTTAACAATGCAGCATTCCCTCGACTGTGCTCAAGTCTGTAGTGGAGTTGAACCCACAGCCTTCTGACTCTGACGCAACAATGCTACCATCTGACACTTGGGTAACTCAATACCATCCAGTGTCCTGGTCCACTTACAATGACTGTACAAATCCAAATGTTTCAGATCAAAAGTCTTCATTATACTTTAGCTTGTGGGTCATCCCAGGATAATCAGAGCTAACACCCTCTCTGAATCTCGCACAGCTGAACATGCGTTCAGCAGCAGGAAGGACCCACCACCAGCGATATTTAAAGGGGTCATCACCAACTTTCAGGTAACTTGCTTTTTGATTTCTACCGGCTCTGTGTAAAGTTGCAGAAGTGTTTGGAGCATTCTAGAGTTATTTAAAGTTGCTGAGGTGACAGGGAATGGTGCTGCAAGTGGAGAAGGCCTTGCTTCTGACTTCAAGGGTTCTGGTCAACAACAACAACAACTTGTATTTATATAGCACCTTTAATGTAGTAAAACGTCCCAAGGCACTTCACAGGAGTATTAAAGGGCAAAAAAATTTGACACCGAGCCACATAAGGAGAAATTAGGGCAGGTGACCAAAAGCTTGGTCAAAGAGGTAGGTTTTAAGCAGCGTCTTAAAGGAGAAAAGAGAGGGAGCGAGGCAGAGAGGTTTAGGCAGGGAATTCCAAAGCTTAGGGCCTAGGCAACAGAAGGCACGGCCACCAATGGTTGAGCGATTATAATCAGGGATCCTCAAGAGGGCAGAATTGGAGGAGCGCAGGTATCTCGGGGGCTGGCGGGGAGGTTGTGGGGCTGAAGGAGATTACAGAGATAGGGAGGGGACGAGGCAGTGGAGAGATTTGAAAACAAGGATGAGAATTTTGAAATCAAGGCGTTGTTTAACTGGGAGCCAATGTAGGTCAGCGAGCACAGGGATGATAGGTGAACGGGACTTGGTGCGAGTTAGGACACGGGCAGCCGAGTTTTGGATGACCTCAAGTTTACGTAGGGTAGAATGTGGGAGGAGTGTGTTGGAATAGTTGAGTCTCGAGGTAACCAAGGCATGGATGAGGGTTTCAGCAGCGGATGAGCTGAGGTAAGGGCGGAGACGGGCGATGTTATGGAGGTGGAAATAGGCGGTCTTAGTTATGCTGCGGATATGTGGTCGGAAGCACATTTCAGGGTCAAATATGACACCAAGGTTGCGAACAGTGTGGTTCAGCCTCAGACAGATGTTAGGGAGAGGGATGGAATCAATAGCTAGGGAACGGAGTTTGTGGCGGGGACCGAAAATAATGGCTTCGGTCTTCCCAATATATAACTGGAAAAAATTTCTGCTCATCCAGAACTGGATGTCGGACAAGCAGTCTGACAATTTAGAGACTGGAGGAGTCGAGAAAAGTGCTAGTGAGGTAGAGCTGGGTGTCTCAGCGTACATGTGGAAACTGACGCTATGTTTTCAGATAATGTCGCCAAGGGGCAACATGTAGATGAGAAATAGGAGGGGCCAAGGATAGATCCTTGGGGTCACCAGAGGTCGTTGCAGATGATTCTCTCGCTACGATTAGATAGATAAGAATGGTGCAGTCCCACCCAGCTGGACGACGGTGGAGAGGTATTGGAGAAGGATGGAGTGGTCAACCGTGTCAAAGGCTGCAAACAAGTCTAGAAGGATGAGGAGGGCTAGTTTACCTTTTGTCACAATAATAAACAATGTCATTTGTGACTTTGATGAGAGCTGTTTTGGTACTGTGGCAAGAGCGGAAACCTGATTGGAGGGATTCAAACATGGAATTGCGGGAAAGATGGGCACGGATTTGGGAGATGACAACACGTTCAAGGACTTTGGAGAGGAAAGGGAGGTTGAAGATGGGGTGGTAGTTTGCAAGGACGGAGGGGTCAAGGGTTGTTTTTTTTGAGGAGCAACAAAGACAAACCAGAGTATGGCTACTGGGCGACAAGGGCTATCCCTTGACCACCTGGCTCATGACTCTGCTCCACAACCCAACCACATGTGGCCAGCATTCGTACAACGAGAGCCATGCTGCAACATGAAACATCATAGAGCAGATCATTGAGGTGCTGAAGTAACAGTTCCGCTGCCTGGACCACTCTGGAGCCCTAAAGTACTCGCCGAAGCATGTGTCCCGATCCGTGGTGGTCTGCTGTATCCTCCACAACCTGGCCATCATGAGGGCACAGCCCTTGCCACCTGGGATACGGCCACCAGCTCAGAAGGAGGAGGAAGCGGAGGAGGAGGAGGAAGGGGAAGGAAGGAGGCAACCCAGACAGTCCCTTTCTGGCTGGGATATCGAGAATTGAATCATCTGCCAGTGAACGCAACCCAAATTCCTCATTCAACATTAGTCCCACATCTTACCTTCCCTCTGTTAATGACCGTCACAGTGTCCTCTTGGCCACAATGCTGAAATAAAAGCCACTACATAGCAAACATTCCAATCCAACATTTATCCATCCACTATTACATCAAAAAATCAAATAATCATCCTTGTGCATTCCATTCGTGACTGTCTTGCATGTGCCTTTGCCTATCCTAGTTCTCCTACGCAGTGCTACCCCAGTGGCTGCAGCATGGCTGGTGGAAGACTGCAGATGGTCTTGCAGGATGACCTCAAAGATCTCTGGGCCTAGTAGGCCCGGCTTCAGACTGTACCACCTCGGCATAGGCAGCAGTCTGGGCTGGCTGGCTGACAGGCAACAGCAAAGGCACTGACAGAGTGGCTGTGGTGGCAGGACGAATGCTGTCATCCTGAGAGAGGACAGCAGGGTCGGCCTCCATGGATCCATTGCCACTCCCCTGGGACAGCGCCTCAGGAATTCTAGTAAGGGAACGGTAGCATAGTGGTTATTTTACTGGGCTAGTAATTCAGTAGATCTGGACTAATGATCCAGAGACGTGAGTTCAAATCCCATCCACGGCAGCTGTGGAATCTAAAATCAGTTAATTAAATAAATCTGGAATAAAAAACTAGTATCAGTAATGGTGACCATGAAACTTTTGGATTGTCGTAAAAACCCATCTGGTTCACTAATGTCCTTTAAGGAAGGAAATCTGCCGTTCTTACCTGGTCTGTTGTAACTCAGCTGTAACAAACGGCTACAAGAAACAATAATAAGAATAAAACCGGATGGACCACTCGGCACCGATTTCAGACACGACAATGGCATGCCCAGTCGACCCTGCAAAGTCCTCCTCACTAACATCTGGGGACTCACACCAAAATTGGGAGAGCTGTCGCACAGACTAGTCAAGCAACAGCCTGACATAGTCATACTAACAGAATCATACCTTTCAGCCAATGTCCCAGACTCCTCCATCACCATACCTGGGTATGTCCTATCCCACCGGCAGAACAGACCCACCAGGGGTGGCAGTGCACTGGTATACAGTCAGGAGGGAGCGTCCCTGGGAGTCCTCAGCATTGACTCCGGACCCCATAAAGTCAAGCATGGTCAAGGAACCCTCCTGCTGATTACCACCTACCGCCCTCCCTCAGCTGATGAATCAGTACTCCTCCATGTTGAACACCACTTGGAAGAAGCACTGAGGGTAGCAAGGACACAGAATGTACTCTGGGTGGGGGACTTCAATGTCCATCACCAAGAGTGGCTCGGTAGCACCACTGCTGGCCGAGTCCTGAAGGACATAACTGCCAGACTGGGCATGCAGCAGGTGGAGAGAGAACCAACACGAGGGAAAAACCCACTTGAAATCGTCCTCACCAATCTACCTGTCGCAGATGCATCTAGTCCATGACAGTATTGGTAGCAGTGACCACTGCACAGTCATTGTGGTGAGACGAAGTCCCGTCTTCACACTGAGGACACCCTCCATCATGTTGTGTGGCACTACCGCCGTGCTAAATGGGATAGATTCAGAACAGATCTAGCAACTCAAAACTGGGCATCTAAGAGGCGCTGTGGGCCATCATCAGCAGCAGAATTGTATTCCACCACAATCTGTAACCTCATGGCCCGGCATATCCCTCACTCTAGCATTAACATCAAGCCAGGCGACCAACCTTCGTTCAATGAGGAGTATAGAAGAGCATGCCAGGAGCAGCACAAGGCGTACCTAAAACTGAGGTGCTAACCTGGGGAAGCTGCAACACAGGACTACATGCATGCTAAACAACTGAAGCAGCATGCTATAGACAGAGTTAAGCGATCCCACAACCAGTGATCGGATCAAAGTTCTGCAGTCCTGCCACATCCAGTCGTGAATGGTGGTGGACCATTAAACAACTGACGGGAGGAGAAGGCTCCATGAACATCCCCATCCTCAATAATAGCGAAGCCCAGTACGCGAGTACAAAAGACAAGGCTGAAGTGTTTGCAATCATCTTCAGCCAGAAGTGTCGAGTGGATGATCCATCTAGGCCTCCTCCTGAGGTCCCCACCATCACAGAGCCAGTCTTCAGCCAGTTCAATTCACTCCACGTGATATCAAGAAACAGCTGAGCGCACTGGATACAGCAAAGGCTATGGGCCCCAATAATATCCCGGTTGTCGTGCTGAAGACTTGTGCTCCAGAACTAGCCGCGCCTCTTGCCCAGCTGTTCCTGTACAGCTACAACGCTGGCATCTACCCGACAATGTGTAAAACTGCCCAGGTATGTCCTGACCACAAAAACAGGACAAATCCAATCTGCCCCATCAGTCTACTCTCAATCATCAGCAAAGTGATGGAAGGTGTTGTCGACAGTGCTATCAAGCGGCACTTACTCACCTATAACCTGCTCAGTTTGGGTTCTGCCAGGACCACTCGACTCCAGACCTCATTATGGCCTTGGTCCGAACATGGACTAAAGAGGTGAAAGTGACTGCCCTTAACATCAAGGCAGCATTTGACCGAGTGTGGCATCAAGGAGCCCTAGTAAAATTGAAATCAATGGGAATCAGGGGAAAGACTCTCCACTGGCTGGAGTCATACCTAGCACAAAGGAAGATGGTTGTGGTTGATGTAGATCAATCATCTGAGCCCCAGGACATCGTTGTAGGAGTTCCTCAGGGCAGTGTCCTAGGCCCAACCATCTTCAGCTGCTTTATCAATGACCTTCCCTTCATCATAAGGTTAGAAGTAGGGATGTTCGCTGATGATTGTACAGTGTTCAGTTCCATTCGCAACTCCTGAGATAATGAGGCAGTCTATGCCCGCATGCAACAAGACCTGGACGACATTCAGGCTTGGGCTGGTAATTGGCAAGTAACATTCGCGCCGCACACAAATGCCAGGCAATGACTATCTCCAACAAGAGGTCATCTAACCACCGCCCCATGACATTCAACGGCATTACCATCGCCGAATCCCCCACCATCAACATCCTGGGGGTCACTATTGACCAGATCAGAGGCTGGATATTCTGCGGCGAGTGTCTTACCTCCTGACTCCGCAAAACCTTTCCACCATCTACAAGGCACACGTCAGGAGTGTGATGGAATACTCTCCACTTGCCTGGATGAATGCAGCTCTAACAACACTCAAGAAGCTTGACACCATCGAGAACAAAGCAGCCCACTTGAGTGGCACCCCATCCACCACCTTAAACATTCACTCCCTCCACCACCGACGCAACCTGGCTGCAGTGTGTACCATCTCCAAGTTGCACTGGAGTACCTTCACCACAACGACTGCAGCAGTTCAAGAAGGCGGCTCACCACCACCATCTCAAGGGCAATTAGGGATGGGCAATAAATGCTGGCCTTGCTAGCGACGCCCGCATCCCAGGAACGAATTAAAACAAATCTGATGGTGTACAGACTGCTGGAGTGCTGTGACACTGTGGAAGCCCTCTTCAACACTGGTAAACATGACCATGTTGGCAGCAGTCTGTGCTTGCGCAAGAGGTGCATGCTTACACCATGTGTAGATTGTAAATCAGAAGAGATTGTGGGATAAGGAGAAGTGGGATGTGAGAAGGAGGATAATGTATGAAGATACCGGCATCTTGTATTCTTTCAGCCCTGCCGCTGGCCCCTACCAAGAATGGCCAGCACCGTCTCCTCCATGGGAGAGAGGTCATGCAGGCGAGCCTGTCCCCCGCCTGTTAAGGTGTGCTGGTGTCGGTTATGCTCCACCTTTTCCTGCAAGAGAAAGGGAAGTGTATCAGTGAGTGTGGTGTTATGTGTTTGGGTGATGTGCTTGTCATGGTTGAATAGCTGACAGTGTGTTCAAGCTGAGATGTGGGCATGAGGCTTGCAGCAGTGGTAAGTGTGTGCAGGTGAGGTGAAGCTATGAATGTGAGGTGTGAGTCGTGTTTGGTAGAGATTGCTGGTAGGTGAGTGATGGGGGTGTGGTGCATTGAGCATTGTCTGAGGATAGATGTGCAGATGTTGGGATATGGCATTTGAAGATGAATTCACTCGTGTGAGACCATTATATTATTTCCTGCACTGATTCCAGGTCCTTGGGGCTATACTGCTGGCATTTACCACAGTGGTATCTGCTCCCACAGCAGTTTTGTCTGTTGCCTGGAGGGCCTCCTGGCCCCTTGTGGAAAGTGGACCTCTCCCCTGAAGTTGACCTCCTGGACCAAGACCTCCAGTGCTGCATCAGAGTACCTAGGTGCACGCTCTCTCTCCTGTTGTGCCATCATTAGAACTTCCTTCTCCACTGTCTTCCCAATCACTTCAATCACCTGTTGCAGGCAGACTGCACCTCCCCTTTAAGAGGTGCAGACTGCCTTTAAGTCGTGCAGGCTCCTTTAACTGGTGCTAGCCTCGCATGAACTTGGGCCCCCTGCTGAGCATTCAGCCACTCAACAGCACGTTCAGCAGTGGGCTGAACGCTACAATCATGCTAATCAGTAGGCAACATAAAGTTTGCGTGCTGCCTGCAGTCCTCCGAACGGGTGTGGGTCAATCGTGCATCACAACCCCCGCACTCGTTTTCGGGCCTTATCCAATTTCTAGGCCCAGAACTTTAAGGAATTCATTGATTAAACTTTGGATTGTTTCCAAAAAGGGACCGTTAGAATCAAACACCAGGATCACATCTAATTTATCCTAGATCCTGATGGGGCCAGATTAGCGCATCAGTACATATTGAAACATGGCTGTTGGCCCATCTTATTCATTTATCTTTGATAAGAGTTTGGCTCACCTCTACAGAAATCCTGAACCAGACTCATTTATCTTTGTCACCCTGTCGGGGAGAAGTCCACTTAAAATACAAATGGACGCCTTCTTATTCAATCTCTTTATTCATCAGGCTGTCTGATTTGTCTGATTGGAGTGCATTGTCTGTCAGGCTCGTCTGGCCACAATACTCCAAGGGATGATTTGTAACTGATGTGTGCGCTGTTGAGTCCTGCAGGTAATTACTAGATTGAGAAACTTCTAGAACCAAAATAGAAACGACAGGTAGATAGATAGAAAATTGGATTAAATAAAGTTGCCATTTTGGAAGACAAAACTAATTTTTTATTGCTATATGACCACATTCAGAGGGAAGATCAATTAATATTCTCAATTTTTTATGTTTTGTATGATTTTTGAGATTATGGCTCCTGTAAATGGAGGGGCTAAATCATTTCTAGTAATATAGGGACAGTTAAAGCGTCTAACATTTGTAGTGGAGAAATGGGTAAAGTGATTCAATTTCACAGAAACCTTTTAAGAGATGTTTGCTATCTGCAGTTTTTATGTGATTTCTCCACGCAATTCCTTATACCAGGAAGCAGCTGTATGTATTATTACTACAGCATTGTATTTTGTAAGATATTTATTACTGTGCATTAATATTTAAGATTACTGCAAGTTCGCCAAAGTGACCATGAAGCAAACTTAACACTGATTAATGCTTACTCTATTTGAGCTTGTTCCAATCTGAGAGTCAACCACACTCGCTGATAGTTTTATCACAAGTAAGCCATTATACAGCGACTCACTGATCAGTTGATTTTACAATTGGCTTCATAATGACGCTAACATTGAAAAGGAATATTACAAAATTTAAAAAGTCAATATTTGACTTGAGGTTTTACACGTCTATCACTCAGATGCAAGTGACTATGTTTAATATTAGCTAGCCTGCAGTGTTTAATAATTTAATAGGATTTTATAATTTTACTAGTAAATCTTTCATGGTAGTGTTCTGCTATGTGACATACAACATAACATTAGGTCCACTTATTTACACTGTAATAAGTTAAATTGCATTTTTGTTATAAAGTATTGTTGGAGTGATATTTTTGGACTTGAATTCCATAATAATCTGGTGAAGGGGGTGGAGGGGTGGGGTGCAGGGTGTGGGGTGGGGTGATTTCTTAAAAAGGGTTTCCCCAGTAGTGACTTGGGGGAACCTGCACTATTAAAGTGCAGTTGTGTATTTTAAATAACATACGGGTTTTCCCAGGTTACTGCGGGAGAAAACCTCTTAAGTAATCCCCATCTTCTCCTGCTGTGACTGACCTTGGCCCACTACAACCGGACTCCCTCTACGCTGTAACCAGACCCTCAGATTGAGTCATGGCAGGGACCGAAGTGACAGTTGCGACGGAGAGGGAGATTTCTTAAAAGGGCTTTCCCAGCGATGGGGAAATCTGTATCAATTAAAATAAATACTCCGGTGAAACCCTTTCAATAAATTCCCCTCCGCCGCCACCTCAGCTAGACCCTGAGCCTGAGCTGAATATTTATTTATTTATCGGTGAGGGAGAATAATACTTATTGTTACCCAAGAAAGCCTGCTGGGTGCTTAGAAATTCCCTTGGAGAATAACTTCCTCGCTCTTGGAGTTGTTGACTTATAGAAGGGACTGTCATCCAATGCGGCAAAGATTGAGTCAGTTGAATTACTGAAGAGGGAATTGGAGCAATTCCTGAATCAGTACGGAGTACGATGATATCGACTTGGGTTGCTCCAAATGCAATTGTGGGAGGTTCAAAGGTTGTTGGAAATTTCTGCTGCAGATCAGAAAAGAAATGTGAATGATTGCCTGTGTTTCAGGTTTTTTTTCTCACTTTCAGCGCCAGGAAGTGTGATGTTGGAAGTGCGCAGTTTGTGCTTGAAGCCTTTATCAAGACATTAGAGCAGTGTGTGGGAGGGGAGGGGGTGAGGTGCCAAACTGGCAAAAGTCCAATTTCGAACTGGTGTCAGGAAGAACATTTTCATGTATTGGAATGATTTTCCAGTTATGGCAGTAACAGTGGAAGTCTTTGATTTGTTCAAGATACAGTCAGATTATGTGTTGGATGGGTGATGTGTAATTTTTTGCCCCCGCTGGATAGATGAGCTAAGAAAGGCTGGATGTCCTCTCTCATCTATACTAGGCTTGTGTTCCTGTGTTTCACCTTCAGTTGACAGTTAATAAACAGTAATCATCAGCAGGAAATCCTGGGTTTCACTTCAGTGTTGTATAGTTTTTTGTGAGTGAAAGTTTCTATATAATTAAAGGAACTAATTACTTACTGTAATAACTGATAATGTTTATAGAGATTCTGATTATACAGTCTCTTTTGGGTGAGCTGCAAATATCAGCATTTGATTCGTCTGACAAGAAAATGAAAGAGCTGGTGTGCTCATGTGTTGCAAATAAAAGAGGAGCAACAGGTGAAATTGACAGTAATAAGGTAGCATTATCAATAAAGCAATTATAGCACTGAATGAAACTGGGACATTAGGTACAAAGCAACATGTAATGGAATGAAATGGAATAGACTCCATTGAAATGTTAACATTCATATCCTTAAGGTGCATTTACACTGAAGACAGTGGACTGAGAGCGAATTGCTATTGAGTTTGTTGTAGGAATGGAAATTGCATTGGCACCAAGGTTCCCTCTAAGCCGCGCGACCGCGTAGCTATCTGCCGGTCCAGCGCAGGCTTTCCCAATGTGAAATTTCACGCATGCACGAAACTTTGAATGGGCCGCGCAGCCCGTTAAAGGGAGCAAAGAAAAATAGCAGGAACATTGATTGACACTGGGGCAAAGGAGCTGCTATTCGGGTTTGAAACCTACAGCTGTTTGGAGGGTTAAGCATTGAGTTTCCAGCGCGCGGGGGACTCTGTGTTTACACTCAGAAACCACTTTCTTATTGTGCTAAAGTTGCTTTGTTTGTGCACCCTGAGTGAGAATATAAGAACTGCAGCACCACCCCTCTTCCACAAGGAGGACGTGTCGGCGGGGCTGCAATTAGAAGGAGATGCCTTGAATGGGCTGGATTTTCAATGACCCATGGAGTCGGGTTTGGAGGCGTGTGGGGGGTTAAATTTGCAGGGTCGGGTGTCCCGACCCCATCCCGACTCCATCCCGCCTCCACGCAATTTTGACAAAATCAGTCGCGGGGTTCCCGACTCCGTCCCGCCTCCAAGAGGCGGGAGAGGCCATTAAAGCCCTTAACAAGACCTAAATTGGCTCTGTAATGCCATTTTGAAATGTTTTAGCTAGTTTAACCCTTTTCCGACGTGAAGTACGCCTGATGTGAAACACTCCAGTGAAACCTGGCGGGAGCACAAGTGGATAGCTGACTATCAGCTGCAGGTCCACTCTTACAACGGAGATGAGTAGTATTAGGTGTGAAAGTCACCTCTGATGCTGCTGAATGTCTTGAGAGACTGCATGGCCTTTGCTGTGAGAGGACTTGGATGGAAAAAAATTCTCTCTCTCTCTCTCTCATATCCATCCAGGTCCACTAACATCAAAAGCCAGGTCCTCTCTCACCAACAGCCAGACAGTCTCTGAGAGCAGGCAGTCAGCAATGATGACATCATCAGAGGTGACTTTCAGACTCAAACCACTAATTAGTTCATGGGTTCCCACATGCTGGAACTCAATTGCCCAATTAAGTGAAAATTGCATCATTCATCCACATTAATCTGGAGTCAGGGGGGGACACGAAATGCGGATGACATGACCCCAAGCCGACCCCAAGACAAAATCCAGCCCTAATGTCTCTTAACCTCTCCTGCCTTCTATCCTATCACAGACCTTCCCTTTTGTTCTTTCATCCCCTCCCCCCTTTCCCAGCTCCTACACTTGCTTAAAAATCTGTTCCACTTCCTGCTTTTTTCCAGTTCTGACGAAAGGTCATCGAACTGAAACGTTAACTCTGTTTCTCTCTTCACAGATGCTGCCTGACCTGCTGAGTATCTCCAGCATTTTCTGTTTTTCTTTCAGATTTCCAGCATCTGCAGTATTTTCTTTTTGTATTAGCTGCAATTACTGTAGTTGCATTGGGCCGCTCCTCTTTGCAACAATGCATTTTTTTCACAATCGTCCAAGTATTTTGTTTTATTGGGGCTGAATAAATTGTAACTTTCCATTGCAAGACCCATTTATGCAATTACGTTGAACAGGTTTTTGGTTTGAACATTACTTTCCAATTTTCTCCCCTCCTCCCCTGAAAACACAGACTTGAACTGAGGTACGATTCCTGGCTGCTGGATACTCTCCAGTACTTCATCCAAGTGGTCATTCTTCATGGTTGAGCCTTGGTGGTGGACATCAGGAAACTCGTGTTGACATCACAAATGAGGTTGACATCCACAAATATGCATTTTTCAGCAGTCGCTGTTGGTTGGTGATGAGAATGGGACCTGGCTCTTTTATTTAAGTTCACTAGCTCACAGTGCTGAAGCCAATTGTAACGATCCCCCTACTGATGACCTGGGAAATAATTTCATTTTGTAGCCAATTTCCTTTGGGCCAGGGCCACATGAAACTTCACTAAAAAAATATCCATATTCAGCATGTTTGTCAATAATTAAGTTGCACCGTATTTAAATCCAATCGAAGTATGTTAATACTGTGGAAAGGAATAGCATGTAGCCAATGAATGCTGGTTGTCTCATCAATAATAACACACTTTTCACTGAGACACACTTTTAAAGCAGATTATAAACTACGTGGTTTGGTCTAAATCAACTTAAATGGATCTATTTCCCCTTCATCCCATCTCCACAAGGTCTGAACTCCATCGATCTCTTCCTCTGCAAGTCCTTACCTACTCTACAAGAGTCCATGCCCATCTGCTGCTTCTCTTAGTCTTGCCCTCCACACCCTGAATGCCCCTGTTCCTGTGGCATTTGTGAATTATGAAAGAAAGACAAAAAGGAAGACTTGCATTTATACAGCGCCTTTCACGATCTCAGGACGTCCCAAAGCGCTTCACAGCCAATGAAGTACTTCTGAAGTGTAGTCACTGTTGTAATGTAGGAAACGTGGCAGCCAATTTGCGCAAAGCAAGCTCCCACAAACAGCAATATGACAATGACCAGATAATTTGTTTTAGTGATGTTGAATGAGGAATAAATATTGGCCAGGACACAGGGATAACTCCCAGCTCTTCTTCAAAATAGCACCATAGGATCTTTTACGTTGACCTGGGAGAGGGGGGCCTCAGTTCAACATCTCATCCGAAAGATGGCACCTCCAACACCGCAGCACTCCCTCAGTACTACACTGGAGTGTCAGCCTAGATTTTTGTCCAGCATGGGACTTGAACCCACAACCATTCTGACTCCCTAAGGGGAGGGTGCTACCAATTGAGCCACAGCAATTGATGCTGCATCTTTTCATAACTTCTGATCCCCATTGTGTATGCCACCAGGATGGAAGAGTCAATGGTTAATGGAGTGCTGCTTTATTCAAGACAAGAGACACTATTGATGAACAGATTACTCCTAATTTCTATACAAATGCCAATCAAGATTTAATAGAAACATGATATGACTGTGCATTTAGGGAGTTCAATTCTGTGGCATTACTGCTATTTTGTTACAAAGGAAAACAATACCCCACGGATTAGAGTGAATGCAAAGAACAAGAGTTTTTTTGTATAAAAATCAAAACAATAACGTCTTAAAATGCAGTGCCTCCCTCGTATAAAGTCTCAAGTGAGGATTCTTGAATCCTACCAGCAGGTTGTGTGCTGATGAGATCAGCTCGTCTGAGCCCTGACATTTCCTAATGATAAATGACATTTTCAGGAAAACCTGTAACCAGCTTTATGAATAAAAGAGGACAGCAAGCCATAGGGTGACAACACTTTGATCTATGGGTACCTGCTAGCACAAACATGATTAAAGAAGAAAGATCAAAAATGGAGAAATGGCAACAGTAATTCCCTGTCTTAAAGGTGAATAGTAATTTTCTGAAAGGACCGAAGGAAAATCTCAATTCCGTCTGTTGTGATTTTTCTCATTTCCGGGATGACATTTATTGGTGCGAGGTTTCACAATGCCTGAAAATGGTGTCCTTTCCCCACCATTTTGAATCTTTTCACAGACAGGACCCAAGACTTTCATTCATTGACAGAAGGTGGTCTCCTGAGGTTTGCTTAATCTATTACTTTCTGTTCACAGGAAAGAATTTTTTTTTTTAATTAGTTTATGGGATGTGGGCATCGCTGGCAAGGCCAGCATTTATTGCCCATCCTTAATTGCCCTTGAGAAGGTGGTGGTGAGCCGCCTTCTTGAACCGCTGCAGTCCGTGTGGTGATGGTACTCCCACAGTGCTGTGGATTTTGACCCAGTGACGATGAAGGATCGGCGATATAGTTCTAAGTCAGGATGGTGTGTGACTTGGAGGGGAACTTGGAGGTGGTGGTGTTCCCATGTGCCTGCTGCCCTTGTCCTTCTAGGTGGAAGAGGTCGCGGGTTTGGAAGGTGCTGCCGAAGAAGCCTTGGTGAGTTGCTGCAGTGCATCTTGTAGATGGTACACACTGCAGCCACGGTACACCGGTGGTGGAGGGAGTGAATGTTTAAGGTGGGAGATGGGGTGCCAATCAAACAGGCTGCTTTGCCCTGGATGGTGTCGAGCTTCTTGAGTGTTGTTGGAGCTGCACTCATCCAGGCAAGTGGAGAGTATTCCATCACACTCCTGACTTGTGCCTTGTAGATAGTGAAATGGCTTTGGGGAGTCAGGAGGTGAGACACTCACCGCAGAATACACAGCCTCTGACCTGCTCGTGTTGCCACATTATTTATGCGACAGTTATCCTTATTAAGCTTGGAACAGAGCTGTAACCAAGATCCTTAAATTTAGATACGAGTCTGTGGATGGACTAACCCGAAACTCCTGATGAGCATTAGGGCTGATGAACTCATCCCTCTGTTTTGGTTTGATGTCTGGTCTGTGTCAGTAAAGGTCTGAGCCATGGTGGGTTAAAATATTTTTCTACAAAATCTACAGGATTCTTAAGGACTGATTACTTCCATTGGCAGGCAATAATTAGTCATTGCATGACTGGCCTTCATGCATTTCAATGGATTGATAGCTCTGCTAACATAGCAAACAGAGGAATCGCATACAGATTGGCAGACTAGTGTTCTGGTAACATGGCAGCCATTTTTTGTGGAAACCATTGGCAGTACATTACACCCGAATGCCAAGTAGGGCTGAATAACATCAAGAGAAATTTCCTTGCTGTACCCCATATCACTCTCCCTACTTCGAATGGCATCTAAAAAAATGCCTGGAATCCTTCCTCACAGAGGACATCTGTGTTGGAGAAGGAGACAGATTGTTAAGTATAATAAAATCTGAATTCAGGACGGTCCTTGTTGACATTAAACAATCAAGACATAATATTAGAAATTCAGCTACCCTGCCCCATTTAAAAAAACGAAAGAAAGACTTGCACTTATATAGCGCCTTTCACGACCATCGGACATCCCAAAGCGCTTTACAGCCAATGAAGTGTGCAGTTACTGTTGTAACGTAGGAAATGCAGCAGCCAATTTGCGCAAAGCAAGCTCCCACAAACAGCAATGTGATAATGACCAGATAATTTGTTTTGGTGATGTTGCTTGAGGAATAAATATTGGCCAGGACACCAGGGACAATTCCCCTGCTCTTACTTCACATAGTACCATAGGATCCTTTACATCCACACGAGAGAGCAGACAGGGCCTCAGTTTAACGTCTCAGCTGAAAGACGGCACCTCCGACAGTGCAGCACTCCCTCAGTACTGCACTGGAGTGTCAGCCTAGATTTTTGTGCTCAAGTCCCTGGAGTGGGACTTGAACCCACAACCTTCTGACTCAGAGACAATGGTGCTGCCCACTGAGCCACAGCTGACATTCCCCCTGTTGTGTCCCTTCAGCAGCATTTCCTAACCACAGGCAATGATTTCTAACCACCAGTGCCATTCCCAAATGGACTGGACATGATTATTCTCTGTACAATATGCACTCTCTGTAGACCATATTCTGTGCATTCTGTATAAAATGTCATTGGGCAGGTATTTTTATTTTCTATAATGTGAACTCGTGTTGGTGAGCATTTCACTGCATAAGTAGCATGTTAGGTAATGAATCTATGAAAAGAAGATTAGCCTCACAATACAGCAGCTTGATGGCTGCCTAATTAAAGCAAATAGCAATAGACATGAGCCTAGAAACCCATCACTGGCGGTGGCGCAAAATGGCGGTATCGGACCGGCCGCCCGTTATACGCAGTGCTGGATATTCCGTTCCATTGGCTGCAATGGAACTGAACATCAGGCGCTGCGTAAAACAAGCGACCAATACGATAGCGCCCAAGACGAATCTCTATCGGCCATGGAGTTTTATTCATCATTGGAAGAAATGACTTCAGAAGCTCAGGTGTTTCCAATATTTTCTTAAAAAGAAAAAAAACTAAACAGTTAAAACTTCGTCATCAGTATTGAGAAGATGAGCACAGAATGAGGTTTGACAAATGTTAATGGTTTAACTGGAACAGGACAGTTAATGTAATACAAGAATGTTTGTATCAGCAGATAATGGAGAATGGCACAAATGCAGTATATAATTATGCAGGGAATAACATGCACTGGGTGAATTATAAAGGGAGCTGCAATTCTTCACACTTGGCTCCAGGTGACCCTTTAAGCCAATGCCCTCACAGGTAGGATGGTCCTAGCTAGACAAGGAGCTGGATGCTGCATGACTTTAACCAGTAAAACCCCATCAATATCCCTATATAGGTCCTCAGCTTAGGTTGGCTTTAACCAACCTGTACTTAAGACTTCTGAGTGGAGTGTGTCCATGGGGAGAGAGTATGCACTCCAAATCAGGAAAATGGATTTCTGAGTCATAAAGCTACCAATCAAGGTTTGAACCCTCCAGGCCCCATACGTGGCAACCTAGAAACTAATAAAGCTGACACAGCCTCCGAAAAGTGGACAATTCAAAAAGAGCCCTGAAATTAAACAATGTGCAGTGAGATATGAGCTTATTATAACTTAAATTGCAGATATACCCAACATACTCAAGAAGCTTGACACCATCCAGGACAAATCAGTCCACTTAATCGGCAGCACATCCACCACCTTAAACATCCACCCCCTCCACCACCGGCGCCCCCTGGCTGCAGTGTGTACCATCTACAAGATGCACTGCAGCAACTCGCCAAGGCTTCTTCGACAGTACCTCCCAAACCTGTGACCTCTTCCACCTAGAAGGGCAAGGGCAGCAGGCGCATGGGAACACCACCACCTCCAAGTTCCCCTCCAAGTCACACACCATCCTGACTTGGACATATATCGCTGTTCCTTCATCGTCGCTGCGTCAAAATCTGTGGGAGTACCTTCACCACATGGACTGCATCGGTTCACGAAAGCGGCTCACCACCACCTTCCCAAGTTCAACTAGGGATGGACAATAAATGCTGGCCTTGCTAGCGATGTCCATATCCCAAGAATGAATTTTTTTAAATTCCATCACTTCCATTTCAAGGAAAAAATGTAAATGCACAAAACTGTAGTTCATAAGAGAAAATGAATTTAGATATCCCTGAAGGGGCATATGAGAGCTCAATGCAGGAATCTTGTTTTCAGAAAACTTAGATTTTAACACCTTTTAGGTGCTTATTTCAGCATTTTGGAGCCGACTGTAATTGTGCTTTTCAAGCCTCAAATAATCTCTCCTGGAAGGTTTGAGACAGTTTAAATATGAAAATGGAAGTACAGGAAACTTTCGTTTATCCGGCATCGACGGGACCGGCGTGGTGCCGGTTTATCGAAAGTACCGGATAACAGAGAGTTATATCTACCGAGGCTATTTTTAACAAAGAGACTCCAAGCAGCACAGGAGAATCTACTCCTGCTACTGCAATGTTTCGGACTTGCGACAGCGCCAGGAGGCCGAGTAGTGGCACTTTTGAAAAGTACCCCTACTGACTAAATCGGCGTTCTCGGACTCTGACTCGGACTCGGGATCGGCAACATTGCCGGTTATTTGAGAGGATTTTTCGGAGCACTCGGCGTTCGCGAAGACTCGACTGCGACTCGGCAACATTGCCGGTTATTTGAGAGGAGTTTTCGGAGGATGATTTTTGCCGGTTAAGCGAGAATTCCGGATATTTGGGTGCCGGATAAACGAAAGTTTCCTGTAGTTGTATGGATGTTTACAAGGTAAAGTTAAATAAAGAGTTTAATAACATTTCGTTAAAATAGAGGATTGTCGAGTGAACGTGTTAAAGATTCATCAGCCTTAATCGGCAAAGTAATTTCTAGCCCATATTACTCTTTTGAACCTGTTAAAAAGGGGTTTTTTTGGTACTGGAAGTAAGTAATTGGAAACTGAAGTAGTTAAAATAAAGATGAAGTGCCTGAAAATGTGGTTTGCAGAAACAGGCACAAGAAGCTGAATTTTGTTCTGTCTGGTCTACTTGATAACCTGCCTGTACCCTGGGGTTGCAATTTATTGTACTCTTATTTGTTATTAATATCAGTCCTCACATTTCTCCATGAATAAGACAGAATCTATTTGATTAGAATTAAGGAAAAATAGATGAGCTATTACGCTACTGGGGGTATACTATAGACCACCAAATAGTGTGAAGGAGATAGAGGAGCAAATTTGCAGGCAAATTACAGAAAGATGCAAGAACTATAGAGCAGTGATAATGGGGGATTTCAATTATCCTAATATAGACTGAGATAGTAGCAGTGTAAAGGGCAAAGGGGGAGGAATTCCTGAAATGTGTACAAGAGAATTTTCTTGATCAGTGTGTTTCCAGCCCAACAAGGAAGGCAGCAGTGCTGGATCTAGTTCTGGGGAATGAAGTGGGGCAAGTGGAGCATATTTCAGTGGGGGAGCATTAGGGAAACAGTGATCATAATATCATGAGGTTTGAATATTTACGGAAAAGGACAAGGAACAATCAAGCGTAAGTACACTTGACTTGAGGAGGGCTAGCTTAAGTGAGTTGAAAAGGGATCTGGCCCAGGTGGATTAGAACCAAAAATTGGCAAGCAAAACAGTAATTGAAGAATGGGAGGCCTTCAAAGAGGAGATGGTTCGGGTACAGAATAGACACATTCCCACCAGGGGGAAAGGAAGGCATCCAAAGCTAGAGTTCCTTGGATGATAAAAGATAATAGAGATTAAAATGAGACAAAAAAGGAGGCTTATGACAAATGAAAGGTTCATAATACTGTAGAGAACCAAGCTGAATATAGAAAGTACAGAGGAGATATAAAAAAGGGTATAAAAGGGGCAAAGAGAAAGTATGAGAATAGATTATCGGATAACATAAAACAGAACCCAGAAGTGTTTTTATCAACATATAAATAGTAAAAGGCTAGTCAAAGGAAGGGTGGGGCCAATTAGGGAGCAAAAAGGAGATATTCTTGTGGAGGCAGAGGGCATGGCTGAGATACTAAATTAATACTTTGCATCTGTCTTCACTAGAAAAGAGGATGCTGCCAATGTAACAGTAAAGGAGGAGGCAGTAGTGATATTGGATGGGATAAAAATAGATAAAGAGGAGGTACTTAAAAGGTTGGCAGTCCTCAAAGTAGAAAAGTCACCTGGTCTAGATGGGATGCATCCTAGGTTACTGAGGAAAGTAAGGGTGGAAGTTGCAGAGGCTCTGGCCACAATCTTCCAATGCTCCTTAGCTATGGGGCTTTGGCAGGGGTGGGGAGGGGGGGTGCATTAAATTTCATCTGCCATGTGCCTGCCCATTTCACCAGTCTGTCTATGTCCTCCTGAAGTCTGTTACTATCTTCCTCATTGTTTGCTTCATTTCTGAGTTTTGTGACACCTACAAATTTTGAAATTATGCCCTGTATACCCAAGTCCAGGTAATTAATATATGTCAAAAAATGCAGTGGTCCTAATACTGACCCCTGGAGAACACCAGTGTATACTTCCCTAAAACAACCATTCAGCACGACTCGCTGCTTTCTGTCCCTTAGCCAATTTCGTATCCACACTGCCACGGCCCTTTTAATCCCATGGGCTTTAATTTTGCTAACTAATCTATTATGTGATACTTTGTCAAAATCCTTTTGAAAGTCCATATACACAAAATTGACCGCACTACCCTCATCAACCCTTTCCGTTACTTCATCAAAGAACTCAGTCAAGTTAGTCAAACACGATTTGCCTTTAACAAATTCGCACTGGCTTTCAGTTATTAGCCTATATTTTTCCAAATACCAATTAATTTTGTTTCGGATTATTGTCTCTAAAAGTTTCCCCTCCACCAACGTTAGGCTGACTGGCCTGCTGGTGCCGGGTTTATCCCTCTCCCCTTTTTTAAATCGGGATATAGCATATGCAATCCTCCAGTTCCCTGGCACTGCCACCATTGCAGGAACAGAGATACCTGGGGGTGTATGTACACAAATGTTTGAAGGTGACAGGACAAGTTGAGAAGGCTGTTAAAAGCATATGAGATCCTTGGCTTTATTAATAGAGGAATAGAGTACAAAAGCAAGGAAGTTACGCTAAACTTTTATAAAACATTGGTTAGGCCTCAGCTGCAGTATTTTGTTCAGTTCTGGGCACCACACTTTAGGAAGGATGTCAAGGCTTTAGAGAGGGTGCAGAAGAGATTTACTAGAATGCTACCAGGGATAAGGGACTTCAGTTATGTGGAGAGACTGGAGAAGCTGGGGTTATTCTCCTTAGAGCAGAGATGGTTAAGAGGAGATTTGATAGAGGTGTTCAAAATCATGAACAGTTTTGATAGAGTAAATAAGGAGACACTGGGGGGCGATCTTGCCAATAGGGGCGTGTTGGAGGCGGGACTTTGCTCGTTAGGTTTTAGTCCCGCCTCCATCGACTTGTGGCCAACCCAAGCTATTTTCCCTTGATTGACCTTGTTAAGCCCGCCCTGGGAAGATGGCACGGAGGCGGGTTGGGGGCGGGATGGGTACCCGCTCCCAGATTCTGCCATTTTCCCGGCAGTCCCGCCTCCAAACCCGCCTCCCCAGGGCTGGCAAAATCAAGCCCACTGTTTCCAGTGACGGAAGGCTTGGTAACCAGAGAACACAGATTTAAGGTGATTGGTAAAAGAACCAGAGGCAACAGGAGGAAACATTTTTTACACAGCGGGATGTTGTGATCTGGAATGCATAAGAACATAAGAAATAGGAGCAGGAGTAGGCCAATTGGCCCCTCGAGCCTGCTCCGCCATTCAATAAGATCATAGCTGATCTGATCCTAACCGCCAATCTACTATCACAGAACCATCTCCTGAACCTAACAGAATTGGAGACACGAAATAGGAGCAGGATCAGGCTACACGGCCCCTGGGCCCGCTACGCTACCCACAGGGCCATGACCGATCCGAACCTAGACTCATGTCCAAATTCCTGCCCGCTCCCCGTAACCCTTAATTCCCTTTACTTCTAGGAAACTGTCTATTTCTGTTTTAAATTTATGTAATGATGTAGCTTCTACAGCTTTTTGAGGCAGCAAATTCCATGGACCTACCACCCTCTGAGTGAAGTAGTTCCTTCTCATCTCAGTTTTGAAAGAGCAGCCCCTTATTCTAAGACTATGGCCCCTAGTTCTAGTTTCACCCATCATCGGGAACATCCTCCCCGCATCCACCCAATCCAACCCCTTCAAAATCTTATATGTTTCAATAAGATCGCCTCTCATTCTTCTGAACTCCAATGAGTAGAGTCCCAATCTACCCAACCTCTCCTCATATGTCCATCCCCTCATCCCCGGGATTAACCGAGTGAACCTTCTTTGTACTGACTCAAGAGCAAGTATGTCTTTGCTTAAGTATGGACACCAAAACTGTATGCAGTATTCCAGGTGCGGTCTCACCAATACCTTGTACAACTGAAGCAATATCTCCCTATTTTTATATTCTATCCCCCTAGCAATGAAAGCCAACATTCCATTGGCCTTCTTAATCACTTGCTGCACCTGCATACTAACCTTTTGAGTTTTGTGCACCAGGACCCCCAGATCCCTTTGTAATTCAGTACTTTCCAGTTTCTTGCCATTAAGATAATAACTTGCTCTACTATTTTTCCTGCCGAAGTGCATAACCTCACACTTTCCAGTATTGTATTCCATCTGCCAAATCTCTGCCCACTTAATTAGCCTGTCTATGTCCCCTTGCAGATTTTTTATGTCCTCCTCACTCACTACTTTCCCTCCCATCTTAGTATCATCCGCAATCTTTGATATGTTACACTCGGTCCCCTCCTCCAAATCGTTAATATAGATTGTAAAGAGTTGGGGACCCAGCACTGACCCCTGCGGAACACCACTAGTTACTGATTGCCAGTCTGAGAATGAACCATTTATCCCAACTCTCTGCCTTCTGTTAGATAGCCAATCCTCTATCCATGCCAGAATATTACCCCCAATCCCGTGATTTTTTATCTTAAGCAATAATCTTTTGTGTGGCACCTTGTCAAATGCCTTTTGGAAGTCTAAATACACCACATCCACTGGTTTCCCTTTATCCACCCTGTATGTTACTTCCTCAAAGAACTCCAGCAAATTTGTCAAACATGACTTCCCCTTCATAAACCATGCTGACTTTGTCCTATTATATTATGATTATCCAAATGTCCCGTTACTGTCTCCTTAATAATGGACTCCAAAATTTTACCTACCACAGATGTTAGACTAACCGGTCTATAGTTTCCAGCCTTCTGTCTACTGCCCTTTTTAAATAAGGGTGTTACATTAGCAGTTTTCCAGTCTGCCAGGATCTTTGCTGAGTCCAGGAAGTTTTGGAAAATTATTACCAATGCATCCACAATCCCTACCGCCACTTCCCTCAAGACCCTAGGATGTAAGCCATCAGGTCCAGGTGATTTATCCGCCTTGAGTCCCATTATTTTACCGAGTACCACTTCCTTAGTGATTTTGATCGTGTTTAGCTCCTCCCCCCCCCTATAGCCCCCTGTTTGTCCAGTGTTGGGATATTCTTAGTGTCCTCTACTGTAAAGACTGATACAAAATATTCATTCAGTGTATTTGCCATCTCCATATTTCCCACCATTAATTTCCTGGTCTCATCCTCTAAGGAACCAACATTTACTTTAGCCACCCTTTTTCTTTTTATATAACTATAAAAACTCTTACTATCTGTTTTTATATTTTTTGCTAATTTACTTTCATAATCTATCTTCCCTTTCTTAATCAATCTTTTTGTTATTTTTTGCTGTCTTTTAAAGTTTTCCCAATCCTCTATCCTCCCACTAGATTTGGCTACCTTAAAAGCCCTTGTTTTTAGTCGAATACTATCCTTAATTTCTTTACTTAGCCACGGATGACTGTCTTTTCTTTCACACCCTTTTCTTCTCAGTGGAATATATATTTTTTGGAAGTTGTAAAATAACTCCTTAAATGTACACCACTGATCATGTATCGTCTTACCCTTTAATCTATTTTCCCAATCCACTCTACTCAATTCTGCTCGCATACCTTCATAGTCTCCTTTATTCAAGCTTAGCATGCTTGTTTGAGATCCAACCTTCTCACCCTCTGATTGAATATGGAATTCAACCATGTTATGGTCACTCATTCCAAGGGGATCCTTTACTAGGACATTTTTAATTAATCCTGTCTCGTTACACAGGACCAGATCTAAGGTTGCTTGCCCCCTGGTCAGTTCAGTTACATGCTGCTCAAGAAACCCATCCCTAATACACTCAATGAACTCATCCTCAAGGCAGCCCTGCCCAATTTGATTTGTCCAATTAATATGATAGTTAAAATCCCCCATAATTATAGATGTTCCCTTATTACAAGCCTCAACTATTTCCTGATTGATACTCCGTCCAACAGAGTTGCAACTGTTCGGAGGCCTATAGACTACGCCCACTAGTGTTTTTTTCCCCTTATTATTCCTTATCTCCACCCAAACTGTTTCATTATCCTGATCTTTTGACCCAATATCATTTCTCTGTATTACAGTGATTCCTTCCTTTATTAACATAGCCACCCCACCTCCCCTTCCTTCCTGCCTGTCCTTCCTGATCGTTAAATGACCTGGTATGTTTAATTCCCAGGCATTGTCACCCTGCAGCCATGTTTCTGTAATGGCCACAAGATCATACCCATATGTAGTTATTTGTGCCATTAACTCGTCTATTTTGTTACGACTGCTACGTGCATTCAGATAGAGAACTTTCAAATATGTTTTGTGACACTTAGTTCCTGCTTTTGCCCTTTTTATTACTTTACCTTTTACTCCATACCTTCTGCCCCTTCCTGACACACTCTGGTTTTTAATTTCCCCACTGCTACCTAAGTCTATGACCTTCTCTGTTGTCATTTTTATTATTTGCTCTCTGGGAACCTCCCCCCCACTAGTTAGTTTAAAGCCCTGCCTGAAAGGGTGATGGAAGCAGATTCAATAATAACATTCAAAAGAGAATTGGATAAATACTTGAAGGGGGAAAATTACAGGGCTATGGGGAGTAGGACTACTTGGATAGCTCTACCAAAGAGCCAGCACAGACATGATGGGCCAAATGTCCTCCTTCTGTGCAGTATCATTCTATGATTCTACGATTCTATGATATTGAGCACTCTAATATGGATGATACAGCCTCTGTCCCAGCTACTCTGTGAGAACAAAGGGCTCCTTTGCCTCCATGCCTGCATAAACTGACGGCAATTTTCAATGTTTAGAACATAACCAAATGCTGTACTCACAGAAACAAGCCAGTGATCCATATCCCAAATAAAAGAATTTCAGTGTAATTAATTAAAACTCATCACCAGTCGTAGGAATATTCAAATAAAGCCAGTTAATGCATTCACAACTAGGAAAACAGCCTCCTTCTCCCAAGAAAGATGGCTACAACGAGACTTGGAACAAATCGACCTTCAACTAATGCCCTGGGACATGTCTTTAAAAAAAAATGAAAAGCTACATTTCACCAGTTCATTTGTCATGACATACACAAAATAAATACACACCTGTAGCTGTGACTTTCAGAATCTATCAGGTCATCTTAAAACTTCCCCAAATTGATGTGCAACTAACAGAGAAATTAATGGGGGGGGGAATTTTAACCTCCCCTAGGTCAGGCGAGAGAGGGGTGGGGAGGAGGGTTAATTTCTTAAACAAATGGGAAACCCGACCCCAACCCGTCGTGAACGCGCCTAGTTCCGGTTTTACCGGGGCGGACGAGTAACCTGCTCTCGATAGGCGGGTCAGTAATTATAATATTTAAATCAGGCTGTGTGCCTCAAATTTTAGCAGCCATTTGGATGTAACAGCTGCGGGTCCGGTTTCCCAGGGCTCGAGAAACCCGGCAGCTAAAGGGAGGTGAGAATTGGCGGATCCAGCAGCTCAGTGCTTTTCCAGCGCTGCTTGTGGGCCAGGAGGAGCAGGAGTGTTTCCCACCGGCCCCCCAGGCTAACCTGCCTCCCTCCTTACGTGCTCCAGACCCCTCCCTGTGATTCATTGGGCTGGATTTTGAAGTTGGAGTCGTGTTGGGGTCGTGAATCCCACATTCTGGCTTGTGAACCCGCCTCCATCGAGATGTGGCCAATCCACTGTATTTTCCCTTGATTGACCTTGTTGCGCCCGCCCAGTGGGCTCAGCAGGCCAATTAAGGGCCACCCGGCAACAGGTGACGTCACAGACTGACATTTCATCTGTCAAGAGCTTTTGACAGATGAAATATCAGCGTTTGACAGCTCTGTGAAGCTGTCAAACACTGACAGTATGATTTCTAACTTCAGTCCTTCCTCTCAGGCTGAGTTAGAAATCATTCCACCACAGAAATTAGAAGGCTGCTGTTTTTGACAGGTCCACGGCTTTCCTGCTTTCTGTGCCGGTGAGATTTCTGACTCCCGAGAACTGAAGGGCTGACACCTGCAGGAGGAAGTTAAGGTAAGTAAAACTTTTTCCAACACTTAGCACTTACCTTACACACTTACCTCTGCACACATGCACCCATCACTCACCTGCCCACCGGACATATCGACCCCTCCAACCCCTGCAGACCCACGGCCCGACCCGATAACTTGGAGTGTTTGCCACCTGTCGGGAAGCCCACACTTTTCCTTTGAAAATAGGGATTATGCAAAAAACTGCCTGTTAACTACCTGTTAACAGGCAGTTAATTGTTACTAATCCCTTCCCGCCTCGGGGAGTCGGGTCTCAGCTGCCAGAGAAACTGGCATGGAGGCAGGTTGGAATCGGGATGGGGTCGGGACCCCCGAATCTGCAACTTTAACCCCCCCCCGACTCCAAACCCGACTCCACGGCCCATTGTCTCCACTCCCACCCTCCCCACCCATGATCTCATTCCCCCATAATCTCTTTCCATCCACCGTGATCTCCCACTTCACGATCTCTTTCCCCCACCTCCTCCCGCCCCCAGCAATCCAATGTTTCCCCCACCACGATATCTCTCCCATTGCCAGGTTTGTCATCTTGGAGTCAACTCAACCTAAAATAAATGCCACTTGCCTTCCGTTTGAGGATGCTCACTAGTTGGTTACTGGAGAATTCACGAGTGCGGGCTTGAGCCCTTACTGTGCAAACAGTAAGCGTCAGAAAATGTTTACAAGTAGCAGACTGAGCAACACAATTCACAAGATACTGTGCGAGTGCCTCAGCAGGTCGGATTCCGAACTGATGAAAGATCATCGACCTGAAACGTTAACCCTGCTTCTCTCTCCACGGACGCTGCCTGACCTGCTGAGTGTTGCCAGCATTTTCTGTTCCAGCATCCGCAGTTTTTTCCTTTTGTAAGACATTTTAATATTATCTGCTGCCATTTCACTCTTGGGGAAAATTAATTCAACATTATTTGATGCTGATCCCGTCTCACAGAGTAAACATTCCAACATCCACAATTTTAAAATGTTGTCATTTTTACGGGCAGGATTTGGCTGTGACTATCTCACTGATATCACTGGCTCTTTGAGGTGCTAAATCTTATTTAAGCAGTTAAATGTTAAATTATTCAAAGAAATGCGACATGTGTTGTGATGCAGTCATTATTGTAGGGGAGCTAACTGAACTAATGACAAAAATCTGTAACAAGCCACACTGGTAAAGCATTACTGCAAACATGATGATCTTGAGTCTACGATTCAGTTCTCTTTCATGTGCAGTTATATAAATTGCATGCAGCTTTAGTGGGGAAGTGGGTGATGCAATGCGGTTTTAAAATAAGATATCCTCTCAATCTCTGGCACTTGGGTTTGAATCCAGTTTTGATTAACGGAAAATCCTCTCTCTCAGCTGCCTATAATGGTTTGTAACGAGAATGAGTTTATCTCGGCTTCCTAACAGTTGCAAATCTAGAGCAACAAATCTGTCCATAATTCTGGAGCATTTGGTCGGGATGGTTTCTGCGGGAATTAAATGTTGCACTGCTATTGTAGAGGGTGCAATTCTGAGATTTGGATTGAAACACATTGTTTTTTGAGGGCACTTGCTTTGCATCTGACACTAGTTATACCTGACTTGGGAGTGTTCCGTGGTGGCCATGGATTCAACATTTGAAACAATCTTCCATTCTCCAGTAAGAACGTCCTTTATTTAACCAGTTGAGCACAATAAACTCATGCAAAGAAAAAAGCTGTACGAAAAGACTCTACTGGGTAAGATATATGAGGGCATTTGAAATTCTCTTAATTTGGAGCTGAACGAAATGGGTTTAATCAGCGATTATTATTTAATGTATTGTTCCTGTTGTCTCCACATAGTTTGCATTAATTTTCCTTTTAGTGTATCACAATTGTGCAGTAAAATCAAGAAAAGCTGATTGTAGTTCGGCCTGGCTTCACATGCACTAGAACTTTGATCCTATCTAAAATATCAAATAGTCAGATACTTCCTACAAAAGAAGCTCAGTACTTGGGTACGTATAACGATGAATATATTAACCTATGCAGCACTCTTTCAGTTGACAGTCACTTTATTTATTGTGACAGCTGTTCATCTCCCATCCTTCTGAGGCCTCCTATTCCTTACATAAGTATTGGAAGATATAATTGGATGAGTCATATAGAATATCTGGCTTTGACGCCATTTGTAGGCTGCAGTGTTATATTCTACTTCTGTTCTGGTTACAATCCTGTTTTATGCAGAAGAACATTTGTGTAACGCCTTTCACATTCTCAGGATGTCCCAAAGTGCTTCACAGCCAATGAAGTACATTTTAAGTGTAGTCGCTGTTCTAATGTAGGGATAATCGGTAGCCAATTTGCAGTTAGAATCACAGGGCTATAAATTCGGTGCATTTGCGCCTCTCGTTAGCACCCACGGGGGGGGCGCTAACGGGTCGCAAACGACATTTCGCCCCGGACACAGCACCGCTAACGACTCCTGCTAAATTCAGCGGAAGTTTAGCGGCGGCGGTAACCAGTAGCGCCCCGCTCCACTGCGTAGTCAATGACGACGTCATCACCGTGCGCAGTGCCCCGTTTTCGCCCTGTCTGCAAAATTGGCCCGCGCCCCCTGAATCTGCTTCGGGCAACGACAACGACCGATTCAGGGGGCAGGAACGGAGCGGCAGGAGGCTCGCAGGGCGCTAACTGAAGGGGAGGTGGCGGGCGGGGATAAAAAAAATGGCCGACTTACTTGTCGCGGCCAGTTGCGTCTTTGAACGTGGGGTCCATGCCGCGATCTGGCAGTCTGGCACTCCTCTTGAGTGCCGGGCTGCTGGCACGGCACCTCGCTCCCCGGTGGTCCAGGTAGGGCCCCGCAGAGTTGTGAGCTTGGGTCCGCCCCTTTAATGAGGGGAAGAGCCCTTCCATGCGGCAGCGCTACGTGGCCCAGTGTGTAGCGCTGCAGAACGCACCGCCCCGATATTCGGAGTTAGCGCTCTAAGAAGGAAGTGGAGCGCTTGAATTAGCGCTCCACATCCCTCTTGGGGCGCTAAAACTGAAGTTAGAGATCGCCGGTGCTATTTTTCGGCAGGCGCTAAATTTAGCGCCCAGCCGATGTTAGCGACCCAAAATGGTCGCTGACGAATTTTTCCCCCACAGAATCTTACAACACAGAAGGATGCATTTGGCCCATCATGCCTGTTCCAGCTCTTTGAAAGAGCTATCCAATTAGTTCCACACTGCTGTTCTTTCCCCAAAGCCCTGAAATGTTTTCCTTTTCAAGTATGCACCCAATTCCCTTTTGAAAGTTACTATTGAATCTGCTCCCACCAGGCATTCAGGCAGTGCATTCCAGATCATAGCAACTAAATATAATTAAATTACTTGCAGACAAGATGGCTCTTCTGCCTCAACTAATTTGTTTAACGTTGGCCCGTATTTTCCGATCGGAGGCTTCCCGCGTGCGGAGGCCTCCGATCTGGAAAAAATCTATGGACTTACCTGAGGGCTCCCGAGGTCCGGACACTTCCGCTCCTGGGCCTCTCCAAACTCGAAATGCGCAGGGCCCAGGTATCCCAGAGGCACATGCGGTTCACAAGCGTCCCTGGGATCACGTGGGCCATGGGGAGCCAATAGGAGAAGGGAATCTCCCTTCATACCCTTGACAGATAGACCTGACAAATATATGAATGGAGATCACCCCAAAAACACAGTAAAACATTAAATAAATTTTAAAAAACCATCACATTTTTAAAATGAGTTGAAATTACAAATATTTTAAACAAAAATTAAATTTTTGCAAAAAAAAATTAAAGTTTTTTACGGGGCTAAAAATAAACTTATCTTTTTTTAAAGTATTTTTAAATTATAAATGAGTCAAAAAACATTTTTAAAAACTTTTTTCAACTCTTATGCTGGTAAAAGCAGGCCTTGTGCCTGCTTTTACCAGGCGTAAGATTTCTAAGGGTTTTCTGCAGGCGGAGGTTCTCCAGAAAGCGGAATTCACCACCCGGAGAGGCCCTTCTCCAGGGCAGGCGTGCGATCTTTCAAGAGGATTCTTGACAGATCAGAAATACCGGTTTTCAGCGCATGCGCTTGGCATGCCTGAAACCGGCATTTCCGATGTCCCTACGGGTGTGTACACAGCGCGTACACACCCGTAGGCATCGGAATATACAGCCCAATGGGGGAAAAATTCAGTCGCGCCCTGTTTGGGGCGCAAATATCGTCCGGGCGCAAAAATTAGCGCCTGGCGCTAATTATCGCCACTGACTGGAAACTTCACTTTTAACGCCCCTGGAGGTGATTGGAGCGCTAAATCAGGCGCTGCACACCTGTCTTAAGGCGCAAAGGGCAAGGAGTGAGGCGCTAACTCAGAGCGCTGGCGAAGCTCATGTAATGTCAGTCAGCAATGGAACACACACACAATGGCATGGGCCAGTTCTTAAAGGGGATGGTTAATCTTGCTTTCCATCCACATCCTACTCATTGCAGCCTTGAATCTCGGCCTGGAGAGACTTGCACATCAAATGTGCTGGAAAGAACAATGGAGAGTACCAGGCAAAGAGCTCAGAGTGCAGCCCCCACAGTCTCTGCTAAATCAATACAAGGAATGGAAAATCAAAATGAACCTGCAAAGTGCTGCTCAGTACCCAAAACTCCTTCACACAACGTTGAATCTCTCCAGAAGTCTCTCCCTCTCTCTCTCAGAATGCGTAGTTCAAAAATGGCACCAACAATAAAAGGCAGGAAGCGGTCACCTTTAAATAGCGCTCCCCCTTTCCCTTCATGACTGCAGAACGCTCCCCTCAACCTGTTGTTGCAAGCGTCAGGCGGTAAGGCAGGGGGCGCCACTCAATATCCGCTCCGGGGCGATACCGGGGCGTTGCACACTCGAGTGACGTCATGATCTGCCGGCGCAGGAGATCGTGGCGGTAGTGTTTAGCGCCGCCGCAAAATGTCTAGTTAATTTCGCGAGCGGCGCAAACTTCGCCGCGCCCGGGCGCTAGCTGCTTTGCGCCCCATTAGCACCCTCTTAAGGCGCTAACGGGAGGCGCAACCAACTGAATTTTTCCCCCAATATCTTTAGCCAAGTTGCATAATATTTCCATAAAATCTTAGCAAGAAGTTATTTTGCTGACTGCATTCACTGAGGGGCGATAGTGCACCACCTCCTGGTGTGGTGTCGAATTGGCAGCATATTGTACCTAAAGCTTTTAGCTCCATCTTGTGGCAATTTAATTGCTTCATTCCTTCAGAGGCATACATTCCGCACTCTCTTCAAATGACAAATAAACAGTAAACAAGATTTAACAGTTATTTATCAGCAAAGTGGAAAAATGGGCTTATATTTGCAGAAATCATTGAAGGTGTCATTTTACCTAGATTCACTACAGATTGCACTGGTGTAGACATCCACTGTTGCCTATTCCGTCAACGTTCCACTTGTGTTGGTGGTGAATATATTTACATGTCAGTCTGGTGGACTTTGTGGTTTTATTTGACTGCAGCATTGGGTGGACAGAATGAGGAAGGGAAATGTTGGTACATTGGCTTGTCTGAAGTCCTGTTTCACTGAGGAAACAAGGGTGGGGCATGGTTGTGCCCCCATGCCTCTTAAAGCATAAAATAAATGGTTTCTTATTTTTCATTTTGTGTTGTTTCATATTAATGTTGAAATGTTTTTAGGGTGGATACTATTGGTAATGTGATGACAACAACAACTTTCATTTATCTCGCGTCTTCAACATCGTAAATCGTCCCAAGGCGCTTCACAGGAGTGTTATCAGACAAAATTTGACACCGAGCCGCATAGAGATAATAGGACAGGTGACCAAAAGCTTGGCTAAAGAGGAAGGTTTTAAGGAGCGCCTTACAGGGGGATAGAGAGGTAGAGAGATGGAGAATTTTCGATGAATGCATGGCCGCCAATTGTGAAGCGATCAAAATTGGAGATGCTGAAGGATAGATCCTTGGGACACACAAGAGGTAACGATGCGGGAGCGGGAAGAGAAATCATTGCAGGTGATTCTCTGGCTACGATTAGATAGATAAGAATGGAACCAGGCGAGTGCAATCCCATCCAGCTGGACGACGGTGGAGAGGCGTTGGAGAAGGATGGAGTGGTCAACTGTGTCAAAGGCTGCAGACAAGTCAAGAAGGACGAGGAGGGATAGTTTACCTTTGTCACAGTCATAAAGGATGTCATTTGTGACTTTAATGAGAGCCGTTTCGGTACTGTGGCAAGGGCGGAAACCTGATTGGAGGGATTCAAACATGAAGTTGAGGGAAAGATGGGCATGGATTTGGGAGGAGACAACATGTTCAAGGACTTTGGAGAGGAAAGGAAGGTTGGAGATGGGGCGTTAGTTTGCAAGGACGGAGGGGTCAAGGGTTGGTATTTTGAGGAGAGGTGTGATGATGGCAGATTTGAGGGAGAGAGGGACAGTACCTGAGGAGAGTGAACCGTTAACAATGTCAACAAAGATAGGAGCCAGAAAAGGAAGTTGGGTGGTCAGCAGTTTGGTGGGAATAGGGTCGAGGGAGCAGGAAGTGGGTCTCATAGACAAGATGAGCGCGGAGAGGTCATGAGGGGAGATCGGAGAGAAACTGGAGAAAGATGTGAGTTCAGGGCTCGGGCAGGGGGAACCTTAGAGGAAGTTTGGTCCGGTGGGCTAGGGGAAGGAAGGGAAGTGGCAGAGGCAGCTGAACGGATGGTCTCAATCTAAGAGACAAAGAAGTCCATGAGCTCCTCACACTTGTTGTCAGAGGTGAGGGTGGAGGAGACAGGGGAGAGGGGTTTAAGAAGACGGTTAGCAGTGGAGAATAGAAGCCGGGGTTTATCTTTGCATTCCAGAATGATTCTGGAATAGTGAGCAATTTTGGTAGACAAAAGTAGGACCTGATAATGCTTTATGTGGTCCAGCCAGATTTGGCGGTGAATGGCTCAACCAGTTATCCATCATATCCGTTCAAGTCTGCATCCCTTGGACTTAAGGGAGCGAAGATGAGGGCCGTACCAGGTGAAACGGCCAGGGTGAGAGAGAGTAATTGTTTTAATAGGGACTAGGGCATCAAAGATGGTGGTGAGGGTGTGGTTGAGCAGAAATGCCGTGGTGAATGGAGGGCCAAAAGCTGGACAGTTGGGATTTCATAAATGCAGTTGTAAGAGAGTTGGGAGAGAGTTTTTTCCAGGGGCGGACACAGAAGGAAGTAGAGTTGGGGGTTGGGGGAAGGGGGATGTGGGTGGAGAGCGATATGAGGAAGTGGTCAGAGATGGCCTTATCTGCGATTGACACGATGGGAGTAGCGAGGCCACGAGAGATGGCAAGGTCGAGGGGGTGGCTGTGAATATGGGTTGGGGAGTTTACATGGAGGGAGAGATTAAGGGAGGCTAGGAGGCTTCTGAACTCAGAGGAGAGAGAACATGATGAATTGAGATGGAGGTTGAAATCACCGAGGATATATATAGCAGATTTTAAGATAACTATTACGGAAAGCTGGGCGTTTTAAATTACATTGACCGGCAAACAGGCAGACCTGGGTGCCTGCACTGCCAGTAAATGCATGCGGCTTGTTTTCTCCCTATTGCTTAGGAATTTGTCTTTAAGCCAAGCCTTCTAGCCGTGGATTAACCCCAAGAGAGTCATAATCAAATGTGTTCAATTTTGTGTACTTTTCGTTTTTGATGATCAACCCAGGAATTGTTTAAAAACATTGCAGTTACTACATAGCAGAGATATTAATATAAACGAACCATACATGCATTTATTTAACCAATTGGTAGAATATAAAGATAGTTGCAACACATTCAGCTCTATGTAAAGAGGCAGTGTTGCTGCTGGTGCTCCTTACAAGCCAACAAAAATGTATTGAAAATGAGAAACTGTTCGAATTTGTTCAGTTAGTAAGGGGGCGATTTTGCCGGCCCTGGGGAGGCGGGTATGGAGGCGGGATTGCCGGGAAAATGGCTGAAACTAGGAGAGGGCATCGAACCCGCCCCCAACCCACCTCCGTGCCATCTTCTCAGGAGGCGGGTACCCGACCCGCGCCGGGTCCCGTCTCCTCGAGGCGGGAAGGGGATTGCAGCCACTTAACTGCCTGTTAACAGGTAGTTAACAGGCAGTTAAGAGGATTATCCCCATTTTTCCAACACAAGTGCGGGCTTCCCACTTATTCTAATTTTTCGGAAGACCGAACCCAAAAGTTTCCCATAATGTTGGCCGCGACGTAGTTGGTCGCACTCTCGCCTCTGAGTCAGAAGGTGGTGGGTTCAAGTCTCACTCTAGAGACTTGAGCACAAAGATCTAGGCTGACACTCCAGTGCAATACCGAGGGAGTGCTGCACTGTCGGAGATGCCGTCTTTCAGATGAGACGTTTGACCGAGGCCTCGTCTGCTCTCTCAGGTGGACGGAAAAGATCCCATTCTATTTCGAAGAAGAGCAGGCGAGGCCTGGCCAATATTTATCCCTCAATCAACATAACAAAAGCAGATTATCTGGTCATTATTACAATACTGTTTGTGGGAGCTTGCTGTGCGCAATTTGTGGCCACGTTTCCTACATTACAACAGTGACTACGCTTCAAAAGTACTTCATTGTCTGTAAAGTGCTTTGGGACATCCTGAGGTTGTGAAAGGCGCTATATAAATGCAAGTCTTTCTTTTCTTTTTTTAGAGCATTGTGGTATTTTTTAATGGGTTCAGTGTCCCGGCAGCATGTTCCAGCTGGTTATCACCCTGTGTAAAGATATACTTCTTAGCGTTTGAATCTGTTAACTCATTCCTGTGGATATTTGATGAATGTATTTTAAAAATCAGAAAGGTGTTTTAATATTTCCAAGTTTTCACAAAGCATTGTACCATTCCTCAGATTGTTTTAATTGTAATGGAAGTTGGCATAAAATGATTTTCTGTTGTTTTCAATATGCTGCAGTGTGATCAATTCTAGAAATAATAAATCACGTAGAACGTTAGACAGACTTCAAAACTAGAAAAACCTCCAACTTTAAAAAGGAACAGCGATGGTAACACTGTGGGGGCGATTTTCCCCCGTATATTTTAGGCGCTAAGGAGCTTCCGAGGTGGCCAAATTGGGGTCTTGAGCTGCAACGCGGTTTAGCCTGCCTTTAGTGCAAGACGCCATCTTGGTAAAGGAATTGAAGCGCGCGTTAGGAACGGCCACCCTGAGGATTGTTAAGGCTCTGATTGACAATTAAATTGCCTGCTCATGCTCATTAAAGAGGCTGCACACCATTTTGGTGGCTAGTGCTTCAATTAATGACCTCTCCTGACAGTGACCAGCTGAGCCCGAGTAAAGAATTCATTGCTGAGGATTTCTAGCGTTACGTAAAGCCAAGCTTTGCTTCCACTGTTCACTTACTGCTGGAGATAGACTGCATTTGAAGAGGACTTTCTGGGACACTTTGCCAAGACTTCACCAACATTCTTTCAACATTTATCTTGGAAATTCTCTGAGGACTTCACCTGAAGAGAGTGAGTGCTGTGCTACTCTACCTTATTGGGCACCTTTTTGGAGTCACCGGGAGAAAAGCAGTGCTTAGTCATGGGCATCTTGCTAGGGGTCTCCCTTGTTCTAGAAACATAGAAGATAGGAGCAGGAGTAGGCCATTCGGCCCCTCGAGCCTGTTCCGCCATTTAATGAGATCATGGAGGAGGAATGGGAGGAGGATATGAGGCCAGGCAGAGCAGCACCAGCTGCTGCAAGAGAGAGGAACAGGAGGGACAGTAGGGCGAGATGGACTCCTTCCCCTCCCCCCCCGTCGGTACAGGACATCCCTCCTCCGCCAGGACCACCAGTGACGCGTCCGAGAACCTGTGCGCCCTCTCCCTTGGTCCCTGAGCCATCCTGAAATGTTCCATTGTGTGTCAGCCAGCACACGCCACAGCTTCAGTGGAAGTGGGTGCGTGGAGGCTACATATACCGTGCCACAAAAATTGCTTCTAAACAGCGTTTGCATGCTACACCTGCAGGTGTCTGTTTTAGCGCCTCCAGGCAAGTTTAAATCATGGTAATCATCAATTAGCCCCCAAATTGCATGCTAAAACCAGACTTTCAAACAGGCGTGTCTTATTAGTGCAGCACCCATTAGTGCCTGTTTTCACCCTTTAACCAAAATAACCCCCACAATAGAACTGGATGTGTTGCAAATTCCTTTAGACTCGATCAGGTGGATTCAATTCATGTAAGGTTCTGAAGAGGCTAAATAATATTTGCTAACAAGAAACCACTGAAATGTTGGAAATTACCGTGAAAAGTGGTGTTGATATAATTTACATGGAATATTGTATCGAATTTTAGAAAGATTTTCTTTGTTTTAGAGATCAGCGTCACACATTAATTATTTATTATACATGGGCCACGAGCCCCATATTGTCTTTGAGAATCATGAGCAAGTGTGTTCTGGCGTGTAGTAGAGATGTTTTCATCTGATGTGCTGTTGGAGACCGATCAGGTGGTTGAGCTCTGGACTTGGGGCTAAGTGGTCCTGAGTTTGAATCGTGCAGTCTTTACTCAGCTTTTTGCTGAGAAACAGGAAACAGGAAACTGGAGGAACTAAGCAATATTTACCCAAGTGTATCTCCAGGACTCATTGCCAGCAAAATTGAGGATCAGCACCGCACTCAATTTGGGGGTGCTATTTCTCTCTCTCTCTCTCAGAACTAAAACCAATGAATCCTATAACAGAGATAGTGACATAGTACACACTATTAGAAAGAGGAACTAATATATTCATGAAATAACAACAGAAAACGCTGGAAAACTCAGCAGGCCAGGCAGCCGCTTCCTGCCTTTTATTGTTGGTGCCATTTTTGAACTACGCATTCGGAGAGAGAGTGAGAGAGACTTCTGGAGAGATTCAACGTTGTGTGAAGGAGTTTTGGGTACTGAGCAACACTTTGCAGGTTCATTTTGATTTGCCATTCCTTGTATCGATTTAGAAGAGACTGTGGGGGCTGCACTCTGAGCTCTTTGCCTGGTACTCTCCATTGTTCTTTCCAACAGATTTGATGTGCAGGTCTCTCCAGGCCGAGATTCAAGGCTGCAATGAGCAGGATGTGGATGGAAAGCAAGATCAACCATCCCCTTTAAGAACTCGCCCGTGCCATTGTGTGTGTGTTCCATTGCTGACTGACATTACATGAGCTTCGCCAGCGCTCTGAGTTAGCGCCTCACTCCTCGGCCTTTGCGCCTTAAGACAAGTGTGCAGCGCCTGATTTAGCGCTCCAATCACCTCCCGGGGCGTTAAAAGTGAAGTTTCCAGTCAGTGGCGATAATTAGCGCCAGGCGCTAATCTTTGTGCCCGGACGATATTTGCGCCCCAAACGGGGCGCGACTGAATTTTCCCCCCAATATATTCATGAATCAGTTTAGTGAAATTTGTATGAACACTGGTAAATTGTATTATAATAGTCTGAGAAGACCCACTTAGTTCATTATGAGAGTGTACTAAGCTAGAGATTATATTATACTATGAAACCTGCTACATTAAAAGTTCACTGCAGTACACAATAATCTGTTAAATGATTCTTTTCTGACATTCAACCGTGATTTTAGAGCTCTGTCAGATTGTAGATTGTGTCTACAGTCCAGTGCTCTTCATTGGTGCCCTGCGTTCAATGTCCTTTGCAATTATGTGATAAGTTTTCAATGACTTCCCACCATAGGTACAAGAAATAACGATGATGACAGATAAATACTGTTTTTATTCCTTCCGAGCTCACAAGTCCATTTCCTAATTTGTGTTTATAATGCTGCTGGGCTGTGTGTTCACATAAATGTGAATGCCACTGTGTCATTTCGCTAACTTCTAAACTTCTCAAATTTTTCATCAAGTTGTTGCACCACTTACTTGAGCACTCTCACAGGTGCTGTTACTTTCCCTTGAGGCAGAATCTGTTCGCTCCTTAGATACCACATGTCAATTACGTGTAGTGTAAACGTTAAGCTTCTTAGACCCGGTGGTGTTTGACTTTTCTATAGAAGGAATTCACGTGAGCTGATACATTAAGCTGACTTCCTTCACTTAAATCCTTATTTTACATTGCTCGGATTTCAGTAACTTCTCTAATTCTTCCGTACTTTTTGATGTTGGCAAGCCAAGCTTCTGAATCTGACATCTTGGGGTTTAAGGTCTAGACGTCAGGCACTTTCAGTTAAAATCACTTGTCTAGTCCTTTTCTTGAGAGGCCGTGTGAGTTTGTTGACTTCCTTTTTTAAACCGTTGTTTTAATGCTGTTCAGATGCCATTGTGCGTATCGTGTTGCCTGAAACCAAATCACATGACCTGTGAACAGGTTAGAAATTTAAAAAAAGAGGGAATCGTACATAGCTGCCCAACGAGCAGAGTATGTGTTGATAGCACCTCTGCATTTGCATTTAGCTGGTCCCACGGGAACAATAGTGAGCTTGGAGATAAAGCAAATACATTATTACAAAGCTGCACTAGATATAACCCTAGGTATCACTTAGGCGATCAAAAGAACATTTAGGCCGACCATTGTTTAATTCTATGCTTAACTTCCAAGCACTGTCACGTATTACAGTTAAACCAAGGGTTTGGAACACTGGAGTAAGCTGATTTAAAAATGATGCGGAGATGCCGGTGTTGGACTGGGGTGGACAAAAATGAGAAGTCGCACAACACCAGGTTATAGTCCAACAGCTTTATTTGAAATTACGAGCTTTCGGAGCGCTGCTCCTTCGTCAGGTACCTGACGAAGGAGCAGCGCTCCGAAAGCTCGTAATTTCAAATAAAACTGTTGGACTATAACCTGGTGTTGTGCGACTTCTCACATTTGATTTAAAAATGTCATCTTTTAAATCAGGTTTAATTGCCAATATCAAAAATGCTACACTTCCCGCCCTTCCTAACTTCAAGGTGGTTTAACCTGGGTCTAGAGGATGAAATGTCCCCCATTGTTCTGTAAACCTATGTGAGATAAACTTAAAATATTTGCAGTGAAAGATGTTGCTAAGTGAGCTCTCAATGAATTGTTACAACTGCCACAGAACATTTAAAAAAATCTAAAAAAGAGTGGGCTATCCTTAGAGTTGGCACCAAAGAGTAAAACACTAACTTGTATTTTTATAGCATCCCTCACAAAAAAGAACATTTTTTAAAATTTGTTTTCAGGAGGTGGGTGACACTGGTTCATTAATATTTATTGCCCAGAACCTTAATTGCCCTGAGGAGGTGGTGGTCAGCCTTCTCCTTGAACCACAGGAGTCCTTGTGATGATGGTGCTCCGGCAATGGTGTTAGGTAGGGAATTCCATAATATTGACCCGGTGAAAATGAAAGTAAGGCAACATGTATCCAAGTCAGGATGGTGTGTGACTTGGAGTTGAACTTGAAGGTAACTGTGTTCCCACGAGATCGCTGCTCTTTTCCTTCATAGTGGTAGTGAAGGAGATGCTGTCAAAGTAACCTTGCCGAATTACTGCAGTGTACCCTGTGGATTTTTACATGTTGCAGTCACTGCTTACGTGGTACGAATGTTACCTGTCACTTGTCAGCCCAAGCCTGGATGTTATCTAAGCCCTGTTGTAGGCTGTCATGGGCTACTTCAGTGTGGGAAGGGTTGTGAAAGGAGGTGAACGCTGTGAAATTGCCTGTGACCAGCTCTAACTGACCTAATGACACAGGGAAGATCATTGATGAAGTAGCTGATGTTGGATGGGCCAAGGATGCTTCTCTGAGGAACTTCTGCCGTGATGTTCAGGAGCTGCGATGATTGACCTCCAACAACTAGAGCCATCTTTTTTTGCATCAGGTATGATCCCAGCCAGCAGAGTGTTTTCCCTCTGACGTCACTTTTGCTGGGGCTTTGGCTCGGCTAAATGCCGCTTGATGTCGAGAGTAGCTCCTCTCACCTGTCTGGCATTCAGCTCTTTCATCCATGTCAAGGCCCTGATGCGGTCGAGAGCTGAGATGTTCTGGCGGAACCTGAACTAAGCATCAGTGAGTAGGTCATTGATGAGTATGTGTTGCTTGATGGCACAATTGGTGATTCCTTCTATTACTTTACCAATAATTGGGAGGAGGCTGATAGGGTGGAAATTGACCAGTTTAGATTTGTCCTGGTTTTTGTGGATTTATGAGCAATTTTACGCTTTGTCAAGTAGATGCCAGTGTCAGCTGTACTGGAACAGCTTGGTTAGGGAAGCAGCTAACTTTGGTGCACAGGTCTTCAACACTACAGCTGGGATGTTGTGAATTTGCTGCAGTGGGGCATCTCACGGCGTGCCCAGTTAGTTAGACTTGTTCCTGCACCCTTCAGCTCAAAATATTTTTGTCCACAAAGTTGCTGGAAGTGCGAGCTGATAAGCGGGGGCACCAATCTGGGACCTTGGTGAACAATGAGACAAACAGGGTACCTCCTTATCCAATGAGATTTAAGGACTGAGAAATAAACAGAGGAAGGACTGAGAAGGAGAGTGAATTAGAGTGCCTGAATTCACTGTCAAATCAGGTACAGAAAGAGAAATAAAGTGAGGTAAAGAAAGATTGGATTAATAGAGAGGAGAAAGATTTTTTTTTAATATTTGACATTTTTAATATCTCCAACAACAATTCACTACCTGAAGGAATGAAACTCCACGATTTTTAATTGTTTACTTTCTGGGCAAGAGAGGTTGATTGGCAGTCATTAACAATTATCACATCGTTAAAAGGGTACTTATGGTATTAATTCCTAGACTTAGCTTTCTGTGGCGAGTCTAATGAGCAATTAATATGCAAATGCAGTAACTTCATGAAAATCACGGGGAGGTTAAGTGTGAGATGCCGTTTTCATGAAGCTAACGGTGAAACGGCACAAATCGGCCAGCAACTTGTGGCGATTCGCAATTCACGGGGTACCTCTACCTCGCTACAAGTTGCTGGCCGATTTGTACGTTAGTAATGGCGGCGTCAGTCAGACGCTGTTATATTTTTCAGCAAAATCGGGGCCATTATTTTTCACTGCCTTACATGGACACCTGCTTAATTACATAAGCAAGAATCTGATGTCGGTCATTCCACTGCAGAGTATCGTTACCCCTCATTAGGATCTAATAACTGCTAAATTTTGGTTACTTTAATTAATAAAGAAAGACCTGCATTTATATAGCGCCTTTCACGACCACCAGATAACCCAAAGTGCTTTACAGCCAATGAAGTACTTTTTGAAGTGTAGTCACTGTTGTAATGTAATCTTTAATTAATGGTTGAGATTTTTAAAATCATAATTTATATTTCCTTACATCACATTTATTTAAAGAGGAATTACAATATGAACACTTTGATATTTCACACAATGCAACTTTATGAAGTTATTCATTACCAGTTATCACCAATAATTAGTTACCTACTCCATGAATTTATTATAGAAAGCAGGACCATCAGGAAAAGAGACTGCCACATGCACTAATGTGTTAGACAGGGGCCATCTCACCCATAAACTTTTTATTGATCAGTTGGTTACTTGTATCATGGAAAAGGAAGAAGATTTAAAAGTTTTGGAAAAAACACTTTAGTTAACTTGTCTTTAATAAAAAGAATGTACAGTAAATAAATCTCTTCTCCTTCTTCTTAGGCAGTCCCTCTGGAACCGAGGATGACTTGCTTCCACACTAAAAATGAGTTCTCAGGTGACTGAGTCCAATGCGGGACCTACAGTCTCTCTCACAGGTGGGGCAGATGGTGGTTGAAGGGGCGGGTGGGTGGGGTGCTTGGGTTGACGTGCGCTCCTTCCGCTGCCTGCGCTTGACTTCCGCTTGCTCCCGGCGAAGAGACTCGAGGTGTTCGGTGCCTTCCCGGATGCTTCTCCTCCACTTTGTGCGGTCTTGGGTCAGGGATTCCCAGGTGTCGGTGGGGATGTTGCACTTTTTCAAGGAGGCTTTGAGGGTGTCCTTGAAGCGTTTCCTCTGCCCACCTGGGGCTCTCTTGCCGTGTCGGAGCTCCAAGTAGAGCGCTTGTTTTGGGAGTCTTGTATCGGGCATGCAGACGATGTGGCCCGTCCATCGGAGCTGATCGAGCGTGGTCAAAGCTTCGATGCTGGGGATGTTGGCCTGAGCGAGAACACTGACGTTGGTGCGCCTATCCTGCCAATGGATTTGCACGATCTTGCGGAGGCAGCATTGATGGTACCTCTCCAGTGCTTTGAGGTGCCTGCTGTACATGGTCCATGTCTCTGAGGCATACAGGAGGGCAGGTATCACTACTGCTCTGTAGACCATGAGCTTGGTGCTGGATTTGGTGTCCTGGTCTTCAAACACTCTCTTCCTCAGGCGACCGAAGGCTGCACTGGCACACTGAAGGCGGTGTTGGACTTCACCATCGACGTCTGCCCTTGTTGACAGTAGGCTCCCGAGGTATGGAAAGTGGTCCACGTTGTCCAAGGCCTCATCATGGATTTTGATAATCGGGGAGCAGTACTGTGTGGCAGGGGCAGGTTGGTAGAGGACCTTTGTCTTACGGATGTTTAGTGCAAGGCCCATGCTCTCGTACACTTTGGTGAAAGTGTTGACGATGGTTTGGAGTTCGACCTCAAGAGTGTGCACAGACGCAAGCATCGTCTGCATACTGTAATTTCTCTTATTTGGAAGGAGGAGAGCATGCCAGGGGATCTCAGAGATGCCGTAATCGTGACCATCTTCAAGAAAGGTGACAAGTCCGATTGCGGTAATTACAGAGGAGTCTCCCTGCTGTCTGCCACAGGGAAAGTCATCGCAAGAATCCTCCTCAATCGCCTTCTCCCAGTAAATAAATAGTGTATTTTTAAACAGCAGTTTACTTCACCACCATGTTGTACATTGAAAACTATGCAGACATCCCTGGATGAATGTGCATTAGAAGTGAACAAAAGTGAGAAGTCGCACAACACCAGGTTATAGTCCAACAGTTTTATTTGAAATCACAAGCTTTCGGAGCGCTGCTCCTTCATCAGGTGATGAAGGAGCAACAGCTCCGAAAGCTTGTGATTTCAAATAAAACTGTTGGACTATAACCTGGTGTTGTGCGACTTCTCACTTTTGTCCACCCCAGTCCAACACCGGCATCTCCGCATCATTAGAAGTGAGCCTCGGGTCAGCCCGAATGAAGTGGTTAAGTGACACTCACCACTGTGCCCTCAATCATGCCAGTCTGGGAATCAGTGGAATTAAAAGGAACACTTGATGGCATCATCCCTGAACTACATGGAAACGAGTAGCTGGCTGTGAACCAGCACAGTGATTAGATTCGCAATTACGCCCGGACCTCTTCAGCTAATTGTTCCTATGCAACTTGTACACTGTGATATAAAAACCTCATTGCGCACAGGTATATAGTAGACAGCAAAGCACCGATAACACATACCTGCTGCTCTGTCTTCGGGCCCATCAGTGTGAGGAGTGAGAGGAGACTGAAGGAAGACTGACCGCTAAAGCTGATGGCCCAGAAATTCGGGTCGGAGGCTTCCTGCGGGTGCAAGCATAGCGGGTGCACTTACCTAGCGCGCCTGCCATTGTGCTGTGGGCCCGCGTGGGATTCCGATCCTGGGCCTCCTCCAGCTGCCGGTGTGCAGTGCTCGCGTATCCCAGCGGCGCAGTTAGTTCACACCATCCCCTGGGATCACGTGGGCCATGGGGAGCCAATCGGAGCAGGGAATCTCCATTCATAGATTTGACAGGAAGACCTGTCAAATCTATGAATAGAGATCGGCCCCAAAACCTAACTAAAACTTCAAATAATTCTTTTTTTTAATCACATTTTAAAATAACTATAAATTACATAAAATAACTATTTTAAACAATAATTTAAATTTTTGAAAAAATTAATTACAGTTTTTAATGGGGCTAACAATAAACTTACCTTTCTTTAAAGTATTTAAAAATAATAAACCTGTGGAAAAATGTTTTAATTTTACTTAATTCACCACTTACCTTGCGCCTGCTTTTTCCCCACGCAGCTGCTAGGGACTTGCCCGCACGGAGAAACCTGTTAAAAAAAAAAGCGGAAGTTCGCTGCGTGCGCGCTGCCTCTCCCGCGCACGCGGTTGACCCGCGAACCCCTTCCTTCACGAGACCGGAAGTTCCGGTTTCCCGTGCATGCGCAGTGCATGTGCGAAACCAGCACTTCCGGTGGCCCTACGGGTGAGTACACAGCGCGTACTCACCCGTGGGGACCCGAATTTCTGGGCATCGATACGTCTCTCGTATAATTTAGGTGGCCCCTCTGATGACCACAGCATTTTTATGAAATGGTCTTATCGAGACTCTAGAATGAAGATGAAATCCTCCTCCTGTGCTTTTCAATTGCATTATGACCTGACTGCTGGTTTTCCAAAATTAGCTGATTCCATCTGTTTTACTTTCCCCAAATCTAGAGATTTAACTTTCTCCTCAAAAAAGTTATTTCTAAAACTGAAGATTCAGCAACTGATTGAGATGTAGAAGAGTCTTTTACGACTTTATGAACAAGGGAATTTTATATTGATCTCCCAGGGCATTGTTCACAGACAATTACATTTTTAAATTGTATATTTACTATATATTTATATATTATCTCCTGTTCTATTGCTCACTTGTCTGTACTAATATTTTTATTAATTTTGTAATAAATGGAAAGCAAATGCTGACACATAAGTAAACACACACACCTGTTCTATGAGGTCGCTATTATTGCGATGCCATTTGCTTTTATGATCACATGCTTCCAGGAACCAATGAGCAGCAGCTTCACAGGCTAGTGGCAGATCTGAGTTTTCATTCACGTTATTGGCGTGCAGCTCCAGGAAGCTGGCTACAGCGACGTTATGTAAAGGCATCAGCACTAATCACTCCCAGCTGTCAGGGCAGGTTAGTCTCTATGGTTTCTTGTCAGTTTCACCCAGTTGGACAGTTCCTATGAGTAATTTCAAGCTTCCTTTGTATGAGCAGTCTTCAGGCAACTACAAAGCAGCTACATTTATTGTTCAAAGATTCAAACTGCTACACTTGGCAACATTAATGGGGGCTGTACTGGCATGACACCTCGTCCTCCAGGATCTATGGTGGAGGGAGCATAGGCAGCGAGAAATACGGGAAAATGTGCACAGAGGGATGAGGAGGGACATCAGGGCTCTCACTAGGAGGCCTTACCCTCCGAGGGTATTCCGACAGCACTTCTCCTACTTTCAATTAAGCGAGGAGCAGTGTATTAGACAGCTCCGCATCACCAAGGTGGTGGTCACAGAACTCTGCCTCGTCCTCCAAACAGACCTCCAGCCTCACACCAGGATGACTTAAACCCCAGATCCCTTTTGCTCACCACATGCCCATCATACCATCCCTGTGTCACGCCATATCACAGCGTCCTCCTGGGTGCAAAGGTAAAATGAGAGAGACCACAAAATATTGCAAACTCCATTAATAAACATATCACACATATCACATTCATTCTAATAACTAATGATCCTTGTGCCTGCCATAGTTGAATAGCTGTCATTGTGTGCAAGGTGTGAGTGTTGGTAGGTAGAGATTGTTGGTGGGTGAGCGCTGGGGGTGTGGTGCTTTGGGCAGTGTGTGAAGCTTGTGGTACAGATGATGGCATGCAGCATTTGTTGAATCATTCACTCACCCTGACCACCCGACTGAGGTGGATCTGCCATGAGCACACCTGCTTCAATCCTCCGGCTCCTTCTCCTTGTTGTGCTTCTACTTGCTGAGGCAGCTGCACAGCCAGCAATGCTGAGAATGAAGTGCTGTAGTATCAATGAACCTCCCCTTTAAGTACTGGGAAAAGCCTGTGGCAATGATGAGTTGCGATTAGACTGCACCCGACATTGGTCCACCCTTTCAGTGTAACGCCACTGAGCTAGGCCTTTCAGACTTGAAATAGCGCTCCAATCATTTCTTTGAGCAGTGAGAATGAATTTTGTGTTCAGTCTAAAGCATTAGTGCCTGACGCTAATTCTCAAACTTTTCTAAAGATACCGCCCATTCCTGGGCTATAATGAATTTCTAGCCCTAAAATATTGCCATTTTATATTAAGTTAGCCTACATAATGATATTTATACAGATACATGGTGAATGACAGGATATCAGGCCATATACCTGAATCCGAGGAGAAAATGGATGTGCAATAGCAAAATACTGTGGATGTTGGAAATCTGAAATTAAAACAGAAAATGCTAGAGATACTCAGCAGGTCAGGCAGCATCTGTGGAGAGAGAAACAGAGTTAACGTTTCAGGTCAATGATGAAAGATAACTTTCTCTCTCCACAGATGCTGCCTGACCTGCTGAGTATCTCCAGCATTTTCTGAGATAATGGATGTGGTGCCCACTTCCTTCCTGCTGGTAAAAATTATGGACACACTCATCGGTAGCCTTTTATTCTTTCATCGCACATCTCCATCGATTGCCTTCCTTTTTAGATCTTTATTATGGATGACCTTTAACCTTGCCTCTCTCTTTGGGTCAGTCAGCTGTGTTTTTCTTTTACTTTTCTCAGCATCACTGGTTATATGGGAGATTTATTTCTTGGGCCATTCAGCCCAAGTATTTCAATCCCAGAAGTTGAAGGTAGGAATCCAACATTCTTTTCCGCGCTATTTTGCCTCTTTGCTGTAATGCACGTTCTTCAACAAAGGCCAAGTGGCTCATAAATAGTTGTTACTGTGTTAAGCAGCTGTCACATAACAAAAGATCCCAAGGCACTTTCATAGGAGGAATGGCAAGTAAAAGTTAGGAAAAGGACCCAAAAGCACAAAGAGTTAAGTTTGGAAGCAAACTTTTGGGAAGGTGAAGAGTGATGGGGGTTTAAGATGAGAGTTTCACAGTGATGGGGAATGGCAGCTAAAGGCTCTGTTACATGTAGTGGAAGAAGGCAAATCATGAAAAACAGAGGGAGCTGCTGGGGTGTAGGATTGAAGAAGATTGCAGAAGTAGAGTGGAACAAGATCATGGAGAGATCTGAAAATAATGACTGGGATTCTGAAGTAGATATGCTGTGGGACAGTGAGGATGAGTGTGAAGGAATCCATGACAGATGGGATGCAAGCCGAAGAATTCTGTACATGGTGGAATTTATGGACAGCAAAGCGAGAGAGACTGATGAGGAAGGTGTTGAATAAATTAAGCATTGAGCTGATGAAGGCATGAATAAAGGTTTTAGCAGTGTTGTAACTTCCCACTGACAACAAGTTACTAATGGAAATGCAGACAATTACCGTAACTTGCACTAGAGTGTAAATATCTACTGTTTATGCATATTTAGCTTTAGAAATGGCATACTTCAACCATGCAAGTGACTCCTCCATTGTATTTGGTACGTATAGTTGTGCAGTAAGGACTGGAGCCACAGAATTAATGACAGGCAGAACATATTTATCTGGCAGAAGAAGTTTTAGCCTGCTGATTCAAATAACGCTCCACACTTTGACATCATCGGAATGTCTGGAAGTTAAGTAAGAACATGAAACACACGATATTTAACACAATTGCAAACTTCCCTAACTGTCCTGCCCATTGTGTGAATGAGGGTGCACTTAACGTTTCAATAACTCACTTGTTTTGCTCCTGGCGTCTCCCATCTGTGCTTGTTGAACTGCTGGCAAGTTGAATATTAGTATTCTGGTACATTGCCAATTTTGTTTGTCTGAGTGACACACAGATGTTTGGTGAGAAAGCAAGCAATAAATAATCTGGGCAAGGAGCACCTCTTAATTCCCTCTTTTCCTGTTTATAAATTATTTGCACACCATGACATTGATTTGGTTCCAGGATGGAAACATGAGACAGGGCCTGGGCCTGAAAAGCATTTAAGGAGGAAGTCAACAAACTCACATGTTAAATCAGGATCAGACTTGAGATGAATAAAACTGAAGTTTAGATTTGAACCCTAAAGATATCTGGTTCAGAGGCGTTGGGTTCTTCACACCTGAAGATACAGAAGAATTCAAAAAGTTACTGTAATTTGAATATTAAAAGGATTTAATGAAGTCATCTTAATTTTTCACCGCACATTAATTTGTTATTCTGTTTCTGTTAAAGACTAAGGGGGAAAATTCGGTTGCTTTGCACCTCCCATTAGCGCCAAAGCAACTAGCGCCCGGGCGCGGCGATGTTTGCGCCGCTCACAAAATTGACCAGACATTTTGCGGCGGCGCTAAACACTACCGCCACGATCTCCTGCGCCTGCAGATCGTGACATCAGTCGAGTGTGCGCCCGGCTGATAATTGCGTCCCAAACGGGGCGATACCGAATTTCTCCCCCTAAAATTATTGAAAGAGGCATTCAGTAATCACAAAATCCTAGCTATTATTTGCTTTATCTCCTCTGCCTTATTACTCTTTACAGTTTTTGCGTTGTCCTGTACTATCGTCTTTCAACTTTGTATCTCATTTTTTTTAAATGTGATGAAGGGAGATTATCTGTACATGAACTGGTCTCTCACCTTTAACTCTTGCTACTGTGTTTTATGTTTTACACTGCTAGTTATAGGCAGACTGGGAGCAGGCATTTTGTACAAAGCCGCACTAATGTGACATCCATGAATGGAAATGGTGACAAATGTGCAGCTCTGTTCCTGGTATTACTGGAATATCAGAGAAGTTAAACATATGGGCCTAGTGTTTTACCAGCGCAATTCGCCTGAAATCGGCCAAACTGGCGTAAAAGACCGAGGAATTTTAAGGGCAAGTTCCGTTGAGCGTAAATCGAGTTTTCGCGATCTTTAACGCTGGTTTAATAAAACATTACACTGGAAGCTGGCCACGCCCACAAAAGTGGCCACGCCCCAGGATCAGAATAATGAGCGTGGCGAGTTTCTGCCCATTACACCAGTTTGCAACCATTCAAGAAGGCTCTTAAAATTAAGCTTTTTTTTTAGGTGCAAAGACACTAGTAGCCACATTTTAAAAGTGTTTAAATAGTAAAAATGATTTAATTTACTAAGAAACTGACCAGTGCACACCAATGAAATTAATAAATGGTTCAGTTTAGTTTTTTTTAAGTCATTTTCAGTGATTTAAAATCACTTTACGCACAGGTGGTGGACCAGACACTCACTAAAACTGTTTATTTTTTGTGATAAATCCAGCTGAATTAATAAAACTGCACCAGCTAGCCAATCTTAAATGCATCAAGGAATATTTTTTAATACAAAGAGAAAAAACAAAACAATTATGTTTGTGATAATGCAAATAAATTTGAGTGGAAACGTGAACCATAACTTCACTTTGGAAAACCAGCACAACTTCAAGTGCAGTTTGTGCCCTGTTTGCTATTTGCACCCAATGCTCTACCCCAAAATGTTTACTCTTGATCTAATGATCCTGTCTTGTATGATTAATTTGATGTTGTTAAGGCAATTTTAGTGTGCCTGCAATATTATTTTCACTGTTTCCCCCAGTGGTATGCAACTGCCCCATTGATAATCTCATCCAAAATATTTTCTTATGCAGGTTGTCAGCTCAGTTCTTAACCACCTCACTTCTGAGTCAAAAGGTTGTGGGTTCAAATCCCACTCCAGAGACTTGAGCACAAAAATCTAGGCTGACACTCCAGTGCAGTGCTGAGGGAGTGCTGCACTGTCAGAGGTGCCGTCTTTCGGATAAAACATTAAACCAAGACCCCGTCTGCTCTCTCAGATGGACGTAAAAGATCCCATGGCACTATTTCGAAGAAGAGCAGGGGCGTTATCCCTGGTGTCCTGGCCAATATTTATCCCTCAACATCACTAATACAGATTATCTGATTACTGTTTGTGGGAGCTTGCTGTGCGCAAATTGGCTGCCACATTTCCTACATTCCAACAGTGACTACACTTCAAAAGTATTTCATTGGCTGTAAAGCGCTTTGGGACATCCGGTGGTCGTGAAAGGCGCTATAGAAATGCAAGTCTTTCTTTTTCACACTGCTATAAGGAACTATGGTGCAATGTTGAAGTGTCAGTTTGACTGACACGTAGCACCCTCACTGCTGAGTCAGAAGGTTGTGGGTTTAAACCCCAGTCTAGGACTTAAGCACATGACCTGGGCTGATACTTCATTGCAGTACTGAGGGAGTGCTGCATGGTCGGAGATGCTGCATTTGAGACAAAATGTCATATCATGTCCCATCTGTCTGTTTAGCTGGAAGCGAAAGATTCCACCGCACTTTTTCTAAGCAGAGGACGGAGTTGTTTCAGTGTTCTGGACAGCTTTCATCCCTCAACCAACAGATTATCTGGTCACTTATTGCATTGCTATTTGCTAGGTGCAAATTGGCTGTCACGTTTGCCTACAAAACAACAGTACCTACACTTCAAAAAGTAATTAATTGAGTGTGGGATGACCTGATGACATGAAATGCACTATATCGAATCTTTCTGTCTATTATTATTATTATTATTATGGTAACCTCTGCACCTTCTCTAGAGCACCTCTAACCTCTACCATGTGCAGGGTTCAAAACTAGACACAGTGCTCTAAATGTGGAAGTGCCAGTGGCTTGTATAGCCTTAGTATAACGCTCTTTGTTTTATACTCAAGTTCAGCAATACAACCTGAAACCATATTTGCTTTCTCTATAACTACCTCACACTGCTTCTGACCCATCGGTGCATTATCGACCATTACCCTTCGCTCTCACTCTCTATCTATAACCTTTAATGGGTAATCCTGGATATGATAAATATGCCTGGTGTTTCCCAAACTGAATACCTAACACTGCACTTGCCCATATCTGCTATGCATGGGCCAATTCTTCTATTTGGTCTAAATTAATTGCCCTGTGCACAATGTATTTAAAGAAGAGAGCTTGATATTTTTTACCCTTCATGTGAGGCATTTTCCAATTTTTTTAAAGTAGCCTTTCTGATATGTTAACAAGAATATTTCCCACGAGTCTAGAAATAAAACCATAATGATGGTAACCTATTATTAGCAAAATAACATGCATGTTCTTGACTCTTATTTCTTGCTGTGCCACTGTACTATTTTCAGCTGTTTGTGATAATATTCCTCTGCCTGCTATCATGCTGAACTTCAGCTAAAATAGTGGACAAAGGAAATTATTGAATGTTCGTCCACTAATTTTGCAAATAGCAATTCCTAGGTTTTGTCTGAGATAAATCACTAATAGTGTAGCATAAAATATAATTCCTCATTACAGTGACTGCCACAGATAATCTTCTTCAGAACACAGTCACGCCTTGACCTGCGTGACTTCCAAAAATATAAAGTAGGTAGACTCAGTGTACTGCAGTGTAGTCGCCACTCCACCACAACCCTGGCCTCCTTCCACCAACACGACCAAAAAAAAAATAGATTAACTAATCAGTCATCTCATTGCTGTTTGTGGGATCTTGCTGAGTGCAGAATGGCTGCTGTATTTACCTTCATAACAACAATCAACAGTGATGTAATGTATATGAAGAGATTTGAGATGTTTTTGAGGCACTATGTAAATGCAAGTCTGTCTTTGTAAGACTTTGGAAAGTAAAGGAAATTGCTGTTAGGTCTGTCACTAGTGACATCGTTGTTTTTTTGGGTAACTATGCTGTGGGGATATGGGGATCGGGCGGGAAAGTGCAGTTGAGGTAGATGATCTTATTGAATGATGGAGCTTGTTCGATGGGCCGCATGGCCTACTCCTGCTCCAATTACATATGTTCTTATGTAAGAGTAGGTCACAAAAAAAACTCCTGGAAAATTTGATAAGCAGGGTTAGCTTAATATTGTGGTTTTCTTTCTTTTACTATGTGGAAGGTATGTAAGTGTTGAACAACGGCTGTACATTGCATAATTCCTAACCAATAGTTCAGCTATAATTTATTTACTAATCTATTGTCGGGAGGTTAAACACAGGTTATGCCCACACATGTTTAAAGTTCTTTAATTTTAAGAGGAGAGAATGCATGTAAATCTCCCTTTACTTTGGGGTGAGAGGGGGGAGGAAAGGTTGTGATTCATACCCAGGGAATGCATTTAAAAATCGTAATGTAGAGGTGTGTTATTTAATCCATTCCAGACCAGACCAGAGAGGTTAGAACTGTTTTCTAAGTACAAAAGCATGGAGACTAAAAGATTTTGCACGTTTCTGATTTGAAAAGTTTGAAGCGTTAACTTTTGAGTATTAAAAGACCTTCGGAGTATTCTAAAATTTAGACTAACGGCCACAAAAATCTTGTCTACAATTGTGAACATAGTTTGATTTTTTGATGTATTCATTTATAAGCTTCACACTCTCATGCTCAACCAATCAAAAATAAACGGAGTGCAGTAATAGCTTAACTGAAAAAATACATTGTCTCATGTAAAACTCAGCCCGACAGACAAAAAAAGTCCTCGGTATTATCTTTAGCATATACTGTGCTAGTTTACTTCAGTTAGGGTTGGCAGTAGGATTCTAAGACAAATATCATTATTGAGTGTATACCATCCTTTATGGGATTACATGGGTTGTGGGTTCAAGTCTCACTCCAGAGACTTGAGCACATAATCTAGGCTGACACTTCAGTGCAGTACTGAGGGAGTGCTAGACTATTGGAGGTGTGTCCTTCGGATGAGACATTAACATTAACATACGCCCTCTCAGGTGGACGTAAAAAATCCCAAGGCACCATTCGAAGAAGAGCAGGGGAGTTCTCCCAGTGTCTTGGCCATTGTTTATCCCTCAACCAACATCACTAAAACAGATGATCTAGTCATTATCACATTACTGTTCGTGGGACCTTGCTGTGTGCAAATTGGCTGCCGCATTTCCTACATTACCACAGAGACTGCACTTCAAAAAAGGTACTTCATTGGCTGTAAAAACACTTCGGATGTCCTGAAGTCCTGAAAGGTGCTATAGAAATGCAAATCTTTCTGTTTTATTATTGACTGGGGCTGTTCCTTTACTCTAATGTGTGATGTGGTTCTAACTAGATGGGCAGCAATGAGCTTACCACTGCCCTGTGCTGGTGGTAAGCCATGTGACTTTATTTGGTTAAACACGAGCAGTACCCTTGCTCACGCTTCAGTGTCTCTTAAACCTTGACTGATGCCAACCTGTGCCTAAATTCTGAATACTCTTATACTAAATTCCTTTGCGCACTTTTTAAAGACCATGGGGGTGGTTTTCTCAATGAGGAGCTTTTGGAGGCGGGACTCCCACTTGTCGGGTTTCAGTCCCGCCTCCATCAACTTCTGGCCAACCCACGCTATTTTCCCTTGATTGACCTTGTTAAGCCCACCCAGCAGGCTTAGCAGGCCAATTAAGGGAAAGCCAGCTGCAGAGAATGTCAGCGTATGACGTTTCATCTGTCAAAAATTTTTGACAGATGAATTGTCATCGTTTGACAGCTCTGTGAAGCTGTCAAACACTGACATTCTCTGTAGTTTGATGAGGTCTTGTATTCGAGACCTCATCAAACTTCTTTCTTTTGCAGAAATGAGATGGTTGTTGCATTGGAGAATGCAACGGCCATCTGTCATCTCCAACGCAGAGGTCCGAGACTCACATACACACTCATACACACTGACTGAAGCCTGCAGGAAGAAACAAAGGTAAGTACACTTTTACTAACACTTTGTACTTACCTCAGATACTCACCTCTACACTCTTGCACCCATCACTCACCTTCACAGCACACTTTTCCACCCCCCCCCCCCGACCCCCGCAGACCCACTGCTCGCCTCGCTGACCTGGCGGGTTTCGGAGCCTTTGGGAAGCCTGCACTTGTGAGGGCAAAAAGGGGATAATCCTATTTTCTGCCTGTTAACTACCTGTTAACAGGCAGTTAATTGGCTTTAATCCCTTCCCGCCTCCAAGGAGACGGACCCGGTGCGGGACAGCTACCCACCTCCTGGCAAGAAGGCATGGAGGCGGGTTGGGGGCGGGATGGGCACCCGCTCCCAAAATTCTGCCATTTTCCCGGCAGTCCCACCTCCATACCCGCCTCCCCAGGGCTGGCAAAATCGCCCCCTTACGTTAATCAAAATAAATAGTTAGTGGCTGCGCAAAAATGCACAGAGGGATTTAATATGAGTGTGATGAGCATTCATATGGGAACAGCACCATGCAAAAAATATGCCCAATAAAGTCAGTGTTGAGTTTTTTAATGCAAGTTTAAAAAAAAAAATGATTGAGAGGCATTTCAAGCTGAGTCTTTCGAAGCAGACATTGATTTAGTGCCATTAACCTGTGGAAATGGTTGTTCATTGCTCCAGCTGCTTATATGAGAATGTCAGGGAATCAAGAGGCCACCATTCCCACGATCAATAATCTTTGTGGAAAAATAGATGCGAGTAAAAAGCACTAAGGCGTCGAGAGAAAGAGCCAGCTGATGAATCACCCACATTTATCAATAGTCAGAGGATTCTTACCCTTCAAAAATAGGAGTGCTGAAGCCTTGTGAAAAGACTGGCGGGGGCGGGGAAGCAAATTTAATCTGTTAAAGGTCATTAATAAATGAACTAGTGTCGCATTCAGCAGCTGCAGAGTTGCAATGAAAGGCCATTTTATTGCAAGTCAGATTTAGGTGTGAGCATGACAAAGAGAAATGTTTTGAAATATAATAAAGAGTGCTAGAAATTAGTGTATTGGCTATTGTTGGGTATATTGTGGCTCAAGTTATCAGCCCTGGCTCAGTGGTAGCACTCTCGCCTCTGAGTCAGAAGATGGCATGTTCAAGTCTCACTCTAGAGACTTAAGCAAATTATCCAGGCTGACACTTCAGTGCAGTACTGAGGGAGTGCTGCACTGTCAGAGATGCTTCCTAAACAACTATTACCCCATCTTACGTTCATACTCATTTAACTTTTCCTCAGCTGACCATTGTTGCCTTGTATCTTGAAATATTTCTGGTTGGCTTTTATTTTTGACCTTCTTATTCAAGCACCGAGTTTCTGGTCTTGTTGTGTTTCTCTTCTTTGGGATCTGTTTTACTTTCGACATCTCTCCAGTGGTGAAAATTTAGGTTTGGATGTGTCCTCAGTGCTGTAACACACATTCATAGTTTGGATAACTATATAAACCACTCGAGCTTTGCTCTCATCGACTATGACTATATCTGAAATCCTGAAGGGATCACATTTACAATTGTGCTGGAACTTTGGACAAGGTACCCAGCCATCTCTAATTCTTTAAGTGTTGTCCCTGTAACATGCATTGAAATAAAATCCAATATCACTGCAGTTCAATATACATGATACAACTACACGCCAGTTTAAACCACCTGCTTGAACTGCACGAACTTCCTTTCCTATTTTGTCCACTTTGACACCAGCTTAAAATTAAAACACCAATAGAACCATGATCACCTGACGAAGGAGCAGCGCTCCGAAAGCTTGTGATTTCAAATAAAGCTGTTGGACTATAACCTGGTGTTGTGCGACTTCTCACATTTGTCATTTGTCCACCCCAGTCCAACGGCATCTCCGCATCATGATGTAGAAGCACACAGGCGTGTTGAAAAACATGATAAATCTCAGTATCAGTCAACAATAATAAATGCTCAAGCTTTGGTGTGATTTATGTTGCCATCTGAACCTCCTGATGTACGACTGTTTTATAATACTCCAGGCTTTATGTTACATTGTACCCATTGGTGGCTGAAGGTTCCTTATATTGCACACTCAAAGCTAAATCTGTAAATGGAAGATGTAAAAAGCAACAAGATGACCAGATTCAGACTCTTTCCCCACCCCACCTCAGAACGGAAAGATGTAGGCTCTGCACTTTTCTATGAGAAACCTTGACCTGCCCACCCCTGCCACAAAGACTGCCAGACGATTAACAACAGGGAGCAGAATCAGGAGACCACCTGTATCCTTATAGCAGCTCACTTGCCACCTGGTGTAGACGGCATAGATCACCGAGCAGGGCACACTTTGTTTCTCGGCACTTTTTTCTTATAAAGGGATGGGACAATTTCAAATTAAAATGATGTTAATTGAGCAAAATTTGAACAGAGCACAATTCCGATTTTCTGTTTGGAATTCTAGCTGTTGTTTATCCCCACTGATCATTTTTTTTTTCTTTAAATCAAGTCTGATTCCTTTTTCAAAATGGACCCGTTGGGAACTTCTGTCTCCAGCTTTGCAAGTGTAAAACACCAACTTAATTACAAGTCTATTGCAGACAAAAAAAATCTTCCAAATGCAGTGTGATGGACAGTAAAACAACATGGCACAATTGGTAAGTTTTTTGAATCAAGTGACTAGCTGGAGAAATTATACGGGAACAAATAGGAAAGTCTCCTATTTTCTGAAAGGTATATGTTGTCTCCGGAGTACAATAATCTATTTTAATAACTTACAGCTAGTCTGTATTATTTCAAGACACTATAATAATAATCTTTCTGTCTAAAGCATTGCTTTCCATTTTTTTTTATATACGATTTTTATGGAATACTTGAAAGCTCAGTATCTAACGACATATAATACCATATCATTATCTTCTGCTGCACAGCACAGCATGAGGTGGTCCTTATACAAGCATGAAATAGGAGAACATTTCAGTGATGGCTTTTAAGACTCATGAAGGAAGTAAGAAAAACAATATGCACGTTGGATATGTCACTGTCTGAAATAATGCCTCCAAATTCATTTCTTGGGGTTACGCACCTCATAGAAAATTCACTCACACCGAGGGGGGTGATTTTGCCAATGGGGACGTGATGGAGGCGGGACTGCTGCTTGTCGGGTTTTAGTCCCGCCTCCATCGACGTCTGGCCAACCCACGCTATTTTCCCTTGATTGACCTTGTTAAGCCCGCCCAGTGGGTTTAGCAGGCCAATTAAGGGAAAGCCGGTGACAGAGAACATCAGCGTATGACGTTTCATCTGTCAAAAATTTTTGACAGATGAATTGTCATCGTTTGACAGATTTGAGAAGCTGTCAAGCACTGACATTCTCTGTTGTTTGGTGAGTCCTTGTATTCAAGACTCATCGAACCTATTTCCTGAGCAGAAATCAGATGATTGTTGCATCGGAGAATGCAGCAGCCATTCTGTCATCTCTGCCGTGGAGATGCGGAGTCTCCGCATCCCCAACGATTGAAGCCTGCAGGAAGAAACAAAGGGAAGTCAACTTTTTCTAACACTTTTCACTCACCTCACATACTTACCTCTCCACACTTGCACCCATCACTCACCTCCACAGCGCACTTTTGGACCCCTCTCACCCCCGCAGACCCACTGCTCGCCTCGCTGACCCTGGCGGGGTTTCCTGACGTCGGGAAGCCCGCACTTGTGCTGGAAAAATGGGGATAATCCTCTTAACTGCCTGTTAACCACCTGTTAACAGGCAATTAAGTGGCTGTAATCCCCTTCCCGCCTCGAGGAGACGGGTCCCAGCACGAGTCGGGGACCCGCCTCCCGGGAAGATGGTACGAAGGCGGGTTGGGAGCGGGTTCGGTACCCGCTCCCAGTTTCTGCCATTTTCTCGGCAGTCCCGCCTCCATACCCGCCTCCCCAGGGCTGGCAAAATCACCCCCTTAGAGTTAGAATATTGCCCTCAGTATAAAATCTAAATGCCCCTGTACCTAAATTGCACATATCGACCTCATACTTTGCCACAAGCCAACCAGGAATCAGAGCCTCCTTCCAATATTACATTGCCAAAACATATAAGCACAGAAGACAAGTCAAGGTCAAAAAAATGCCATTTGATTCATTGAAGCTCACCCCTCCATTACCCAAACATTCCAGCCTCGTATCTGGTAACATTTAAATATCTTTAAAATCAATGTAATGAATAAAATAATGGGATTAAAGCTGGACACATTTGTTTTCCACTCAGGTATGTTAAATAAAAAGCTCACTGGATAGTAGCAGAGAATTGGAAGGTAGCAAACATTACATCTGTGGTAACACTTTTCAGCTTCCTGTATGACATCACTTCCTGTAATCAGTCCAGGATAAATACTGGACTGATCAGTTAGCTCTGGAAGAGGCATAGGGTAAGACCTCTTTTGTATGCAGCACCGTTTTAAGTTGATTAAAGCTTACATTAAGTTTACCACGCGTAAGGCTCATTCTTACGACAATTTAATCAACTTTGAAAAAACTTCGCACTCAAACTTTTTGGACGAACTCGGAACTAAGGATCCAGGGAATCACCCATCATGGAAAACATCCTTAAACCATCGCGTCTTGACTTGGACCCAAACACCCCAGCAGCCGGTAAGGTGTGGAAACACTGGTATCGCACGTTTGAGAATTTTCTTGAGTATTGCAAAGCTGATGATAACTCAAAGTTGCGGATACTCATCAACTGTGTCACCCCAAATGTATTTCAGTATGTGGAAGACTGGGACAGTTATGAGGAGGCAATTCAGACGCTTAAGAGACTATATACTAAGACACCGAATGAGGTCTATGCTAGACATCTACTAGCTACAGCCCAACAAGGGCCGGAGGAATCCATTGATAAATTCCTCCAAGAGCTTCGCAGACTTAGTATGGACTGTAACTTTCGGGCAGCCTCAGCTGAGCTATACCGCGAAGAAATGATCCGTGATGCGTTCATCTGCGGGCTTGCCTCCCCATTTATACGCCAGCGTCTACTGGAAAGTAAGACACTTGAGCTGCAGAGAGCTTATGACCTGGCTTGCTCTCTAGATCTGGCAAAAAGGAATGCAGACCTTTTTACAGTGCCCAGACCTCGGTCTGCTGCCTTAACTACAGTCAGGCAATTTAAGAGGCCACAGGTGAACTCTATTAGGGAGGACTTTATCCCTGACGATCGATCTGATGACTTCACCGATGAAGAGGATGATGACCCCACTGTGGCAGCCTCTTGGCAATCTAAGAAGTGCTTTTTTTGTGGTGATGAGTTTCACCCTCGGAGATTCTGCCCTGCTCGCAATACGTTTTGCAGTCATTGCAACAAAAAGGGTCATTTTGTAAAGGTTTGCCTATCAAGAGCCTCTACGAGGGCTTATCAAGCTAAGTCCTACCGAACTGCCCCAGTAAGGGCCTATCAGGATGTTCCAACTAAAAACTATCGTGCTTCCTCTCGGGTTTTTTCTCGAAGAAACACACCTAGAATTTCAGCCACTCTTTGTGCAACGACACCAATTACAGCTGCTTGTCCTCAGAATCTATTCCATGCAGCTACAAAAGCATCAATTAATGGACATACTTTAGATGCCTTAATTGACTCAGGTAGCACTGATAGTTTCATTAGGGAACAGACTGTTGCACAGTTAAAGCTACATGTTTTTCCATCGGACCAGGCAGTTGCGATGGCTCAGTCATCACTTAATACCAGAATTTCTGGCTTCTGTGTAGTTGAAATAATGCTTAAAGGTCACAGGTATCCCTCCACCCGGCTTTCGGTGCTCAAGGACTTATGTAGTGATCTTATCTTAGGGCTGGATTTTCAAAAGCAGCATAAGAAGCTTACCATTGAGTTCGGCGGATCCAAACCTGAACTCACTATTTCTAATATACGACCTCGATTACCGTTCTGTGCCTTGTCAGCAGCTTCACTGGATGAACCCTCACTGTTTGCCAGTATCCCTCCTCGATGCAAACCGATTATAACAAAGTCACGCCGTTTCAGTCAGGAAGACCAGTCTTTTATTGCGGCTGAGATTTCTCGGCTTTTAGCAGAGGATATCATCGAGCCTTGTTCGTCGCCATGGCGCGCCCAGGTCGTTATTGTTAAGAACCCTCTACAACCTCACAAGAAACGGCTGTGCATTGACTATTCACAGACCATCAATCAGTATACGGACTTGGACGCATACCCATTGCCGCGCATCGATGATATGGTTAATAAATTGGCTGAGTACACGGTGTTCTCGACTTATGATCTGAAAAGCGCCTATCATCAGGTACCCTTGAAGGTCTCAGACAAGCAGTATACAGCCTTTGAAGCCAATGGGCGGCTGTATCAATTTCGTCGCCTCCCCTTTGGGGTCACTAATGGAGTGGCTGTCTTCCAGCGAGCAATGGATGACCTGGTCAAACAGGAAGACTTGAGGGATACGTTTCCTTATCTGGACAATATTACTGTCGCAGGTCGCAATCAGCAGGAACATGACGCCAATCTCCAACGATTTTGGGATGCACTCCAGCACCGTAATTTGACATTGAATGCGGCTAAATCCATTGAGTCACAACCAACTATCAACATCCTTGGCTATTGTGTGGGCAATGGCATCATTAAACCTGACCCTGAAAGGCTTCGCCCACTCCAAGAACTCCCGCCACCTAAGAATCCGGCCTCCTTGCGCCGGGCCCTCGGCCTGTTTGCATACTATGCGAAATGGATTCCTAACTTCTCGGACCGAATCCAACCTCTACTGAAGGCCAGCACATTCCCACTAGACACAACGGCTGTTGCAGCCTTTAACCTCCTGAAAAAGCAGTTGGAGAAAGCGGCTCTTCACTCCATCGATGAGAGTCTTCCTTTCGTGGTTGAGTGTGATGCCTCGGAGGTGGCAATCTCAGCCACTCTGAATCAGGAAGGTCGTCCGGTGGCATTTTTGTCCAGGACTTTTCAAGGGGCTGAGCTACATTATCCTCCAGTCGAGAAAGAAGCTACAGCCATCATAGAGGCAGTACGGAAGTGGAGTCATCTCCTGGCTCGCCAGCACTTTACCTTAATCACGGACCAGCGATCGGTCGCCTTCATGCTCGATAATCGAAAACGGACCAAAATTAAAAATAATAAAATCCAGCTTTGGCGGCTGGAATTGGCCTCTTTTGGTTACACCATCCACTATCGACCTGGCAAGGAGAATGTGGCTCCGGATACCCTCACACGAGCATTCTGCTCCGCCATGGCACCCTCTACGCTCGTAGACATCCATGATGGGTTGTGTCATCCAGGCGTTACTCGCATGCTGCACTTCGTGCGGTCCCGAAATCTCCCATTCTCTACCGGGGATGTAAAGAAGATGTGCTCGGACTGCAGAGTCTGTGCGGAATTGAAACCTCGGTTTTTCCGCCCCTCGGGTGGTATACTCATACATGCGACCCAGCCAATGCAAAGGCTTAGCATCGATTTTAAGGGGCCGTTGCCCTCTTCGACTCGCAACACTTATCTATTAACAATGGTTGATGAGTATTCTCGTTTTCCGTTTGCCTTTCCCTGCCCCAATATGCTGATAACCACGGTTATCAGCTGCCTTGAACAGGTATTTGCTTTCTGTGGCATGGCATCCTATGTTCATTCAGATCGGGGCCCTTCTTTTATGTCGGGAGAACTCAAGGCCTATCTCTCGGAACGGGGTATTGCTGCCAGCAAAACGACGCCTTATCATCCGGTTGGGAATGGGCAAGTCGAGCGTTTTAACGCTATCATCTGGAATGCGGTACGTCTGGCTTTGAGATCTCGGGGCCTACCCAACCAGCAATGGGAAGCAGTACTTCCAGACGCATTACACTCCACACGGTCCCTCCTTTCGACCGCCACAAATACGACGCCTCATGAACGGTTCTTCCGATTTCAGCGTCGCTCATCCTATGGGACATCTCTCCCGTCGTGGCTGACTACACCGGGACCAGTGCTACTCCGAAGATATGTCCGGGCGTCTAAGAATGACCCCCTGGTAGATGAGGTTGAGCTCACTGACGTCAACCCTACCTACGCCTATATTCGGTATCCTGACGGTCGGGAATCTACCGTGTCATTGCGGGATCTGGCTCCCTGCCCGCCGAAACATAGAGGGACACCAGGGGATGATATTGTACCAGGCACATCTCTGGGCTTGCCAGGTGCCTCTCATCATGATCGGGATCTGACGCCGGCTGGTACCTCACTCCAGCGTGCCGACCTGGGGCAGACTGACTATGAGCCCGTCGGGGCTCGCACGCGCAGCCACGATCAACCCTGTACCGTACGCTCAGAAACGGATCTGCCACAGCCCTGCCCGACACCCATTCGGGTACCAGTACACGGTCAGGATCGTTCTGACCCCTCACAGAGCGGGCTGGAGCACTCGGACTCTGGTCCATGGCCCGCAGCGGGTAAACGGGCTAGGGGCCCTCTACCGCTACGAGAACCCAAACGGGTGCGGCTCTCCCTCATCCAACGGCTACGAAATGGAGGGAGCATTCCGGCCTCCTAATCTTTTGGGGGGGGAGAATGTGGTAACACTTTTCAGCTTCCTGTATGACATCACTTCCTGTAATCAGTCCAGGATAAATACTGGACTGATCAGTTAGCTCTGGAAGAGGCATAGGGTAAGACCTCTTTTGTATGCAGCACCGTTTTAAGTTGATTAAAGCTTACATTAAGTTTACCACGCGTAAGGCTCATTCTTACGACAACATCTTTATTCAAAAAGGAGGAAGGGATAAGCCAAGTAAATACAAATGTGAGAAGTCGCACAACACCAGGTTATAGTCCAACAGCTTTATTTGAAATCACAAGCTTTCGGAGCGCTGCTCCTTCGTCAGGTGAAGTCAGCAGCGCTCCGAAAGCTTGTGATTTCAAATAAAGCTGTTGGACTATAACCTGGTGTTGTGCGACTTCTCACATTTGTCCACCCCAGTCCAACACCGGCATCTCCACATCAAAGTAAATACAAGTTAGTAAATTAAATACTAATAGTGAAAAAGTTGCTAGCTCCATCATCGGGGACATAATGATCGAGAATTGAAAAAGGATAGTCTGATTAGGAAGAGTCAGCATAGTTTTATGAGAAATAGATCAAGGCTAGCTTAAGCTTAATTGGCTTAATTAAGGTATTGCCAGAGTACCTGATGGAGGAGGATCAATGGGTGATACACATGGATTTTGAGGAAGCATCTGATAAGGTTCTGCACAAGAGATCACTAGCTAAATATGGGACACATGGAATTGGAGGCAAAGTTTTGGTATGGGTCGGAAACCTAAATTATGTGCTCAAGTTTCTGGAAGGGGGCTTAAACCCATGACCTTCTGACTCAGAGGTGAGAGTGCTACCCACTGAGCCAAGGCTGACACCTAAGTGTAAACTAAGTGCATCCAGCTCTGCATAAGTTATTTTACTATCGACACATCGTTCACATGGTAATAAATAAATTGTGAACTTCACTCACAGGGAGGCGGTGTGCAAAGGATGGGGCCAACGTTTTCCCCTGTTCTGCACTTTCTCTTGTTGCTGAAAAGCTGCAGGGCACACTTTCTGTGGGTTGCACCAATAGCTTGCACTGTGATCCGTCAATGTTGAATGGTGATCTGAACCAACTCTGCTCTAGAAACTACATGCACGTTGCATGGAAGTGAGCTGACACATAGGGCTGGATTTTGTCTTGGGGTTGTGTAATCCGCATTTCGTGTTTCCCCCCCGACTCCAGATTAATGTGGATGCCTGATGCAATTTTCACTTAATTGGGCAATTGAGATGCAGCATGTGGGAACCCATGAACTAATTAGTGTTTTCAGTCTGAAAGTCGCCTCTGATGATGTCATCATTCCTGCTGCATTGCAGGTCAGAGACTGTTTGACTGGTCTTGGAGACTGCCTGCCTGTTGCTGTGAGTGGACCTGGATGCAAAATTGAGTGGACCTGGATATGAATGAGAGAGAGGGAGAGAGAGAGAGAGAGAAAAGAATTTTTTTGCCAAGCAAGTCCTCCCAGGTATGCAGTCTCTGAAGACATTCAATGCATCAGCATCAGAGGCGACGTTCAGACCTAATACTACTACCTTCATCACATCTCCATTGTAATAGTGCACCTGCAGCCGATAGTCAGCTATCCACTTGTGCTCCCGCCAGGTTTCACTGGAGTGTTTCACACCAGGCGTGCTTCACGTCAGAAGAGGGTTAAACTAGCTACAGCGTTTCAAAATGGCATTACAGAGCCAATTTAGAGCTTGTTAAGGGCTTTAATGGCCTCTCCCGCCTCTTGAAGGCGGGACGGAGTCGGGAACACCGCGACTGATTATGTCAAAATTGCGTGGAGGCGGGATGGAGTCGGGATGGGGTCGGAAACCCCGACCCCGCAAATTTAACCCCCCACACGCCTCCAAACCCGACTCCATGGGTCATTCAAAATCCAGCCCATAGAGACTGGCCACAGGGATGACTGCCCAGGTGTCCTACTGGGCTGGCCTTCAGAAGGGAAATCACGAATGAGCAGAAGTCCTTTGGGTCATCTTTTGAGACAGTACTGAACACACCTGTAAAGGTTGTTGGAAAATGTGCAGCAATTCACCTCTGACCTCTCGGCAGCAATCTTGAGAGATTTACACAACTGCAGTGCATCATGGAGTGTGTGGCCAGATCCAGGGGAGCTCCAGAAGACACGAGATCAGACACAGTTTCATTTACAGTGCTGTGATTGGGCCTACAGAGACCTTGGGCACCAACTTATAGGAATCTGTTGCTCCTAGATTTGACAGACTCTGTGATTGGATCAAGGGCCTCAAACTCCTCTCTGGTACCCTACAGTCTGCTCTGATGCAGATCTGAGGTCAGCTACAAGGGTGCCCAGCACCTGGCAGCAAAGACAGACGGAGCAGCTTCCTCTCAGGGTGGCCGCACATCCATCTATCCCAGTCCAGCTCCTCAGAGGATTGAAGAAATTTCGGAATAAGGGGGCACCCTTTTAAATCGGAAATGAGGAGGAATTTCTTCTCTCAGAGGGTCATGAATCTTTGGAATTCTCTTCCCCAGAGAGCTGTGGAGGCTGGGTCATGGAATATATTTAAAGTGGAGATAGACAGATTTTTGAACGGTAAGGGAGTCGAGGGTTAGGGGGAGCGGGCAGGGAAGTGGAGATGAGGCCAAGATCAGATCAGCCATGATCTTATTGAATGGCGGAGCAGGCTCGAGGGGCCAAATGACCTACTCCTGTTCGTACATCTTATGTTCTTATGTTATGTTCTTAAATGCCAGTTAGCAGGCAGCTGCTGGCAGACACTGCCCTCTTGAATGTGGCAAAAGTTATAGTAGTATATAGTTTTAAAATTCAGTTTATATAGTTTTAAAATTCTCATTGTTATTTTCAAATCCCTCCGTGGCCTCGCCCCTCCCTATCTCTGTAATCTTCTCCAGTCCTACAACCAATGTTCCCTTTAATTTTTTTTTGGGTGCGCGACCTCTTTAACTGGCTGCGCGGCCCATTCAAATTCCCGCTCACGTGCGGTTTTTCCTATTGTAAAGCTGGCAAACAGCCTCATAGGAGCTCCAGACAGCTGGGTGGTCACACAGCTTAAAGGGAACATTGCCTGCAACCTTCCGAGATATCTGCGCTCCTCCAATTCTGGCCTCTTGAGCATCCCCGATTTTAATCGCTCCACCACTGGCGGCCGTGCCTTCAGCTGCCGAGGCGCTAAGCTCCCTAAACCTCTCCACCTCGCTTTCCCCCTTGAAGACGCTCCCTAAAGCCTACCTCTTTTCTGCCCTAATATCTCCTTATGTGGCTCGGTGTCAAATTTTGTTTGATAACGCTCCTGTGAAGCGCCTTGGGACGTTTTCTTGTGTTAAAGGCGCTGTATAAATACAAGTTGTTGTTGTTGTTGTAGGGCCATCCCATGCGCCTGCACCCAAAGGTACAATGCCACCATTATCCCCTGAAGCCAGTAATGCCCCAACTTTCACAGCAACAGAAACTAGTGAGGGATCAAAAATGCAACTGAACACAAATACTTCTTCAAAGAAAACCATGGCAGGAAAAATTGGGTTGCTTTGCGCCTCCCATTAGCGCCCCGAGGAAACGCTAACGGGGCGCAAAGCACCTAGCGCTGTTGCACGTAGCGGCGCGATATTGAATGGTAGCGCCCCAAGAGGGAGGGGGAGCGCTTCCAGTAGTCCTGCTTGGGGCGCTACCATTCAATTTCCGGCACGGGGGGCGCTAATTTTTTCGGGGTGCTCTGGCGAAGTTAGTGCCCCAAAGGTGGGCGCGACCCAATTTTTCCCCCCATAACTTTAGTATCAGTTTTCCCCTCAGAAAGCTAGCTTTAAGAATCCAACTTTGGCAGGCCTGGCCAGTCAACTAGCTATGCCCCCTATTATATATGGGCACCATGAGTGCCAATCACCACAATTTTGACTGCTTTTTAAAATTATTTGATAATATTATTGGCAGCTGGAGACTAACACCAGCCCTCAAGTGACCCGAAGTAAATTTGTGCAGGTTAAATAGTCAAATACTGTAATCACCATCACTGCAGCAGACAGACTCAGCAGCATACCTAAAAACCAATAGCACTCACCAGAACCAGTTTCCTGTGATGTCCATAACCCTCTATGTAAGGCTCACTCCCTATCAGAAAAACAAAAACTGTTGGAGATACGCACCAGGTCAGTCAGCATTTTTTGGAAGGATGTCAGTGCCTTAGGGAGGGTGCAGAGGAGATTTGCTCGGATGATACCTCAGGGGCTTCAGTTATGTGGAGAGACTAGAGGAACTGTGGTTGTTCTCCTTAGAGCAGAGAAGGTTAAGGGGAGATTTAATCGAGGTGTTTGAAATCATGAAGGGTTTTGACAGGGTAAATAAGGAGAATTCCATTGGCAGAAGGGTCGGTAACCAATGGACCCAGATTTAAGGTAATTGGCTAAAGAACCAGAAGGATGATGAGGAGAAACGTTTTTACGCAGCGAGTCGTCATGATCTGGAATGCGCTGCCTGAAAGGGTGGTGGAAGCCGATTCAATAGCAACTTTCGAAAGGAAATTGGATATATACTTGAAAAGCAAAAATGTGCAGGGCTATGGGGTAAAAGCAGTGGAGTGGGACGAATCGGAGAGCTCTTTCAAAGCGCCGGCACAGGCACGATGGGCCAAATGGACTCCTTCTGTGCCGTATCGTTCTGTGATTCTGTGAGTTAAGTTTAGAATGCAACCCTTCATTAGCATTGGAGCATTTCCTGGCGCTTTACAGTGTGTGGGAGGGGAAAGGGAGGAGAGGAACTCTGGCTGCTTCTTCTGAAGTCCGAAAGCAGGCAGTGAAACCCGATTGATATGGGCCAGGGGAGGGGGTCGTGGCTTGAGTTCTGATGTTTGCTTTGCTGTTGGTGGAACTTCTTTTGTGAGTTTAATAAATCTGAGCCTCTACATCATTCTAAAAAAAGGTTTTGGGTGTCTACTTTACATTTTTTGAAGTTTCACAGCAGCCTACTTAAAAACCAGATTGCCTTGTTGGAAACTGTACAAGGGACACTCCTGACAGGAGTACATTCAGACTTGTTGGTGGCCTCTGGAGGACTCAGGGGCTAACTTTGTTTTTTCGGACTGGGTTTCAGGTTCATGGATACCTCAACGTTAAGGCCTCCCCAAAAAATCTGCAATATTCAGCCTGGTGCCAGTATCCTTTCAGGAGCTATTTCTGTTAGCATTGCTCATTTTTCTATACTTTTAATTCCCTTCATTGCAGTTGGGGGGAAAAAAATGACTGTAGGGCACAAGCAAAAGAATTTCTGTGTAAATTCCCACAAAGCATATACTTTTCATCTGCGAATACACTTTGTGGTAAACCAGACACTCACTCAACAGGAACTGATTGAGTTTTGGAGTATCCGGCTGGTCTGGTATTGCTGACAGTGCCGCCCACTCCCAGTCCCAAAATGCAGCGCCTTCAAAGACCGAGGAGACTGAAGTTATGTGCGCAGGTGCAGTAGGATATTCAGCCATTAGAGGGCAGTGTGTATCCACTATTGTTGCACCTCATTGTTCCTTGCACAAACAATAAAGTAGGCTTGTGAAATGCTGCAGTTCTTCCCATTGTCGTCTTTCGAGGGTTAATTGTGTGCCTGCCTGTAAAGTTTCTCTTTCGCTTTTTCTCCCAGTGCCGAAACTCGACCTTATTCCACAGCACACCCTTTATTTGCCTGAGGTGTCTCAACAGGCAACCTGACCATCTGCAGCATTGCTTTAGACCCCTCCTCTTCCACCAATCCCCCCCCCCCCACCACCCCCCTCGCCACCCCTCCTTTCCAGGTCAGTGTGCCTACAGTATTTTAATAACAGTTCATCTCCACAAGACTTTGATTCTGATGGTTTATTGGGTTCTTAAATGTGCACAGTTTCTAGCTGATTCTGCCAGACACCCTCAGGCAGCAATAGCGCCACAGAGTCTTCCCACCTCTATTTTGTGGTGGGAGAAGTCGCTCAGCCTCTTTGAAGGCGAAGAAGACTAGGTCTGGGATGCTGTTTGGTCTTAAGTCCGCCCTGTGCTTTTTTGTCTGTGTGGGCAGAGGAGAATGTTTGGTCCTTGGTAATGACAGGGACATGAGTGGGATAAAAAAAGGGATGGGCGTTATAAGGGAGGATGCTAATAAGTGCTCTCGGAGCTGTAAGCCACTGTGGATTCCCATGGTAGTTAACCCTTTGCTGTTTCTACGAGTCTTGATCAGCAAGTTTTACTGAAACCTTATCCAGCTATTGCTCGTTCAGCCGATCTTAAGTCAAATCCAGTTTCATTTGAGCAGTGTAGCTTTGCTTCTCAGAGATTAAGACTGCAAACCTTCAGAAGCTTTAAACAGGAATTTTTTTTAAAATAAAAGGATTCTTTTGGAACTTTCTAATCCCATCGTTCTATAAGTTTCAAGTTAACTGAGATAAATTAAGCTAAATCGTTCCGTTCCCGATGATCAACTAATCAGGAAGTAAACAGCTCTTAAAGCTGCAGTTCAGTCACACAATACCGTGTGTGCTGTCGCTTAGATGCCACTTCCAGTTTTCCTGCCCTATCAGCTAGGTTACAGTGCTTCTGTTATGCTCAAATCACCCACTGCAGAGCAGTAATGAAAGTAAATCGACAAATATTATTAATAAAAACCCCGGAGGACTAGCCCAGAGTGTTGATGTCAAGCTGAACCAGGAAGGCCACAAGCTCCACTCCCGATCGGTGCTGAGTTAGCTCATTCTCAGTGCTCAAGAGTTGGAGGGGGGGGGGGGGGTTGGGGGGAGAAGAAATCAGACAGGGTTCCCACCAATGTTCCCTCTAATTTTTGGGGGGCAATGCGGCCCGTTAAAAAATCTGCGCACGCGCGGTTTTTGAAAGAAAGAAAAGAAAGACTTGCACTTATATAGCGCCTTTCACGACCACCAGATGTCCCAAAGCGCTTGCATTTGAAAGCTGGCTCACCGGCTGCGTGGGACCTCTGGAGCGCAGCTTCAAGGGAATGTTGGTTCCCAACTCCTGATTGCTGTCTGGTGACCTTTTGCTGGAATATGTGTGGGCACTGCCAGGAACTGGATCAGGCTCTTCTGTGAGGCCTCTTATTGTCGATAATCCTGCCAATACTCTCTATCCAGGCTCAAGCACAAAGAATGGCTATTCGGGAACATGAGAACATCGGAACAGGAGTAGGTCATTCAGCCCCTCGAGCCTGTTCCGCCATTCAAATGAGATCATGGCTGATCTGTATCTTAACTCTATCCACCTGCCTTGGCTCCCATATCCTTTTATACCCTTGTCTAGCAAAAATCAATCAATCTCAGATTTAAAATGATTAATTGAGCTATGCATCTACTGCTTTTTGTGGGAGAGAGCTCCACACTTCTACTGCCCTTAACGTGAAGAGATGTTTCCCAACTGCTCTCCTGAATGGCCTGGCTCTGATTTTAAGGTTATGTCTCCTTGTCCTCGACTCCCCCATCAGCAGAAAAAGTTTCTCTCTATCTACCCTATCAATTCCTTTCAAAACCCTAAAAACTTCAATCAAATCACCCCTTAACCTTCTTTATTCCAGGGAATACAAGCCGAGTTTATGTAATCTCTCCTCATAATCGAACCTGTGGAGCCCTGCGAATACTCTGCTGAATCCCATCAATTCCTTTCATTGAACTCTGTAGCTGAAAGCATCTGTGGCTATAATATTGACCATGATGCGGAGATGCCGGCGTTGGACTGGGGTGGACAAAAATGAGAAGTCGCACAACACCAGGTTATAGTCCAACAGATTTATTTAAAATTACAAGCTTTCGGAGCTATCGATCGCCCCTTCTTCAGGTAAAGTTACTATGAGTGAATCTCGCCGACCATGCAGACACTGAGACAACGTATGAACGGACACCGCACAACAATCGCCAGGCAGGATGGTTGCCTCCCAGTCAGGGAACACTTCAGCAGTCAAGGGCATTCAGCCTCGGATCTGCGGGTTAGCGTTCTCCAAGGCGGCCTTCGAGACACACGACAACGCAAAATCATCGAGCAGAAACTGATAGCCAAGTTCCGCACTCATGAGGACGGCCTCAATAGGGATATAGGGTTCATGTCATGCTACAGAACGTGACTTGACATCGTTGTCTGTCTTTCCAGTTTTTAAAAAACAAACACAAAAAAACAAACCCAAAATACAAACCCAAAAAGGACGGAGAGAGAGGAAGGGACATGGAGAGGATATGCAGACAGCAGGATTTGACATGTTGGACCCCATGGGACACATCTCATTGGGCCAAAAATTCATCCCGCTGCGCGAGAGTACGCACTGCATACTCTCGCGTATTCTCTCTCCAATTGCCGGTTTTCTGCATGCCCTGCGCATGCGCTGAAAACCGGCACTTGGTCTTTGGAAAAGGGGGCGGTTCCTCGGTGCATCGCGTGCGCGCTACAGGCTGCGCGCATGCTGTGCACTTCGTGCTTTGGACGCGCAGGTAAGGACGGAAGATTTTAGAAATGGAAAAAGGAGGAGTAAGACCCACTTTTAACAAGGTAAGTAGTGAATTAAGTATTTTTTTGAATTTTTTTTTACAGGTATATCTTTTTTAGAGACTTTAAAGACAGGTAAGTTTATTTTTATAACTTTTTAAAAGATTTTAAATTTTTTCAAAAATTTTATTTTTTATTTAAAATGGTTAATTTATTTAACTATACTTATTTTATTAATGTGATGGTTTTTTTTAAATTTAATTGAGGTTTAGCTGTTATTTTGGGGGGGTGTAAGATTCATAGATTTCACAGCACGTATGTGAAACTTATAAATGGAAGATGGTGTGCTGCCATTGGCTCTAACTGAGTCACGTGATCCCACAGCTCGCACGAATTCACTACGCCGGTGGGATACGCAAGCACTGCCCAGCTGATGTCTGGAACATCAAGTTCGTGCGAGCTGGATCTGAAAAAGCCAACGCGGAGTGAGAGATCGCGGGGAAGCCTTACCCCCGCGGGAACAGAGCGAGATCAATTTCTGGGCCATTGTCTTGGCTGTGCTCTTGGTGTGTCTTTGATGTAAGGAAAGATTGTATCTCTGCTTTTGCTGTGTTTAAATTCTGTGAACTTTTGTAGATTCACTCATAGTAACTTTACCTGAAGAAGGGGCGATCGATAGCTCCGAAAGCTTGTAATTTTAAATAAATCTGTTGGACTATAACCTGGTGTTGTGCGACTTCTCATTTTTATAATATTGACCACACCTATGAACTTCATTCACAAAGAGCCCCATTCTGAGTGCCTATGGTTGTTCTTTTTGCTCCGTGTGTCTTAGTTTCCTTAGGGAGGGCTGCTGGCTTCCATTGAGCAACACAACTCAGTGACTGCGGGAGAAAATTAGAGGGAGATGGAAAAGCAAAACTATGCCCTGTACATTATGAATCACCAGCATCTTTTAGTGACTTTAAAGCTGTATTTAACCTTGGGGTTCGGCTAGGGTCAGAAACCGTTCAAGCTCGACTGTCGCGGTTTATGGATGTCATCCAAATTGCTGGATTCAACTGCTTTTGTGTAACTCACTGCTAGCTGTCTGTGATCCGACATTTACTGAAGGAGACAGCAGAAACACTGACAATGGCCATCTCTACCTTTCAGCAAAATTACTGGGCAACCTTTAACCCTTTGAAGTCTGTGATACCATTTCTTTAATAACAACAGAAAATGCTGGAAACACTCAGCAGGCCAGGCAGCATCCGTGGAGAGAGAAACAGAGTTAACGTTTCAGGTCTGGGACCCTTCATCAGAACTGGAAAAAGCTGGAGATGTAACAGATATTGAGCAGGTGCAGAGACAGGGGTGGGGGGGGGGGGGGGGAGGAAGAGTTGAAGGAACATACTGTGCTTATGTAAGAGACAGGAAAGATAAAATGTTGCAAATGGGAATGGCAAAATCATACAGCATGAAAAATGGGGGCAGGGGTTATAGTTTGAAATTGTTGAGCTCAATGTTGAGTCCAGAAGGCTGTAAAGTGCCTAATCGAAAGATGAGGTGCTGTTCCTCGAGCTTACGTTGAGCTTCATTGGAACAGTGTAATAGGCCGAGGACAGAGAGATCAGAGTGGGAGTGAAGCGGTGAATTAAAGTGACAGGCGACCGGAAGCTCAGGGTCACCCTTACGGACTGAACGGAGGTGTTTTGCAAAGCGATAGCCCAATCTGCGTTTGGTCTCCCCAAAGTAGAGGAGACCGCATCGTGAGCAGTGAATACAGTACACTAAATTGCAAGAAGTACAAGTAAATCGCTGTTTCACCTGGAAGGGGTATTTGGGGCCCTGGATGGTGGGAAGGGAGGAGGTAAAAGGGCAGGTGTTGCATCTCCTGCACTTGCACGGGAAGGTGCCAGGGGAAGGGCTGTTAGGGGTGATTGAGGAGTGGACCGGGGTGTCGCGGAGGGAGCGGTCCCTTCGGAATGCTGAAAGGGGAGGTGAGGGGAAGATGCATTTGGTGGTGGGATCACGTTGGAGGTGGCGGAAATGGCGGAGGATGATCCGTTGAATGTGGAGGCTGGTGGGGTGAAAGGTGAGGACAAGGGGAACCCTATCATGGTTCTGGGCGGGAGGGGAAGGGGTGAGAGCAGAAGTGCGGGAAATGGAACGGACACGGTCAAGGGCCGTGTCAACCACAGAAGAGGGGAATCCTCGGTTGAGGAAAAAGGAAGACATGTCGGAAGCACTGGTATGGAAGGTGGCATCGTCAGAACAGACGCGGCGGAGACGGAGAAACTGGGAGAATGGAATAGAGTCCTTCTGGACTCAACATTGAGCTCAGCAATTTCAAACTATAACCCCTGCCCCCATTTTTCATGCTGTATGATTTTGCCATTCCCATTTGCAACATTTTATCTTTCCTGCCTCTTACATAAGCACAGTATATTCCTTCAATTCCTTCCTCCCCTCCCACTTCCCCCCCCCCTCCCCACCCCCTGTCTCTGCACCTGCTTAATATCTGTTACATCTCGAGCTTTTTCCAGTTCTGACGAAGGGTCCCAGACCTGAAACGTTAACTCTGTTTCTCTCTCCACGGATGCTGCCTGGCCTGCTGAGTGTTTCCAGCATTTTCTGTTGTTTCAGATTTCCAGCATCTGCAGTATTTTGCAATTGTAATACCATTTCTTTAATTGTTCTCGGACGTGGGTGATACTGGCAAGACCACATTGATTGTGCCCACCCCAGTTTGTCACTGAAAGTCAATTGGGGAGGATATTGCACTGTTAATGGAGCTGTCCACTTGTATTCAGCCCACGATTCACCAGTGCTCGAGAAATAAGTGAGTTGGCATGGCTTTCTCCCCATAAGTGAGAACATCGACAATGAAGCAGCAATGGTGCGATGTGTGAATGCTCAAGTGAAGTCCTCCGAGAATACCAATGCTCCCGTCATGAGCCAACGCTTCCTGTATGCTGTATTCCTTTCCCCCAAAATTTTTGCTCCTGATTTTCCTGTATCGAATCATAGAATGGTTGCAGCACAGAAGAAGGCCATTTGGCCCGTCGAGCCCATGCCGACTCTCAGCTAGTCCCACTCCCCCGTCCTTTCCCCATAGCCCTGCAAATCTTTTTCCTTCAGATACTTATCCAACTCCCTTTTGAAAGATAAGATTGAGTCTGCCTCCACCACCCTCTCAGGCAGTGCATTCCAGATCTTAACCATTCACTGCGTAAAAAAGTTTTTTCTTACTCCGCCTTTGGTTCTTTTGCCAATCACCTTAAATCTGTGTCCTCTGGTTCTTGACCCTCCTGCCAATGGAAACAGTTTCTCTCTATCTACTCTGTCCAGACCCCTCATGATTTTGATTCTATCAACGTAACTGAAGTCCCTCATTCCTGGAATCATTCTCGTAAATCTTTTCTGCACCTTCTCTAAGGCCTTCACATCCTTCCTAAAGTGTGGTGCCCAGAATTGGACACAGTACTCCAGTTGGGGCCGAATCAAGTGTTTTATACAGGCTCATCATAATTTCCACACATTTCTACTCTATACCTCTATTTATGAAGCCCAGGATCCTGTAAGCCTTTTTAACTGCTTTCTCAACCTGCCCTGCCACCTTCAACGATTTGTGCACATATACCCCCAGGTCTCTCTGTTCATGCACCCCCTTTAGGATTGTACCATTTAGTTTATATGTCCTCTCCTCATTCTTTCTACCAAAATGTATCACTTCACACTTTTCTGCGTTAAATTTCATCTGCCACGTGTCCGCCCATTTCACCAGCCTGTTTATGTCTTCCTGAAGTCTATCACTCTCCTCCTCGCTGTTCACTATACTTACAAGTTTTGTGTCATCTGCAAATTTTGAAATTGTGCCCTGGACACCCACATCCAAGTCATTAATATATATCAAGAAAAGCAGTGGTCCTAGTACCGACCCTGGGGAACACCACTGTATACCTTCCTCCAGTCCGAAAAACGACCAATCACCACTACTCTCTGTTTCCTGTCACTTAGCCAATTTCGTATCCATGCTGCCACTGTCCCTTTTATTCCAAGGGCTTCAACTTTGCTGGCGAGCCTATTATGTGGCACTTTGTCAAACACCTTTTGGAAATCCATGTACACCACATCAACCGCATTACCCTCATCAACCCTCTCTATTACCTCATCAAAAAACTTGATCAAGTTGGTTAAACACGATTCGCCTTTAACAGATCCGTGCTGGCTTTCCTTAATTAATCCACACCTATCCAAGTGACTGTTAATTTTGTCCCTGATTACTGTTTCTAAAAGCTTCCCCACTACTGAGGTTAAACTGACTGGCCTATAGTTGCTGGGTTTATCTTTGCACCCTTTTTTGAACAATGGTGTAACATTTGCAATTCTCCAATCCTCTGGCACCACCCCTGTATCTATGGAGGATTGGAATATTATGGCTAGTACCTCCGCGATTTCCGCCCTCAATTCCCTCAGTATCCTAGGATAGATCCCATCCACTCCTGGTGATTTATCTACTTTAAGTACAGTCAGCCTTTCTAATACCGCTTCTTTATCAATTTTTATACTATTAAGTATCTCCACTACCTCCTCCTTCACTATGTCTATGGCAGCATCCTCTTCCTTTGTGAAGACAGATGCAAAGCACTTATTTTGTAACTCAGCCATACCCTCTGCCTCCATGCATAGGTCTCCTTTTTGATCCCTAATCGGCCCCACCCCTCCTCTTACTACCCTTTTACTATTTATATGCCTATAGAAGACTTTTGGATTACCTTTTATGTTGGCTGCCATTCTATTCTCATACCCTCTCTTTGCCCCTCTTATTTTCTTTTTCACTTCTTCTCTGACCTTTCTATATATAGCCTGATTCTCAGATGTATTTGCAACCTGACATCTGTCATTCACGCTCTTTTTCTGCTTCATCATATTGGCTATCTGTTTCGTCATTCAGGGAGCTCTGACATTAGTTGTCCTCTCTTGGGAATGTACCTCGACTGTACCCGAACTATTTCCTCTTTAAAGGCAGTCCATTGTTCCACTACAGTTTTGCCTGCCAATCTTTGATTCCAGTTTACCCGGGTCAGATCCGTTCTCATCCCACTGAAATTGGCCTTCCCCCAGTTAAACTTTCTTTCTCCAGATTGCTCCCTGTTCTTTTCCATAGCTAATCTAAACCTTATGATATTATGATCACTGTTCCCTAAATGTTCACCTACTGACACTTGCTCCACTTGACCTACTCATTCCCCAGACCCAGATCCAGCAATGCCTCCTCCCTCGTCGGGCCGGAAACATACTGATCAGGAAAGTTCTCCTGAAGACACTTCAGAAATTCTTCCCCCTCTCTGTCCTTTACACTATTACAATCTCAGTCTATATTAGAATAGTTGAAGTCCCCCATCATCACTACTCTATAGTTCTTGCACCTCCTTGTAATTTCTCTGCAAATTTGTACCTCCATATCTTTCCCACTATTTGGTGGTCTATAGAATACACCTAGTAATAAGAACATAAGAACATAAGAAATAGGAGCAGGAGTAGGCCAATCGGCCCCTCGAGCCTGCTCCGCCATTCAATAAGATCATGGCTGATCTGATCCTAACCGCCAATCTACTATCTATCACAGAACCATCTCCTGCATCTAACAGAATTGCACACACGAAATAGGATCAGAATCAGGCTACACGGTCCCTGGGCCCGCTCCACTACCCACAGGGCCATGACCGATCCGAACCTAGACTCATGTCCAAATTCCTGCCCGCTCCCCGTAACCCTTAATGCCCTTTACTTCTAGGAAACTGTCTATTTCTGTTTTAAATTTATTTACTGATGTAGCTTCTACAGCTTTTTGTGGCAGCATATTCCATGGACCTACCACCCTCTGAGTGAAGTAGTTCCTCCTCATCTCAGTTTTGAAAGAGCAGCCCCTTATTCTAAGACTATGTCCCCTAGTTCTAGTCTCACCCGTCATCGGGAACATCCTCCCCGCATCCACCCGATCCAACCCCTTCACAATCTTATATGTTTCAATAAGATCGCCTCTCATTCTTCTGAACTCCAATGAGTAGAGTCCCAATCTACCCAACCTCTCCTCATATGACCACCCCCTCATCCCCGGGATTAACCGAGTGAACCTTTTTTGCACTGCCTCGAGAGCAAGGATGTCTTTCCTTAAGTAAGGACACCAAAACTGTATGCAGTATTCCAGGTGCGGTCTCACCAATACCTTGTACAACTGAAGCAATACCTCCCTATTTTTATATTCTATCCCCCTAGCAATGAAAGCCAACATTCCATTTGCCTTCTTAATCACTTGCTGCACCTGCATACTAACCTTTTGAGTTTCGTGCACCAGGACCCCCAGATCCCTTTGCACTTCAGTACTCTCCAGTTTCTTGCCATTAAGATAATAAATTGCTCTAGGATTTTTCCTGCCAAAGTGCATCACCTCACACTTTCCAGTGTTGTATTCCATCTGCCAAATCTCTGCCCACTTACTTAGCCTGTCTATGTCCCCTTGCAGGTTTTTTATGTCCTCCTCACTCACTACTGTAATGGCACCTCTATTATTTCTTAACTCTAGCCATATAGATTCTGTCCTTGACTCCTCCAGGACATCTCTCTCCAGCACTGTAACATTCTCCTTAACCAATACTGCCACACCACCTCCTATCTTTCCTTCCCTATCTTTCCTGAACACCTTATAACCAGGAATATTTAATACCCAATCCTGCCCTTTTCTGAGCCAGGTCTCAGTTATTGCCACAACATCATATTCCCATGTGGCTATTTGTGCCTGCAGCTCACTTACCTTGTTTACAACGCTTTGTGCGTTCACATACAGACACTGTAAACCCATCTTTGACCATCCTGTATTGTCTCTTAGTTGGACCCCACCTGATACCTTACTATTTCTTACTTTAGTACTCTCTGCCTCTCCCAATCCTTTGAGCACTTTATTTCCCCTTTCTAACATTACATCCTGGTGCCCATCCCCTGCCAAATTCGTTTAAACCCTCCCCAACAACACTAGCAAACCTCCCCGCGAGGATATTGGTTCCGGCCCTGTTGAGGTGCAACCCATTTGGCCTGTACAGGTCTCACCTCCCCCAGAACTGGTCCCAATGCCCCAGGTGTCTGAAGCCCTCCCTACTGCACCATCTCTCCAGCCACGCATTCATCTGCTCTATCCTCCTATTTCTTTACTCACTAGCGCGTGGCACCGGGAGTAATCCAGAGATTACTACCTTTGAGGTCCTGCTTTTCAATCTCTTTCCTAGCTCCCTAAAATCTGCCTGCAATACCTCATCCCTCTTTCTACCTATGTCATTGGTACCAATATGGCTGTTCACCCTCCCCCCTCAGAATGTTCTGCAGTCGCTCAGTTACATCCTTGAACCTGGCACCAGGGAGGCAACATACCATCCTGGAGTCTCATCTGCGGCCGCAGAAATGCCTGTCTGCTCCCCTAACTATCTGCACAGCTGCTCGTAGAAGGAAAAAGTGTGGAAAGAATGAAATATATTGTGGTTTTCCTGATGTGCGTTCTGTCATGTGAGTGCAAGAAAAATACAGGTCTACTGTTAAATATCATGTTTATATTAATTACAGTTCTCGCCCTCTATCTCACTTGCTCACTCCATGTACTGCTGTTACCCTTGTGTTTTACCTTCCCCTGTTCACCCTCTTGCTCTGGCTCCCTCCCCTCCAGTTTCTGTGTTTTTCCCTGCTGTTTCTGTCCTTGCCGTTTCTGTCCATGCCACTGAGGGCTGTGCCAGTGCCATTACACACAGCGGCTCTTATCACCTAGCTGTTATCTATTTTGTGACACTGTTGTTTCAGTTTTAGATGCCTTGTGCTTCCAAGCTCGGTCAAACTTGTTATATGCTTCATGATGCGCACGGAGCCCAGTGAGAGACTTCATCTGAGCCGGAACAAAAGCACTCGGTTTCAGATTCCATCAATGGCGAATAACATTTTTGCACTGTGTTCTTTTTTATTTAAGCAAAGTTGCCTCTGGAAAAAATGTCACTTGTGCATTCCCCGACTATTGCCATTTTTTTGCTCGTGACTGTGGGTGGGTAATAAAAGCTGTGAAAATAACAGAAATTCAGTACAGATGGATGACTCCTGATGGATCAAAGCCTTGCACAAGGGCGTAACAGATAACTCATGTATTTATGTGACATTGGAGCTGTTTCCTACTTCCCCAGGACATGTGTAGCATTTGTGTGGGAGGTGTCTTAAATATCTGCTCCTCTGCTAGGCATGAAGTTAGTCAAGTTTACAGCATAGGAACGTAAGTCAAGGATGAGGAAATGTCATTGAAGCTCACCCCTCAAAAATGACCAGCCAACCAGCATTCCAATGTTTCAAATCTAGTAACCTATGCTTTGGTGGCTCGGGTACTATAATACTTGACCTGTGGAAAAAATAGTTGCACCAGTGGATCATGATCCTGCATCGGTGATGATCAAACCTATATTTATTTCATCTGTCGTGTAACACTGTTACGTGACATGGATTTTTGAGAAGACCCTTTTGTGTTTGCTTGAGATGCAGAGTGACAGTGTTGTCTTCGACTGTTGGGAGATGCACGTTAGATTTTTATGTCATGTATGGCTAACAAAGTAAAGGTACAATAATTAGTTGCCATCGATACTTTCCGTCATCTCTAATGTCAAAACTTTGTGTTGTTCTGAACCTCAACAGTTAGTTGTGCAGCGAACGGTCAGCTTTTTCAGAAATTGAAGAGCCTGGCAGATTTTTAAAATCCGGGGGCAAGTGTTGGGTCTGGGTAAAGGCCGAGATTTAGAGCGAAGATGAGGAATGAAGCTAAGGACAAAATAACATCTTTAGAACAAAAAAAAGTACGGAGGCACAAAAGTGACTGAGGGTTCCCAATAGCTCAGTTGGTACATGCATGGTCCACGGTTGAGGTAAACTGTCCAGACCTGGAGAAGGCCAGGTTCTATCCCTGAATTGTGCTCATTGATCTCAGTATAGGGCAGTAGCTGTGCTACAATAGGCACTGGTACCCAGGGGCTAGAGAGGGGGAATAATCAGTCAAGATTTTCAGTCTTAATCGCTATCTGATGACTCTTGCTGTGAAGTATGCATGTAAATTTGGTTTGATGATGCTCCCCATGGTCGAATTGCCTGATCACACTGCAGTCTAAGCCATTTGCGTGGAGTATAGGCCGGCACATGTGGAACTGCACTCCAGCATGAGTAGGTACCTTCAAGCATGGAGGGGAAAACATTGGACAGGTAAAACAAATCAAGTGACTGTTAACATGGGTCCAGAGATCTGAATCATGATAGATGGGCTGGATGTTTCATTTTCATTCCCAAGCTTGTGTTCTTGCACGATTCAACAACAATGGTATTCCTCTAACGGTGTAATTTAACGATTAAGCTGCTTTATGACATCAGTTGGAAAATATGAGTGTGATAACAAATGAAACCAATCCAATGTTCGAATCCACTAGCTGGAGAGGTCATGATGTGGGCAAGTGGACCTGCTATAATGGCTGGTGGTGAAAGCTGTATTATAGTGCAGTTTGTGTCATGGATATGCTCATTTATAATTTTTTAATAATTTATAACATTTTTTTTACAACACCTTTTAGAGCAAATGCAATCGTGGTTGTAATTGTCTTTGTATCACAAATCATGACATTGTACACGTCTGCTCGCAAGCAGTAAAATGGCGTGCAAATCATCTCGGCAGAATTTAGTGCCCTTTGAAATGAACAAATTAATAGTTCCATGCAATATTTATTATATCTGAGCTGCTGTTACTTACTCAGTGCAGTTATTGAAGCAGCAGAATCACACTCGTGATTTTATTATGAACATTAAGAAAATACACTATTAAGTAAGGCAGACTTTAATACTTAGTTAATGCTGTGTTATTTTGTTATCGGTGATTGCAGTTCTGCTCAGTGTGATGTAGTTCCTTTCTCAGCTATGTTCCTGATTTTGTGCTTTGCATTAATTTGCGATTTCCACTTACGCTTTCCTCTTCCCATTACAAAATTGATTGCATCTGGTCTTGCAATGGAGACGCCTGAATAAGAGGTGGCAAGGTGAAAGAGTGCAAAATAATAGTTGAGAGCTGCAGAGCAGACCAAGGAGATGTCCTTTGTTATGAGTCTAGGATAGATGAGTTTCCTTGCTCCAGCTCAGGTGTTCGAGATGTTTCAGATTGTAGAAGCAACCAATTGTTTTATTGGTTTAGAAAAGTCTCTCTAATAATTTATCATATTGATTGGGTGCCTGGGGAACAAGGTCTAAATGATACTCTTCTCCCCTGATTTATACTGTGATCCATGTCTCCAAGGCAACAATCTCTCTTGAAATAAAAACAGAAAATGCTGGAGATACTCAGCAGGTCAGGCAGCATCTGTGAAGAGAGAAACAGAGTTAACGTTTCAGGTCGATGACCTTTCGTCAGAACTGGAAAAAAGCAGGAAATGGAACAGATTTTTAAGCAAGTGTAGGGGCTGGGAAAGGGGGGAGGGGATGAAAGAACAAAAAGGAAGGTCTGCCTTTTGTGCTTTCATCCCCTCCCCCCTTTCCCAGCCCCTACACTTGCTTAAAAATCTGTTCCATTTCCTGCTTTTTTTCCAGTTCTGATGAAAGGTCATCGACCTGAAACGTTAACTCTGTTTCTCTCTTCACAGATGCTGCCTGACCTGCTAAGTATCTCCAGCATTTTCTGTTTTTATTTCAGATTTCCAGCATCTGCAGTATTTTCTTTTTGTAACAATCTCTCTTGGCCTGTTGGAGGCCAATTTGTGAGACAGAGACCTGATGCCAGGTTGCAATTGAGAGCAGCCTCATGACACATGCCTGGAACGAAGCACGGAACTGGCCCTGAATAGGAGGTGCCTAATCTAGTGAAAAGAATTCACGCACAGGCATCTTCCACCCTTTAAAATGAAGTTCAGGACCTGGAACATCAGGACCCTCATGGACAACCCCAACAGCGACAGACAACCACCGTCTGCCCCATCTGTGACAGAGACTGTAGGTCCCGCATTGGACTCATCAGTCACCTGAGAACTCATTTTTAATGTGGAAGCAAGTCATCCTCGGTTCCGAGGGACTGCCTAAGAAGAAGAAGAAGAAGATGGATAGTAGGGTCCATGATGATCCGGGTATGTACGTACTCCAGACCTCCTTTATAATGGCTAGTCCATTGAAGGTGAGCAAACTGTGCAGTTGGTGTCAAAAGCATTCACCTAAGTTAAGTGCCTGATGTGAAGAGGACTCGAGCAGTCTATTTACATGCAACTAGGTTTTTTTTTATGTTTTCCTTTTCCTCTGCACAGCTACACAATTAAGACTGGGAAATCATCACACGTGGAACTGCAGATATAAACTGGTGCCCTGCCACTCCACAGTGCAGCATGTTAGAGTCTCAATGTGTGAGTCACCATGCTATCATGTCAGGAATATTTATACTAGCCAATTGTTAGCTACATTCCACAATATATCTGTTCTTGTGATTTGTGCACAGCCAGCAACACAAGAATTTTATAATGCTGGATTTCCTAGGTTCCCTGGTACACATGTTGTGACCATATGCATCTCCTGTCAATGAACTCGCTTTGCAACAAGAAAGGATTTCATTTACTGAAGGAACAGGAGCATTTATCACCATCCCATCAGTATGTGTTCATCAACTTCTGTGGCTCCTAATCTTCCCTTTACAGGAGGTTCGGGAGAGGCCCGAATCTTTCAGGAGGGCTGGTGGGCGATGGTGGTTTCGCTTGAAATCCTGGATGATGGGCTCACTTTTAAATTGAGTTGTTGCTGCTAAGAAGAGGTGCAGAACAGCTGCATTGTTCTATGTGCCGAGTAATCCAGAAAATCATTAACATATTGAAGAGCATGTCAAATGACTGAAATGAACCGTACAGTACAATACTTGGATGGTTTGTCAGTCTTTGTTGTGTAACTTCAGCTGTTGTCATGGGATTCCGATAAATAGTCCAGAAAATAGATTTGACCCTTTCAAGTCAACAAGAAGCAAAGATTCTCATGGCTGCTGTCGTATATGTGGCAGCAGATAGGGTCAGGGCAAACGGACAGACTTAATTAAGCATGTAGTTATACCATCATTTTCTTTTTGTAGCAGAACAAGTACAATCCCCGGTATAACTCCAGAATCGGGTAACACTCTGACTTTAGGAATGCAATGATGTGAGATCCCTTCAGGGAGGTTGTCTTATACTGCTTGGGCTTGACACCTTGTGGAGTATGACTTCAGTCTGGTAACAAGCCGATTCAGAAAGTACTTACGAGGTTCTTTGCCCTGTCGCCGTCCTTGCCTCAGCTCATCTGCTGCTGAAACCCTCATCCATGCCTTTGTTACCTCTAGACTTGACTATTCCAACGCACTCCTGGCTGGCCTCCCACATTCTACCCGACATAAACTTGAGGTGATCCAAAACTCGGCTGCCCATGTCCTAACTCGCACCAAGTCCCGTTCGCCCATCACCCCTGTGCTCGCTGACCTACATTGGCTCCTGGTTAAGCAACGCCTCGATTTCAAAATTCTCATCCTTGTTTCCAAATCCCTCCATGGCCTCACTCCTCCCTATCTCTGTAATCTCCTTCAGCCCCACAACCCCCCCGAGATATCTGCGCTCCTCTAATTCTGCCCGCTTGAGCATCCCTGATTATAATCGCTCAACCATTGGTGGCCGTGCCTTCTGTTGCCTAGGCCCTAAGCTCTGGAATTCCCTGCCTAAACCTCTCCGCCTCTCTACCTCTCTTTCCTCCTTTAAGACGCTCCTTAAAACCTACCTCTTTGACCAAACTTTTAGTCACCTGCCCTAATTTCCCCGTTTGTGGCTTGGTGTCATATTTTTTGTCTTATAACACTGTGAAGTGCCTTGGGACGTTTTACTACGTTAAAGGCGCTATATAAATACAAGTTGTTATTGTTGTTGTTTAAAACTTAAGCAGAATTTTTTGTTATGTTTTGTGGAAGTGGGCAATCCCACCAAAACATTTGGGAGTAGAGCATGTAAGTAAGCTTTCTCGTGGCAATGGCTGTGTAATTCAACTCCCGTGAGCTATCTTATATGCAGGTTTCCTTGTACACAAATATACAAACAGTAATTGTCACAGTACTTTGCCTTTGGAGCTAGAGTTTTTTATTTCAATTGTGTTTATTACAAAATAACTTTTAACATATCTTTTTTATTAAGCTTTATACATATTAAATAGTCACCATAATAAATGGAGTTTAAGGCAATTAGAATTTATGAAACAGAAAGCTGTATTGTGAAGTCTTAGATAAAGGTACATTAATGACACCTCACAGCACTATCTGGACAGCCTTAGTAAATTCCATCAGGAGGAGTCAATGACGAATAACCAACTGTCCAAAATTCTGACAGGGCTAGACAGACTGGATGCAGGGAGGATGTTTCCCCTGGCTGGGGGGTCTACAACGAGGGGTCACAGTCTCAGGATACGGGGTAGGACATTTAGGACTGAGATGAGGAGAAATGTCTTCACTCAGAGGGTGGTGAACCTGTGGAATTCTCGACCACAGAAGGCTGTGGGGGCCAAGTCACTGAATATATTTAAGAAGGAGATACAGGAAACTTTCGTTTATCCGGCACCCAAATATCCGGAATTCTCGCTTAACCGGCAAAAATCAGGTAAGTTTTATTGTACAGACAAGACCCCGATTCTGACCTTTCGCCCCCACGAAAGGGGGGTCAAAGTTCTTCCGACTCGGACCTGTCACAGCTACGGAGGAAAAAGCCGGAGTCTCGTTTACTTTCCCTCTCCGGGTCCCAATTGTTAAGCCTGTGGCCATGCACGGGGCTCTCGTACCTTGGTAAGTATAGCTCTCTGTAATCCGGCACTTTCGATCAACCGGCACCACGCCGGTCCCGTCGGTGCCGGATAAACGAAAGTTTCCTGTAGATAGATTTCTAGACACAAAAGGCATCAAGGAGTTTGGGGAGAGAGGGGGAATATGGTATTGAGATAGAGGATCAGCCATGATCATATTGAATGGCGGAGCAGGCTCGAAGGGTTGACTGGCCTACTCCTGCTCCTATTTTTCTATGATTCTATGTCTATGTTTCAGGCTACATTTCTTTTAATCCCTCTTGGCTCCTTTCCTTCCTTCCAAGATTCTGCACCTTGGGGCACTCTGACACTACATGTAATAAAAGAATGGAAACCAACTAAACTAAGCTAGGAACCGCCACTGGTGTCAATGTACTTGAATCTTCAGCATTATCCTGCATAGCAATATCCTCAATTAATATCCATTTAATTGAGGTTTCCCAACTTATTATAATGCTCCAAGTATTGTATCCATCTGCTTCAATACTTGGCTTGGGTGAGGTTCAAAGTATGCGTAAAAAGGTGTGAATTGACTATATTCTGTAAATTTACTGAAGTCTTTGGAAGGAAAGGCTCAGTGCAATTCATTTCATGAGGGTGCAGCATCAAACTGCAGCAAATCAATAGTTGAGCAGATTTCTAGACTCTCTGGGAGCACACTCTCCAAAATGCAACAGGAAATGTCCATTGCAATACTTTTAAGATTTTCCTTCCACCATTTCCTAAAATGGGTAGATTTGTAGGTAAGCCAGAGAAGATGAAATTGGATTCCTCCAATGTTCCCCATCTGAATCCATGCAAAAGAGATGATAACATGAGAAGCACCTTCCTCTGACCTACTGAGATATTGTTAGCCTGATGTAGAAGATAAAAAGATAAATTTGAATGAGGAAAGCCTTTTGTCCCATCTATCCAGAAAATCCCTACAGGTTCCCTGTTAAAGGTTTTTTGCCTCCACTTTTCTACTCAGAAGTCCATTCCATATGCTGATCACTGTTTGCATGCAAAGGAACTTCCTGACATCAGTCGTAAATTTGCCTTTTACTAGTTTAATTTGAAGTAATTTTCTAGATCTATCTTTTCCAACTGTTTACTATTTTATATACATCTATAAGGTCACCTCTCAGTCACCTCACGTCAAGGCTGAAAATCCCAACTTTCTCCAGTCTTTCATCATGCAGCAATCCTCTGACGCTAGGGTTCAGCCTTGCAGTTCTTCTCTGAACTGTCTCTGCGGCTTGAAGATCTTCCTTGTGTCTAAATGACCAGAACTGGACGCAGTGCTCATGATGTGATCTGGCCAGAAGGAATAATACAGTTTGAGTATGACTCCCTCTGACTTGTACTCTACTGTATTGGTTGTGTGATTGTGCATGCGATTTACTTAATTGGGTGCTATTCCGCAGTGGTTGGACATGTTGAGCATTGAGTCCCTTACATGACTTTCAACTGTTTGAATCCTATTTCACTGCAATGAGAACATTTGGACTATGGACTACATTCTATATCAGCACCAACCTCCGAGTTAATTGGATGAATGAAGATCCCTTCTAGGGCTAATGAGTGAGCTGTGTGGATCCTGCATAATGGAGTGATCCATCATCCCATGGTATACAGTAGAAACGATTCCCTGAGTATCTCAGCACTCTTAAGATGTTGATCCAGAGTTGTCAGGCTCATTGTTTGTTATGACCTATATTAATGCAATATTGGATTTGTACAAATCTTTTCCTCCACTGGGGGGGGTGAACTGCTGCTGGAGTTGTATTTTTTTTAAAAAATCCCTTTCACACAAGTCAGCCTAGAATCCAGTGGCACAGTGAGAAATCCAGCATGAGAATGAAGCATCCCAAGTTAAAAATCTGCAATGCTATTCTGGGTTTGTATCGCACCGCTGTCCTGATTCCCAGTGTGAGGGTGTGCCATCGACCTTGGAGGCATTATATCTAGACTAATCTGTGGATAGAAGTACCTATAAGGTAGCTGACCACAGCTAGCTCATGGAACAATGGATCTGTGAACCCTCAGGCATACAATCATGTGTTGCTGTGACATTAAATGGTACCATTTAAAATTCTGTGTGGTAGCTTATAATCAGTAATGCAGGAGTGCGCATAAAAGTGTTAATTTTTTGTTTGTGCATAGTTCAGATCTACACTTATTTGGAGTATTTTAGAGCCATAAGTTTCTCGGGTATAAGGCAGTGCTGACCATCTATGAATGTTATTTTGTTTTCCTTAGTCAGCTCCATTGAACTATTTCCCGAACCATGGTTGAGCTATATATTAAGGAAAAATCCAACAGATATGGAGCCAAAACCATGCTTAAAAAATTTGAGATTATATGCAATTTTTTTGGCTTGTGAACTACAGACGATTTCTAAGACTTTGGGTCCATTCCACTTTTCCTGACTGATGGAGCCCTTGGTCCACATCTCTAAGGGGAGGTGGTAAGGATACATCGTTGATGTGCATTTGCCCACAGTCTGCTCCTGTCCGCAGATGTTTGCAGACACTGAGTGACAGGCTGATTTGGAAAATCCTCATCCCACCCAGAAGGTGTTGCAATATTGTTGTAAAAGAATTATTCACTATGGTAGAGTTCCAATACTTGAGGGAACACAAGTTAAAACAAAATTACGAAGTTAGGAGTAAAGAGGAAGTCAGACCGAATTTTTTTCATTCCCAAAGCGTATTCAATTTGTGGATTGAGTAACAAATGAAGGCCAATGAAGTATAAATGGATTTGAAGCAATTACATGCGCTTCTGTAGAGAAAAGTGATCGAAGGATATGGTGAAAAGGTGGGTAGGTGGCGTTGATCAAATGCTCAAATGATGTGAAATGTAAGCATGAAGACCAGTTTTACTGATACAATCTGCCTCATATCTCTGACTATAATGATAGTTCTCCATGGTTTGATTATTGTACTTACCCATGACAATAAATTTGAGCTTGCTCCAGTCTATTTTCTGCCGTCTGGCACAATGAATCGCTGAATATTTCTGTTCCTGTAGGGTGTAATCTACCACTATTGGTCTTGCTTGCATAACAATTTTGAAACCGTTTTTTTCCTCCTTCTTTAGATCCTCGTACCCCACACAGTCTTCCCTCACCAAGCGGGTGAGTTAAACTTAGCCTTAGGCTTCTACCAGGATGGGGTGCCACCACTTGATTGGCACCCCATCCACCACTTAAACATTTACTCCCTCCACCACCGTGGCTGCAGTGTGTACCATCTACAAGATGCATTGCAGCAACTCACCAAGGCTTCTTCGACAGCACCTCCCAAACCCGCGACCTCTACCACCTAGAAGGACAAGGGCAGCAGGCGCATGGGAACACCACCACCTCCAAGTTCCCTTCCAAGTCACACGTCATCCTGACTTGGAAATATATCGGCCGATCCTTCATCGTCGCTGGGTCAAAATCTTGGAGCTCCCTCCCTAACAGCACTGTGGGAGTACCTTCACCTCACGGACTGCAGCGGATCAAGAAGGCGGCTCACTACCACCTTCTCAAGGGCAATTAGGGATGGGCAATAAATGCTGGCCTTGCCAGCGACGCCCACATCCCATGAATGAATAAAAGAAAGTACAGAAATATTCAGGTTAAGCAGTTCTGCTTTAACATGAGTGAGCTATATTTGACTGATCAATGTTGGTGGGGGACAGTGGGGAAGGAAATTGAATAAAAATAGCTCCATAGTTCTGCAGCCACATCATAGTGAGCAATAACAAAACCTAAACATTTATTGAGTAAATTTGGAAGTAGCAAGCCAAAATATTGCATGAAATTATAGTAAGCTATTGTGGAGGATATTCTCTCATCAACAAATGCGGGCTGATCTCTATCGGTTGGTATTTCTAATAAAGTCATAAACACATTCAAATACTTCAGAGGAAAACTTCCCATGTTTATTCGTGACTTGCATGAGTGCAGGGGGTGGGAATTGTTCATCGTCATGCTCCATGCATCATGAGTGTGGGGCAGGCTTGATGGACCAGCTGGTCTTTTCCTGCCCGTCATTTTCATATGTCCATGACTGCAGGAAGTTATCCCTGTAGATCTTCAGCATGGAGCCTATGAAGTGCACTTACAATTTGGTGAAGTATATTAACAGTTAATTGCCAGTTTTGTGAGATCAAAGTCTCTGCAATTGAGCATTACTATGGGTAACAGAAATGAATATTATCCAGAGAATTTGCTTCTGACTATAGTCTTACCAAACAAATAAGAACATTTGTTTTTCATGTTGCTTGGAAGTGAGAAGGTTGCTTTGATAATCCTTTATAGATACTTTGCCACTCATATTCATGGTCAACTCCTTGGCCTTGCCATCTCTTGCATCCTCTATATTCCCATGGTCTTGATCACTGAAAAGGCCATCTCCAACCATTTCCTTGTATCCCTCACCACCCACAACCCCCTTACAATTCCACTCTTACCTATCCATCTCTGGGAACAACGCTCCCCCAAGTTGCTTACTACTGCACTTTCAAAGTCCCAAATGCCCAGATTTGACCTTTCAATTGCCATAATACTTCCACAGCTGCTTATTTGCTCAACCACTCCCTTATCTACACCTTTGATGCCCTCGTCCCCAATAAATCCTTGATTCCACTCTTACCTATCCAATACTAGCCAGAGTATCTCTATCAATGGCTTCTCTTTCCACCACTGCACTGTCACCACGGGAATCCCATTAGCATTCACTCACTTCTTCATCGACATGCTGTTCCTTGGTGACATCATCTGCAGACATGGGGTCAGCTTCCATCTGTACATTGATTACTGCCAGCTCTACATGTTTTTAAATATCTCCATGGTCTCGACCCTCTCTGTAACCTTCTCCAATATTACAATCCCTCCCCCTAAACTCTCAATATTTCTGACGCGACCTCTTGTGCATCCTGAATTTCTGGTAAGTATTGGGTAAGTAGAAGCTGTAAAAAGTGAAATTTAGTTTAAGATTTTGATTTTAACCAAGAATTTTAAAAACAGTAGTTAACAGAAGATGCCTTTCGCGCCCGGGTGGCCCTGGAGATGGAGCACGCGGTGTCCGCCGGCACGCTTGAGTTTTTCCGCGACCGGTGGGCGCCACGGGGGCTGGAGTGCATCGTCACCCCGGACTACCAAATTTTAATTTGAATTGTTAAGTTTCCTTTAAAGTTTTATTTTAGTTACAGTTACGTTATTGGTTTGATCAAAATAGTCAGAAGCTGCCTGCCAGTGGCAGTTAACTGTCAGTCAGCTGTAAGTGTTTGTCTTGAATAGGCGCTAATCACCAGGAGCAGGGGAGCTGAGTGGACTTGAACAGAGTGTTTTATTTGGGAATTTGGAAAGAGTGGGAATTCGGAGAAGAGGGGGAAGGAGTTGCTGCTTTTTGCCGACACTACTTGTAATGCTTTGTGTTACAGGTAGATATTTAATTTCAGTACCCTTAAATTAAGCTAGATCAAGTAAGTAGTCAAGAAACTACACTGTAAACTAAGTTACCTAATTACAAATTTAATTAAGTAAAACAAGGTCATATAGGGATGGCAGTGCAGGTGGTGTGCCGCAACTGCAGCATGTGGGGGTTTGTGGAGAACATTGTGATCCCGGACAACCACGTTTGCAGTAAGTGCTTGCATCTTGAGGAACTTCAGCTCAGAGTTTTTGAGCTGGAGTCTGAGGTGCAGACATTGCAGGGCATCAAGGATGGGGAGAGTTCTCTGGACACTTCGATCCCGGAGGCAGTCACACTCCTCAGGTTAGGTTGTGGTACAGGTCTGGTTAGTGGTCAGGGACAGGAGGGTGTGACTGCAACTCAGGCAGGTAAGGGGACCCAAGCTACAGTGCTGGAGGAGCCTCAGCCTTTGCCCTCATCCAACAGGTATGAGGTTCTTGCTGCCTGTGTGGATGAGGGAAAAGCCTGCAGGATGGATGAGCAAGCTGACCATGGCACCATGGTGCAGGAGGCCATTCAAGTGGGGGGAGTGAAAGGGAATGTAGTTGTGGCAGGGGACAGTATAGTCAGGGGGATAGATACCGTTCTCTGCAGCCTCGACCAAGAGTTCTGAAGGTTGTGTTGCCTGCCCGGTGCCAGGGTTAAAGACATCTCCTCACGGCTGGAGAAGAACTTGGAGTGGGAGGAGGAGGATCCAGTTGTCGTGGTCCACGTAGGAACCAACGATATAGGTAGAACTAGGAATGAGGTTCTGCTGAGGGGGTTTGAGGAGCTAGGATCCAAATTAAAAAGCAGAACCTCAAAGGCACTAATTTCTGGATTGTTACCTGAGCCACACACAAATTGGCACAGGGACAAACTGATTAGAGGTTTAAATGCGTGGCTCAAAGAGTGGTGTGGGTGGAAGGGGTTTCAGTTCATGAGGCACTGGCACCAGTACTGGGGAAAGAAGGAGCTGTTCCATTGGGACAGGCTCCACTTAAACTGGGTGCGGCGCCACTACCACCTCCCACAAAATTCAGCGGGAGGTTAGCGGCGGCAGTAGCTGGTAGCGTACTGCAGCGCTGCACCTCCGGCGATGACGTCATCACTGTGCGCAGCGCCCTGCTTGCATCCCGGCTGCAAACTTCGGCTGTGCCCCCTGAACTATGGCCGGACGATATGTCCAACAGGGTCAGGGTGATGTTTTTGCAGTCGCGGCATCGGTATTTGAAGGGGCAGGTGTCGGGCGGCCTTTTAAACTTTTGAATGTTAAGGGAATCAAAGGATATGGGGATAGTGCAGGAAAGTGGAGATGAGGTAGAAGATCAGCCATGATCTTATTGAATGGCGGAGCAAGCTCGAAAGGCCAAATGGCCTATTCTTGCTCCTATTTCTTATGTTCTTATCCTGCCTCCCTTTGCCCGGACTCGAGTCGTCGTTAGCTTGTTCACAGATGTGATTCCCAGTAAAAAAGTAAAAATTTTCCCAGTAAAAAAGTAAATTTTTTTTAAAGCTTTTCGTTTTACATACAGACGGCAGCTTTTGACACGTTGGAACCCCTGCGACTACACCTCATTGTCTCAGTTGTATCTTGCTATGTCTTTTGATGTGGTACCTTCCTGGCTGACTTAATTAACTTTATCACACCTCGGCAGATAGTCAGGATGATTTAATTTATTGGTCTGCAATTGTAAAGTACACATGCTTTTTTTTCCATCTATATATGCTCTGGCGATTCTGTATCCAATTTACTTCACCTGAGGAAGGAGTGATAGCTCCGAAAGCTTGTGATTTCAAATAAAACTGTTGGACTATAACCTGGTGTTGTGCGACCTCTCAATTTTGTCCCTTTGCCCCACCATTGATGGCCATGCCTTCAGTTACCTAGAACCAAGGCTCTGGAATTTCTTCCCTAAACCTCTCTGCCTCTCCTCCTCCCTTTCCTTCTTCCTTAAAACACATCTGTCACCCCTCCTAATATTTTCTTCTTTGTCTTGAAGTCCATTTGTTTCCTTGCGCCTCTGTGAAGTACCTTGGGATGTTTTTTCTGTGTTAAAGGTGATATATAAATGCACGTTTCTTTTGTTGTTACTATTATCAGGTTTGATCTTGGATGTAGGTTATACTAATAAAGCTGTAGTTATTGTCCATCGCTATTTGCTCTACGAAAGTGGCGGTGGGCCTTCATTGAAGTGAGTGGCCTACTTTGTGGTAGAGATGCTGATGAAGGAGTAAGTTAAACGTTTATGTATCAACTCAAGATAAATACTTTAGTCTATAGGGTAAATTCAATGATCCCTCACTCCCAGCGAGGAAGTATAATTCTGTAGCCTGATTGTCCATCTCATGCTCTCTTTGTATACGGCTCTCTACTGGTTGGATGGGAGGCAGTTTGTAATTGTATGTGAAATTATATTCTTTGATCGTGACTCATGGGATTCCAGTCGTCAGTTTAAGTTGTGCCTAATTCAGGCTTGGGTTCTATATACTAGGATAGAATCCACATCTGCATGTGTGGCTGAAAGTGACATAGGGCGTTAGTCTGTCTTTTGTTCGGGTTGGCGACTGGAAGCAGTCAACTCAACTGTTTTGATTCTTTTGGGGGAAAAATTGGGTCACGCCCCCTTTGGGGCGCTAACTTCACCGGGGCGCTCCTTTTAGCGCCCCGAAAAGTTAGCAACCCCGTGCCCGAAATTCACCGGTAGTGCCCCAAGAGGGAGGCGGGGCGCTACAGGGAGGCAGGGCGCTACAGGGAGGCGGGGCGCTACAGGAAGCGCGGCGCTACTGGAAGCGCCCCGCCTCCGTCTTGGGGCGCTGTGAGTGAATATTGCGGCGCTATGTGCCACAGCGCCACGGTACTGCAGGCCTTCCTCCCCTTATTAAAGGGGAGGGGCCTAGCGCAGCGCGACCTGGGGCCCAGCTGGACCACCAGGGATCGGAGTGCCGGGCACACAGAGCGCCGCCGGCACTCCGCGGGGGGGCTGCACAGAAGGCCGGAGACGGCAAAGCGGGCAGGTGCTGGCAGGCGGCCAGCAACAAAAATGACCGCCCGGCACTTTCCCTTTAATTTGCGTCGCCCCGGCTGCAGGTAGGCCCCCCTGACCCTGTCGGACATAGCGTACGGCGGTAAGTCAGGGGGCGCAACCCAAGATCGCGGCCGGGGCACGAGCAGAGCGCTGCGCACGGCGATGGCGTCATCGCCGGTGGCGCAGCGACGTGGGGCGCTAACGGTTACCGCCGCCGCTAACCTCCTGCTGAATTTCGCGGGAGGCATTAGCGGCGTCGTGCCCAGGTGCTAGGGGATTTGCGCCCCGCTTTGTCTTTTAATCTCTCCTGCCTTCCACCCTATCACAGGACTTCCCTTTTGTTCTTTCATCTCCTCCCCTCCCCTCTTTCCCTGTCTCTGTATTTGCTTAAAACCTGTTACATCTCTAACTTTTCCCAGTTCTGATGAAAGGTCATCGACCTGAAAAGTGTACCCTGTTTCTCTCTGCACAGATGCTGCCTGACCTGCTGAGCATTTCCAGCATTTTCTGTTTTTATTTCAGATTTCCAGCATCCGCAGTATTTTGCTTTTGTTTTGATTGTTTATTTAGTCGCTTCAGGCAAACGGCAGAAAGTTATAGACCTGGAGGCTATGCATGCATATTATCATTCTTAATTGATGGACAGCAGAGTTGGCTTTGTTCCATATAAAAGCCACCCAGTTGCCATTATAGCTTTTGTTTAATGAGTGACAAAGGCCTGTGAAGATTGAACTCCAGTATCTCAACTTTCAGGATGTCCCAGATGGTGTCTCTGTGAGTTGGGGTTGGTTGATGGTCCCATTTCTGGATGCAGAAATATATTCAGTAACCTTTTCCCAAGTCAGTGGTGGTTCTGGTTCCATTGATACAGAAACAAACATCTGACGGCTTTGTGTTAGAGACAAAAACCTGGGCTGGGCTGGTAGAGACGATGATGAAGGTATAATTTAAATGTTCTGTAATCAAGTGAAATCTATTGTATTGATTTCTTTTGCTACTTAATTTTTACTTTTACTAAAGCTGATTTGTAGTATATAGTCTAAGCTGCATGGTCTGATAGACTGTTTATTGAAAATCTTGGAGAACTGGAGGAATTTGTGTCAATTGTTGTGAGCAATTTAAGTAAATAGGGAATTCTGTTTAACCCCTGAGCAATGCTACATTCCCAGATAATGTGTGCATAAGGCCACACTTGGGTTTGTAGGGAATGTGGGCTCACTTATGGGTCATTGCTGAGGCCAAGAACGATTCTGGTGGAGGCCTAAAATTGTAACAAGAGCCACAACAGTAATTATAACATCCTCATTAATATAGCATGTAACGAGAAGAGCCGGTGAAAATAAAATGCCACATGCATTGCATAATGCATTTTTTTTCGAGAACTTGGGTTTGAAGAAAAATGCATTAGGTAAGTGGGGTGTGTCCAAATGGAAAGAGGGTGTGAATTCCGTATCAGGCAAACAGAAACTATTAGTGTTGATTTGGAGAATCATACACATGGGGCTGGTTTCAACATGTGAGACGCAGCTGATCCAACAAATGACTCAACATGGCAAGGAACTCATGGTTATTAGAAGAGTTTTTTAAAACGATTTAGTTACTCGGTGTTGATGCTTCTCTGTGTACTACTTCAAAGATTTGATTTTGCTGCTATCCTTTGATGTGACTGGCACCATTGGATCTATATATGTGGTGCTGACCAACTACCGAAGCATTGTTGACAGTTGACGTGAGAACAAACACTCGGATCTCAATCAATAATGGCTTCCTTATTTTGCTTGTCGTGTGAAATAAAAACATGTTGAACCATTTTATTTTTTTATCTTTTCCCCACATTAATATTTCTCTCCTTTATAATGGATAACCATTAGTGGTGAGACACCTGGCTTTTCTTTTGGCCTCTCTCTAATACAGGGCTGCTGAGGCCAATTGTAGCTCCCCAACTGCTGCCCTGGCTGTGAGCAGCTAGCACCGATCTGCAGTTGAACTGTTCTTAATAGCTTGGTGCTCACAAGGGCTGTCAGCAGAACTGATGGCGCTCTTTAATTGCCCACCGGTACATGCACTGGTACAAATTGACAAGCTCTTGGATTCTTTTCCCCTCCACTCCTTGAATGGAAGCCCACTTCCATATTTCGACAAAGAACATTGACACATCCATATGTTCCACTGTGACGCTACCACCAATAATTTTAGTTTTGCATCCATTTTGCCTAAAGGATCATTATTCCAGATTGCTACATAACTTGAATTTTTCGAGCTAGTGAATTGGAAAACACTAGCTGATGAATTGTACCTTTCTTTCCCACAAAATCCCAGGGACCGTGTGTAAGAGCATGTCTCAGTGCCACATGGAGCATGCCTGAATATTTAAGGTAGCTGGCTTCTTTACCCAACTCCAATTTCAAATGGTTCCCTTCTAGAATAATAATGGAGCATGACCTCATTCCTTAATTTGCACTTTAGGGGGTATCTGTGTCATGACCATTAGGCAAGCTGGGCCTAAATATGAAGACATTAGATAAATGGGCCTAGTTGTAGTTGAAACAAACTCTGACTGAACAAAAAAGAAAATGCTGATTTATCTTTTTTTGCATTCTTAAGTTTGAAGAAAAAAACAGAGTAAATACTTCAAAGTGATTTGTGTGACTGGCAATGTAGATCCAAGGTTAAAATGCAGGACATGGAAATTGAAAGGCGAATCTCAAGCAGTTGTCATAAGCCCATGAGGCATTGGCACAAATTTTCCAATCCAGTGGTGGATTTGTGAGTGCACATTAGGAATATGGGTTTGGAAATATTTTCATTTGGAGCAATGCCCTATTGGAAGAAGAAAGTGCTGTGTGTTTTGTGTTTGTTTATTTTTAAAAAAACATAAATTTTAGTTGTTAGCCATGGTTAGACTAAATCATTTTTTAATTAATCAGTTCTACAGTGGTTGACTATTAACTGCCAACAATCGTGGATGGAAAAAGCAAACCAGACTTCTGTTATGATGCTAAGATGGAATTCAAATAGTCCCTTCCTTTCTTGATAGTGGTAACCTAGTGGGACCCTGGCCGTGATCCAAAGTACTACCAGACACTCTCATTTAGCTTCACCACATGAATGTTATAAAACATCCCACAAGCTGGTATTATAATGAAGCAGTACCGCTGGCTGCATTTAAACAGGGGAAGAGGCACTACAAGGCTAAGCAAACAATGTACAGTATTTATTCAAATCAGAGGATTTTAGACATTAATTATATATTTTCAGAATGCTTTGGATTTTATGTACTGCATTTCCTTTACTTTCATTATATTGCAGCATTTTCTGTATGTAACTGTAACATAATACATCAGACTTGCTGGTGCTGAAGCTATAAAGAAGGATGGAACAGTGGAGTTGTTCAAACTCACCATTTCCCTGTAAATCTCAATTGAGGTGATCATTTTTCTTTTTGTTAACTGTTTTGTTGACTAAGTTGCATTGATCTTATCAGAGACGTTCCAATAAGTTTGAATGGTGCCAGATGTTTATTTTGTAATATCGGTTGTGCTGACCTCTGAACTTTATTCCTCACAAAAGCAACCTTGCCCAAGTCCATTAATGTTTAGCCAAACTTCCTTTTTACTCTTTAAAAAAAAAACTTTTATACAGCTCCTTTTATACAGCATTTAAAATAGGACAAAAAGAATAAAATGACAAAGCCAGGAGCTTCAAACTTTACCAGTCACATTCTGCCATCCTTGAATGTGTTCACAGTTATTGATCCAACTGTACTTGTGAGCCCCAAAGTTGCTATTCAAATATTTATATTCTGTTCATTGAAAAGGAGGCTTGAGAACTTGGATCGGTTGGTGCCCTAGTATCATTTCTCCAAGTTCTTCTGTGTGCCTAACAACCATCAAGATCAAATTTGTTAAAGAGTTGCCTTTCTTATGATTGTGTTATTACACCACCTTATATTTTAAATTGAAAGGCAACTGATGTGGAGGCTCTGGAGGTGCTCTTGTCGGACAAGCAAAAGAAGCAACCTCACAACATTGACTTTTCTAGAGTCTCCAATGCTTGCATGATTAGTAGCCATGATGCGAAGATGCCGGTGTTGCACTGGGGTGGACAAAAGTGAGAAGTCGCACAACACCAGGTTATAGTCCAACAGCTTTATTTGAAATCACAAGCTTTCGGAGCGCTGCTCCTTTGTCAGGTGAAGTGAAGAAATACATATGGGCACAGCATAAATAGTCAGAGAACAATGCCAGACGACTACAGTTAATCTTTCAGTTAGAAAGATTATCTGTAGTCGTCTGGCATTGTTCTCTGACTATATATGCTGTGCCCATATGTATTTCTTCACCTGACGAAGGAGCAGCCGCTCCGAAAGCTTGTGATTTCAAATAAAGCTGTTGGACTATAACCTGGTGTGCGACTTCTCACTTTTGCATGATTAGTGGCTTACTTTGGATATATTGCTCTGCTAAGACAAAAAAAGCAATGGCTTCAGATCATGAGGTATCTAACTAGGATCTTGACTGGGGGAAGGTATCTTTCAGGTTCAATTCCCAAGTAGCCATCATTCTGCACAGAAATATTTCTGACTCCTATCTGGGTTAAAAGGATATGATGTATCTGCTGCATGTCGCATTGACTCTTTTGCTTCAGTAGGTGGTGAGAAACGCTTATTGTCGCGGTGTAGGAAGAAGCTACAATTGGTTTTCAGGTCAAAGGTTTCTCCAAGATTCTATGTACACTGATTCCCTTCCCCCACAAGAGAAATGGAAGCGTTGTTATGCTCCCGTGACATTGAGGAGGCTCCTGGAAAGGTTCAGAGCATTTTAGCCTTCAACACCAAGAAACAATTTCTAAAAAAAATTAGGAACCTCCCTCAACATTACTTGTGAACACGCCCACTTGCTGGGTTGTACTGAAAGGGAGCGAAAGGGGCCGTGGGCTGCGAGGGACAGGACGTACTGGGGGCCAAAGCTGGGAAAAATAAAGTGGGGGCGATGTGGAGGGGCATTACAATCCAGTTTGCCACATGCAATAGATATATTACATCAGCTTTACAGAGAATTTATAGAGTACAATGCACTTAATTAAATTTAGCAATCTTCTGAAATTTGACTAAAAAATGGCATTGCGATTAAGCATGGTATAAGGAGAGTGGCCTGCGGCTGGGAGGCAGTAGAGGAGAAGTCAGGGCTGGAAGGAAGTGGGGAGAGGGCTGCCCAATTAAAGTGGGCCTGACAAGGCCCGAGACGAGTGACAAAAAGGCTCCACTGGAAGCAGGGGAGGGAGGCTGCCACAGTTATAGTGGCCAGATGTGAAACAGAATTGAGTGGAGAGTTGGGAAATGCAGCATAGAGCAGTGACACATTACATAGAATGTACAGCACAGAAAGGCTCAACTGGTCTATGCCGGTGTTTATGCTCCACAGGAGCCTCCTCCCACCCTTCTTCATCTACCCTATCCACATAAGAGTCTGTTCCTTTCTCCCTCATATGTTTATCTAGCTTCCCCTTAATTGTATCTATCCAATTCGTCTCAGCTACTCCTTGTGGTAGTGAATTTCAAATTCTTACCACACTCTGGGTAAAGAAGTTTCTCCTGAATTCCCTTTTGGATTTATTAGTGACTATCTTATATTTATGGCCCCTACTTTGGGTCTCCCCCACAAGTGGAAACATCTTCTCTACATCTACCCTATCAAACCCTTTCATAACCTTAAATATCTCTATCTGTTCACCCCTCGGCCTTCTCTTTTCCAGAGAAAATTATATATATTTTTTTTATTCGCTTATGGGATCTGGGTGTCGCTGGCAAGGCCAGCATTTATTGCCCATCCCTAGTTGCCCTTAAGAAGGTGCTGGTGAGCCGCCGCCTTGAACCGCTGCAGTCCGTGTGGTGAAGGTAATCCCACAGTGCTGTTAGTTCCAGTATTTTGACCCAGCGACGATGAAGGATCGGCGATATACTTCTGAGTCAGGATGGTGTGTGACTTGGAGGGGAACTTGGAGGTGGTGCTGTTCCCAGGCGTCTGCTGCCCTTGTCCTTCTAGGTGGTAGAGGTGGCGGGTTTGGGAGGTGCTGCCGAAAAAGCCTTGGCGAGTTGCTGCAGTACATCTTGTAGATGGTACACACTGCAGCCACGGTACGTCGGTGGTGGAGGGAGTGAATGTTTAAGGTGGTGGATGGGGTGCCAATCAAGCGGGCTGCTTTGTCCTGGGCTCCTATTTCTTATGTTCTTATGTTCTTATGGATGATGTCAAGCTTCTTGAGTGTTGTTGGAGCTGCACTCATCCAGGCAAGTGGAGAGTATTCCATCACACTCCTTACTTGTGCCTTGTAGATGGTGGAAAGGCTTTTGGGAGATTATATTGGAACATTTTATGGAAACAGGGCGGGGAGCAGCCAGACAAGGTGCACAAACATGTTGCTGAGGCTGGGGTGGGTGAGAAACCTGTGTGGAGGCTGAGGAGAGCATGATGCCTCATCCTGCGTCTTGCTATTCAACTGCAGCTGAGATGTTATCTGGATGTCCAGGAGTGAAGCAAGGCATTTCTGGAAACCAAGAAGAGTAAAACTATTAACCAAAGAGGATACCTGCAGCAGCAGGCCAGCTAGATTGTAGTGAGAGGACAACCAGGAAGGAACAAGATGGAAGAGTTGATGGCATTATTGTTAAAAAAAAACCCAAACAGATCTGGTGAGTCCACACCATGGACCAATCAGATAGTAGTAAATCAAAGCCGCTCGTTAAGAATATTGCAAGGAGTTAATTGTTTCGCGTGGACCAATTAGATCTGCAGATTTTGATGTGGCTTCATTATATTAGTTATCAGATCACTAAAAGGCAACATGGCTGCTAATCTGCTAAACATTTTTAATCTATAGATAGATATGTTAATTATCCAAGTACTGTCTCAGAGCGTCAATCTCAAGGATGCTGACTTCTGCCTATCCAGCAGGGAGTTTTATAGAAAGTGTTTGCACTTTCTGACAGGCTAATACCATTATTGCATTCGTACCAGCCTTTCTATCCAATCTTCACAGGGTCCCTGTTGAAGATAACTACATACCTGCCTGGCAAGTGGTTACCTCAATGTTTGGTTTGTCATGGGCATTCTCTCTGGGCCTGGCCCATTGGGCAGGTTCCCAGATAATACAACTTTGCCAGAACTTCTTCTCCATTGGGACCAGATTCTAAAGAAAATCAAGCAAAGCCTCCCATCCATGAGGTAGGTGCCTGGACAGGAAGCGCTAACCTTAGACTGTACTGCAAGCCCTACTTCAACATTCTGGCTATAAGGTAACTACTACCTTCATAATTCTTGCTGAATGGTTATTTGTAAGACTTGCTCAGTTAAACCATTTGGCATAGTGGACTCCTAAATGCACTAATTAGTGACAATGCACTGTGCTTGGAGAGAAGCCTGCCAGTAAGTGTGTTGGGGCATTACTTTGGAAGGCTGTGAATTTACATTCTCCAATATCTTCCTTCCCTACACCTATTTCCATGCACAATTGCAAGGTTCCCTATATCAGTCTTGAAATGCTTCAGCTTATTGACATAATGATTCCTGTTACCAATTCCTGCCAAAATGTTGGGAGGGGGAAAGCAGACAATTTAAGAACAAATGCACTTCACTGTGCTTTGTGGTAATCACCACTTAGGCTGATGAAATAAATACTAAGTTTTTGACCAAGTATTAATGATTGGTGTTTTAAGTTCTATGATTTCCCACATCTCTGTCACATACATAAAAAAATACCATGAGAAAATTAGCGCATGAAAATATTTCCATATACTTAGAGCAGCAGAATCCCTGAGAACATGAGCTGGATATTAATATTTGAATAAGCAATCATTTAATATTACAAATAATTTTTCAATTTGAAGAACATGTTTGAGCCTTATCCTGTAGGCTCATTTATTTCACAAAGTATGTACTTCCAGAACAAATCCTTTCATCTACCAAACTGAGTTCTTCATATTTTAAAATCTGGGTGGTAAAGTATCAAAATTCTGCTTTTAATTAAGAGTCCAGCGTTGGCGACCTTTTAATTTCCAGACCATATATGCTTTTATGTGGGGGGGGGGGGGGGTTGGATTGATGACTGGTGGGTTATTAAACAAACTCTAGTCGCCACTCAAAACCAAAGAGATAGCCACCAACCGAGTGTACAATAACCTTTTATATTTCATAAGAACATAAGAAATAGGAGCAGGAGTAGGCCATTCGGCCCTTCGAGCCTGCTCCGCCATTCAATGAGATCATGGCTGATCTTCTGCCTCAACTCCATTCACCGGCCCTATCGCCATATCCCTTGATGCCCTTACTAGTCAGAAATCTATTGACTTCTGTTTTGAATATACCCAATGGCTGAGCTTCCACAGCCCTCTGGGGTAGAGAATTCCAAAGATTCACCACCCTCTGTGTGAAGAAATTTCTTCTCATCTCAGTCCTGAATGGCCTACCCTTTATCCTGAGGCTGTGGCCCCTGGTTCTAGACTCCCCAGCCAAGGGAAACATTCTCCCAGCACCCACCCTATCAAGTCCTATAATAATTTTGTATGCTACAATGAGATCCCCTCTCATTCTTCTGAATTCAAGAGAATACAGGCCTAGTTTACTCAATATCTTCTCATACGACAGTCCCGCCATCCCAGGAATCAATCTCGTGAACCTTTGTTACACTCCCTCTATGGTAAGTATATCCTTCCTTAGGTAAGGAGACCAAAATTGTACACAGTACTCCAGGTGTGGTCTCACCAAGGCCCTATATAATTGGAGTAAGACTTCTTTACTCCTGTACTCAAATCCTCCTGACCATAAAATTAACTTCTTTTCCTTTTTATTCTGGCTAGATTCCAAGTGCCATATCGTCTTCTGAGGACATTGGGAAAAATGAAACGATGCTTTAGACGTGTAGCATGCTCATTGCTAATTTTCTTCAAGGGCTGTCATGCGGTACCACTGTTGCCGCGCGGTATTTTTAGCCTTGTGTTCTTATTTTACTGCGATGCCACTTAAGATCTTTCTGATCAAAATCAAATCCAGTGTCAGCTTAGCTTTTTCCTCCTGGGTTAAACGATTTCCATTCTCTGTGATGTGCAGTTGCTCAAGGCTTCTTGCACAGGAAAAAAAGATTTACTATAATGGGTTAAAAAAAAAGGCTATTTTGCTTGTAAGCAAATGTTGAGGCTTTCTTGTGCTAACTGGTTGATATTTCTGATTGACCAAATAGAAGCTTTTTTTTTAAATGTTCCTGATTTTTGTTTTAGTAGGTGGATGCACCACTTGTGACATTGAGCTGTGCAGAGTAGGGAGCTAACTGGCCTCTGACAGGAAAGGAGCCTCGATTTTAAAATTCTCATCCTTGTTTGCAAATCACTCCATGGCCTCGCCCCTCCCTATCTCTGCAACCTCCTCCAGCCCTACGACCCCCCGAGATCTCTGCGCTCCTCCAATTCTGGCCTCTTGCACAGCCCCGATTTTCATCGCTCCACCATTGGTGGCCGTGCCTTCTGTTGCCTGGGCCCCAAGCTCTGGAATTCCCTCCCTAAACCACTCCGCCTCTCTACCTCTCTTTCCTCCTTTAAGATGCTCCTTAAAACCTACCCCTTTGACCAAGTTTTTGGTCACCGAAGCCTAGAAATTCATCTCGGGCAGTGGTGCAAAACTGAATATCAGGCGCTGTGTATAACGGGCGGTCGATCCGATACTGCTCATTTGACATCACCCCCCCCGCCCCCCGAGATGAATTTCTAGGTCCTAGTATCTCCTTATTTGGCTCGTTGTCAAATTTTGTTTGATAACGCTCCTGTGATGCGCCTTGGGACATTTCACTATGTTAAAGGCACCATAGAAATACAAGAAGTTGTTGTTGAGTCACGGGGCAGTTAAGGGTGCTACCACTAACCTCAGTGCCCAGGTGTAGGAAGCTTAAGAATCGGCCAGGATTCCCACTGCTGGCCGCTGCCCAGTGACCCCCGCTGGAAAGGGTATGTGTGTGTGGATGTTGGGGTGAGGGTAGGTTTGCCTCTCAATGCTGCCTGTCACTCCAGCTCAGTTCAGTGAGTTTAGTCATGTGTTCTCCAGGCTAGTGGATAGATGGTTCCCTGGAGACAAGGCAGCATTCCATCGCTGGGAGTGTGTCACTGAGGAAGGTATACTTGCTGAGACCAGTTTGCTATGCTTGAGTCACATATTCTGCTGATAAATCATTAAATGGTGCCTCCTTCTCACTGCGGACACAGCCATATCCTACTGCTATGTGTCATAGTATGGTGGAGCTCCTGCAGAGGCCCGATTTAACATTATTTTCATGACTGTCCAATATAAAATACAAAAATTAAAAAAAAAAATCTTTTTCACCATCCTATCCTGTCAGTTGAAGTATGCTGTAAAATAAGGAGCATCCACTATAAATTCAGCTCCCTAACATCTGCAAGGTGCAATGATAAACCATTCTTTCTTGCCATTCCATCTCACATCAGGTACACTGTCACATCAGCTCTGTCCCAGGTGAGATACACCACAAAATCAGAATGTTCCTAAAAGATGCATTGTAAAATCAGCATGAGGTGCACTATAAAATCAACCATCTCACATGAGGATTATTGTAAAATGAGCTTTGTCTCAAAATCAGCTCTGCCTCACCCGAGGTGCATTTTAAAGTTTGTTCTGTCTCACCTGAGGTGTATTGTAAAGTTAGCTCTGTCTCTTATGGGGTGTATTTTAAAGTCAGCACTGTCTCTTATGGGCTGTATTGTAAAGTCAGCTCTGTCTCATCTGAGGTGTATTTTAAAGTCAGCTCTGTCTCACCTGAGGTGTATTTTAAAGTTCATTCTGTCTCACCTGAGGTGTATTTTAAAGTCAGCTCTGTCTCACCTGAGGTGTATTGTAAAGTCAGCTCTGTTCCACGTGGGATACACTGTAAAGTCAGCTCTGCCTTGCCTTTCTGCCTCATGATGCTTTGCTGAGTGGATCAAATGGCAAGATTTGGCTGCAGTGACAGAAGAAACAAACCCAAGCAGCAGAAATGGAAGGTTGTAGTACATTGTATTAAAAAAAAACAATGCCTGGCCTGGATAACGTGTTACAAAGCAGCAACACATGCTGCAGGCAGCTATTATTGTATTTTTCTTCTCTCCTTTTCTGTGGTTTATTGGGTTCTGTTGGCAGACATTGGACAGCAGGGAAAAATAAATGTATAATCAGTTGAGTTGACAAGTGTTTAACAGTGTGTTAAAGCCACTGCTCAGGTACTACACTCGGGTTTTATGACATTTTTGGCAAAAGAGCAAATTGTTGCTAACTTAGAAATTCTATGAACAAGGTTAATTTTGTATTTCTCTGCAGCTTGAAAGACAACCCATGCCAACCATTTTTTGTTTCCTCCTACCCACAACATTGCTGATTAAGATTCAAGACAACCCTCTATCCTGAAGAAAGTATAAACTGCCCACAGATTTGGACTTGAGTTAGTGATTCATTCTCGGGATGACTTTGTGAGAGAATTGGTCTTTTTTTAATCAAGTTTCTTCTGACCCTGTGCTTTAATCAAGAAATGGGAATTCAGAATGTTTTGTCCTGAAACAATCTGCAGCCAATGTTTAAGGACGTGAATAAGAAAAATCGTTTTTCTGTCTTTGTCGTTTATCTTTTATTTGCTTTCTTGTTCTCTTTCTGTTTGTGGTGTTTAATGTGAAGGAAGCACAGATCTGGGGCTCCCACATGGACAGAGAACTGCATATTCCATGGGATGCTCTGTTGAAGTACAGATCAGAAAAGAATTCCCGCAGATATCTGATTCTATGGGGCTTTCAGGACACCAGTGACAAAAATAACTTTTTTTTAAAAATCTCTAGTTTAAAAAAAAACTCCAACTCAGAAATTAGTAATTCGTAGCAGTTTTTTGGAGGTTATAAACGTCGAGGTAAGGGCTCACAGTTTAGAGCATGGGTTGTGCAATTTTCTGAAACCAGTATTGTTTTGTTTTACCTTTCCACAGTTAGCAGTTCCATATCATGATTAAAATTAAGTGTGACTTGACTCCCAGACCCTACCAGCACAAACTACTTTATTATAATTCTGTGTACGCCCCCCCTCCGACTTCGCTGGGTTTTGGTTCTGTGGAAAAATGGCAATTCTTCCTGTAGGTATTTGTATAGGCTATTTGATAGTGGAGGGCATCGCAATCCTGCTCACATGCACACCTACACACACACCCTTTCCAGCCAGGGCCACCATCAGGAGTGGAAACACTGGCTGATTGTTGATCTCCCTTTTCCATGGCACTCAGGTCAGTTGATCTACCCCAACTGCTGACCTGGCGGAGATCAGTAACTAAGCAATGACTATCTCCAACAAGCGAGAGTCTAACCACCGTCCCTTGACATTTAACGGCATTACCGTCGCCGAATCCCCCACCATCAACATCCTGGGGGTCACCATTGACCAGAAACTTAACTGGACCAGCCACATAAATACTGTGGCAACAAGAGCAGGTCAGAGGCTGGGTATTCTGCGGCGAGTGTCTCATCTCCTGACTCCCCAAAGCCTTTCCACCATCTAGAAGGCACAAGTCGGGAGTGTGATGGAATACTCTCCACTTGCCTGGATGAGTGCAGCTCCAACAACACCCAAGAAGCTCGACACCATCCAGGACAAAGCAGCCCGCTTGACTGGCACCCCATCCACCACCTTAAACATTCACTCCCTCCACCACCGGCGCACCGTGGCTGCAGTGTGTACCATCTACAAGATACACTGCAGCAACTCGCCAAAGCTTCTTCGGCAGCACCTCCCAAACCCGCGACCTCTACCACCTAGAAGGACAAGGGTAGCAGGTGCATGGGAACACCACCACCTCCAAGTTCCCCTCCAAAGTCACACACCATCCTGACTTAGAAGTATATCGCCGATCCTTCATCGTCGCTGGGTCAAAATCCTGGAACTCCCTCCCTAGCAGCACTGTGGGAGTACCTTCACCACACGGACTGCAGCGGTTCAAGAAGACGGCTCACCACCACCTTTTCAAGGGCAATTAGTGATGGGCAATATATGCTGGCCTTGCCAGCGACGCCCACATCCCAGGAACAAATTTTTAAAAAGCACCGGGAATAAAACCTATCACCTGGTGTTCTGTATGACTCAGTACTACACTGGGTAGTGCCTTTACCTACTAAGTCATTAAAGAAGGTTTACTTTAAGTAGTTCTCTCTTTTTTAAAAAGAGACTTTTATTGACCCGATCTAAGATTGCCAGCATCACAATTTTGCAATCTAGACTACAATCAGATTGGCTATCCCAGCATGTAGTTCATATAAAGCTAGATTTTTTTTTTTACCTTCTACAAAATGAAAACTTGAACTAGTATTAGTAATTAAAAATACTGAATAACAATACCTTTGGTTGATATGTGTTTCAGCTGCATCTAAATAACACGGCTCCTTCCAATCAGATTGTGATTTTGATCAAATGAGTACAGTGTTAAGTTCTGGACTAGAGGTGGAAGTAAATAGCGCAAATTAGAAATGGAAAGTTTTCATTCTGTTTGAGACAGCAGCCCCAAGGCAGAAAATGAGGAGATGGAAATGTGTACGCACAGTGTGTTCCTTTCCACTGGGTGATTAACCGTGTGTTTAATTACATCTTCTACCTTTGATTAGATTGTTCAATGCCAATGTGCAGCTCAATGAGCAAGACCTGTGTGAAAACTTGTGTCTTTTAAATGTCACTTGTGCACACAATCAACTGCGATCTTTGGTAGTGTTTTCCCTCTAGAGTTTGCCATTTTTTTTTGCGTGTTGCAGCATTGAGCCAGGATTTGTTGGATGCACAGGGTGGCCTCTGGCACTTCAAACTGCGCTTCGAATCCCTTGGCTGTTTATATTTTTTCCACAGTTTCTGTTTTTATCCATTCCCCCCCGCCCCCCCCTACCGCCCCCAACCCCCCAGAGATAAAGCACAGAGTTTATTGCTGTCCTGCTGCGTGACACCTCATTCTGTGCACTGCCTGAGACGTGCTGTGATCTTTGATTGTTGAAGCTGTGAAAGTTGTTTTACTTCTCAGAATGAAATCTGTTTTGTTTTCACTTGTCTGAAGTCTGAAGTCAAAAGGGGCAAGTTCAACCATTTTGAATTTTGCATTTGGTTTTCATTAAGTTCTTTGGCCTGGGCTTGTTTATGATCATATTTAGTCAATGACAAAGGTTAGCTTGGGCCTTTGTATATGACAAACAAGAATATTATACTTCATTGAAAGCAGTGTTGAAATAGGTGATTTTGTTCTTTCCCCTCCCTCTTTCATTTTCTCCCCATCTCTCCTTAAGGTAATGACTCATGCCGGGGTAGAGTTCCACAGGCATTGGTAGCCCTCTAGTCCTCACCCAATTGGCCATAGTTCCACGTTTAGCTTTGACAAACGATTCAATTGAAGGGTGGGGGGCACCATAGCTGAGTCTGAGCCTGCCCTTACCCAATGCCACCACGTCCACCTTCCAGCATGAATAGCATTCAGAGCAGGGGCCCTGCCTGAGTTGCCTGCACCCATCTTGGAGATAGTCAGGCAAATGTAATGCTTCCACTGCGGCCCTGGTTGAGATCAGCTCGCTCAACACCAACCAATGATTAAAGGCCTTACTAGCTTGTATGACCCAGCACTGCACCAGGTGATACATTTTCCAATTGCACTGATCTCTGGGATGAACGGGTTGTCCTATGAGAAGAGATTAAGTAGATTGGGTCTATACTCTCTGGAGTTCAGAAGAATGAGAAGTGATCTCATTGAAACATATAAGATTCTGAGGGGGATTGACAGGGTAGATGTTGTTTCCCCTGGCTGGAGAGTCTAGAATTAGGGAGCATAGTCTCAGGATAAGGGGTCGGCCATTTAAGACTGAGAGGAGGAGGAATTTCTTCACTCAGAGGGTTGTGAATCTTTGGAATTCTCTACCCCAGAGGGCTGTGGATGTTGAATTGTCGGGTATATTCAAGGCTGAGATAGATAGATTTTTGATCTTATTGAATTAGGAGCAGGCTCGTGGGGGTCGTATGGACCACTCCTGCTCCTAATTCTTATGTTCTTACGATGGGGGACGGGGGGGAGGTTGAACATAGATGATTGAATAATCTGAAGAGAATAATAAGATGGATTAGTTCACACAAGTCATTTGTTTTTTTTTGACTGTAAGCTGCCTAAATGGATTCTGTAAAAAAAAAATATGAGCCTGAACCTTACAGGGAACAGGCTGGAGGGCTTATCATAGATGGAAAATAGTTAGCACTATTGCAACAATTATTTCCCTTTGCCAGCAACAGCATCTTTTAAATACTTTAATTTGGGGCCACCAGGCAGGCATTTTAATGGGTGAGATGTCGAACCGTGCCAATGTACAGGGGAAGCATGGGCACCCAGGCCAACAGTGCAAAGCTGGCTAGACAAACCCACAGTTAAAAACAACCCTTTACAGGCTTTAAATCCCAGCTATTTTCTATAAAAGGTTTTGTTTCCTTACTTTTACACAGTGGTGCTCTGTAAAACACAACTATATTATACATACCAGGCTCTCAATTACATTCTAGTTCTGCTGAAGAACTAAAAAAACAAAATCCATTATTATACCCTCAGTGCTAGGGATTTTAAAGTTCAGTGCTGGCCTGGTCTTGGCCAATACTCAGCTTTACAATCCCTAATGTTGAAATATGGGGACCCAGGACTGAAATATCCTCTGGCTGTGAAGGTCAGTCACTGATGGGCATTTTGCATTTTTATTTTGCCAATGATCAGACCCACGGGGGGAAATATTTGGTTGCTTTGCGCCTCTCGTAGCGCCCGAAGAGGGCGCTAACAGGGCCCACAGGAACTAGCGCCCGGGCACGGCGCCGCCAACGCCTCCCGCAAAATTCAGCGGGAGGTTAGCGGCGGTGCTAACCATTCGCACCCCGCGGCGCTACGTCATCGCCGTGCACAGCACCCCGGCTGCGATCTTCGGTAGCGCCCCCTGACTTACCGCCGGACGCTATGTCTGACAGGGTCAGGGGGGCCTACCTGCGGCCGGGGCGGCGCTATTTAAAGGCGAGGTGCCGGGCGGCCATTTTTGTTGCTGGCCGCCTGCCAGCGCCTGCCTCCGCTCCCGTCCCCGGCCTCCTGACCTGTCCCCTCTGCGGAGTGCCGGCTGCGCTCCATGAGCCCGGCACTTCTCGAGTGCTGGGCTCTTTTGCCGGCACTCCCGATCCCCGGTGGCCCAGCTGGGCCCCGGGTCGCACTGCGCAAGGCCCCTCCCCTTTAAGAAGGGGAGGAAGGCCTGCAATACCACGGTACGACGTGCCGCAATATTCGCTCGCAGCGCCCCAAGAGGGAGGCGGGGCGCTTCCAGTAGTGCCCCGCTTCCCTCTTGGGGAGCTACCACTCAATTTTGGCCGCGGGGGCGCTAATTTTTCCAGGGCGCTAACAGCAGTGCCCCGGCGAAGTTAGCGCCCCAAAGGGGGCGTGACTCAATTTCTCCCCCGCAATATTAAAAAAAAAATACATAGTCCCAAATGGTTTGCAGAGTTTCAAATTGATTTGTTTTTGCAGTAACTAAGTCGAAGTACTAATATAGCGACGGTAGCTCTCTGTGCACTCATGTGCCCTTGAAAGGTTTCCAGGGTCTAGTCGTGGTGGCCGGTGTTCAGCAAAGAAGTCTTAAAGATTCAATGCAACCAATAACGGTCAAAATAACAACAGAAAATGCTGGAAACACTCTGCAGGTCAGGCAGCATCGAGGAGAGAGAAACAGAGTCAACGTGAAACGTTAACTCTGTTTCTCTCTCCTCGATGCTGCCTGAACTGCTGAGTGTTTCCAGCATTTTCTGTTGTTATTTCAGATTTCCAGCATCCGCAGTATTTTGCTAGTGCAATAATGGTCAAATATTGTTACATAATTGACAATTCAAATGGCACTTTCCTAAAGTTGGAATACCATTAAATCCTGCAGCATTTTACTTTTGCTTTCAAACAATAGAGAAGTATTTGCCAATAAACTGTTAAGCACATAAGTAGGACAACTATTTACAGAAATAGGATGCCTGATGTCGATTCTAATCATTCTAAAAATGCGCAGCGATCAGGGTTCATTCAGACGAGCAGCCCACATTGTTGCTGCTGCAATGATTACATGGAGAAGTGGAAGGTTTGCCAGTGGCTTCATCTAAGAACAATTGCCTGCTAATAGGCACTGATTTTGGATTGGCACACGATTAAGTATGTCGAGATCCAATTATATATTTTCCAGGCTATAAACTGGGCAGCGATCAAGTGGGCTTGTGATCAGTTTATTGGGTTTTTCTTCTGCCAGCTCCTGATATGAATTTCCCCCTCCCATATGCCAAAGGGTCTTACATGAGTAATCCCCTTGACATGCTATAAGTGAGCTCTAGTTTATCCAGCAGCTAAACCAATGTGAAAAGATTTGCCCCATGTGCAGGACATGCATTCTCCAGGCCTTGGGCATATCAATGAGAGGTGAGCATTCCCTCTATGGCCGTCTTTAGTTAATGACTGGATACGAGGGACTCTGAATACTTAGAAGCTTGGAATCTTACAGCACAGAAGGAGGCCATTCGGCCCATCGTGCCTGTGCCGGCTTGATGAAGAAAAACTGTGAATGAACATAAGAAGTAAGAGCAGGAGTAGGCCATACGGCCCCTCGAGCCTGCTCCGCCATTCAATAAGATCATGACTGATCATCGACCTCAACTCCACTTTCCCGCCCGATCTCCATATCCCTTGATTCCCCTAGAGTCCAAAAGTCTATCTATCTCAGCCTTGAATATACTCAGAGACTCAGCATTCACAGTCCTCTGGGGCAGAGAATTCCAAAGATTCACAACCCTCTGAGTGAAGAAATTCCTCCTCATCTCAGTCTTAAATAGCCTACTCCTTATCCTTACTCCAGCCAGGGGGAATCAACCTCTCAACATCTATCCTGTCAATCCCCTTCAGAATCTTGTATGTTTCAATGAGATCACCTCTCATTCAAATGCTCAACGTTTGAAATTTTTAAAAAAGGATGGAAATGCTCAGAAGGTTCATTGGAAAGAGAAAGACGACGTCCTTGCGGAAATTTTCATCGGAACCTGATCCCACCCGCCAAGGCCAACCTTTCCCTTCACTAGTCAGATGCAGTGTACTGACCCTGTCTCCCCACTGCAACCGTAGCTACTCAAATATTTCAAAATGTACCTTTATTTTTAGACTATGACTACCGTTAGCAGAACTTTCCTGTAATTGTTAAAGTTTACTGCTTCAAAGCACATTTCTATCTGAAATAGATGGAGACAATTTCCTCGCATCAACTTGTAATAATGAAGCTTGATTTCTAACTTACACTTTATATTTTTGTTATCTACTTTACCACAGACTATTCCGGTTGAGGGAATTGAAAGGGATGGACACCTGCTTATGAGATGTTTGCCTTTGGTTGAGAGGAGATGGTACCACATGGCTAATTGCTTTGTCGGCTGCTTTAGTCACATTTACTGAATTCAAGGCTATCAGACAGTTCATCTCTGCGCTATCTTATATCTTTGGAATCATTCCCTAACTCTTCACTTAGCTGTCCCTTCTTCCATTTTCTCTTTATTATCACTGCATAAGGATTAAGGTGGACTGTTATCCAGCTGTCTAATGTCAGCAGAGCTGAGGGAAAATAGCATCGATTGACCTTGCAAATTATCTAATAAACAATCTTTTCCTGTTTTTAATCTAAATTGCCATTTCTCCATAAAGCTCATAATCCCACCACATTGTCAGTTCTTAGAAAATAGAATGAAGTGATGCCTCAGCATGTTTATACAATGAAAAGCTGATCCATACAGACCAGGAAGGTCCTATTATTTAATTCCCAATATGTGTTGATTAACTTGATCTCAGCCAGGGCAGTGGTCGGAGGAATTGCAGTTGGGTTCAGTGTTAAGGAGGAAAAATCAAACAAGGTTTCCACTCCGGATCACGATCCAGTGATCCCTGCTCGAATTCCATGTGTCAATGTCGAATTCGGACATAATCCCCCACGGTCAAATAGCCTAACAACATTCACTGTCAAGGCTCACCTATGACTATGGGTCACTTGGGCAGGGTAGTGTAGAGAAACAGGTTCTTGTGGAACTGTATTCTAACAAGGAATCAGTGTCTTCAAGGGAGAGAAGAAAATCGGAGGGTGGAAATAAAGCGGGAGACTTAGAAATCAGATTGCTTTAAATGAGTATTGTAGTATTACAGTGTGGGAAAGAGAAAGTATACTAACTTTGGTTCAGCGCTCACAACTTGCTGGTATTATACAGATGAGGGCCGACAATGAAAATGGTTTGGGCCTCCCACTGCTCTCATTGATGTGCACCACACCCGAAAATCAGCTCCTATAATACTGGATTAGGATCTTCTTGTGGTTTAAATTCATCCCTTACACAGACGCACTCTTGGTTCAGCGGTATGAGAAGTTCTGGGGTAATTTTCACCTTCACCACATCGGTGGCAATCTATAACTGAAGGCCGAACCGTTCCGACAGATTACCCTTCGATTGAGTCGTAAACTGGTACCTTTTTAAACTTTATATTAAAATTTAAGGTTGGATTCATAGATTCAGTGGGGCAGTCGGTTTGTGTGCTTGAGTTAACTTTGAAGAAGGCAGTTAGAATGTAAAGAACTTCCTGAAGGTCATAACTAGCATAAAATAAAATTTTAAGTATGGATGAATTTCAATAAGGATTAAATATAAACCACAACAAGTAATGGAAAAAGGGTTATTGCAATTGTAAGAGTTTACTATATTACTTCAATATGAATCATTGAGGATTCCGTACCTTGAGTATTCCAACCCATTGGTTTCCTAGTTTTCTCCTCTTCTTCTTCCTTGATAGCATTACTTTTGCTAGGGTCAGATCCACGGGTATCAGAAGCCCTCTTGTTTAGGTGGCTCAGTGGGTAGCACGCTCACCTCTGAGTCAGAAGGTTGTGGGTTCAAGCCCCACTCCAGAGACTTGAGCACAAAAAATCTAGGCTGACACTCCAGTGCAACACTGAGGGAGGGCTGCACTGTCGGAGGTGCCGTCTTTTGGATGAAACGTTAAACTGAGGCTCCGTCTTCCCTTTCAAGTGGGCGTAAAAGATCCCATGGTACTATTTCAAAGAAGAGCAGGGCAGTTCTCCCTGATGTCCTGCCTAATATTTACCCCTCAATCAACATCACAAAAAAAAAACAGATTATCAGGTCATTATCGCATTGATTTTTGTGGGATCTTGCTATGTGCAAATTGGCTGCCGCGTTTCCTACATTACAACCGTTCAAATTCCAACACGGCAGCTGGGGAATTTAAATTCAGTTAATTAAATAAATCTGGAATAAAGGCTAGTATCAGTAATGGTGACCATGAAACTATTGGATTATCGTAAAAATCCATCTGGTTCAGTAATGTCCTTTAGGGAAGGAAATCTGCCGTCCTTACCCGGTCTGGCCTATATGTGACTCCAGACCCACAGCAATGTGGTTTACTCTTAACAGCCCTCTGAATGGCCTAGCAAGTCACTCAAAGGCAATTAGGGATGGGCAATTAATGCTGGCCTTGCCAACGACGCCCACATCCCATGAATGAATTAAAAAAAACAGTGACTACACTTCAAAAAGTACTTAATTGGCTGTACGCCATTTGTAAAACATCTTGAGGTTATGAAAGGTGCTATATACATGTCTTTCTTTTTCAGGTGATCATTCTTCATGTGTGTTTGAGCTTTTCTGTCAAGTAAAATTATCAGTCAAGCCCAGTCATGTCCACACATACACACCTTCCCAATAGTGATTAGGTGTTGGAGCTTTTACCATATTTTCCCTTGCTTAGCCCTTGGATGCTGAGGCCAGCTGTAGCATCCCAAATGCTACTCTGGCTGTGCCAGCTAAGTGCAGGATTAGGATGATACCCAAGATGATTTTGGTCTGTATGGCTCAGTACCACACCTCATGATGGATTTGCTCACTATGCCATTGCAGGAGCAAGACAATCTTGTCATTTTTCTAATGATGCAAAATTTCAGCACTGTTTTCAGAGAAATCACTAACATAATGGTTTATTGCATTATCATCACTTTGCATGTAATATTTGCATTGCTATAGCATGTCTGTACTGCCAGAAGAACGGGGGTGATTTTGCCAATGGGGGTGTGTTGGAGGCGGGACTGCTGCTTGTCGGGTTTTAGTCCCGCCTCCATCGACTTGTGGCCAACCCACGCTATTTTCCCTTGATTGACCTTGTTAAGCCCACCCAGCGGGCTTAGCAGGCCAATTAAGGGGAAGCTGGTTACAGAGAACATCAGCGAATGACATTGCATCTGTCAACAATTTTTGACAGATGAATTGTCATCGTTTGACAGATTTGAGAAGCTGTCAAACACTGACATTCTCTGTTGTTTGGTGAGTTCTTGTACTCAAGGCTCACCAAACCTCTTTTCTGAGCAGAAAGCAGATGGCTATTGCATCGGAGAATGCAGCAGCCATTCTGTCATCTCTGCCGGTGAGACGCGGGAGTCTCCGGTTCCCCAACTGTTGAAGCCTACAGGAAGAAACAAAGGTAAGTAAACTTTTTCTAACACTTTTCACTCACCTCACATACTTACCTCTCCACACTTGCACCCATCACTCACCTCCACAGCGCACTTTTGGACCCCTCCGACCCCCTCCGACCCCCTGCTCGCCTCACTGACCCTGGCGGGGTTTCCCGACGTCAACAGGCAATTAAGTGGCTATAATCCCCTTCCCACCTCCAGGAGATGGGACCCAGCACGGGTCGGGTACCCGCCTCCTGGGAAGATGGCACGGAGGTGGGTTGGGGGCGGGATGGGTACCCGCCTCCAGATTCTGCCATTTTCCCGGCAGTCCCACCTCCAAACCCGCCTCCCCAGGGCTGGCAAGATCGCCCCCAACATTTTCAACCAGTATTAATTGTTAGTAGGCAGTTGTGGACTATAGTATGGAGCCACATTGAAAGTGAATGGAATCCCATATTTTAATGTGATTGATGAACAGCTCCATCATACCTTTGAAGTGAATTTTAAATCGACTTCAGCTAACTGTATTCTTAAATAGAAACATAGAAACATAGAAGATAGGAGCAGGAGTAGGCCATTCGGCCCCTCGAGCCTGTTCCGCCATTTAATGAGATCATGGCTGATCATCCAAATTCAGTACCCTGTCCCTGCTTTCTCCCCATATCCCTTGATCCCTTTAATAGTTCCTTTGTATTTTGGAGGAATAAGACAACATACAATTAATTGTGAATAAATGCAATGACTTCACCTCAGAAAACTGGCTGCACCAGATAGCACCTGCGGAAATTAAAATATCCAAGACCATATTTGTATGAAAACTTTTCTCATGTTTTGAAATATTAGTGCATTGTGAGTTTGCAGACTCATTGGGCCCTCAGAGATGTTTCTCCGAGTCAAGCTGTCTACATGAAAGCAGGCAAGTTGTTTGCTATGTAAAGTCAGGTGTCAAAAACCAGCAGAATCACTATGAAACTATGGTTCACATCCTGACTCTTTGAATGATAGAATTGATGAATATATTATTGCCTGTTTACCAGGAACAAACTTATTTTGATCTTGGGTGTGGGTGCTTTTTGGAGTTTTAAAAGAACTGTATAATAGATGAAGGTTTTCATGTATCTCCAGTTCCCTGGTTTAACTCTCTGATTTCAACACATGCAGTGTGAAGGATCTCTGTGGTTTTCTACTGCATAATATATCTTCAGAGTTTCAACTATCCACTCAATATACACCCTTTCCCTCTATCACTGGATTCAATATCCACCCTTTCTATCACCAATGCATTGTGGCTGCAGCATGTACGATCTACAGGCTGCACTGCAGCAACTCACCAAGGTTACTTTGAATCATCTCCCAGCCTTGCGACCTCTACCACCAAGAAAGACAAGGGTAGCAATGTCGTGAGAACAACATTATCGTCAAATTTCACTTCAGGTAACACAACTCCCTGACTTGGACATATATCGCCACTCCTTCATCATTGCTGGGTCAAATTCCTGGAATTCCCTACCTAACACCATTGTGGGAACACCAGTAACACAAGGACTGTAGCAGATCAAGGAGATGCCCTATCACCACCTTCTCAGGGCAACTAGGTTGGGCAATAAATTCGGCCTTGCCATTGTCGCTTATATCCTGAGAACAAAAGAAAAGGCTAAAGGATTCTGGAAAGGACACTGAGACTTTGAACCATTGTTATTTTGCGAATAGTTTAAGTCGAACAATGCATTCTTAGTCACTTGCTGTATTCTTTCACTTCTGTGTAATTACCCTAATTGCAAATAAATTTGACTCTGAGTTTTAACCTATAGAGCATGGTCTGACAATGTGGTGTTTTCCACCTTTCAGAGTGGATTGGAGAGTATGGTGGACAATCCGTGCAATTCCAGCACAAAATATTGAGGTAAAAGGTTAATTGTTAATCCTTTGGCACACTATCCCATTCAAATAGTGAGTAATAGTGCATGCTTCAGGACTCATAGGAGGCAATGGGATTGCTTATGGAAACTGCCTTTGTGATGTGAAATGAGTAAAGTGTTGGGAGAAAGCACAATTTGTAACAGGCTAAGCAAAAACTGAATAGAATCCTACGTTTTAATAGGTCAATAATTGCATTGATTTGCAATGTAATTTTGGATAAGTTACAAATAAAACGTGACAGTTGATATCCTTAAAAACTAACTGGATTAAAAAGTGAATGTTAAGCCACACTTGAGGATAATAATATTCAAAACAACAGTACACCGCTTCTTATTGTAAAGTTAACACTGCATGTTGTAAAGGTATATTGGTATTTAACTGTTAATCCAAAAAAAAAACAGACATTGTAAGTGATTCTTCAAGATGTCTTAGCCATTAGAATGCTAGCCGAGGCTTCTTCCTCTAATCACCTTATTAGTTTCAAATCCATCTAAATTGCAGATTCCATTCCTCCTTTTAAAAAAAATGCAATAGAATAAGAGTGAAGAAATATCAGTGGATTGTCCGATTGATTCTGTTGCTCAGAAGGTAAATCCCTGTTATCCCCTCTGGACTAACAAATGGTTGGCCTAAGCAAACAATTTTTTGTTCTTTTAAAGTGGAGGTTAATTATGCTTACAAAGCCAGTGCCATATTGGCTTGGGCAGGCTGAAGGAGCCAGCAGGTCTGGCAGATGTGGCCTAACCGCAACTCTGCAGCAAAGACACAATGTCTGTTGCAAGCCAGAACAGCAGTGTGGGTGGCAGCAGCATTCTGCATTCCTCCCAGCTCAAAGAAAACAAAGGGGGTTATCTTGTCTGTTTCAATCCGAAACCACCTGTTGGTACCTGCTTGGGGAGGGGGGGGAAGAGGGGGAAAAAAAGCAGCTTCACTGTATCTTCTCCCACCCCGCCCAAGACCACAGACACACCTATCAGACTGCTAGATTTGCATAATAGGTTCGCAAAAGTTTTCTCGCTTCAGGCGCTTTTACACAGACAGGTCGTAATGTAGTTTGTGAAGTTGGAGCTTAATACAGATATAGACAAAACATGAAGCATGCTGGTTTGACTATCAGCTTTATTATTTATTCCACTTCCAAATATGTCCCAAATTCAGTTTTATGGATTGGAAATAATATCCCGGTCCTTATTGTTTTTCTTTAAATAATGCTCCAGCTTTCACAGTAGAGTTCAAACATGCACTATATATTTCTGAATATGAATCAATTCCAATTAGCATTTTGCCAGCAGATGTAAATTCCAAGGGGGAAAAATTCAGTTGGTTGCGCCTCCCGTTAGCGCCTTAAGAGGGCGCTAATGGGGCGCAAAGCATCTACCGCCCAGGCGCGGCAAAGTTTGCGCCACTCGCGAAATTAACTAGACATTTTGCGGCGGCGCTAAACACTACCGCCACGATCTCCTGCGCCGGCAGATCGTGACATCAGCCGAGTGCGCAACGCCCCAGTATCGCCCCGGAGCGGATATTGAGTGGCGCCCCCTGCCTTACCGCCTGACGCTAGCGACGACAGGTTGAGGGGAGCGTTCTCCAGTCATGAAGGGAAAGGGGGAGCGCTATTTAAAGGTGACCGCTTCCTGCCTTTTATTGTTGGTGCCATTTTTAAACTACGCATTCTGAGAGAGAGCGAGAGAGACTTCTGGAGAGATTCAACGTTGTGTGAAGGAGTTTTGGGTACTGAGCAGCACTTTGCAGGTTCATTTTGATTTGCCATTCCTTGTATCGATTTAGAAGAGACTGTGGGGGCTGCACTCTGAGCTCTTTGCCTGGTACTCTCCATTGTTCTTTCCAGCAGATTTGATGTGCAGGTCTCTCCAGGCCGAGATTCAAGGCTGCAATGTGCAGGATGTGGATGGAAAGCAAGATTAACCATCCCCTTTAAGAACTGGCCCGTGCCATTGTGTGTGTGTTCCATTGCTGATTGACATCACATGAGCTTCACCAGCGCTCTGAGGTAGCGCCTCGCTCCTCGGCCTTTGCGCCTTAAGACAGGTGTGAAGCGCCTGATTTAGCGCTCCAATCACCTCCAGGGGCGATAAAAGTCAAGTTTGCAGTCGGTGGCGATAATTAGCGCCAGGCGCTAATCTTTGCGCCCGGCCGATAATTGCGCCCCAAATGGGGCGATACTGAATTTCTCCCCCCAAGTACTTACAGAATCTTCACAGTAACTAGAAACTGAAAGATTCTGACTATGGTGTATGTGCTAATTTTAGAGATACAGGAAATAATTTACACACAGTCCAAATCCTCATTTCACAGCCTTGCTCTACCCTAACTCCACTACCCCCTCCAGCTTGCACCTCAGTTCTTCTGACTCTGGCTCTCTGTGCATCCTCTCAGATGCAGCAACATGGAAACTGGCCAGAACTGATTCCAATGGATGTAATATAATCAATAAAATCTCGTTCTCTATAGCCTGAGCTATGTGAATTTGTCCTCACGCCATATAATAGCACCAACACTCCAAAAACGAGTGCACTGCAGATTCTGAACAGTTGGCAGTGAGTTTAATGCTTTAAATCAGTTTTGCTTGTATTTATACATTGCATGAATCTCATTTATGATTTCATCAGAATTGCTCAATAGAATTTTTGTCTTCAGAACATAGGAACCAGAGTAGGCCATCCAGCCCCTCAAGCCTATTCAATGAGATCATGGCTAATCTGTGCCCTAACCCCATTGACCCACCTTGGCTCCATATCCCTTAATACCCTTGGCTAGTGAAGATCTATTGATCTCAGATTTAAAATGATTAATTGAGCTAGCATCTACTGCTCTTTGTGGGAGAGAGTTCCACACTTCTACTGCCCTTTGCGTGAAGAAGTGTTTCCCAACTGCTCTCCTGGATGGTCTGGTTCTCATTTTAATGTTATGTCCCCTTGTTCTAGACTCCCCCACCAGCAGGACAGGTCTCTATCTCCCCTCTCAATTCCTTTCAAAAATCCTAAAAATCTCGATCAGATCACCCCTAACCTTCTATATTTCAGGGAATACAAACCTAGTTTATGTAATCTCTCCTCATAATCTAACCCATGGAGCCATTCTGTGAATCAGCACTACACTCCTTCCAAGGCCAATATCCTCTCTAGGGTGCGTTGCCCAGAACTGTACACGGTTCTCCAGATGTAGTCTAACCAGGGCTTTGTACAGCTGTAGCAAAACTTCCTCCCCTTTAGATTCTAGCTCTCCAGATATAAAGGCTAACAATCCATTAGCCTTTTTGATTATTTTTTGTACATGACCACTACATTTTAGTGATCTGTGCACATGGACCCCTACATCTCTTTGGACCTCCGCTGTTCCTAACCTTTCACCATTTAAAAAAAAACTACTCCGACCTATTCATTTTTGGTCCAAAAGGGATGACTCCACGCTTACCTGTGTTGAAATCCATCTGCCACATGAGTCTTTTAACTCATGATCAGCAATCTATTATGAGATCTTAGTGCAGAAGTTAATGGTAATTAATTTGCATATACAAACTGATTCCTTCCGAAAGACAATTGTAGAAGATGCAAACCGCCCAAGCAATGTTCAGTAAATAGCTGTCGATGCCTTTTTTGCCACTGATAGTCGAGATCCACTATCAATTGCAGGCCCTGCTGTCTCTATCTGCATTGTGTTCAGACGGTGGGGTTTAGCTCTGCCCTCGAGGCAGAAGCACAGCTTTCTGTTGAATTGGCAAGTCAGTTGATTTTGCCAGTTGGGCCTCTTGAGGGCCACTTCCACTACTTTTGCTTTTGTAATGTGTTTCCAGGACAAATATATTGGGAGGAAAAAAAAACGCAGAGAATGTAAACAGTAATTGGCAGATATCTTGAACAAGCAGCATTTCATCTTTGAGTGAATGGAAGCCAGACACTGTTACAGGGCGTTGTTGTGGTTTGGAGAAATTTTCGGGCACACTTGGTTTCTGGAACAGACAGGGACTGTGACTCGAAAAGCTAAGCTTCATTGTCAATATACTTGACTGGGAAAGTTCATGCTGCAGGATGAGTTATATGTGATCCAGGGCACACTACCTCTTTTAATATAATTTTAACTGGCACATGTAAAAATGTTAGTGATAGAAACAATTGGTAATGCAATGACTTCAGCACATCATTGTTAATAGGTCGTAGCTGTGGCTCAGTGGGTAGCACTCTTGCCTCTGAGTCAGAAGGCAGTGGGCTGAAGTTCCACCCCAGAAACTTGAGCACAAAGTCTAGGCTGACACTCCAGTGCAGTGCTGAGGGAGTGCCGCACTGTCGGAGGTGCCATGAGACATTGAACTGAGGCCCCGTCTGCCCTCTCGGGTGGACGTAAAAGATCCCATGTCACTATTTCAAAGAAGAGCAGGGGAGTTATCCCCGGTGTCCTGGTCAATATTTATTCCTCAACCAACATCACGAAAACAGATTATTTGGTCGTTATCACATTGCTGTTTGTGGGCTCTTGCTGTGTTCTTATCCCACATAATGGAACAGACATTCAAAAAATGAAGTACACTGTAGATTCTGAACAGTTTATCTTTCTTTAAACGATAGCAAAATACTGCGGATGCTGGAAATCCGAAATAACAACAGAAAAGGCTGGAAAAACTCAGCAGGCCAGGCAGCATCCGTGGAGAGAGAAACAGAGTTAGCGTTTCAGGTCGAAGGGTCTTCGACCTGAAACGTTAACTCTGTTTCTCTCTCCACGGATGCTGCCTGGCCTGCTGAGTTTTTCCAGCCTTTTCTGTTGTTATTTCTATCTTTCTTTAAATCCTGGCTTCCCATAACCAAATTAAACATTATTTTCTTGCCGTTGCCTTTTTCTTGTCTGACAGGATGGGCAAACAGCTTATGGCCAGCCCTCTGCCTGCGTTGCTCATTCATGAACAATGGGGAATTATTTAAGAGTCACCTCAGATTTTCTTTCCGTTGCAGTTGAGATGAGCTCACTATGTGGGAGTTCTTCATTTCTATTTCTTTTAAGGGGGGGGGGGTCTCTCCTCTACTGGTTCCCTGATTCTTCAGGGCCATACACCATCTGCATCCTAGAGGAGCAACAAGACGCTCACAGACCTTTACCAATGAGCCCACAAGAGGTGCATGACAGCACTCTGCGGTTGACCTCATCCCCGGGCAGTGAGTGCTTGGCCTCTGCTCAGTCTCGCCCCCTTCTGATTAACTCAGTGTCATGAGAGATTGAACTTGGATTTCCCACCACAATAATTTTCCAGCAGCATGCACCCCCAAAGCAGAGAAGATTCTGGTTCCCCCCCGCCCCGCTGTAAGCTCTATGTTGCATAAAATAAAATGTATTTGCATCTTTCGTCATTTTTTTCTCTCTGCTGGGACATAGAGTGTGTGACTGTACTCTGTCACTGGGTGTATAGCTGTTTATTTTAAGAATCAGTCCAACCTCAGCACCATAACTATAACTCAGTGTGGTATTTTGTGGATTTTTTTCCATAGGGGTTTTGGGTGGTGCAGTTTGTTAGAGCGTTGACCTTTCACCTCTAGGTCCAAGGTTTGAGTCCCACCCTGGTTGCTTTAAGGCGCTCTACATAAACGTAAGCAAGGATGGACTGAATAAAATCTCTCAAAGGCTTATGTATATCAGGTTGTAATACAGTTTTCCCCATTGTTTCGAAGTGACTGTTGTAGCTGGAGGTTGTATTTATTTTCATGCAGTACCTCAGGTTTTTACCTTTAGTTGTTTTGAGCTGTGTTCGGGACTGAGGCTACATAACTAAAAGTGGACTTTGGCAACATGAGTGCCACTGTACAGTTTACACGCACTTTCGCCTCAGGAGAATCCTTGCCGTCATTCTGCAGCGAACAAAATTGGAAAGCTGAAGAAATTGAGAATTGGATTGATGCATCAATACACAGCTTTTGCTGAATCTGGGTTAGGATGTCCTATTTTGTTCAAAATAGCAGCACACCAAAATAATCCTCAAAGCCTTTCAGCCTCCATTTTCCATTCTCATGTAGGTTGAAGGTAGATAGGCAACAAACAATGGCATCCAATTCCTTGGTGATCGAGCAGTGGCCATCCAATCCCTGTTAGTTCACTGGTGGTTATATGACCACGCTGGCTGGCAGTCTTGGTTGCCTGGGATGTCACTTGTATATATTTGGTCTGATCTTCGCGGGTCTCAGGCGAGTGGGCAGAGGAGATGGGTGTACATTTTCAGGTAGTCTAGCATTTGGCATGCATTCAATCCTTAGAGATCTCATGTGGTGGAACTGGATTCACCCTCTGAACCCCCTCCACCACCACCCCCCCCCCACCCAATCCCTGTGGTTGAGGCACGTTGGCTTGGATTACCATGGTCACCCTTAAGTTTCACAAGTATCTAAATTGTTTGACAATGAAATAACGCGCCACCCGCCGCCCCCCCCCCCCCCCCCTGAGAAAAAAGCACTCTCCCTAATTCTGACAACGTGTCATTCCTTACTTGTGCACATCAGTAGAGCAGATGCGATGATATGCACTCACATACATTCTGGCAAAACTCCTCCGTGAGGTTTCGTCAAGTTATTCAATTCCGAGCACTGACTGCTTTTTAAAGAGTAATGGAATCTGCAGTCGGAGCAGGCATCATATATTTTACAAACTATATGAGCGTATCTCTCATCTTGATCGTTTAGTCTCTGCTACGTTGAGATTCAATGCCGCGATATAAAGCAGAAAGGACACGTCAATGCTGTAATCTAATCAAATTTATTTTACCCCAACCCTCTTGTTTAATGTCGCTGTACGCTTGCATGCAATTTCATTTACAAGGGAAAATTTGACTCTGTCTTGTTTAAAAACAGTTGTCCTTGTGAATGTTATTTATATGGACCAATGAATTTGGCTTATTCCAGATTCGGGATGAGATCTGCGGCTTTGTGGAAGCTGAATGGCAGGGTCCCGAAACACACACCAGAACTGATTTGAGGTTAAGGAAACTGTATCCTCGTGCAACTAAACCACAAAGAGGAAAACCTGCAGAACATCTGCTGCAACAACCTAACCCCTTCTCAAAATAGCCAAGTTTTCTCAATAAAAAAAAAGAAGAATCTGCCCTCCAGCATTCGTACAATTCCAAGGAAAGCTTACAGCCGATTATTTCATGCATCGTTTTCATCTTCCTCCCCCTTTTCCTCTCCACATATGACTTGGCTCCATTCATTTTATTTATTTAGCAGCCCAAGGGGGTGCAGGTTTTTGCTACTCTCCTTTTAACTCTGCCACCATCTGCAGTTGATGCTCTTGTGAGCGGAGGTGCATCAAGCAACTGCACTCACTTCCGAAGATGAAGTGTTCTGTGATCTAAAGAAAGTCCGCATCATGACCACTAAAGAAATTCAAGCAGAGGAATGAAGAACTCTTCAGGCTTGAAGCGCTTTGAGACGTCCTGAGGATTTGATAATGCACTTTATAGACACAAGTTCTTTCTTTGTGGCTGTTGGATGCCAGTAATGGGATTGAGCCTTCCAGTTGTGTATGAACACTTGGAGGTACTGGGGCCGATTTTAACATTTAGTCCAAAACGGGCAGTTGGCAGGCAGAGCCTGCCTGTTGTTGCTGCCGTTTTAAGGCCTGGGCCTGATTTTCATGGATCCGACAAGCTGTGCACAACAAACTGGATCTCCAATGGATCTCATTGGTTGGGGAGGGTGGGAAATCGCCTGGCTCTATGTGGGGCACGGAGGGGTTGGGGTGGGGGAGGAGGTGGGGGTGGGGAGAGGCACACTGGCCAGCAACAGGCCGGAACTATCCTTGGAAGGTTAGGATAAGCATTCTCGCTCCTCCTGATCCCCACGAAAATAAAGTAGAAAATGGTTTTGGGGCCGTTTTAGAGTGGCCTCTCGTGGTGCCATTAAATCATAAAATGCAGGGCCCCCTCCCCCCATCCCACCCTGCCCCCCAAAAAAAGTCAAATCACGAACTTCCACTAATTTCCATCTTGTAAGTCTCAGAGTTTAAAGGGTGTGTTTTTGGCCTTGGTAACTGGCATTATAATTCAGCTTGAGCTGTTCCCTCAAGCTGTCCTTGGGCATAGTAGAATAAGCAGAAAAGCCGCATTAAGTCTGAATTAAGACAATCCGAAAAGTTTCAAATTGGTGCAGTTTTGAATAATCACTCTCTCCCTAACAACCGCTTAAACCTTGACCACTGCCCTTATGAATCACCCCACGCTACATCATTTTAAAAGCAATGAAATCTGTTGCATGCTCATTTGCAGAGTTTAAAGTCTCCTGCCTGTGCCACGCATTCCATTACCTTTCCATGACAAAGGTGCATGAAGAAAGACATGATACAGGAAGCAGGTTGTTCTTCAGCAAACTAGAAAAGTCGACATAGGTTTTTGAAGGCCTGCTCTATATTTACTTTAAACATGAAGCTATGAGCTCTCAGTGGGTAAATTGACCGCTCAGTGTGTTGCCAGCCCATGCCGATCAGGAAGATCCCATTTTGTGCCGGGTTAGCCAATCACAGTAAGGTAGAGAAGAGGTGCTACAATTGACCTCAGTGCCCTGGGACACGGCTGCTGTTCCCGTGGAACCGCTATGTGTGTGGATCTTGGGTGATGGTGTGCAAGAGGGCAGAATCAGGCTTGGTTGCGATGCTCTTCAGAATAGCCTGCCAAGGTTGTACACGTCAACATAGACGTGCAGGTGAAGTACATAAGAAATAGGAGCAGGAGCAGGAGTAGTCTATACGGCCCCTCGAGCCTGCTCCACCATTCAATGAGATCATGGCTGATCATCAACCTCAACTCCACTTTCCCGCCCGATCTCCATATCCCTTGATTCCCCTAGAGTCCAAAAATCTATCTCTCTCGGCCTTGAATATACTCAAAGACGCAGCATCCACAGCCCTCTGGGGCAGAGAATTCCAAAGATTCACAACCCTCTGAGTGAAGAAGTTCCCCCTCATCTCGGTCTTAAACGGCCGACCCCTTATCCTGAGACTGTGACCCCTGGTTCTAGAAAGGCACTCCCTCAGTACTGCACTGAAGTATCAGCTCTATTATGTGCTCAAGTTTCTGGAGTGGGGCTTGCACCCGCAACTTTCTGACTCTGAGGCAAGAGTGCTACCAGTAAGCCAAGGCTGACAATGAACTTGCTGGCTTTCGATTCTGTTGTCCGAAGAAAACATGGAGTGGGAGAGAAAAATCTCTCAGCGCATCAAGCCTATTTGTTTCAGAAACCATGTATAATCTGCTCTAAAATAGACTGCACCCAACCTGTTTAATCTACTGAGAGAGATTTCTTCAAAAGTTTTCCCCGTACCCCTCCCTCTGTGGGGTGGAGGGGGGGTGGGGTGCGGGTGTGGGAAAGAATATCTATCTCATCTAATATTCAAGATTATTCATCCTTGACTGGTGGTTTTGCTTGCTTGACAATTCCATGGTCCAGTAATTCAGGAACCATCATGTCCCATAAAGCATTTGATTCTATCTGCCTTTGAATCCTCAATCCCCTTTCAGAGCTATTAATTAATGCAGCATGGACAGCTTTTGCTATGAATCAATTGCACATGATTACAAATCTGGAAAAATCCATCTTAGTCTCAAGTTTTGCTGTGATTTGTTTAAGTCCACCAGAACTGCACTCACATCCAAATGAAATCACCCATTTGCATTTACATTATCCATTCCTGTCAGCAATCTTTTATTTTGCCCAGTGAAGACAAATTACACTGTGTGATTCACTATTACTTACAGTCGGAAGTCCTGGAATTGTTCATGCATTTACACACCTCGCAGTAAATATTGGACCACAGGCTGATCACTGGAGAATGATTATTATGCTCCCTTTTGATCCGCATCTATTTATCATTGCTGTTTTTCCTTTTGTTTAGCCAGTTGTCAAAATGTGTTGTTACTTCAGAACGACTACAATGTGCCCTCCCCTCCACCCTCAGGTGGTGAAATTGGAAAACAGGGGCATGGAGGTCAAATTAGGGATGGGCAATAAATGCTGGCCTTGCCAGCGATGCCCACATCCCATAAACGAATAATAAAAAAAAATTTAGGGGCCAAGCTCCCGCGCCCGAACGGCGTCGGAAACGCATCTGGCGCCAAAGGGCAACACGGTGGCATAGTGGTTAGCACTGTTGCCTCACAGCGCCAGGGACCCGGGTTCAAATCCGGCTTAGGGTGACTGTCTGTGTGGAGTTTGCACATTCTCCCCGTGTCTGCGTGGGTTTCCTCCGGGTGCTCCGGTTTCCTCCCACAGTCCAAAGATGTGCGGGTTAGGTTGATTTGGCTATGATAAATTGACCCTTAGCGTTAGGGGGGATTAAATATGTGGGGTTGCGGGGATAGGGTGGGATATGTGTCGGTGCAGGCTCGATGGGCCTGAAATGGCCTCTATTTGCACTGTGGGGATTCTGTGATTCATATTGTTTTGGCCCTTGAATATGCTAATAAAAGGCATGATGCCTGTTTTAGGATCCCATCCCAAAATTTGTTTGCCCTGATTGGAGCAGGTGTCGGGCCTATCGTGCTCCGGATGACCTAGCCTACATACGGCCTAACCAACAGGTCCTTACCGGGATCGCTGGAGGCCGCCAACAAAGGTAAGTTTTTAAAAAAAACGCTTAACCTTAGTGAGGAGTCGGGAAGAGCAGGAGTGCCCCTCCCTGCCAGCCCATGCTCAGCCCCCATCCCATTCTCCTCTGCCCGCACAGGATTTATCTTGTGACTGAAAATGAAAGAGGACCAGAGTGGCAAAAGATGAGGCACGAGGAGTAATTTTGGTGGTCCTTGGGCCGGACTCTTTTGACGGGTGCAACACGTGATCCACTCAATAGCGGGCGCAAACAAATTTATCTCCATCAGTCTTTTGTGATGGATGTTCAGAACCTGTCCCACCCAGAAATACTGCCCGAAAAACAAATGCAGTGCAAAAGAAAAATTGATGCAAATCCTTTGCTCCCATTCTGCTCCTGAAAAGCACTTCCTCTATGGCTTTTCCGCATCATTTAGGAAGAAGGGGTGTTAGATTATCTTTCTCACTATCTTCCTCTTCTGGATTGTGTATCTTCTATATATTACATTTTTAAATGCTGTAATGTTACACAATCAGCAGTCAGGGACCTCTACCAGTGCTACATAAAAGATAAAAATGAGAAGTCGCACAACACCAGGTTATAGTCCAACAGATTTATTTAAAATTACAAGCTTTCGGAGCTGTCGCCCCTTCCTCAGGTAAAGTTACAATGAGTGAATCTACAATATTTCACAGTATATAAACACAGAAACTGCAGAGATACAATCTTTCAGGGAAGGTATCCTTACATCAAAGACACACCAAGAGCACAGCCAAGACATAAAAGATAGTGTAGAGTTCCTCACACCCTTTACCGTCACTTCCTGTTCATTGCTTTCCCTCTTACAGCACCAATTTGTTCCTCCATATCTTTTTCTGCTCAGTGTCACTTCTTTTACCACTATTTTCCAAATAATTTTATACACGTTGCCGATACATTATTTTCTCTCCCAGCGCATGCGATTCATGATTCAGAGCAAATTAGAAGCTTTAATAAAAGTAGAACCCCCATTGCCACTGAAGAACTGTCCATTTTCAAATTGTAGTTTAGAGTTGGAGTCCGATTATCTAACGAGGCCAATGGATTTCACACCAGGCAGACAGTGAAACAAGTCTGTTCTCAACCAAAAATGGGAATAATAATCAGTGTTGTTTTAGCAGTCGAACAAACATTCACATCTCCCTTTAAATTGGCAGTGTAATGAACGTCTCCAGAAAATTACAGTGGCAGACATTACAAAATAGACTGATTTATTAAAATTTGGTTACAAAATGGATCTGTTTGAATGTTTGTGCGAGGAAATCTGCCTAGTGTGACTCTCCATTGATAATATTGGATATAAATTATATTGTTTCTGATATTGTCCGTCAACTCTAGAAATAGATCCATACTAAGACTTTCCCAAATCGCTGCATTGAACCATATTACCAAATGTTTAGACAGAATCATGCTGCCTTCTTGTCATCTCATACTGAATTGATAACAAAGAGCTTACATTATAACAGTGACTACACTTCAACAGTACTTCATTGGCTGTAGAGCGGTTTGGGGTGTCCTGAGGTCATGTAAGGCGCTGCATAGATGCAAATCTTTCTGTCTTACCAAACTGACTCTTCGATTGTGGCCAATATGGTAGAATATCCTTTAAGTCAGTAAATTAAGGCTGGGCAACACTGCTCAAATACACTGCTGTTGCTACATTGCCTGCCCTGTGTGGGGCAGACTTTCCTCTGTCCTACTCCCAACTAGTACTCAACATACAGGAAAATTGGCTGCTAATTTCTTTGCTCCCATTATGTGCCAGAATAGCGCTTCACCCAAACTTCCTGCATGGCTTTTCTAGCGTCTGTACCTGAGTGCATCTTAAGAGAGTGCAACGATGCAAATTCCAATGTTCTAGTAAATGAAATCTGGAATGCACTGCATGAAAGGGTGGTGGAAGCAGATTCAAAAGTAACTTTCAAAAGGGAATTGGATAAATTCTTGAAAAGGAAAAACAATGGCATGGCTATGGAGAAAGAACAGGAGAGTGGGACTAATTGGATAGCTCTTTCAAAGAGCCGGCACAGGCACGATGGGACAAATGGTTTCCTTCTGTGCTGTAAGGTTGGATGATTCTATGATATGTTTCTAGCTTTTATCACTGATGAGATCTTTTCAAGATATGCTTTGAAATAGCGGTGCTCATGTAATGGGCACAGGGGCCACTTGCAGCCTACTCCCCCTTCCCTGTGGCCCTTTGCTGCACTCATAGCCTGCCAAACTATTGACTGAACAGGGATTCATTGCTGTTCCATCTCTTTTTCTTGTTCTTCAGTAAAGTTTTGTTATTAGGAGGGCGGATTATGATTATCCCAGCTTGCAGACTCCAAGTGAAAGAGCTGAGTTAAAAGAGAAGAATCAGTAATATAATTTTCCTATTCCTGTGGGAAAAAAAGCCTGCCTCCCTCCCCTCTTGGCGACTTCCAACAGTGACATGATTGAAATCAGGAACTGTCTGTGTGGGAAATGGTAGGTACAGGCTCACGTCCCATTGCTCTCTGGTGCAGTATCCCTGAGAGCAGCACTTGAGTAAGCTATTGGTTGGAGGTGGCCCTTGAGAGCAAATTAAATAACGCTGCTTTGAAGCTTCTTCTCTATGTGATAGCTGCTTTAATACCTGAAGATTATGATTTGAAGCTGTAATTATTACCTTTCAAATCACTTTGATGTGTTGCTGCACAGTGTATTGTCAACCATAGCAAAACATTAATGTATATATAGTTTTAAAGACTTATGACTTCACACACTGATTAGACATTTTCTCATAAAACCCAGTACCTGCCATAGTTTGTATTTTTCAATCTTTCTGAGACCACAATATCTTCTCTTAGGCAGTCCCTCGGAACCGAGGATGACTTGCTTCCACACTAAAAATGAGTTCTCAGGTGACTGATGAGTCCAATGCGGGACCTACAGTCTCCGTCACAGGTGGGGCAGACGGTGGTTGAAGGGGCGGGTGGGTGGGGTGCTTGGGTTGACGTGCGCTCCTTGCGCTGCCTGCGCTTGGCTTCCGCTTGCTCCCGGCGAAGAGACTCAAGGTGTTCGGCGCCTTCCCGGATGCTTCTCCTTCACTTTGTGCGGTCTTGGGCCAGGGATTCCCAGGTGTCGGTGGGGATATTGCACTTTTTCAAGGAGGCTTTGAGGGTGTCCTTGAAGCGTTTCCTCTGCCCACCTGGGGCTCACTTGCCGTGTCGGAGCTCCGAGTAGAGAACACAATGCAGTGTTGCTCAGAACGAATAAATCCTCCAAGTATTATAATATTAGGTTTGAATCTTTAGGCTGTAACTGATTTTCACCTTTAACTTTGTCAAATGCATTAGAATTTTTTTTAAATTGAAAATGTCCTACTTTCCAAAAAGCAAATGCGTAGCGATTGGAGAGATGCTGTTGCATCGCATGGGAGGGGCTGAGTGGTCGCTGGCAGCAGCCCACAAATTTAATGTGGATCCGGGAGAAGCACTCCTGCTCCTCCCAACTCCACAATCGGGCAAGTGAAAAAATAAAAATGTACTTTTCAAGAGGCCGCCTCCAGTGGTCCCTTTTATGGCCAGCGGTTTGACTGCCGTGCGCCTGAGAATACTAACGCACGCTGCGGTCAGTCGCTAACAGATTTTGGACAGGGGGCCTCAGCAGTTGTTCGGCTCACTATTTGTATATGCAAAGTGCCTAACGTCTGTTTCAGGCCCTGTCCCTGGACGCCGAAACAAGAGCCTCTACCAAAATGGCGGACAGACCATTTTCAGCATGAAATGTGCGCTTGCACGGCACCTGCCATATTGGACGCTTAGGCGCTCGCTTTACGCCTTGTAAAATGGGCGCGCGCCAACGAATTTCTAGCCCACTGTTTTTTTCTAGAAATGTCGGAATGGCAACAGTATTTGCAAGAATTTATTCATGAGTTCAACAAAATAATCAGAACTGAAAAAGACTGATAAGAGCATAAGAAATAGGAGCAGGAATAGGCCACTTGGCCCCTCGAGCCTGCTCCGCCATTCAATAAGATCATGGCTGATCTTGGGCTCAAAACCACTTCCCTGCCCGTTCCCCATAACCCTTCACTCCCTTATCTTGCAAAAATCTGTCTATCTCCACCTTAAATGTATTTAATGACCCAGCCTCCACAGCTCTCTGGGGCAGAAAATTCCACAGATTTACGACCCTCTGAGAGAAGAAATTCCTCCTCATCTCAGTTCTAAAACGGCGATCCTTTATTCTGAAACTGTGCCCCCGCATTCTAGATTTCCCCATGAGGGGAAACACCCTCTCTGCATTTACCTTGTCATGCCCCCTCAGTATCTTATATGTTTCAATAAGATATCAATCAGATGACTCTGTTTTTCCACAGAAAGAAATCTTTTTTAGAATTCCCTGCCCCCCCACCCCCACAATCAGAGTCCCAAAAATTAAAATTAAAATGCAAATCTTATCTTGATTACATATTTTAAATTATAATTAGGACTTTTGCTTCAGGCAGCCAAATGACAGCTCTATCAGTTCGTGTGAGTATCGCTCATTTTTGAATATGGCAAATCGCGCAGAAATGACAACACGGAAACAGGCCGTTCGGCCCACCCAGAACGTGTTGTTGTTTATCCTTCTATTTCCTAATCCTCTGTGCCCATCCTGTTCCCATCTATCTAATGGATTCTTAAACGTTGAAATGCTTTCAGGATCAGGATCAGCCATGATCATATTGAATGGCGGAGCAGGCACGAAGGGCCGAATGGCCTACTCCTGCTCCTATTTTTCTATGATTCTATGTTTCTGTTTGGGGTTCCCAACCCTCCCGGAACGACCGGGAGTTTCCTGGAATCGGGGGTTCCTCCCCCGAGCACTGCCTCCAACAGCCCGGGAGATTCAGCAATTTAAATATCCCGCCACAGTGCACCTCCCCGGCCGCCGCCGCTTCATGACGTTACAGGCTGTTGTTAGAGAAACCTCCGGCTTGGTGACCTCAACTGGCAGCGGCCCGGGGGGGGGTGGGGGCGGTGTGCTTTAAAATCAGTGGGGGCTCTGAAATGGGTGGGTCTAAAATATGGGGGTGGCTCTGAAATGGGTGGGTCTAAAATCGGGGAGGGGGTATATAAAATCAGTGGGGCCTCTGAAATTGGGGTGGGGGTGGGTGGGCTCTGAAATGGAGAGGTTCCTCGGTTTCCTTTCTTCCCCACCCTCAGCTTCCCCTCTTCGCCTGCTCACGGGTGGCCTCTGGTTTTTGTAACTTATCGCACAACCGCTGCTGGTGTGAAACCAAGAGCAATAATACTCAACTACGGGGGGCCCAACCTTTGTACTCTTTTGTGCAAACAATAAACTGTAACTGAACAAAAAAACATGAAAGGAAACTTAACAAATCAAATTAAAATTTGGTTGCCGGGGGTGATGATGCACGCCAGTCCCTGCGGTGCCCACCGGTCGCGGAAGGCCTCGAGCGTGCCGGCGGACACCGCCTGACCCAACCTTTGTAAGGTAAAATGCAATATGTGTAGAAGCCATGCGAGCAAATGTCACGTGGTAAAATGTCACATGATCAGGTTTCATGAGCTCCAGCGTCACATGGTCATATGGTCAGAATGTCATGTGATCAAACCTCCAGGAATGCCTCCAACCAGAATTGGCAACCCTGTTTCTGCTGCAATAACTAACTCTGCATTCCACAGCCTCACAACCCTCCCTGCATTCTGTGGGGGTTTTCTGTTGATTCTCGATAGAACTACTGATGAAACTATGAGCGGGACTACTGATTTATGGTGACTGAACAGTCAACTTCCAATCTTATTCCACAGGATTCTGGAATTTTTATCAGTGTTTCGGGGAACGAATTCTGAGATTCCATCCATTTTTCAGTGAAGCCATAAATGGGTGCCTTGATATCAGTTATTTATTATTTTGAGTATTAAATAATGATATTCAGTTGAGATTAAAGAGAAAGGAAGACGCCGAGGACGTACTTATTGTTGAAGGTGTTTCTCCAAAATCCCCCAATTCTGGTTCTCAAAATTTCTTATCCCAATGGGGACCTGTCTTAAGGCACTCAGATAATCCACTGACCGGGAGGAGTTGTATATTCAGTCCAGTAGTGTGCGTGTCCAGGTCGGATGGCTGTGGATTGTTCTGCCGCACAGTCCGAAGTGGTGGCTCATATTAAATGGAATCACTTTGGGAAATGGCAGATTACTCTAACACAGTAAGATATTTGGGCCTAAAAATTCGGTTGCTTTGCTCCTCCCGTTAGCGGCGCCAACGCCTCCCGTGAAATTCAGCGGGAAGTTAGCGGCGGCGGTAACCGTAAGCGCCCCGCTCGCTCCCCGGCTGCAATCTTCGGTAGTACCCCTGACTTACCGCCGGACGCTATGTCCGACGGGGTCAGGGGGACCTACCTGCAGCCAGGGTGGCGCTAATTAAAGGGATGATGCCGGGCGACCATTTTTGTTGCTGGTCGCCTGCCAGCACCTGCCCGTATTGCCGTCCCTGGCCTTCTGTGCAGCCCCCCCCCCCCCACCCCGCAGAGTGCCGGCTGCGCTCTGTGAGCCCGGCACTTCTCTTGAGTGCCGGGCGCTTTTGCCGGCACTCCGATCTCTGGTGGCCCAGCTGGGCCCCGGGTCACGCTGCGCTAGGCCCCTCCCCTTTAATAAGGGGAGGAAGGCCTGCAGTACCGCAGTGCAACGTCCCGCAGTGCGTAGCGCTGTGGCACGTAGTGCCGCGATATTCACTCACAGCGCCCCAAGAGAGAGGCGGGGCGCTTCCAGTAGCGCCACGCCTCCCTCTTGGGGCACTACCGGTGAATTTCGGGTTCGGGTGCGGGGGTGCTAATTTTTTCGGGGCGTTAAAAGTAGCGCCCCGGCGAAGTTATCACCCCAAAGGGGGCGCGACCCAATTTTTCCCCCCTTGAACTTAAAAGACTCCATTCGATTCATTTTTCGCTTTAAGCCAAATAAGCCGATTCATCTGAAGTCTTTGGAAATCTTCTGTAACTGGCTCTAACGCCTTCTCACACACTGGAATTAGAGGATATATAAATTAATTGGTTGTGCTGCCTCCTTAATTCACCCATTGGACATTCATCATTCTGTTTTGCTCGTGGGAAAGCTCTTTTGTGTTGAGTGGTGCGCTTGGGAAGGTGGCAATTTTCCATTTAATGGACGGACAACACCAATTACCCCCAGGCACGCACGTCATTGTAGTACATCATGGATCAGAACTCTCACCCCACATTACTACAAACTATCTGAACCTCACCTCTGCAATAGTATTTCCTACTGCATTCTTTTAAGCTTGTAACCTCTGTGTGTAGTCTTGCGCAATGGATTCATGCCCATTAGAATCGGGACGTGAACTAATGTCACTTCGAACCCTGAGGAGGTTTAGGGAGGAAATTCCAGAGCTTAGGGCCGAGGTAGCTGAAGGCACGGCCATCAATGGTGGAGCGTTGAAAATCAGGGATGTGCACGAGGTCAGAACTGGAAGAACGCAGAGATCTCAGAGGGTTGTAAGGCTGGAGGAATTTACAGAGATAGGAGCGACAAAGCCATGGAGGGATTTGAAAACAGGGATGAAAATTTTAAAATCGAGAACTGTAGAGCTGTTTCCCAACATGACTCTGCCTCATCAGCTGAGGAGAGGAACAAATTACAAATAAACCTTGTAGACTGGTTTTTACCATGCAAAACCCAGAAATGAATTTTGTTCATCTCGTGTCTGACTCATTACTTTAATGCACGTTTGTGAATCACTTAATGGTTGCCCTGGTGACATGGACATGCAGAATGTTTTAATACATATAAAGGTCATTTCCTGCACACTAGACATTTTAATAATGCACTCTTACAATTCTGACCATTGCTTTTTATTGTCATGAGTGGTTAAAACAGCGAAAGGATTCATATTGACAATGCTGAGGGGAGAATATACAAATAAATGCCCTTATTATAATACCTTTAACAGAAGAGGTTTCTAAAGAAGTGAAGAGGAGAAAACATTTGCTTTTTAATATCTACAGTGGGATCACTCTGCCTGTAGTTAAAGCTATTTTTGTGGTAACTGCCTAGTAATTACATAACCATACAGTGTCATTATTTTGCTGTTTCGTATTTTAGGTTACTACCAAGTTAAGTCAGGTATTAAAATGCAAGATATAATGCTAATTAGCGAATTAACAGCAAGACATAATCACTTGACCTTTGTTAGTGAGCATGATATATTTTCCTGATTTATATCAGTTTCTCTTCGACCTTTTTTTAAGATCCTAAATGGCATCTTGCCCCTTGGGCTCCGGCCCTTCACCTAAGTTTCTAAATAAAAAATTCTACGAAAGCAAAATGGCTACCAAACCGCATTAATGCATAAGAAATGTTTTCTTTTTAGCAGGGAACATGAGCTTCGTATTTTAATGAAAGGATTTATCAAAGGAAAAGAGAATGTGAGAGGCCCGAAAAGCATTTTACCTCCTCAAGTGTTTGCTAAAATGTCGGATCTGAAATTGCTTCGCAAAGCTAATTAGATTTCAAAAGGAAGAAGAGATGCAGAGGACTGTGGAAAACAACTCAATAGCCTGAAGAGAGTGGTGCGGATCATGGGTGTCCAAATTGCGGACAGCAGGCTAAATTGGCAGGCTTTTCCATCTCAACAGGCCCAAGGTGCCCTTTGACCCTCTCCATCCAGAAGCAGCAGGATCATGGGATTTTTAAAAAGATTACAGCAGCACTATGGGATTTTCTCAGCAGGTGTGCACTGGATTGACATGTAGCTCCTGCTCCGATACTGTTGTTCTCCTCTTTCAGTCAAGACCTGCAGTATTGTGGATTTCGGATGCAGGTCCTGACTGAAGGAAGCGAGCAGTGGTGGGACTGGGAGCCACATTTCAGTCCAGTACACACCTGCTGAGAAAATCCGAAAGTGTTGTTGTCATTTTTTTTCTTCCATTCCCATGATTCTCCTGAAGATCAGCTGCATCCACTGCAAATTTTTCTGAGGTGAGCGCTTTTTATTAATAGCGCTCACCCGCCTCATCTGTGATTCGGTATTGGCTTGGGAGCCTAAGGACAGAAGCCCACGTTGGAGTAACTGGCTGACACAGGCTCACAAAGGTTGACCTGAGGATGCCAGCACCTCTGCTTCCTACACGTGGCCACCAACAAGGAAACTCTTGGTCCCCATATGACAACATCCCAGGTGTCCCTTTCCACATTGCCCAGGCATGATGACCACTGATGCTGTCATCTCGAATCTGTCCACCCGTCTGAGTCCTGAGCCTGAGCTCCCACTTGCTGCTGCTTCTAAACTAGCCGCTCACCTGGTTCCAGGCACTGCCGCATCGGAGGACTCACAGTTGCAGAGACAAAGAGAGTGAGAGGTAAAAAAAAGAGAAGGAGGAAAAAGACACAGAAAAGGGCAGAGAGGAGGCAGAAGCAGTAGCGAGGAAGAGAGATGGTAGTGAAGGAGGGGAGATAGAAACGAATGAGGAGAGAGACAGAAGTAAAGGAAGAGAGAAAGTGGCTGAAATGAATATGGAGCGAGAGATTGAAATGGAGATCAAAAGCAACTTAGGGCGCATTTACAGTACCAATTTAGTATTGGTGCAAAATACTTTGCACCCACGTTGAAGTTATATAAATGCACCCTTAATCATAGAATCATAGAATGGTTACAGCACAGAAGGAGGCCATTCGGCCCGTCGAGCCCGTGCCGGCTCTCTGCAAGAGCACTTCAGCTAGTCCCACTCCCCTGCCCTTTCCCCGTAGCCCTGCAATTGTTCCCCCTCAGGTACTTATCCAATTCCTTTTTGAAAGCCACAATTGAATCTGCCTCCACCACCCTCTCAGGCAGTGCATTCCAGATCCTAACCACTCGCTGCGTAACAAAGTCTTTCCTCATGTTGCCTTTGGCACAGGCAGGAAGGGAATGGGTGACCGCCAGGCAGAGTAGTAGGCGCAGGCAGGTAGTGCAGGGGTCCCCTGTGGCCATCCCCCTCTCCAACAGATATACCACTTTGGATATTGTTGAGGGAGATGGCGTATCGGGGGAAGGCAGCAGCAGCCAACTTCCTGGGACCATGGGTGGTTCTGCTGCACAGGACGGGAGGAAAAAGAGCGGGAGAGCTATAGTGATAGGGGATTCTATTGTAAGGGGAATAGATAGGCATTTCTGCAGCCGCAAACGAGACTCCAGGATGGTATGTTGCCTCCCTGGTGCAAGGGTCAAGGATGTCTCAGGGCGGCTGCAGGGCATTCTGGAGGGGGAGGGTGAACAGCCAGTTGTCATGGTGCATATAGGTACCAACGATATAGGTAAAAAATGGGATGAGGTCCTAAAAGCTGAATATAGGGAGTTAGGAGGTAAATTTAAAAATAGGACCTCAAAGGTAGTAATCTCAGGATTGCTACCAGTGCCACATGCAAGTCAGAGTAGAAATAGAAGGATATTTCAGATGAATACGTGGCTAGAGGAATGGTGCAAGGGGGAGGGATTCAAATTCCTGGGACATTGGAACCGGTTCTGGGGGAGGTGGGACCAGTACAAACTGGACGGTTTGCACCTGGGCGGGACCGAGACTGATGTCCTAGGGGGAGTGTTTGCTAGTGCTGTTGGGGAGGGTTTAAACTAAAATGGCAGGGGGTTGGGAACCTGTGCAGGGAGACAGAGGAAAGGGAAGCAAGGACAGAAACAAAAGACAGGAAGGAGAAAAGCAAAAGTGGAAGGCAGAGAAATCAAGGGTGTAAATCAAACAGGGCTACAGTAAATAATAATTCTAAAAGGACTAAGAGTGTTAAAAAAACAAGCCTGAAGGCTTTGTGTCTTAATGCGAGGAGCATTCATAATAAGGTGGATGAATTAGCTGCGCAAATAGATGTAAGCGGATATGATATAATTGGGATTACGGAAACATGGCTCCAGGATGACCAAGGCTGGGAATTCAACATCTAGGGGTATTCAATATTCAGGAAGGACAGGCAAAAAGGAAAAGGAGGTGGGGTAGCATTGCTGGTTAAAGAGGAGATTAACTCAATAGTAAGGAAGGATATTAGCTCTGATGATGTGGAATCTGTATGGGTAGAGCTGAGAAATACCAAGGGGCAGAAAACGTTAGTGGGAGTTGTATACAGACCACCAAACAGAAATGCTGAGGTTGGGGATGGCATTAAACAGAAAATTAGAGATGCGTGCAATAAGAGCACAGCAGTTATCATGGGTGACTTTAATCTACATATAGATTGGGTTAACCAAATTAGTAACAATACTGTGGAGGAGGAATTCCTAGAGTGTATACGGGATGGTTTCCTGGACCAATATGTCGAGGAACCAACTAGAGATCAGGCCATCTTAGACTGGGTATTATGTAATGAGAAAGGATTAATTAACAATCTTGTTGTGCGAGGCCCCTTGGGGAGGAGCGATCATAATATGATAGAATTCTTCATTAAGATGGAGAGTGAAGTAGTTGACTCAGAGACTAGTGTCCTGAATTTAAATAAAGGAAACTATGATGGTATGAGGCGAAAGTTGGCTAAGATGGATTGGGGAGCATAACTTAAAGGGTTGATGGTGGATAGGCAATGGCAAACATTTAAAGATTGCATGGATGAACTTCAGAATTTGTTCATCCCTGTTTGACATAAAAATAAAACAAAAAAGGTGACTCAACCGTGGCTAACGAGGGAAATTAGGGATAGCAGAAGATCCAAGGAGTGGACATATAAATTGGCCGGAAAAAGCAACAAACCTGAGGAATGGGAACAGTTTAGGATTCAGCAAAGGAGGACAAAGGGATTAATTAAGAGGGGAAAAATAGAATATGAGAGTAAACTTTCAGGGAACATAAAAACTGACTGTAAAAGCTTCTATAGATATGTGAAGAGAAAAAGATTGGTGAAGTCAAGCGTAGGTCCCTTGCAGTCAGAATCAGGGGAATTTATAATGGGGAACAAAGAAATGGTGGACCAATTAAAAACATACTTTGGTTCTGTCTTCACAAAGGAGGACACAAATAACCTCCCAGAGATGTCAGGGAACATGGGGTCTAATGAGAGGGAGGAATTGAATGAAATCAGTATTTGTAGGGAATTGATGTTAGGGAAATTGATGGGATTGAAGGCTGATAAATCCCCAGGGCCTGATAATCTACATCCTAGGGTACTTAAGAAGTGGCCCTAGAAATAGTAGATGCATTGCTAGTCATCTTCCAAAATTCTATAGACTCTGGAACAGTTCCCATGGATTGCAGGGTAGCTAACATAACCCCACTATTTAAAAAAGGTGGTAGAGAGAAAACGGGGAATTATAGACCGGTAAGCCTGACATCGATAGTGGGGAAAATGCTAGAGTCCATTATAGAAGATGTAATAGCAGAACACTTGGAAAACAGTGACAGGATCGGACAAAGTCAACAAGGATTTACATGCTTGACTAATCTACTGGAATTTTTCAAGGATGTAACTGGTAGAATAGATAAGGGAGAACCAGTGGATGTGGTGTATTTGGACTTTCAGAAGGCTTTCGATAAGGTCCCGCATAAGAGATTAGCGTGCAAAGTTAAAGCAGATGGGATTGAGGGTAAGGTACTGACTTGGATAGAGAACTGGTTGGCAGACAGGAAGCAAAGAGTTGGAATAAACGGGTCTTTTTCCGAGTGGCAGGCAGTGACTAGTGGGGTACCGCAGGGATCGGTGCTAGGATCCCAGCTATTCACAATATATATTAATGATCTAGACAAGGGAACTAGATGTAATATCTCCAAGTTTGCAGACAACACAAAGCTGGGTGGGCGTGTGTGCTGTGAGGAGGATGCAGAGAAACTCCAGTATGATTTGGACAGGTTGGGTGATTGGGCAGATGCATGGCAGATGCAGTATAATGTGGATAAATGCGAGGTTATCCACTTTGGTGGCAAAAACAGGAAGATAGATTATTATCTGAACGGCAATAGATTGGGAAAAGGGGAAGTGCAACGAGACCTGGGTGTCCTTGTGCACCAGTCGATGAAGGTAAGCATGCAGGTGCAGCAGGCGGTTAAGAAGGCAAATGGTATGTTGGCTTTCATAGCAAGTGGATTCGAGTACAGGAGCAAGGATGTCTTGCTGCAGTTGTACAGGGCCTTGGTGAGACCACACCTTGAGTATTGTGTGCAGTTTTGGTCGCCTTATCTGAGGAAGGATGTTCTTGCCATGGAGGGAGTGCAGCGAAGATTCACCAGACTGATACCTGGGATGGCAGGAATGACGTATGAAGAGAGATTGGGTCGATTAGGCTTATATTCGCTAGAGTTTAGAAGAATGAGAGGGGATCTCATTGAAACTTATAAAATTCTAACAGGACTAGACAGACTAGATGCAGGAAGGCTGTTCCCGATGGCGGGGGAGTCCAGAACCAGGGGTCACAGTCTAAGGATAAGGGGTAAGCCATTTAGGACTGAGATGAGGAGGAATTTCTTCACCCAGAGAGTGGTGAACTGTGGAATTCTCTCCCACAGAAGGCAGTTGAGGCCAATTCATTAAATATATTCAAGAAGGAGTTAGATATATTTCTTCAGGCTAAAGGGATCAAGGGATATGGGGAGAAAGCAGGGACAGGGTACTGAATTTGGATGATCAGCCATGATCTCATTAAATGGCGGAACAGGCTCGAGGGGCCGAATGGCCTACTCCTGCTCCTATCTTCTATGTTTCTATGGTTCTCCTGCAAATCACCTTAAATCTGTGTCCTCTGGTTCTTGACCCTTCCGCCAATGGGAACAGTTTCTCTCCATCTACTCTGTCTAAACCCCTCATAATTTTGAACACCTCTATCAAATCTCCTCTCAGCCTTCTCTGCTCTAAGGAAAACAACCCCAGCTTCTCCAGTCTATCCATGAAACTGAAGTCCCTCATCCCTGGAGCCATTCTTGTAATCAGACGCAACCCACTCACTGGCTGCATCACAAGGATTCAGCCCACTGCTCCAATAAGCTGACCATCCCTGGGGTAGATAAATATGGCTGATAATGATAGTTGGCAGAACAAGGAAGGTTGGAGCCGTGCCACCGAATAAACATTACTGTTGGTTCAGATTTGATGAATAAGGAGAATACAAGTCCGCAAATCCTGCTGAGTTATTTTGGAACCTTATTTGGGATTTGGTTGACAGTGCAGTCTCTGTAGATTGTTACTGGTGGGACAGTTGCAGTGAATCCGTGAGTGATACGTGGGTTTCATTAGTCGCATTCGGTGTAATTTTGACTTTGTACAATCTTCTAAAATGGGTGATAGCGAATCGGCAGATCGGTTTACATCTCTTCCGATTTTGATTTCCATTGACTTCAAAAATCGGGAGAGATATGGAATGGGCTGCTGATTCACTACATGATCGCACAAAGTCAAAGTTACCCTCATTATTCCTCAACCAAACAGTTCGACCTATCCTTGTTTAAAATCAATTTATTGAGCTTGCGTGAGTCATTGTTTTGACGAAGGTGATAATTGCAGCGTGGCATTTTTATGACATTCTGTTATTTCACTGCGAGCTTTGGATTATTGTACACAGCATTAAATATTTGCTGTATCGAGTGTCAACTTCATAATCTATTGGTAAATGCATATGTGCAGAGAAAGGTGCAATTCAGTGAGGCTCTAATTCGGGAAAGAATCACTGTGGCATTCGCAGAGGCCGGGGCACAGGTCACCCACTGATTTTCTAGCTCAGGGAATGGTATGTGAAGCAACGAGTGCTTGAGAAGGAAGGGGGGAAATTTAAAAAAAAGCGTGGGGGTTGACTGTTCTTTTCAATTCCCGAAAATTAAATGTCAGTAAAAAAAATCAATATCCGCATTGATAATGCAACTTTCAGCATTAGACAAGATCATTCAAATACATTAAATATGCCAGTTTTCATAAAACCACAAAATGTTAATTCTATAGAATTAAAGGGTTTTACAAAAGTACGCCGTAAAGGAAATGGAAAATTCTAATCTTTTATTAGTTTTGGATGCAGCACAAAAATTCTGCTGTAGCCCTGAAGGGATCATTAACATTACCTGGGGAAAAAAATCTGTTTGAATTTTAAGAGTGGCACAGTTTTGCCAGTATGTCTTTTCATCGTTTTTGATTTTCCACTGTTAACTTAATCTAGTTTGTCAAAACTGGAATCAAAGACTATGGGTGAGCGGACTAACTGCCGTATTATATATTTGTAAAGATTTGAGGATCTGAAATCCAGGCCAAGTTTCTGCTTGGTGAATCAATGATTAAAGGGCCACAACTAACCCAGTCATACATCCATTTCTGCCCCTTCCTTGCACAGGAACACATGGGTGGTCTCCACCTAGGGTTTTGCCACCCATGTGCATCATAAGTATGGGCAAGTAAATTTCTTTTCTCTTCCCCGCGCCCCCCCCCCTTCTCAATGCACCAACCTCATTTTGCATATTGAGCATGGGCATTGGGTGTCTGCAGTTTAAGAATTTATCTTTGAGGTTTTGGTCATCTTCCAGCACTCTCTCACACTTCCTAGAAAAATACGATAGCCGCTAGCAGATCAAATAAAGAATTTAGGAGGAATTTCCTTAAACAAAGTGTGGTGGAAATATGGAACTTGCTGCCACATGGAATAGTTGAAGCGGTGAACACTGACACATTTAAAGGGAGTAGGGGATATAGGGATATGAGCACATGGTGGGAAGAGATAATTAGAGTGGGAGGAGACTCCTGTCGAGTATAAACACTGGCATAGAGCAGTTGAGCTGAATTAGTAATCCAGGGACCTGCATTAATAATCCTGAGAACATGAGTTAAAATCCCACCATGGCAGAATTTGAATTCAGTTTTTTAAAAATTAGTAAATAAAAAGCTGGTATCAGTAAAAGTGACCATGAAGCTGTCGGATTGTCATAAAAACCCGACTGGTTCACAGATGTCCTTTAGGTAAGGAAACCTGCTGCCCTTGCCTGGCCTAGCCTACGTGTGACTCCAGTCCCACATCAACTTGGTTGACTCTAAACTCTCTGAAGTTGTCTTACAAGCCACTCAGTTGTGTCCAGAGCAACAAGGGATGTGCAGTCAATGTGGCATTGCCAGAAACGCAAGATAAAGAAAGAAAGAACGTGCATTTATATAGCGCCTTTCACCACTTCAGGACGTCCCAAAGCGATTTACAGCCAAGAAAAACTTTTTTTTTAAATATAGTCATTGCTGTAATGTAGGAAGATCCCCAAAACAGCAGGTTGATAATGACCTGATTAGCTGTTTTTGTGATGTTGGTTGAGGGATAAATATTAGCCATGGCACCAGGAGAACTCACCTACTCTTCTTCACAATAATGCCATGAGAATAGCAGAATGGGATCTTTTGCATCCAGTTGAGAGAGTAGACAGGCCCCGGTTTAACGCCTCATCAGAAAGACGGCACCTCCCAACATCAGCACTCCCTCAGTACTGCACGCAAGTATCAGCTTAAGTGCTCAAGTCTCTGAAATAGGACTTGAGCCCACAACCTTCTGACTCAGAGGTGAGCGTGCTGCCACTGAGCCAAGGCTGACATTGAGAGTAAATAGTAAAAAAGATGGCCTGTTTCCGTGTTGTAGATTCTCTGTACTTCTAGTTATAGAATAGCATTGATGAAAGCTTAACAACAGCTTGCCCTGTAGCCACATTAAGTTTACAACTACACAATAACTGTAGTGTCAATGGAAAGTGCTTCTTCTTTGCACTGATACTTGTTATAGTGTAAACGCAGCATAAATCTGTCCTGAGATCAAAGCGAAGGAGCGTGAGATTACCTAGAAGAGAAAGTCTCACTCTACTTTGATCTAGAGTCAGGTTAGGCCTTAATTGTGGATTTACACTGCACAAATTTAGTGTCGGTGCAAGGGAGAAACCACTTTGCACTGGCCACTAACCGAGTAGTGTAAATGCACCCTAGTTTAACATGGTCCAATCCCCAAGGAGATTTTTTTTTAAAGGAAAGAAGAAAGTTTTTTTAAAAACTTATAAGTTACAAACATAAAATCTTTTGCTTGACAAAAGGGCTGACCACGTCAAGATAGAAAGCAACCCAGTGACCCAATGAGGAATTCATACAAATGTCATGTTTTTTCAAATTAAGACCAAGATCGTCCCTTATCTATCTAGCATCTTCTCCATGCACATCCAGGCATTGGTGAAAACAGTGGGCAGACTGTGTACTAAATATGGAAATAAACTGATAAACAGTCACGTTGCATACAAGCCTAAAATTACACAGTGGCCTATAAAGCCCATATTTATGACCCTGAATACAAGCCTGGGGTTACAGTGAGGGTAACATGTTCTTCTTGGCTTTCTAAAAGTTCTGGAAAATTTGTATTATTCTTCAGAAAATCATGATATTCCTTAACATTGGTGAGTGGGTAATTCTACATCAATGAGACTCCAGCTTGGTGTGTCAGTGTTTGCGTAGAACACACCATCATTTTAAACAATTTCTCGTTTTTGGGAAGTTTTACCGATTTTTAGTTGCAGCGCTTGTTGGGTTAAATGCAAAAATAATGAGGTGAATCAAATGCAGTCTCAGATACAGAACAGACGTAGCACAGACCTCAGAAATGTCATTTCTCCGTGATGCTTTACGACGGAAATTACTTTATACATTATCTCGCCAAGCTATAAACTGGGTGGGGTGGAGGAGGGGGTTGTCCCCTTTAGGCATTCACACTCTGATTTAGGACAGTTAAGATGCTGAATCACTCATCCACTTCCTACAAGTATTTCCCAACTGCAGTATTTCAGCGTTGTGAACACAAAGCTCATTTTTTTCAAACCACTTCATTGTCCCGGACCCTTAACAACAGACAAATGAATGTAATGTTACAAGAAAACTTGGAGAAAGCTCGATTTGCCAGCATTCGGTAGGGTTCTTGGTCGGGAGCCCTCGCGCAGACATGCTACCTCTTGAAGAGTTAAAGCTTTTGCCCGAGAGCTTTTCTCTTTTAAGTGTGTGGTTAAAAAAGGTGCCGACACGTCTGTATAGGATGCTGCACATAGATCAGCTCCACCCTGCTTTCTGAGTCCCTCTGTCTCCTTGTGTCCACGAAATGCAACCAAAAGCCTCAAAAATGCATTTGCTTCATGCCAAGTTTTTGATTGCTGTGCACAGAAGATTAGAAATATATTTAACTGTCTGCAAGTGATGGAACGTATACATTGATATTTGAAGAATTGGCACCATGAGGCAGTTCGTTGGCCAACAGCCAATTAAAACTTTGTTTGGGGCAAAAGTACGGTTGAGCCAATTAATAGTGGATTTACTTTGGAGTCTGCAGATTCTTATAGACTTTCTAATTAAATCCAAGAACTGAGAGTGTGTGGAGAATGGGTAATGCTGCACTTCTTGACATGGTGTAAAACCATGTTGGCCCAGATATTCCGATCGCAGGCCTCCCGCGGGCGGAGGGCTGCGATCTGGAAAAATCTGCGCCAAGACCGGAGGGCTCCCGGGAGGCGCACAGTTCCGCTGCTGGGCCTCTCCAAACTGCTGGTGCGCAGGGCCCACGTATCCCAGAGGCGCAGGCGGTTCGCAGCGTCCCTGGGATCATGTGGGCCATGCGGGCGGAGGGTCTCCAAAAAGCGGAACTCCCCGCCCGCAGAGGCCCTTCTCCCGGGCAGCCGGAGGACCTGTCAAATATATGAATGGAGATCACCCCCAAAACATAGTAAAACTTTAAATATATATATTTTTTAAATCACATTTTTAAAATGACTATCAATTACAATAAATTAAGTATTTTAAACAAATTTTATTTTTTTAAAAAAATCATTAAAGTTTTTAAAGGGGCTAAAAATAAACTTACCTTTCTTTAAAGTATTTTTAAATGATAAATCAGTAGAATTTTTTTTTTTTACTTTTTTCAACTCTTATCCTGGTAAAAGCAAGCCTTACCAATATATATTAATGATCTAGATGAGGGAACTAGATGTAATATCTCCAAGTTTGCAGACGATGCAAAGCTGGGTGGGCGTGTGTGTTGTGAGGAGGATGCAGAGAAACTCCAGTATGATTTGGACAAGTTGGGTGATTGGGCAGATGCATGGCAGATGCAGTATAATGTGGATAAATGCGAGGTTATCCACTTTGGTGGCAAAAACAGGAAGGCAGATTATTATCTGAACGGCAATAGATTGGGAAAAGGGGAAGTGCAACGAGACCTGGGTGTCCTTGTGCACCAGTCATTGAAGGTAAGCATGCAGGTGCAGCAGGCGGTTAAGAAGGCAAATGGTATGTTGGCCTTCATAGCAAGAGGATTCGAGTACAGGAGCAAGGATGTCTTGCTGCAGTTGTACAGGGCCTTGGTGAGACCACACCTTGAGTATTGTGTGCAGTTTTGGTCGCCTTATCTGAGGAAGGATGTTCTTGCCATGGAGGGAGTGCAGCGAAGATTCACCAGACTGATACCTGGGATGGCAGGAATGATGTATGAACAGAGATTGGGACGATTGGGCTTATATTCGCTAGAGTTTAGAAGAATGAGAGGGGATCTCATTGAAACTTATAAAATTCTAACAGGACTAGACAGACTAGATGCAGGAAGGATGTTCCCGATGACGGGGGAGTCCAGAACCAGGGGTCACAGTCTAAGGATAAGGGGTAAGCCATTTAGGACTGAGATGAGGAGGAATTTCTTCACCCAGAGAGTGGTGAACCTGTGGAATTCTCTACCACAGAAGGCAGTTGAGGCCAATTCATTAAATATATTCAAGAAGGAGTTAGATATATTTTTTAAGGCTGAAGGGATCAAGGGATATGGGGAGAAAGCAGGGACAGGGTACTGAATTTGGATGATCAGCCATGATCTCATTAAATGGCGGAACTGGCTCGAGGGGCCGAATGGCCTACTCCTGCTCCTATCTTCTATGTTTCTATGTTTCTATGTTTTACGCCTGCTTTTACCAGGCGTAAGAATTGTAAGGGTTTCCTGTGGGCGGAGGGTCTCCAAAAAGCGGAACTCTCCGCCCGCAGAGGCCCTTCTCCCGGGCAGCCATAGGATCTGTCAAGAGCTTTCTTGACAGATCGGAAATGCTGGTTTCCAGCGCATGTGCAGTGCATGCCTGAAACCGGCATTTCCGATGTCCCTACAGGTGAGTACACAGCGCGTACACAGCCGTAGGGATCGGAATTTCTGCACCGTTGTCTACTGACACACATGTAACTTGTCCATAGGTATAAAGACCCAGACGACAGGTTAATGACATACTCCTCTCCCCCCATGTTGTAAGAGACTGAACGAAGCATTTTAGGGTGGTCTGTGCGAAATAGTGTGGTATAGTCGGGTTAAACAATGCAGGATTTTCTCACTTTAAATCTGAGAGTTTAGGGCTGGGGTGGTACAGTTGGTGGGGACAACATGCCCCACTTAGTTGCTGTCATCCTCAGAGCTTTGAGTTCAAATAAAACTCCAAAGAAAAGCATAGACTGGCTAATCATCATTGTCAGGATACAAAGTTAGTACCCAGCAATTTTGTTTGCTTTTGAAACCAGGCCATCCTGTAGGCTGAGTTACTTACTGTTTCTGGGTATGATCAGTGGGTTTGTGAATCTTCAGCTGTTGACTGTACTTTATAATTTGCGTAAACTACTCTAACCTGGCGCCTGACTGGGAACAGCTTCCAAGCAAACCCAGGATGATGCCAGTCCTTTGAGAGCCTTTCCCGAAAGGTTAGGGACTGCAAAAGAGCTGCATGCCATCAACTGAAGGAACTCTGAGAAAAACATCTCTCTAAACCAGCCCCTTCTTATCTGACACCATAGGGTAGATAACAAGAATCCCCCCCCCCCCCCAACCCGCTGCAGAGTTTTGCATCCAGGGAACACAAATCCAGAGGTGGCGCGCCCCACTAGATTTTCTGCCTATTCATTTTAATGGGCAAGCTGACCTTAGAACCTAAATTCCCAATATGCACCCTTTGTTGCCAAAGATTTGTCCCATTCACAAAATCTACCTTGTTAAGTCACTATATTGAGATTGTCTGTGCCGCTTCCATAGTCAAATAGCCCGCTGACATGCACTTTTGAAGCACTCAGGAAGAATGGCAACTTGTGTGATAACTTAAAGGATACTGGTGACAATGGAACTGTGCCCAAGCAGTGGCAGAGAGAAAATATGTGATTGCTACTTAGCTTGACTTAGTGGAAAAAAGAATTGTGATTCTTCTTAATGTATTGGATTTGCGGCACTGCAACAACAATAGCAATTTGCATTTGTATAGCACCTTTATTGTTGTATAATGTCCCAAGGTGCTTCACAGGAGTGGTAATAAACAAAATTTGACACATAAAGTGATTTTAGGGCAGGTGACCAAAAGCTTGGTCAAAGAGGTAGGTTTTAAGGAGCTACTTAAAGGAGGAGAGAGCGGTGGAGAGGCGGAGAGGTTTAGGGAGAGATTTCAAGAGATTAGGGTCTAGGCAGCTGACGGCACAGCTGCCAATGGTGGAGCGAAGGAAATCCGGGATGCACAAGAGGCCAGAATTGGAGGAGCGCAGAGATCTCAGAGGGCTGTGGGGCTGGAGGAGATTACAGAGAGAGGGAGGAACGAGGCCATGGAGGGATTTGCACACAAGGATGAGAATTTTAAAATCACGGCATTACTGGACCGGGAGCCGATGTAGGTCAGCAAGCATGGGGCGATGGGTGAATGGGAATTGGTGCGAGTCAGGTTGTGGGCAGCAGAGTTTCGGATGAGCTCAAGTTTATGAGGGTGGTAGGTGGGAGGCCGGCCAGGAGAGCATTGGAATAGCATTAAGACCAGTTGTCGAGTAGAAGTGGTATTTGAAAAGACTAGTCAATCTCTGATGTCTTTGCATATGGGGAGTCAAGACCACATAGTGTTTAGGTGAAATGAGGTAGAGACCGGGGGTAATCAGACCAGGGTGATTAGGTGTAATTCAGTGCCTATTTTAAATTCGGGTGTTGGACTGGTTTTGAGGAGTGTGCGAGAGGTACGACGGCAGAGTCTCTCAGCGTAGTCTGTATTTTATGTCGACTTGAGTGGGTTCGTGATCTGTAGTCCTTTCGGGATCTTGTCTGCTTTCTTGCATCTCTGTAGATACTTGATGTCTGTGTCGATATGCGTGATCTTCTTGGAGATCCTCTCCACCTTGAGCCGGCAGTTTGTGGTGTCGATATTAAATTCATACATTCTTTAATATTTTTATTTATTTCTATTATAAATTACTAGGTTGACATTTATGATGGAAACTGCTTATGTGAGTTTGCCATGTTGTAATTACACCCTTCTGCCAATGGTGGCACTGCAGCACCTCCACTGGGGGAGATGGTGTGGTTACAGTGTGACTGGTTTACATGGGCAGTTTCCATTATTTGCCAACATTACAACAGTGAATACATTTTTTTTTAAAGTACTTCATTGGCTGTAAATCACTTTGGAACGTTCTAAAGATGTGAAGGATGCTCAATAAATGCAAATGATTTCTTTAGCTTCACACCACTTAGATTGTACACTGGCTGCAGTATATCTTCCGCTTCATGGGAGCAGCCAAGTGATCCACCTTAAGATAATGCTTGTTTTTTTTTTCTCCATTTCTAGAATATAATATTCTCTACTGTATCACAATATTGCATTAGCTAATCAGGGCAATTGCAGTAAATTGGAATCATCATTTAATTATTTTTTATTTCAAGACGGTATTCAGGAAATAATGCACAAGCTCATTTTGGCAGCAATCAATTTCTATTATAGTCAAATGGATAGGAAAAATGAAAACAAGCTATGTTTATTTGAAGTACCTCATATACTGACCAGCACCTGATGCCCTATAATATCAATATGTTTTTAACCACTGTATGCATGCAGTATCAATACCACATTTATGTGGCATATAGACACCATGAGTTACACAGCCTTAGAGCCCCTCTTCCATTATTTGAAGGGGCTGCTCCTCGATTTTTGGCTGCACTTCAGCCCCACGCTCCTGATCTTTGGTCACCCGGTGCGGAGGGGAGTGGGCAGGTCGGGGGACCTCCTCGTGGGACCGCTCCTGGTCCTGGCCAAAGTTGCCATCAACTGGTCCAGGCAGCGGGCGGTCGAGGGGGTCGTTTGGCCCGACATGCCTGCCTCTCTTCGCAGCCACGTTCGCGCCCGGGTGGCCCTGGAGATGGAGCAGGTGGTGTCCGCTGGCACGCTCGAGGCCTTCCGCGACCGGTGGGCCCCGCAGGGACTGGAGTGCATCATCACCCCCGGCAACCAAATTTTAATTTAAGTTGTTGAGTTTTCTTTAATGGTTTTTTAGTTACAGTTTATTTGTTTTTGTGTGCACCTTAGATTACATAGCCCATGAATACCATCATCAACAGGATATTTAAACAATTGTTCACCAAGGTGACTTCTATTTTTAACGTAAAAATGTTCTATTTGTTGAAAAGCTACGAGGCATTTATTTTTCAAAGACACGATAGCCCTTTAAGTTTGCCCTTTGATGCATCATTCTTATGTCTAGTCTACAGTTTCAGTCACCAGCCCATATTTTTAGGCTAGTTAAATATTCTCAATTGCCTTGCTTGTTTTCCAAAGTATTTAACACCCAGCTCTTTGGAATGCTGAGTAAGTGTCTTTTTTTTTAAAGTTTCCAAACTTAGGCATCGCTGGGCTCAAATTAAAATGATCCTTTAAGACTCAACAGTATTTAGTTTGGGCCCAATTGGGACTTGGCAGGTGATATCCCATTGTTCCAGGTGAGGTGGAACATGTTGCCGAGTCCCCCGACAATAGCAAAATGGATTATCCTGAGGCACTGCGAATCTGAAACTGATCTCATTATGGCAGAATGAATAGCATTGTTATTCGATAGAGCAATGCTAGTACAGGTCCTGGTGGCTTATGCAATATATTCAATGCCGCCACCTCTGAATGGCTCTAATCACAAAAACAAATAAGTGAAACAATTATCTCAGATTGATTAGGATGATAGCAATTCTGATTTATACCATTCTGGTTGATTTTCTCCTCTTCCACCCCATGTGTTTGGTTTTGATCGTTGTTGTTAATCAGCCACAAATGAAGTCAATGAAATCACATGAGATTGTGTTCCAGGGTAATTTGAGATAAATAAACAAATTCTCCTACATTCCCCAAGAATATTTCCTCTGAGCATTCACTTCTTGCATCAAGAAGAATAGTCTCATTGCAGTATCCCTTTACAAATTAGATGAGTATTCCAGAAGGTGGGGAAAAAAGGTAACTAATGAATTGGAAATGACTGCAAGTTACCCACTGATTCATATTGTAGAGTTAGATGTGTGATACCGCCCACTTAAAAACCTTCCATTTCAGTTTGTTGATTAATTCAAAACATGTGTTGGATGGAAAGACTGCTCCCATTTATGGCAAATTTAAAAGTAGGACACAATGAAGCATATTAACATACCTACCTGGGATGTAAAGTCCCTATTGATCTTTGATGGGCTTGGTGAGCAGCCATTTTGTAAATGCCTACCCAGTTCTGCAGTATATCACAGCTCTTGTCTCTTCTCCATGCTGACATTATTTACAGGGTTCCTGGATTTAAAAGAAGATTGGAAGGACATATTTTCTCACCAACAAGTCTTTAAACTTCACAGTGGGCAAATGACTCCTGCCCAAGTGTGGGGCTATGTTAAGCACTTGGAATATATAGCAATGATTTTTGCTGGTATTTTCCACCAATTTGGTTCAAAGTTAGAGAGCTGGTTTACAAAAAGAAAATGTGTCCATAGTTGTCTTGCCACAATAATGTCCAACTCTCAGACTCTGTGTTATACATATAACATTTTGTTTGAGGAAATTATGTGAGCAATTTTGCTATTTGCAAAGTCATGAAATATAATTGAAAAATTGTTCATAAGTAGAAATATAAATACAGAGAAGTTACAACTCAGAAACAGGCCATTTGACCCAATCAGTCTGTGTTGGCATTTAACCTCCACGCAAGTCAATAGGAGAGGGGGGAGTTTCTTATCTCTAATCTCACCTGAAGTTTGTCACTTTAAGATCTGTATCTTCTAGTTTGGGGTTTGCAGAATAATTCAAATAGTTGCTTCTTGGTATTTTAAATATATACATGATGTACCTCTTCCCTCCTTCATTGGAGAAAATAAAATGAAGTTCAGCCCTGCCAGTCTGTCCCCATAATGTAGATCCAAAGGTCACAGAATCATCAACATTCTTTTGAAGGTAGTGAGTACAATATTACACCGAATATCCTAAATGTTGTCTTGCTTGGTGGGGGAAGGGGGAATTTTTAGTTAAGTGTTCGATGGATGGCTCCTAGGCCTTGATGAGTTTTGCTAATAGCTTTGTTATGTCTGAAGACTGTCAAAGAATGATCACTAATCATTCTCCAATTTCTTTTTTTCCATCTTTGCTGATAGACAATGGCCCCAAAACTTCACTCAGGATCTACTGATCTCTCGTCATAATTTTGGCAGGAGACCAGCAAAATGCTCAGGACATGGGAGGGACTCGGACACATTGCATCTGCACCATTTCTGCCAATTGTCGCAACCCTTTGTAAGGGGTGGGGCCTCAATCCACCCTAAGCTGGGAGTTCAAGGCTAAAATTGGGGGAAGTTGGGTGGCTGGGGAAAGAGGCCTGAGCAACCCACCCTCGCTCCAGTCCCAACCCCGTCCTGCCCCGCCCCAACCCCAACCCCAACCCCAACCCCAACCCCAACCCCAAACCCAACAGATGGGTAGCGGATCCAATTTCCTGTCCACAAGGCAGGTGCATGCCAAAGAAGTGCCCCAGATGGCACTTGCACCTGCTATTCCCATATAAGTGAGGTGCTTTGCCATGAACTCTGATGAGGATCAGTGGTGGAGGCCATCAGTGGGCATGATCCTGGTGCATCATCTAGGTTTGCCGCCTGTGAAATTTGGGAGCCATTTATTTCATCGTGCACATATTTGTTGTTTCTTGTTCAGTGTGCGTTACCTTATATTTATCTAAACAATGGCCTGCAATTACTTACCTTATGTACTTAATTATGCTGGCATTCTTTCAGTGCATTTTTTTTTTATTAGTTCATGGGTTGTGGGCATCGCCAGCAAGGCCAGCATTAATTGCCCATCCCTAATTGCCTCTTGCTTCTTGAACTGCTGCAGTCCGTGAGGTGAAGGTACTCCCACAGTATCCTTCTTTATAATGGTTTGGTACAACTGAGTGCCTTGCTAGTCCTTTTCAGAGGGCAGTTAAGAGTTAACCACATTGCTATGGGTATGGAGTCACATATAGGCCAGACCAGGGAAGGATGGCAGATTTCCTTCCCTAACGGACGTTAGTGAACCAGATGGGTTTTTACGACAATCCGGTAGTTTCATGGTCACCATTACTAATACTAGCTTTTTATTCCAGATTTATTTAATTAACTGAATTTTTTTAATTCCCCAGCTGCTGTGGTGGGATTTGAACTCATGCCTCCGGATCATTAATAATAAAATAAAAACAGAAAATGCTGGAGATACTCAGCAGGTCAGGCAGCATCTGTGAAGAGAGAAACAGAGTTAACGTTTCAGGTCGATGACCTTTCGTCAGTTCTGATGAAGGGTCATCGACCTGAAACGTTAACTCTGTTTCTCTCTTCACAGATGCTGCCTGACCTGCTGAGTATCTCCAGCATTTTCTGTTTTTATTTCAGATTTCCAGCATCTGCAGTATTTTCTTTTTGTCTCCTGATCATTAGTCCAGGCCTCTGGATTACTGGTCCAGTAACATAACCACTGTGCTACTGTACCCGTAAATCTTCCTTATCTTTCTCAGCTGAACGCGTAGCTTGGTTTCATTGGTAAATTTTAATAATAAGAAGTATTCTCCACCAACCAGTTTATAATAATATAAATTGCAGTAGACCTGGAGCAGACCTTTGCAGATCTCGACTAATCATTGCTCCCCTGCCAAACCTTTTTTCCCATTTGTCATCAGCATCTGCTTCCTATTGCCATGCTAGTTTTCCATCCAGGTAACTAGATTTCATTACATTTACAAACATAGAAACATAGAAACTAGGAGCAGGAGTAGGCCATTCAGCCCGTCGAGCCTGCTCCACCATTCAATACGATCATGGCTGATCATCCAAATCCAGTACCCTGTCCCTGCTTTCTCACACAGAATCCCCATCGAACCTGCACCAACACATATCCCACCCTATCCCCGTAACCCCACGTATTTAATTCCCCCTAACATATCCCATCCTATCCCCGTAACCCCACATATTTAATCCCCCCCTAACACTAAGGGTCAATTTATCATAGCCAAATCAACCTAACCCGCACATTTTTGGACTGTGGGAGGAAACCGGAGCGCCCGGAGGAAACCCACGGAGGAAACCTTAACCTTCTTCAAATGACTCAGATGTGGAACTTTGTCAAATATTTTCTGACAATCCAAGAAAATTCTATTATATTATGTTAAGCAATGATATATCTGAGGTGTTCTTATAGTGGAAGGAGAAAGAACATTGTTATTATGGATCTGTCTGTCTCTATCAGTCAATAGACACCAAGTCATCTCATCAATCATAGAATTGTCCTACAGACTTAAACAACTATCATAACCGTCCTTCCCTCATAAGATGTTTGATTCCTTTTCAAAATTGGTCATGTTGAGATGCAACTAATATACATAGAAATACATAGACGTTACAACACAGAAACAGGCCATTCAGCCCACTCAGTCTGTGTTGGCGTTTATCCTCCATGCAAGCAAACAGTTCTAATCACATTTACACACACTGGGGCAAGAGTTTGGGGCATTGGGCGCAATCGGTGATCCAGGCGCAAATTGCTCTCAAAATTGCGCTAGTTTTGAGAACATTTTTTGGTCAAGTTTCCGTTCAATTCTTTTGCATATCGGCAAATGTAAAATCTGCCATGAACCAGTGCAATCGGGCAGCATGTTAGAACATTATTTTTTTTAAATTGCAATTAAAAAAATCCTAGATATATTTAAGACTGATAACCTGGTGCCATTTTATTAATACAGCTGAAAATTGGTTTATCACAAAAAATAAGCATTTTAGTCAGAATGTCTAGTCCACCACCTGTGAGTAACTCGATTTTAGATAACTGAAAATTACTCTTTAAAAAAAACTATACAGAACCACTTACTAGTTATATTGGTGTACAGTCATCAGTTTCTTAGTAAATTAAAATTATATTTAAAAGCTTTTAAAACGTGCCTAGTTGTGTCCTTGCACCAAAAAAAAAATCCAGTTTAATTTTAAGAGCCTCCTCGAAGGCCCGCAAACGGGCACAATTAGTGGAAACTCGCAACGGTGATTAATTCAATCTGGGGGCGGGGCCAGATTTGTGGGCGGGGCCGTCTTATAGCGCAAAAGATTGCAGAAACTCGATTTGCGCTGAACATAACTTGCGCTTAAAATTCCTCGAGATTTTGCGCTGGTTTGGCTGATTTGGGGTGAATTGCGCCGAAAAAAAACAGCACAACCTAACGGAAACTCCCGACCGCTGTTCCCATATTGCTTCAACACTTTCTACTTCATCCACCCATTCAATCTAATCTTGAACATTGACATCATTTCTGCTTCAACCATTTACCCTGCATTTGCGCCTATGAAAAAGGCAATCTACCACCGCATTCTGCCTGACAACAATTCACCAATCAGCAAATAATATTATTAATATTATTAAATAGAAGAGCAATGGATACATTTGAAAGAGTGAAAAAATGATAGATTAATTTTGTTTGTTGCCCCACAATTGATACGACCTATTTCCTTGTTAAAATCTGACTGGTATTTAAGGAACTCTGTTGTTGTTCACAGCTCCTCAGTCAGTATCCAATCAGTTTTGTGTATAACACTGTGACTCCTACTTGCTGAAAACTGTGTGGGATACCAACAATGTTGTTGTGCTGCACAGGCGAAGGTGGAACTCTAGCTTTGCGTGACAGATGGTTTGAAGGTGTGCCGCCTTTTGCAATAATGTTTGTTGATGTTATGTAGAAACCTTTAGACGGCTGCAGTGACTCCGAGAAATTATTTGGCTTGTGACCACGAGCTCGTTCTTTAAGGAGCTTACTTCATTTATGATGAGGATCTATGATTACATAAGTAATACTTGGGCTATTTACTGAAACAAATGACATTTTATCTGGCCATTATTATTATTTTGATTGTTCATCAACAGAGAGATTGACATCAGGGTCTTCATTTGTTTTATATTAGGTAGGGAATCGAGCTAAAACTGATTCCTACACTGCTGTAAACCTTTCTTGGGGTTTGAAGACAATGTCTCCCAGATAGTGTTAAACTAGATTTTCATTTGCAAATCAATTGAATGCACTGCCTGTAAGGATGGTGGGAGCGGATTCAATAGTAACATTCAAAAGGGAAGTGGATATATACTTCAAAAGGAAAACTTTGCAGGGCTATGGGGTAAGAGCAGGGGAGTGGGACTAATTGTATAGCTTCTTCAAAGATCCAGCACAGGGATGATGGGCTAAATGGCCTCCTTCTGTGCTGTATAATTCTATGATTCTATTCGATGATTCTAATTATCTTTTTTATACAGTCAGTGACATTTCACATCCAGTGTTTGTTTGTGGCTAAAGTATACGTTGACTGATATAATTTAATAGCAATTTCAGACAAATTATGAAGAGAATAAAAGATTGGTAGGAGTGTCTTGTAAGATTGTAAGCAATCAGTCAGTTCTAATAGCATTTGTGTAGTTACAAGAACCTCAAGGTTATGTTCTAGCCCACAGTATATTCTCAGCCATCTTTTAGTTTTTGTAATGTTTACCGTCAACCTTTTGTTGAACCTTCTCATTCAAGCTTGAATTTGCATTACTGCCAGACAGTATTTTGTTTAATTTTAAAGGTGCAGTCCTTAGTAAGGGGGCCAAGGAGTACCAATTTATCCTGTCTGGGAGGATCTGACACCCCCTCCCCCGCCCCCCCCGCCGACCGGCCAGCCACTCTTCTGCCTCCGTTTGTGACTTCTGGGGCAGACGGGTGCCCGAGTGGTGTGGGCACTCACGTTTGCTACTCAAATGAAGGGACCTCCCCCTGACTCCATGAACTTTGGTAAAGAACAGTGGCCGAGATCCCGGGTGGTGTTTATCCTGGCACTTGCATTGGGACCGTAACCCTCATGGAATTTTGGCCCCACTGTGCACTCTCATTTTTCAGAAGGATAATACTCATCCAGGGGTTTGCCTAATTCACATTTAGTTGGAGCCAGAATTCAGCAAGTGCTCATTAACTCAGCCTTTGGTTTTATGCTCATTATTATACCTATTCCACTATGCTCAAGTATCCAGCATTTCATTCAGTGGCATTGTGTTCAATGTTTGCTGTAGGCAATTGTACATGTTGAAAAGAATACACTACTTTGCTGTTGTTTGAGTTCCATTTTTCCAAAAAAATATGCAGAAACCAAGTATTGTGCAATAGCAGTTTGAAAGAAACATTACCTATTAATTCATTCATGACTTAATGATAATTAGCCCATCTTAGATGAAGTTTCCTTTAAAATAGTCCTACTCCAAATTAATATAAAGATTTGCAGTCCATTTGAACAGCAACTATCAGGAGACTGTCTGCAGCATATCTTAGGTTTTATTCAAAATGTCTGTTTCCTTTTGTGAGTACACAGGTGCCAAACTTGTGCTGCCATTTTGGTGGACTCCCATTGAAATTCTGGTGAAGACCAGCAAAATGGCCGTCGCTCTTCAGTGCTGCAGGGCAGTGTTGATGATTGACAGCCAGCCTGGATGACTGCTGTAACCTTGATTGGCAGACCTGTCACTGGAGCCTGGGATTCTTCCCACGTAGCCCGAAATAGCCCTTCAAGCGAAAGCCTTATTGTGTTGGATGGTCCTTGTTGGACAAGTGACTGTAAGCTCACCTGTGATCTGCTCTGGTAAGCCCAATGGTTTCAGCTGGTTAAAAAGCAGAGTATACCTATGCAAAATTGGGGATCTTAGCATGGCACTGCCAACCTGCACCTATGCTCTCTCGATATAAGTAAGTGGGATGTGGCCCTATAGAGAGTGAGTATCCGCTCCATATTGGGCAAACAGAAATCCTATAATTAGGTTTCTCAGTAGCTTGAGTTGGAGACTCTTAAACATGGTGATGGATTTCTGCAGGTGTCAGATGGCTGACAGACAAAAAAAAAATAGCCTTTTGTTTTAATACATATCAGTCACAATATAATGGTTAAGTTTTTTATAAATTACTCGAGAATGATAAAGACAGTGACAAAATTGCATGATGTTAATAATAGTGTTTTACTGGAATATAAATTGTAGTCTTTTCAGATGTGAGGATGTGTCATGGGTTATATTCTGCATCTGGACCAAACAGACTTCAGTTTAATGGCCTAGCTTTTGAATGGAACTGGCTATTAGCCCAAGGGGAGCTTAATGCTCTGGTGCATGTGCTCATGCCATTCTGAAAATCCACTAATAGGATGCTCAATGTGACATGAAAGAAATTTGTTATTTGGTATTCTACTAATAGCCTTCACTTCCCGTGGTGCGAGGCTCTTCAGGTTTAAGACTACCTTAAACATGTTTTAACCCTAGCCTTGAAACTAGGGGAGTAATTTTCACCTTCACTGTGTGGTAAACTGGCAGAGCAGATCACCTGCCTATTATGGAACCTGCGCGATTTTCATTTCCACTGGAGTTCATGTTACAGCAATACACCTTTTTAGTGGAAGTCTCCATAATAACACCTTGGTACATGAAAATTGCCTGGAAATTTAGCTCCACCTGATTTCTTCCAGCAGCTTCTTGCGATCTGAATTTGTGCTGAATGCGCTTTTGGATCCTTCTGTTGAGCCCATTCATTCCTGAAAATTAATTTCCTCCCTGGAGACTGATATGGGTTTTCATTGCATGAGTTAACACAGTTGGGGCACTTAGCCTTGGGTGACCCATCAACCAAACTCTACAAGGTAGCTCTTCCTATTGTTCTTGCTTCCCATGGCCAGTGATCTGGGTTTTGAAACATGTCCTCAGAAAATGGTCAAGAGAAGCTTCATTAACACAGACTCATGAGAGCCATCAAAGTCGTTCATCCAGTCAAGGTTTGTGCTATCCTGTGAGCTCCTGTAATGTTTGAGTCAGAAGAGAGGTCATTAGAACTGAAGGTTTATGATTTTATTGTCAGTAGAATCCATTGTGGCAGGAGTGGTATGTGGTTGTGGAAAGGCGATTGTCCAATTCATTAACTGCGCCACAGAAATATCAAATATCCATTATCATTAATGACAAAGCACAAGAACGATAACAATTTATGTAAGCAGAGAGGATAAACAGGGCAGTGCTCAGGAGTACATAGTGAATGCATTAGATCTTCCAATTTTGTCCTGTAATCCTCAGGGTATTTAATAGGCAGCTACAATCATGCTGAATGATTAGTGTCAGCGTTCGCCATCATTACTCTGTGAAACTGACAGTAACTTCTGGCGTCCGCACATGCGCAGTTAAACGCGGAAATCCAAAAGTTGCTGTCAGTGATTCCCCGCTCCTCCACAGGGTGCGCTGTTGAAGTTCTCGCAGATGGAAATCTTAGACATCACTTGAATTGACGTGAACTTTCTCTTCTTATGCTGTAATCTCACTGTTAAAAAACCCCGAAAAAGTTAAGTCTTGTTGAATGAGATGTAACTGGGTTTTTAACGGTGGACTAAATCATAATGACTGCTGCACAAACTTTCTGGCATTGCAAAACGAATTTTATATTTGTGGAATGTCAAATTTCTCCATTATAATAAAAATTCCATAGATTTTTTAAATAATAAAAAATATTTTAAAGTTATTTATGATATTTCAGCTTCTACTTCAATCCCATTTTATGTCCCAATCTTTATTTCTCTCTGTAAAATGATTAAAAAGTGAATCAGGGCTTTTTACTTCCTGGTTTGCTGTGAGAAGTCTTCAATGTGATTGGCTGCTTAGCCTGCTTGATGACATCACTGTTGCTGGACGCCGGAGATCCTCCACAGGTGGCGCCAGAATGAAATTAATGTCAGGAAAAGTGAAATATGCACCACAGAGATCGCTAGATCTTTATGGGCAGCTTACTTCAAGGTCAGCAGCAAGCGTCGTCACTTCGCCGCTGATCGCAAAATCTGGGCCATTATCTTTTTTTGCTAATTTTCGACATTTGTATGTAGAAATTAGCTCAGGTTTTACTGATCCTTAAACTCTTTGTACTTCTTCAGTGGCTTAGTAGGAAATTGCACCACTCACTGTGGCACACAGGCCAGGAAAATCTGAGGTTTGGTCCAATCTATGCTGAGTTAGCTCATCTTAAACTGGAGCTGCAGTTGACCTCAATACCCTTGAGCTACAGAGCATGTAAATCAGTCAAAGCTCCTGCCTCTGGGCACTCTTTAAGGACCCCTGCTGGGACGTGTGCATCTGTGGACTTCAGATCAGGACAGGATTGGACTCGGCTGTGATGCACTCCATGATTTAATAGCTTGCTGACACTCAGGCCAAGGCTTGCCCTCTGCTCTGTCAATTAGGGCGCATCTCTGGGAAGGCGGTGGGGGGCACATCCGCTCACCGCGGAGATGCGCCACTGACCTTAGCTGACCTTTTGGCCTTTGGGGTCATTTAAAGACAGCAGACAGGCTCCCTGACTTCCGCAGGGACTCCTACAGAAATGCAGGCGATGTTTAACTGCAGCAGACCACAAGGTCCTGCTGTCTTGCGGAGATGTTGACAGCCTCCGTACTGCGTGCAAAAATGGAATATTAAGATGTGCAAGGCCACATCTGCCCCAGAAATTGTTGCGTCCCCCTCTTCTTCAACCTTTTGGAAAATGGGTGCCCGGGCTTAACGGGAATCCCTTGCTTTCGTCATTCAACTTTCGGCAAATAAATTGGATGACGTATTTTCCTCATTTGCATTTGTTTTACGGATGCCTGCCTACATATGGGTCAGGCACCAGGGATTGGCGAGAGTGGCGCAAGATTTCAAGGTGCGCGACGGAACGCGCCTCCGAGCACTTTACCACTCGCGCCCTCTCAAGATCGGTTGGAAAATTGGAGGGACACAGAATGTGTAGGCCCCACTGTTCTGCCCACACACGAATAAGGCATTTAGACTAGGTGCCTGCAGATGTGTACACTTAACATGAGCCCGAACCTTCAGGAGAGCAGGCAAAAAATCTGGGTAGAAATGGCACTTGTCACAGAATTGAAGTGACCCACCACAGAGATCTCCTATTTATTTAACAGGGTACAGAGTAATACTTAGTTTTAAGTCTTTTGATCAGTGAACTCGAACTGATCTGAATTGAAGGTTGGCGGATTCAAAGATGTGCTTTCCCTGCTTTGACAAAATGTGCAGGGATGGCAATTGCCTGTGGAGCAGCTTTTTTTTTTGAAAACAGCTGTCTGATGATATCTCACTTCTACACTGACAGTCGGAGTAAGACTCACGACTGATGCTACCATGTTTCTGGAACATTTTGACATGTCTCGCTTGTCACAGTTTTAACATAGGGTTTTGTCCCACTTCAGTTATCAATGCAACTCCTGCTGTGGTAATGAGTGGCTAGCTGGCTTAGCAATTCTCAGGCTGAAGACTATTCTTTTTTTTTAAAAAGGAAAGGGCCTCAACAGATACAGTGACACACTATATACTTTGTGCCTCATTTCGCACTGCTGAATAAATAGCAATAATGTAATTATAATGTGTTTGTAGGGCACTTTCACTTTTACATCTGTGAGCTCAAGTTTTGTCTGACATCAAGGGGAAAATGGCCATGCATATAACGCTGAGAGGCCATCTTCTGTTCAGGGGACAGAAATTCAGAGCAAACATTTATTTGTGGGGAGAAAAAGGCACTAAGATCCTTATGGGGTACCTGACTCATTGCGGGTCAGATGGATGTCAATCAAATCAAATTCAAATACAAAAATGCATAAACAAGAAAGTGAATTTTACTTTGGGCGTTTGTCCCTTCTGAATCTTTTGGAGGTGGAGTATGTTGCCTTACAACGATCACACACCAAAAGTGATTTAAATTCACCTGAGAAGGTGTAATTCCTATTCCTATCGCACATCCCACTGCTCCTTGCCATGGATCTGTCCAATTCCATTTGAATATTTCATGGAGTCGGTATTCTTTGCACTAGGTGGCAGTCTATTCCATAAGTTAACAGATCTCAGCATGAAGAACTTACTTAAATTACGTTTAGGCCAAGTTATTTCGCTAATATCATGTTTCTTGGTTTTTCTATTTTGGTTTTCCTTTTTTATTATGAGTTGCTAAATAGCATAAACATAAAATGGACCAGATGCTCAAACCAAAGGGTTAGAACATTCATCAATTAGATTCTGCCTCTTTCAAAGGTGCATGTGCTGTGAGTGAGGGCTCAGAACCCTTCTCTTCACCTTCATTGCTGTCCTCATTTTGTCTTCCTCTTCCCTCTTGAAAAATGGTCAGGGACTGTACCTGAAAAATGGGACTAAACATAAGTTGGAATGCCAAATATGGAGCCAATGTAAGAATATTTACGGTACCTGAAATAATTGTTACATAGAGAATGAACTAAGCAAATGAGAGAGGAATTTGAAAGGAAATTCTTCAACTGAATCACGGGCCAATTGTTGACACCAAGTTAGGTGAAGACTGTACAATAGCAACTGCACTCCAGCCATTATTGAAGGAGCTTTGTAAATATTTTAAGAAATAAAGCTCTTGCATTTATATGATTCCTTTCATGACCTCAGGATGTCCCAAAGTGTTTCATAGCCACTGTCGTACTTTTGAAGTGTAGTCATTGTTATAATATAGAGAACCACGGCAGCCAATAAGTGCACAGCAAGGTTCCATAAACAGCAATGAGTTCAATGAGTGAATGATCTGTTTTTGATGGTGTTGGTTAAAGTATAAATGTTGGCCAGGATTCCAGGAGAACTCCATTGCTCTTCTTCGAATAATGCCATATCTGCTGGGCCTTGGTTTAATATCACATCTGAAAGACAGTGTGTGGCAAAAGTAATTTTAAAGAGGATGAATAATAAGTTCATTGAGAGGATACATCATAATTGCAGTAGAAAGATATTTAGCAGCTAAAAGAGAAAGATAGTCAATTTTTTGGGTGGGACCTTTCATGAAAATGGTGAAGTCAGGCAGCAAGACTCTTCCTATTGTCCCTATTAATAAGCGGAATGGGAGACTGCTTGACTGCATTGTGTTAGTGTACTGCTTTTCACTTTTGAGAGCTGCATTTGAGTCTGGCCTAGACTGATAAGATCTAAGGCTTCATTCTTTAAGTGAAATGAGTTAAGATTTCATCTCAGCACCTAATAGCCTTGAATCCACAATGCAGAATTTCTTAGAATTGCAGGACTGATCAACATTAAATTAGTCTTTTTGCTCAAAAAATGGCATGAGCATTAGAAATATTCTGCTGGTGCAGTTGGGGATGCTTTGGGACCTTCCCCCTGATCCCTTTGGAAAGTGGAGTGAGGGCCTCTGAATCCTATCCTGACTCACCAGAACCACTGTACCACCGCTGTCAACTGTGGGCACACGGGGAGTTAAAACACATCCATTACCACCAGAATGGCTAGGGAGTTGGGTGGACACTCTACTGTCCATCAGTGTCAGACAGTGGCTAAAATAAAGAGGGACTTTGCCCATCAACACGGTTACGGTAGCACAGTGGTTATATTACTGGACTAGTAACCCTGTGGCCTGGACTAACAATCCGGAGACTATGGCCGCGAATTTAATAGCACTCAGAGGGCGGGTTTGGAGGCGGGTCCGCTGTCAAAATAGCAAAGATTGACAGCGGGTAGGAAATCCGCTGTCAACCCGCCTCCACGTGAGTCTCCCAGGTGTCGGGTCTGTCAGCGGAGAACTGACCCGACACCAAGCGGCGAGGGATACAATTCACCTACTTAAATGGCTTGTTAAGAGCCAATTTAAGAGTATTTTGAGGCTTACTTCTAATTTTACATTCTCCCCCACGGGTTACCCACTGTTCGGGGAACACGCCAGCTCAACCTGGCATGTTTTGAGTCTGCTCTGATGTTTGTGAAAAGCTGACAGCTGCAGAAGTGGTGTCAAGGATGCCATGTTGCAGATGGTGAGTTTCAGAGCACAGAAAATGTTGGTTACTCCATATTTAATACATATAGAGATTTCTTTAGCTTACAAGTTTTTAGATCCAACTGTACGTCCAGTGCCATCTCATTGGGAGAGCCTCTCTCACCATTGACAGATCGCTTCTGTCTTCTCACCTGCAGCTGCCATCTATTGCAGCAACATCGGAGCCAATATAGAAACAATCAGACCTTAGTCCTCCGAATCCTTCCACCATCAGCCCCAACACCAACATCACCAACCTTCGCCACCATCACCTGATGCTGCACTGGACACAGGGCATCAGCACCTGACAACATTGCTGCCCAGAAGGCCAGCGATGGCATCACCATGGCCAGATTTTCTTCACTTGATGCTGTAAACCCTGGCTGCCATATGATGCGCCAGGTTGACACCATCCCACACCAGCACCGTGAAGCATCCCTTTAATGTCCAAGCCATTCCATGTGCACACATCTCTATATAGCGGGGGTGGGGGGGGGGGGGGCGGTGGGGGCGGGGGCGTTATGTCTGAACAATCACTAGAACTCAGTAAGACACTTCTCAAGGTGCGCTCAGATCTGTCCAATAAGGGGCACTTTTGGAAAAATAGATTTCACTGTATGACAACACATTACCAGAAACTTCACATGGACATTGGCTAAACCTCTCAAGTGCCTACCCTTGTATGTTGTTATGCTTGCAGTAGGATGAGGGTGAGTGTGAGGGGTGGCTAGTGAGATGGGGAAGTGATAAAGTAGATAGAGAGCGTTGGGTAGAGTTGCAAGGTAAGTTGGTGTGAGTAAGGATGTGCAGGAGAAGGGTATGGAAGGCAGAGTGATGGGGATGTGTTGAGTGGCACAGCAGGGTGAGGTTGAGTGTGGCTTTGCAGTAATGTTTTGTGATCCACGGAGATCATTGAAAGGTTGGCGCCACTGCACCCAGGGACCCCTCACGACATGCCTGCGTTTGCCCTCCTGTGCAATGTGCAACCAGGCTACGTTGGTGTACTGGGGAGGTCTCTTCCACCCTTGGAAGGGACGAGAACCTCCCTGCGTACTGTGACTCCCTCCATAAGCATATGGAGGGAGTCATGTGAGAGCCTGGATGCAAGTGTTCACCTTTGTGCAGTGATTGTCAGTTCTTGCAGCACCTCAATGCTGTCAAACACTGACAGAACTACTGTCAAACTCCATGTGGACGTGGTCCCTTTAAGGAAACCGGCTGATGACGCCATCAGACCCGCTTCCTGTTAATTGGCCGGGAAGCCCGCAGGGCAGGCTTAACAAGGTCAATCAAGGGAAAATCCCGTTTACAGAGTGGCAGCAGATGGGAGCGGGACCGGAAACCGGAAACCTGCTCTCCCACCACCATCCCGCCTCCTCCATTAAATTTGCGGTCTATGAGTTCAAATCCCACCATGGCAGCTGGGGAATTTAAAAATTCAGTTAATTAAATAAATCTGGAATAAAAAGCTGGTATCCCTGAAACTACTTGAATTGTCGTGAAAACCCATCTGGTTCACTAATGTCCTTTAGGGAAGGAAACCTGCCGTCCTTGCCTGGTCTAGCCTATACGTGACTCCAGACCCACAGCAATATGGTTGATTCTTAACTGCCCTCTGAAATCGCCCAGCAAGCCACTCAGTTGTATAGAGATGGACAATAAATGCTGGGCTTGCCAGCGATGCCCACATCCCATGAATGAATAAAAAAGTTTGGAGTTAAAGGACATTATTGGAGTAAACTACTACAACAATCTGCAATTATATAGCGCCTTTAGAATCATAGAATGATACAGCACAGAGGGAGGCCATTTGGCCCATCGTGTCTGTGGTAGAGCTATCCAATTAATCCCACTCCCCTGTTCTTTCGCCATAGCCCTGTAAATTTTTTCCCATCAAGTATTTATCCAATTCTCTTTTGAATGTTACTATTGAATCTGATTCCACCACCCTTTCAGGCAGTTGCATTCCAGATCACAACAACTCGCTGTGTAAAAAATGTTTCCTTATGTCGCTTCTGGTTCTTTTGCCAATCACCTGAAATCTGTGTCCTCTGGTTACTGACCCTCTGTCTTTAATTTAGTGAAACATCTCAAGGCTCTTCATAGGACCGTTATCAAACAAAATTTAACACCTAGCCACAAATGGAGATAGTAGGACAGGTGATCAAAAGCTAGGTAAAAGGGGTAGGTTTTAAGGAGCGTCTTAAAGGAGGAGAGAGAGGTATAAACGGAGAGGTTTAGGGAGCGAATTCCAGAGCTTAGGGCTTAGGCAGCTGAAGACATGACCGCCAATGGTGGAGTGATGAAAATCGCTGGAGGCTATTTTGTTCCTTGAGAACTGATTCCAGGTTCCCAGGGAGCACGTTGCGGAAAATCACAGTCAAACAGCCCATGATTTTTCAGCCAGCCAGAAAATTGTTGTGCACCTGTGGTTTCTCACAATAGGCTTCCTGTGAGTACTGCTTCCCATCGGAAACATGGGAGCCTGGAATTGGCTCTTGTATCTAACCTACACAATGCCTGAGCTCGGACTGTGTGCAATGCTGGAAAATATCTTCAGTCCCTAGTACTGACATCATTGAGCATAAAGTAATTTCTTATCCATTCTCCAGTGGAGCTCCCTCGTTTGCACAGTATCCTAGAGACCCTTTTATATCGGCCATTTCTTACAACTATTATCATTGTGAACTCTGTTCAGAGCATAAACCTGCATATTTATATTACCTATTCTTGTAATGAAATGAGCCAACCTTAGTATAAGTTGTGTAGTCTACTTATACAAAGTAGTTTAGGCTATATTGTTTTTTCTGTTGGACATTTCTGATACTAATTTAGCATAAGATTTTAGGAATTGAACTTCAGTTTTGTTACTTCCATGTTTTCTAATTTAAATCCTTCCCATACCAAAGTCATTTCTTTAATTTGGCTGCCCACTTCATCATTAAAAGAATCAGTCTGACTGAAACAGTTTTGAAAGCAAGAACTTTAAGTTTGAACAAGGAACTAATGAGTTCTCCTCTCACCGCCCCTATTATAAATGTGTGTGGAGCAGTTGGCTGCAATTCCACAACTATTATTTAATCGTAAAACAAAATACACATTTTTGCCAGTAAGGAATCATAGGAGCTTAAAAGAACGTAAAGTAGTGTTGAGGAAGGAGTTTTCAGTCTACAAGGTCATCTTATTCTTTAGGTCTATGACAAGGATGCACTCAGTTCATCTTCATCTCCCTGTGCCTTAATGTCCGCACATATATTTCAGCTCCCCCATTAAACAGGAATTTGTCCGTTAGTTCAAAATAAATTCTTTAACAGAGTCTGTCACTGGGATTGATGGTAGCTGACTTATGCTGACTAAAATTATGATTTGGGTAACATCCAATAAACTTGCATGTGCTATTACTTCATAAAATTTGGGAATGTGTGGGCCTATTTTCCAGATGTTGGGTATTAAGGCAACTTTGATAGTTCTGTAGTGGTAATTGCATTCACTTATTTCCTGAATGTGAACACTGCATATTCTGACACACAGCATATTAACTTATCACTAGAGGTACGTGAAGACCAGCTGAAATGATTCAATTTACTGCCTGTGTGAGTTGGAATGAGAGACTGCACTTGACCTACGTCACTGGTAAAGGGCAGAAAATTGCAAGTTATTTGTCTTTGTAAGCCAATTCATCAAATATAAAGATGCTTTTATAGAGATCGCAATTGCGATAGCATAGTAGGCTTGACCACATAAACTTAAAGAAGCTGCAAAAAGGCTATGAAATGCACAAGATTTTCGAACACATTTTGATGATCTCAAAAGTATATCAAAAATGAAAATGCCATACCATAGGTCATGGAATGCATCACCTTAAGGAAGGCATGAAAGAAAGATTTAGTCTGAACAGATTAGGAAACATTCCACAACAGCTCCTCAGTCTGAACAGTCTAAATGTGGCGCGCAGTTCTTCTTTGAACAATTATCCTGTACAGTGCAAGTGAGCAGAAAACACTGTACATAGAAACATAGAAAAATAGGAGCAGGAGTAGGCCATTCGGCCCTTCGAGCCTGCTCCGCCATTCAGTATGATCATGGCTGATCCTCTATCTCAATACCATATTCCCGCTCTCTCCATACCCCTTGACATCTTTTGTATCTAGAAATCTATCTATCTTCTTCTTAAATATATTCAGTGACTTGGCCTCCACAGCCTTCTGTGGTAGAGAATTCCACAGGTTCACCACCCTCTGAGTGAAGAAATTTCTCCTCATCTCAGTCCTAAATGTCCTACCCTGTATCCTGAGACTGTGACCCCCCTCGTTCTAGACCCCCCAGCCAGGGGAAACATCCTTCCTGCATCCAGTCTGTCTAGACCTGTCAGAATTTTGTACGTTTCAATGAGATCCCCTCTCATTCTTCTAAACTCGAATGAATACAGGCCTAGTCGACCCAATCTCTCCTCACACAAGCACTGTTCATAAAACTGTGTATAAATATGACCATTGAAAACAACGGGCCGCTCTTTTAATGTCAAGTGGGGGTGTGTGAAAAACAGGCGTTTGCGGATCGACCGCCCGTTTCACACCTTTGGGAGAATTGGACTGGTGTATAACGGGCGGCCAATTGTCTACCTGTTTTCCGCCCCCACCAAGGTTGAAAGTTCCACCATATGTTACTCGATAGATAATTTAAGAATAGTCTATTTTGATATCACTGTGTATTTGAGTGTGTAATGGATACAATGGGAAGCTGTAATACTTGAAAGGTAAACCACAGAGTGACCTCACAGCTCACATCTGCACATTGTTGTGTTGAAGTGAGCTGTAGGCCTGATCAACGCATTCTCAGGTTTCAGAAATGTTCACATGGCAGTCAAGTATTCCTTATGATTTTTATTATTAGTTTTACATCATCTATCTTGGTCGTGTTCTGCCTTGAAACACATTTCAAATTCAAGTTTTAATTTCAAATGTAATGTGCTTCTATATGTCAGGAGATAGGGTAATCCTTCAGTGTTGATGTCACAATAGGTTATAATACCTATCTATTTACATCACTCAAGTCCAATACTTTCCCAGTAATTTCTGTTCCCGGTATCATTAAAGGGAAAACATGTACTCATACTCTTCAAAAGACAGGACCAAAATATTGACACCATTTAGAGGGCTTAATATGCTCCATGTAGGTACAACCCAGTCACAGTTTGTCAAAGCACCTCAGTCTTCCCAGGAGAACTAGGGAAAAACAAAAAAAAAAGTTATTAGCTGTACTTTTATTTCACTTAAAAAACAAATGGGCATGTGGAGAGAATTAAATGTTGTATTGCAGTCTCCAGAGGGCCTGGAATTCTTTTTTAATATAAAGCGGGAGAATGCCTGTTCTCTTCAATAATTAACAATCGCTTAAAAAAAAAACTCGTGGGAACACAAGGCTTTAAAACATAAAATTTCCAAGAATGCAATTTTGTTAGCAGGCTGTTAATTAGAGCGATAAATAGGTATTGCCCTGTTTGTCATTCAAAAAAAAAAGAGAATATCAGCCCCTCTAGTTTTAAATGAACTTCAATGACTTTTGCTGTTTTATATTCGCACTAGTAATATTGCAGAGTTGTGCGTGTGCCTTGGCTAATATAATTATAGTTGGAGTTTGCTTTTCTTTTTTTGTCTTCCAATAGCTCACATCAAGTCAATGTCATGAAAGTAGCCCTCAAATTTTGAATTTATATATAAGATCTGATACTAAATGATAGTTAAGTCAAATATTTTTGATGAGGACCACGATGTGTGCTCAGTGCTTGAAGAGGAGTAATCAGGTGCAAGAGCAAATAACCGCCTTTTATCCATCCAAGCTGTCACTCAAATACTTCATTTGGCCCTTTGAACCTTTCACTGCAGAGACACTGTGTCTGATCAGAAGAAATCACTTTTCACCTCTGGGTGGAATTTGCATTGCCTCTGTGACCTGATCCGTCAACATCTTCTGAGCTTCATGGCCAGTAATCTGAGCCACCTATGCTTCCAGGCATCTATAAGATTGATAGATGACATTTTGTACATACTTCGCCTCTTCAACAAGTTTAAGTCTGCTCTCAGATCCAGCCTTCAGCTTGTTGACAGCTGTGGTTTTGTGTAGGTGTTCCGCAATATTTAGTCAGATTAACTTCACATGAGAGCTCAACTGGTTTAATACACTCAGTTTCCTCAGACCAAGTCATTGTGTTATCTTTTATACTATTGATTCATTTATCTCCTATTCCATTGACATCGCGATGGGCCGAATGGCCTCCTTCTGTGCTGTAAATTTCTATGATTCTAAATTTCTATGATCAGTGGGTATCAGTGGACTCTACAATAACTTCACAAAGTACTAACTGTAATCACGGCTATTATTTTATCCAATAAATACATTTCTTCCAATAGAACAGGAACACTGAACCCTTTGTGAACTACAATTTGACACCTAATTCACGTCCTGGTTACAATTTAAGTTTTCCCCAGAATACAGTAGCCCAGCAAGAATTGATCCAAATCAGACCAGACAGTAGCGCTGTCCTTTGCTTCCACATACCCCCTTTGACACTGGCTTGTGGCCCATCAAACGTTGTTTCCCCTCATACTTGTCAACTTTACGGTCATTGTAATTCCACAGGCCTCGAATTTCCTTCGATTTTTGTAGAATTCTAAGTTTTCTGTAGATTCATTTGAAATCTCCAGATCCTGCATTTCACAAAATCGGATTGCATCATTTGGAGATCTGTCTATTTACAACTATTGGTTTCCTTACTGATCACCAAAATAAACTTGACCACATGGTGATTTGAAGCCAGCACGATTATGGTCTATATTGTAACCTTCCAAAATGGCCATAACGGCTGTTATGGTCAATATAACTGCCAACTAAAATGTCTTAGGATTCTCCAAAACTGTCATATTCACATAAAATGTTAGCAATACACATTGGCCTGGATTTTGCGGTCGGTGGCGTAACTACAGATTACGCCGCCGGCACCCGAACAGAATGCGAACTTGCCTGATGGGGACCCTCCTTCGTGGACTTGCTGTTTGACGCTGCGTAGTAGAGGGCGGTGTAATGGCCCAAGGATCCCAGGGACGCAGCGTGTGTGGAAGTGTACCTGGGCTCACGTGGGCCAGTGCTCCAATCAGGAAACAGAAGGTCTCCCATTCATTTATGGTCTCCGGAAAAGAAAAAAAAACCCTCATGACTAGAGCCTTCCGGATTTAATGTGCGTATACATCTATACTTTCAGAACGGATTTTTTTAATGCTTATGCTCCACATAGTTACAAAAAAACTAAAACCTTCAATGTAGCAACTGCTTCCTCCGAACTTTTTATGGACAATAAATATGTTCCATGGACAAAATCCTAAAATGCTTCCATTTCTAGTCTTAAGTTTTTTAAATTACTTGGATTTGTCAGGCGGTATCCCCTTACGCTGTGCAAACAGGCCCTGCGCCTGTTTGCATCAGCCGTAAAATTTTCAGGCGTAATTGCTGGGCAATTAGCCCAACTCTGCGCCAGCAATTAGGATTTCCCCGTCGGTGCAGCTTGTCTGTCAAGTCGGAACTTGACAGATTGCAAGTTCGGGATTTAGCGCAAGCGCGTGTGGACATCCCGACCTTGCGGTCCATTTCAAAGGTGGTATGACAGCGTACTTTGAGTAGGCCGCCATACCCAACACAAATTCTGGCCCATTGAATTGTTTTTTTAAATTGTGTAACTGCAGCAAATGCCATTCAGTACTTAGATGGTTGAAAATACGGTAAAGTACAATTCAGAAATGATGTTGGTAGTGAATTTGCATGTTGAGTGGTAGCTTCATATATGTTGCAGGTGGATGTCATTTGTGTCATGTCTTTTGAACGAAACATTGGCCCAAAATTTGCTGGAACAGAACACCTCATGGCGTACTCGGTTAGTTAGACTTGTTCCTGCACCCTTCAGCTCAAAAAGCTTTTGCCTACAAAGTTACTGGAAGTGCGAGCTGATAATGGCTCAGCGAGGACAACAGAGAATCTGGGACCTTGGTGAACAATGGGACAAACAGTGTAACTCCTTTAGCAATGAGATTTAAGGATTGAGAAATAAACAGAGGAAGGACTGAGCAGGAGGATGAATTAGAGTGGGTGAAATCAATGGGAAAGAAAGATTGGATTAAGAGAAAGAGACAGAAAGGAAAAGTAAGAAAAAAAATATAAAAATTAAAAATGTGAAATTAAAATCTCCAACAACAATTCACAACCTGAATGAATGAGACTACACTTTTAATGGTTAATTTTCTGGGCAAGAGAAGTTGATTGGCAGTCATTAACAATTATCACGTTAATAGGGTAATTACGCTATGAATTACTAGAATTAACCTTCTGTGGCAAGTTGAATAGGCAATTAATGTGAAAATGCAGCAACTTCATAAAAATCATGGGAAGGTTAAGGGCGCAAGGGCGTTTTCGTGAAGCTAACTTTGGAGTAGCACAAATGGGCCAGCAACGTGTGGCAATTTGCAATTCATGGGGTATCTCTTCCTTGCCACAAATTGCTAGCCGATTTGCACATTAATAATAGCGTGCGCCGATCACACGCCATTATTTTTTTCAGCACATTCTGGAGCATTAAGTTCAGAAAAAAATGAAAATGTCCATTATTGATTTTCTGAGACTTTTTCAGCCAGAGAGCAATGAAAGGTGCACTGCATTTATTTGATTATAGAGGTATAAAGGGTGAAGTGGTAGAGTGCAATTTATTGCACTTGCTGTAAGTTCCTCGTAATCACATCTTCCTTATTCATACAGTCGTCTCCATAGTGTATCTCTTTTTGTAAGCTTGCTTTTATATTTATTGTAGGAGACCATAATATGGATTATTATAGTGCAGGAGCTACTGCAAAAATCCCCAATATATAATGTATGCTGTCTCTCCTTCACTCAAGGTGTAACTAACTACCATCTTTAAAATTCTCTTTGCGAGAAAGGAAACCCTTTCTACTATTCTACTATTATCAAAAGTAAGTCATGGAGCTCGTTTAAGTTCTTTTCTTTGCCATTCCATATGATGATCCAAAATACAGAATATGCTGCCCAATTCACTGTTCTTTCCACTTCAGTCCCACATAGGTGGTTGTAAGCCTGGTACTACTGCTATGAGGCTGGATAAAGGTAAGTGAAAGTGTTCTTATCTGACCGCGTCATTGACGGGATTTTCCATGCAAACAAAACTGTCTGAAAAAAGATGGTATCTCACTGCCACTGTGATAAGGAAAGTATCACATGAGTCGATAATGCTGCAGCCAAAATCCTACTCTGCCTCACTGCCAGGGTTACATTTGCCTGCTTTATAGGAATAGTACCACTCCGACAACCTCATTATATGGGACCGATGTGCAAATGACACTTACAAATTTTTTTTTTTATTTCTTCATGGGATCTGGGTGTCGCTGGCAAGGCCAGCATTTATTGCCCATCCCTAATTGCCCTTGAGAAGGTGGTGGTGAGCCGCCTTCTTGAACCGCTGCAGTCCGTGTGGTGAAGGTACTCCCACAGTGCTGTTAGGGAGAGAGTTCCAGGATTTTGACCCAGCGACGATGAAGGAACGGCGATATACTTCCAAGTCAGGATGGTGTGTGACTTGGAGGGGAACTTGCAGGTGGTGGGGTTCCCATGCGCCTGCTGCCCTTGTCCTTCTAGGTGGTAGAGGTCACGGGTTTGGGAGGTGCTGCCGAAGGAGCCTTAACGAGTTGCTGCAGTGCATCTTGTAGATGGTACACACTGCAGCCACGGTACGCCGGTGGTGGATGGGGTGCCAATCAAGTGGGCTGCTTTGTCCTGGATGGTGTCGAGCTTCTTGAGTGTTGTTGGAGCTGCACTCATCCAGGCAAGTGGAGAGTGCTATATCTTGGGACGTTGTACAGTCAGAAACAAAAAATAATTCAACCAGTTCCATGACTCATTTGTTGATTAACCTGAGTGAGTGGCCAAGACTGGTAGTGCAGGCCAGGACATTACCAGATAGAGTGGGAGAGAAGATTTGGAATTAGACGACACTCAGCTAGTTTTTAAAAGCTATAAATTGTAGGAGGAAGGGAAGACAGAGACAAGTAAAGAGTTTGACATGACTGAGATTCTGGAAAAGCATGAGTTAAGATCCTTGCTTACAGGGAGATGGGTCGTGACTTCTACGCAATGATTAATATTTATTAGACTGTTACCTCATACTTATGTTCCTGCCAAAAATAACATTTTATTATTCCATAAATATGTAACAATGAGGTTAGAGGTTAACATGATTGAACTACTTTTGCTGTTCCAGTTTACCGATTTTCTGTTAAAGTATAAATTAAATTTGCACAAAACTGTTTTAAAAATTGGTTAGAAGTGATAACACATGTACAAAACAAATTACATTATGTTATATGAGGCCTCACATCTTACATTAGAGTTAGTGCACATTGCTACGGGCACCAAGTATTAATCCTTTGTAAAACCTGACATATTAAAGCCAGACATTAAATAAGTTACAGTTACTTAGGCTGATGTAAATTACTCTGCGATCTTCAGGGATTTATTGCCATGGCAACTTAGATCATCATTAGTAGTATTCCAGCTACTAATCTAGTGATGTCAAGGGTGACTGCAAAATGTGTGAACCTTGGGGTGAGATGGTTTGCTGGCAGGCTTCTTGCTGCTATGTGAGGAGGTGCCAATCATTCTAAGTGAGATGGTGTGCTGCATTATACATGTGGCTCACGGGGTAGGTGGGTAATGATGAGGAGAGTTTACTTTAAATGATTATAGTGTACAAGAGGATGCTGACTCCAGGGATCTTCCCATGTCCTGGGGCATGGGGTGGGTGAGCATGAACAAGTGGATCTTCAGAATCACAACTTTTATCACCCAAATTTTCTATCACAAGAGGAAAACTTATCCACTACTTCTTGATTTATCTCATCGGCTATCCTACTCTTTTCAACCATTAGTGGCAAGCCATGCCCCTTCTCCCAGATTTTGCCACATCATGAACAGAAAAAGAAAGGGTCTAAACATGTGTGGATCTGAATCCTGACTTGAAGTGCCTGTTGATCAATAGGAGTTTGTCATTGAAACGGTAACCTTCACACTTGACCCAAGTACCATCTCTATCAAAACTGTTTAAACCTCGATACCTAATGCTTACAAAATGTACAAAATTTTGCATCTGTCATTGAGGCTGTCTTCAAGTAGCATAAGCTAAGATTTTTCCAGGCTGTAATAAAAACCTGAAAGAAGTTTCTTGTAATTGTTGAGTAAAGTCTCCTTTATTTTTGGAAGGGTTAAGAAAAATCTTGGTGAATAGCCCTATTGAAATGTAGTCCCTTTTTCGATGTAACACCAGTTGGTGTGTACAAGAGTACCTCATGAAATGCAGCGGTATATGAAAAACATAGCACAGAAAGAACTTCATGCCTTGTAACCCATGCTGGAGTACATCTGTACAACATTTGTAAAGATTTTATTGATTTGTTCAAAATGATTTAAGTGAGCTTGCTCCTGCAGTTTGAGTCTGAGTGACACACTAATGTTGGTCTGACATCAGATATTGCAGCCATTAGGCACTGTGCTTGACATCAGGGCATTTAGTTTCTGGCTGTGATCAAAGAGTTTAGTTTTTTTTCCTTGTTTCTCATCCTACTTACTTGCAGGATGACTGAAAATTGAACGCAGTTGCTTATAGAGGTATAGTAGCATAGTGGTTATGTTACTGGACTAGTACTCCAGAGACCTGAGTTCAAATCCCACCACAGAATTTAAATTCAGCTAATTAAATAAATTTGGAATTAAAAAAGCCAATATCAGTACTGGATTGCAACTTGCTGCCCTTTTAGGGAAGGAAATCTGCCGGCCTTACCCGGTCTGGCCGAAATGTGACTCCAGACCCACAGCAATGTGGTTGACTCTTAACTGCCCTCTGAAATGGCCTAGCAAGCCACTCAGTTGCACCAAACCGCTACGACAAAGTCAGCGCCGTGGGAGTACCTTCATCACACGGACTGCAGCGGTTCAAGAAGGCTCATTCTCAAGGGCAATTAGGGATGGACAATAACACCCACATCCCGTGAATGAAGAAGTTACATCACCGAGGTTTCGTCAGGAATGTCTTGCTTGCAAATAACTGATCCACACACACTGATGGCAGTATTGTTCTCTGAGACAACAGCGTGATGTCTCTTTTGTGCATGTCCCTATCTAAAAGACTGCACATCCTCTTTTCCTTGAGTTTCAACCAATGTTGGCTTCTCCCCTAAAAGCCGTCCCCCTCCTGTATCTGATCAGGTGGGGCAGTGACCCGTTCTCGGGTACTATTAATGCTGCTAGTAGCCACCCATCTGGAAGTGTACATCAACAGCTAGGTAGGGAGCCCCTAGCTGAAATTTTCCTTTTCCACTACTCCATGACTACACTGTGGGCCTCAGTTCTGTGTGGCTTCTGTCTCCCCCCCGCCCCCCCCCCTCCCCCTCTACCCCAGTCCCCACAACAGTGCGGCTGGGGATTGAGAATTTGGTAGAATTGGCAATTGATTTTTCTTTCCAATTTTCATTCTCTTTTTTTCCTCGTCAACTCTCTCCTCTTCTGTAGGCATTTCCTCCTTGCTTGAGTACGGTGTCACGGGCATCAGGCATCATCTGGTAGATCGCTCGTGGACATTGTTCAGGTACGAGCCCCATTGGCGTTTCTTAGCAGGCTATTCAATAACAGAGGTGGGAGAGGAATTGTCGATCATTATCCATTACTCACAACTGTGCTTTTAGTAGGGGCCAGTGCATAAGGATCAGAAATGTTGACCCTTTTTCCAACGGAGGTGCTGAGGCCAATATTTGCACCCTTAACGCTGCTCCTACTGAGCCCATTTAACCCATCACAGATTAACGATTAAAGTTGGGATTTTTCCTGGTCTATATGGATCAGCTATTCATTCATTGAGCCATTGGGAGAGCTCTGGGGAGGGAATGGGGGGCTTGAGGGGCCGAGTAATCAGGATTGAAACTGTGCGCAATCATTCCATGGCTCCTTGTGTCACCATGACGTGGCAAACAGTGGCTCTGTGCATTGGAGCTATACTTTGGTAACCTTTTATGTATCCCACTTTCATGCCATTATGTAGCCATCACCATTAATTAGGCATGAAATCACCACATCACCACCAACTTTAATGGCAAAGATTTTGTGGTAAGAATGAAGATGAGGCTATCAACGTTCACCGTTATTAAAGAGTAAATCAGAGAGCAAAGTCCGGCAACCGCACATGCACGATTAAATGCGGAAATCAGGAAGTTGCTGTCCAAGTTGGCCTGCTCCTCCACAAGCTTGGCTATGCTGGTCTCTCACCCAGAGACTCGACATTGAAAACACAATCAACGGCATGAAATTGCTGTACTTACGTGATAGATACCCATAAAACACGCCAGGAAAATGTAGGGCTTGTCCATTCCAGTGTCAGTAAATTTTTAACGGCGTGATAAGTCTTAATTACTGCCAAACAAGCTCTCTGGCACTGAAAATTAACCTTCACAAGTGTGGAGTCTCATTCCTTCAGATTTTAATTATTGTTGAAGATTTAAGAAGAATACATATTTTTGATTTTTTTCTTTGTCTCTTTTATCTCTCTCTCTTAATCCCATCTTTCTTTCCCTCTCTTTATTTCACTTTCTGTACATGATCTGCACACAGTTTCAATCCTGATTACTCAGCCCCTCAATATCCTGGTTCAGACACTGCATATCTCGGTAAGGATTCTTAAATCTGATTGGCTAAGGAGATAACATAGTTGCTTGCCCTGTTGACATAGGTCCCAGATCCCCTGTGTTAGGTGCCATGCTGATCTGGCTTTCTGATCACAGCAAGTTCCAGTGTGAAAGCCCATAGAAAGTCTGTGGGCAAGTGTAAGTGTAATGAACCGCAAGCGCCATTTATTAACCGCTGACCACAAAATACCGGCCCAATATGTATTGTTTTTGTTTTGTCATGGAGGCTCTATATCACGTGAGATGTGTGTATCTTTGTTTTGTATGTATATTTTTGTTCTTGTAAAGGTGGGAGAACAATGTCACACATCTTTGGCAGCTCATCCATCTTGTTTCGGGGGCCAGTGTTCGTGCTGAGGATCACCACAATCATAAATGCAGCCGTGTTTGCTGTTACAGTCCGAGCTGATTAGCGCAAGCTGTATACCGACACTACTGACACTGACAGGTGAATATGTAACCATGGTAATCGCACCTTACAGGATGCAAACTGCTGATTGAACAGCTCAGTCTGCCCAGAATAACTGGAGCGCTTAATACACTTAATTTATCTACGGGAATGGCAAATGGCTAGCGTTAATTGGCCCAGTATGGATGGATGGCTGCAATAACCACAGGTGGTATAAGTGGTGGTGACTGTACTGTTGATTTCTAGTCACTGTTGTTTTGTAGGCAAACACAGCAGCCAAATTGCACACAGCAAGTCCCCTCAAACATTGATGAGATGAATGACTAGTTGATCTGTTTTGCTGCTGTTGGTTGAGGGATGAATGTTGGCCAGGAAACAAGAACCGCTTGCTTTTCCTCCAGAAAAGTACAATGGATCTTTGCCATCTGCCTCAACAGGCAGACCGGGCCTCAGTTTAAGTCTCATCTAAAAGACTGTAGCTCAATGCAGAGCACCCTCAGTACTGCACTGGAATGTCAGCCTAGTTTATGTGTTCCAGTTCTGTCTCTGAGGTGAGAGTGTTGTCAGAGGAAGGGGGCGCTCACTGAATTTTCCCTATTATCAATCAGTTACATTGGTAGTCATTCTCTAATGTTGTGCAACAGACAGACATACTTTGCTGTTGATGTGTCTTTGTTTGAAATAGTTCTAGGCATGTCTGGTGAGAGTGTTGAGCACTACTGGAATTTCCTCTTCTTTCCCCGCCCCCCCCCCCCACCCCCAACATGGGTGTAAATGCCTTCAGTGAGTAACATCCTTACTGTGTTGAAATCAAGACCTGTCGCACAGTCTCTGACTCAAACTCATTCTATTGCAGAACCTCAAAATTGCAGAAGTATTTACTTCCTCGGTCTTTCCTTCCTCATGCAATCTTCAGCTTTTCTGAAACCCAGGCTAGACGTCAATTAAGCACGACTTCCAGATTTACCTCATTTCTCTTTCATTCTTTTCATATCCTGCACATAAACCTTGGCCCCTCAACTTGGTTTCTGAATAATGATTTAAAAATAGCTGTTTGACTTGTGCTATTGTAATATTAGCAACAACAGCAACAACTTGTATTTATATAGCGTCTTTAATGTGGTAAAACGCCCCAAGGCCCTTCACAGGAGTATTATAAGACAAAAAAAATTGACACCGATCCACATAAGGAGAAATTAGGGCAGATGACCAAAAGCTTGGTCAAAGAGGTAGGTTTTAAGGTGCGTCTTAAAGGAGGAAAGAGAGGTGGAGAGGCAGAAATGTTTAGGCAGGGAATTCCAGAGCTTAGGGCCTAGGCAACAGAAGGCACGGCCATAGCAACAGAATAAGTGTACAAAAATCAGAAATGTGAGAAAAATGAAAGCAGGAGAAGACCTAGAAATGGCAAAAGAGAGGTCAAAGTGAGATAAATCAGAAAATTACAAATATGTTATAATCTTGGAAGACATGTACAAGTGAGAACAAAGAAGGAAAATTATCGACATTTTCTGTGTGCTATTGCTGTCCTGTGCATGTAACCAAATTGCACAGAAACTACAGTTGGGGGGAAAAAAGGGGTGACATATGAAAGGAAGGGCAAGAAAAGACTGTCAGACATATCAAGCCCAGCCCGCCCATCAACTGTGCAACATCACTCACCGTCCACCCACCATCTTGCAATTCTGTCTCCTCGGAGAGGCAAAAAAACCTGTGGTCAACTCGGGAAAAACATTGGGCAATTTCTCTCCCATTCCTAAGAAGGAAGGTTCCAGGAGATCCCCATTGCCCATGACTCATCACAATGTCAACTAACTAGCAACTCACCCTCTACAATTGGAAATGTCCTCTTCTCTCAGGAAATTGTCAAGATCCCTGTCAATGGCCTTTAACAACCCTATTTTTACCACATGTTTGCAATTTGTTTCAGACAGCAATGATCTCTGCAAGAAGAAATACTTCCTGAATAGCTGTCATGACGTGAGAAACTGGGAATGTTCACCGACCAGCAGAAACCCACCACAGGATCACCAATATGTCAGAATTTACTAATTATCAATCTAAATAAAGTATAGACTTCTCATTTGCTGCCTAAAATGTTCTGGGAAAATGTTTTTATAAAATATTATCTTCAGGCGTGTAAGATTTTAAAATCATAGACATAAAATTGGACAAATCTGTGGAAGTTTTCAGATAACTTTTCAGATTACTGAAGTCTCCCTGCCTCATTATACCTTCCATCACCTGCCCAGGCCAAACCACCATGGTGGTGGTGTGGCCCTTATCACCAAATCTCTCCCCCTACTCCTCTGGCACCTGCTCCTCCTTTGACCACCTCACCTTTTGCCACACCTCTCACCTCCTTTAAAATCTTCATTCTCTACTGCCCACCAAGCCCCACCTTGGGTTTTTCATCGACATATCCTTACTCCGTTCCTCCTTCAGCCTCTATACTGATTCGTCTTCCTCTGTGATCATAGAGAGGCCACGTGAGATAGGAAGGTTGAGTAGATGGCTGTGAATATGGGTAGGAGAGTTTATATAGAGGGGGAGTTTAAGGGAGGGCAGTGAACTCAGAGGTTGCCCTCTCTCCTCTTTAGGGGGTGGTGTGTGGGGTCAGCCTCACCTCTGACTCAGTGAGCGGTTCGAATCGCTCCCACGCCCCTGGTTCGAGACCTTGGACTTATTTAGGGGTTGTGAATAAAGATTAGTAGACAACAGGCTCTGATGAAAGAATTTTGACTTTATTAAAAGAAAAGGGTAACAAACTTGTGGTAACACAATACAGCTTCCTGTGACTCGAACTTTATTGCATCACTTCCTGTGATTAGTCCAGGATAAATACTGGACTGAGCAGTTGGATCCTGGAGAGGCATAGAGTAAGACCTCTTTTGTATGTAGCACCTTTTTAGTTGATTAAAGCTTACTTTAAGTTCACCACGCGTAAGGCTCATTCTTACGACAATTTAATCAACTTTGAAAAACTTCGCACTCAAACTTTTTGGACGAACTCGGAACTAAGGATCCAGGGAATCACCCATCATGGAAAACATCCTTAAACCATCGCGTCTTGACTTGGACCCAAACACCCCAGCAGCCGGTAAGGTGTGGAAACACTGGTATCGCACGTTTGACAATTTTCTCGAATATTGCAAGGCTGATGATGACACAAAGTTGCGGATACTCATCAACTGTGTCACTCCGAATGTATCTCAGTATGTGGAGGAATGGGGCAGTTACGAGGAGGCAATTCGGACGCTTAAAAGACTATATACTAAGACACCGAATGAGGTCTATGCCAGACATCTACTAGCTACAGCCCAACAAGGGCCGGAGGAATCCATTGATAAATTCCTCCAAGAGCTTCGCAGACTTAGTATGGACTGTAACTTTCAGGCGGCCTCAGCTGAGCTGTACCGTGAAGAAATGATCCGTGATGCTTTCATCTGCGGGCTTGCCTCCCCATTTATACGCCAGCGTCTACTGGAAAGTAAGACACTTGAGCTTCAGAGAGCTTATGACATGGCTTGCTCTCTAGATCTGGCAAAAAGAAATGCAGACCTTTAGACAGTGCCCAGACCTCGGTCTGCTGCCTTAACTACAGTCAGGCAATTTAAGAGGCCACAGGTGAACTCTATTAGGGAGGACTTTATCCCTGATGATCAATCTGATGACTTCACTGATGAAGAGGATGATGACCCCACTGTGGCAGCCTCTTGGCAATCTAAGAAATGCTTCTTTTGTGGTGATGAGTTTCACCCTCGGAAATTCTGCCCTGCTCGCAATGCGTTTTGCAGTCATTGCAACAAAAAGGGTCATTTTGCAAAGGTTTGCCTATCAAGAGCCTCTACGAGGGCTTATCAAGCTAAGTCCTACCGAACTGCCCCGGTAAGGGCCTATCAAGATGTTCCGGCTAAAATCTATCGTGCTTCCTCTCGGGTTTTCTCTCGAAGAAACACACCTAGAGTTTCAGCCACTCTTTGTGCAACGACACCAATTACAGCTGCTTGTCCTCAGAACCTATTCCATGCAGCTACAAAAGCATCAATTAATGGACATACTTTAGATGCCTTAATTGACTCAGATAGCACTGATAGTTTCATTAGGGAACAGATTGTTGCAGAGTTAAAGCTACATGTTTTCCCATCGGACCAGGCAATTGCGATGGCTCAGTCATCACTTAATACCAGAATTTCTGGCTTTTGTATGGTTGAAATAACACTTAATGGTCACAGGTATCCCTCCACCCGGCTTTCGGTGCTCAAGGACTTATGTAGTGATCTTATCTTAGGGCTGGATTTTCAAAAGCAGCATAAGAAGCTCACCATTGAGTTCGGCGGATCCAAACCTGAACTCACTATTTCTAATATACGACCTCGATTACCGTTCTGTGCATTGTCAGCAGCTTCACTGGATGAACCCTCACTGTTTACCAGTATCCCTCCTCGATGCAAACCGATTATAACAAAGTCACGACGTTTCAGTCAGGAAGACCAGTCTTTTATTGCGGCTGAGATTTCTCGGCTTTTAGCAGAGGATATCATCGAGCCTTGTTCGTCGCCATGGCGCGCCCAGGTCGTTATTGTTAAGAACCCTCTACAACCTCACAAGAAACGGCTGTGCATTGACTATTCACAGACCATCAATCAATATACGGACTTGGACGCATACCCATTGCTGCGCATCGATGATATGGTTAATAAACTGGCTGAGTACACGGTGTTCTCAACATATGATCTGAAAAGTGCCTATCATCAGGTACCCTTGAAGGTCTCAGACAAGCAGTATACGGCCTTTGAAGCCAATGGACGGCTGTATCAATTTCGTCGCCTCCCCTTTGGGGTCACTAATGGAGTGGCTGTCTTCCAGCGAGCAATGGATGACCTGGTCAAACAGGAAGACTTGAAGGATACGTTTCCTTATCTGGACAATATTACTGTCGCAGGTCGCAATCAGCGGGAACATGACGCCAATCTCCAACGATTTTGGGATGCACTCCAGCACCGTAATTTGACATTAAATGCGGCTAAATCCATTGAGTCACAACCAACCATCAACATCCTTGGCTATTGTGTGGGCAATGGCATCATTAAACCTGACCCTGAAAGGCTTCGCCCACTCCAAGAGCTCCCGCCATCTAAGAATCCGGCCTCCTTGCGCCGGGCCCTCGGCCTGTTTGCATACTATGCTAAATGGATTCCTAACTTCTCGGACCGAATCCAACCTCTACTGAAGGCCAGCACATTCCCACTAGACACAGCGGCTGTTGCAGCCTTTAACCTCCTGAAAAAACAGTTGGAGAAAGCGGCTCTTCACTCCATCGATGAGAGTCTTCCTTTTGTTGTTGAGTGTGATGCCTCGGAGGTGGCGATCTCGGCCACTCTGAATCAGGAAGGTCGTCCGGTGGCATTTTTGTCCAGGACTTTTCAAGGGGCTGAGCTACATTATCCTCCAGTCGAGAAAGAAGCTACAGCCATCATAGAGGCAGTACGGAAGTGGACTCATCTCCTAGCTCGCCAGCACTTTACCTTAATCACGGACCAGCGATCGGTCGCCTTCATGCTCGATAATCGAAAACGGACCAAAATTAAAAATAATAAAATCCAGCTTTGGCGGCTGGAATTGGCCTCTTTTGGTTACACCATCCACTATCGACCTGGCAAGGAGAATGTGGCTCCGGATACCCTCACACGAGCATTCTGCTCCGCCATGGCACCCTCTACGCTCGTAGACATCCATGATGGGTTGTGTCATCCGGGCGTTACTCGCATGCTACACTTCGTGCGGTCCCGAAATCTCTACCGGGGATGTAAAGAAGATGTGCTCGGACTGCAGAGTCTGTGCGGAATTGAAACCTCAGTTTTTCCGCCCCTCGGGTGGTATACTCATACATGCGACCCAGCCAATGCAACGGCTTAGCATCGATTTTAAGGGGCCGTTGCCCTCTTCAACTCGCAACACTTATCTATTGACCATGGTCGATGAGTATTCCCGTTTTCCGTTTGCCTTTCCCTGCCCCAATATGCTGACGACCACGGTTATCAGCTGCCTTGAGCAGGTATTTGCTTTCTGTGGCATGGCATCCTATGTTCATTCGGATCGGGGCCCTTCTTTTATGTCAGGAGAACTCAAGGCCTATCTCTCGGAACGGGGTATTGCTGCCAGCAGAACGACGCCTTATCATCCGGTCGGGAATGGGCAAGTCGAGCGTTTTAACGCTATCATCTGGAATGCGGTACATCTGGCTTTGAGATCTCGGGGCCTACCCAACCAGCAATGGGAAGCAGTACTTCCAGACGCATTACACTCCACACGGTCCCTCCTTTCGACCGCCACAAATACGACGCCTCATGAACGGTTCTTCCGATTTCAGCGTCGCTCATCCTATGGGATATCTCTCCCGTCGTGGCTGACTGCACCGGGACCAGTGCTACTCCGAAGATATGTCCGGGCATCTAAGAATGACCCCCTGGTAGATGAGGTTGAGCTCACTGACGTCAACCCTACCTACGCCTATATTCGGTATCCTGACGGTCGGGAATCTACCGTGTCATTGCGGGATCTGGCTCCCTGCCCGCCGAAACATAGAGGGACACCAGGGGATGATATTGTACCAGCCACATCTCTGGGCTCGCCAGGTGCCTCTCATCACGATCTGGATCTGACGCCGGCTGGTACCTCACTCCAGCGTGCCGACCTGGGGCAGACTGACTATGAGCCCGTCGGGGCTCGCATGCGCAGCCACGATCCACCCCGTACCATACGCTCGGAAACGGATCTGCCACAGCCCTGCCCGACACCCGTTCGGGCACCAGTACACAGTCAGGATCGTCCTGACCCCTCACAGAGCGGGCTGGATCACTCGGGTCTGGTCCACGGCCCGCGGCGGGTAAACGGGCTAGGGGCCCTCTACCGCTACAAGAACCCAAACGGGTGCGGCTCTCCCTCGTCCGGCGGCTACAAAATGGAGGGAGCATCCCGGCCTCCTAATCTTTTGGGGGGGGAGAATGTGGTAACACAATACAGCTTCCTGTGACTCGAACTTTATTGCATCACTTCCTGTGATTAGTCCAGGATAAATACTGGACTGAGCAGTTGGATCCTGGAGAGGCATAGAGTAAGACCTCTTTTGTATGTAGCACCTTTTTAGTTGATTAAAGCTTACTTTAAGTTCACCACGCGTAAGGCTCATTCTTACGACAAAACTTAAAACACACTTAATGCTTAAAACACAGGTTGGGGAACACACGGTACAAGCGAGGGAGAAAGACAATATACAAAAACCCTTATCCCTCCCAAAAATCCCACTATCTAGTTAGGTTTTGGTTTCAGGAGATCAGGGCTAATGCTCACCAAACAGGAGTTTTGGCAGTTCGAAATCCAGCCAGGTAAGTTGATTGCGATTTTGAGGTATTCTCTTTTTGTCCTTTGGGGCCTGCTGTCCCCACGTGGTACCGGTCTGTGAAATCTGCGAGGGCTCCTCAGTCGGGTGGAGTCCGCAGATGCGGTAGGGCGCAGTTATGGATTTTTCTGGTAAGTACCCACTTTTCTTTGATAGAAATAGGGAAAGTAAAGTTTTTGTTGGATACTTTAGCTTGTAGAGTGGAAACTTCGGGTTTTGTTCTTCCAATGATGGTCTGGTCGTCGAGTTTTGTTGCATTGGAGGCCTGTCGGGGCGGTACCTTCTGGGGCTGGACCGTGGGTTGAGCGATGCCGACTCGCTCCCAGCCTCCAGTGACCTTGGCTAGTGGCTGCTAGTGCTAGACCGTGTGCTGAGCAATGCCGACTCGCTCCCAGTGGCCTCAGCTCTAGCCCTTGCCTGGCCTTGTCTGTCCTTGCCTCCGATCTCGCCCCGGGTCTGCCTCATGGCCTTGCTGCTTCTCTCCTCCTCCTGCTCATGTCGTGTGGCTTGTAGTGTCTTGCTGGAACTTGCTGCAACTAAATTTCTTGGTGGATTAGGCCCTCAATTATACTGTTCAGGCCCTTTGTCTTTTTCGCGCCAAAACCCCTTTACTAAATCGGTTTCGTGTTGAAGTAATTTAGGTTTCAGTTGAGGCCTGTTCATTCCATTGTCTTAGTTTTTGCGGGCTTGTTAAGTTTTGATGCTTTTAACTTGGTGTTAAATTGTCCTGATGGCTTCCGATGTCTCCCATTTAGGCAGGGCCTTTATCTACGCGCCAAATCTTGTCCCTGTAGATACCTGGCTGATTGGTTTTTGATGAAGTGATGGGTGTACTAGATGTTTTATTGTTTACAGGCTTCTGGCATCCTGTTTGGGCCTGGGGATATTCAAAAGGTGTCTTGAATTATTCAATTTTGGATGTGTTGTAAGGTTTTGGGTGAGGTTCTTCCTCCTGCCTGGATTGCAGTGCAAACAAATTCCAGACAGCTTGGGCTGGATTTTCAATGACCCATGGAGTCGGGTTTGGAGGCGTGTGGGGGGTTAAAGTTGTGGGGTCGGGGTTCCCGACCCCATCCCGACTCCATCCCGCCTCCACACAATTTTGACAAAATCAGTCGCGGGGTTCCCGACTCCGTCCCGCCTCCAAGAGGCGGGAGAGGCCATTAAAGCCCTTAACAAGCCCTAAATTGGCTCTGTAATGCCAATTTGAAACGTTTTAGATGGTTTAACCCTTTTAGAAACATAGAATCTAGGAGCAGGAGTAGGCCATTCGACCCGTCGAGCCTGCTCCACCATTCAATACGATCATGGCTGATCATCCAAGTCAAGTACCCTATCCCTGCTTTAATCCCCACAGTACACATATCCCACCCTACCCCCGTAACCCCACGTATTTAATTCCCCCTAACATATCCCATCCTAACCCCATAACCCCACATATTTAATCCCTCCCTAACACTAAGGGTCAATTTATCATAGCCAAATCAGCCTAACCTGCACATTTTTGGACTGTGGGAGGAAACCGGAGCACCCGGAGGAAACCCACGCAGACACGGGGAGAATGTGCAAACTCCACACAGACAGTCACCCGAGGTCAGATTCGAACCCGGGTCCCTGGCGCTGTGAGGCACCAGTGCTAACCACTATGCCACCGTGTTTTCCGACGTGAAGTACGCCTGACGTGAAACACTCCAGTGAAACCTGGCGGGAGCACAAGTGGATAGCTGACTATCAGCTGCAGGTCCACTATTACAATGGAGATGTGATGAAGGTAGTAGTAGTATTAGGTTTGAAAGTCGCCTGTAATGCTGCTGCATTGAATGTCTTCAGAGACTGCATGGCCTTTGCTGTGACAGGACTTATTCTCATTCTCATTCTCATTCTCTCTCTTCTCTCTTCTCTCATTCTCATTCTCATTCTCATTTTGCATCCAAGTCCACTCACATCAAAAGCCAGGCAGGTCATCTCTCACCAACAGCCAGACAGTCTTTGAGACCAGGCAGTCAGCAATGATAACATCATCAGAGGTGACTTTCAGACTGAAACCACTAATTAGTTCATGGGTTCCCACATGCTGGCACTCAATTGCCCAATTAAGTGAAAATTGCATCATTCATCCACATTAATCTGGAGTCGGGGGGGGGGGAACACGAAATGCGGATGACACGACCCCAACCCGACCCCAAGACAAAATCCAGCCCAATGACACCAAAAGCTGTCCACTGCCTCGCCACACCCCCTCGCAGCCTGTCTTGTGTCTGTGAAAGGTGTTTTTCCCCATAGTCATTTTCAAAAGTCATTTTTCCTCAGGGTTTTTCTTCCCTGATCTTTAAAATGTCCAAAACTGAGGTTTTTACCTCAAATCACTTCACTTAGGTCCCATCATCCCAAATTCGTAGGAAAAATCCAAAAATCACCCCTTTTCGGGTTCTATGCGAGTTTCTGGGGAATTTTGCGAAGCTTACACCTCTGAAGCCCTCCACCTCTCCAACTCTTAAGGCCCGCCTTCAAACCTATCTTTTTGACCAAGCTTTTAGTCAGTCCTGATATCTCTGTCTTTGCCTCAATGTCAGTTTTTGCTTGATTATATTCCTGTGAAGTGCTTTGAGACGTTTGCTTATGCTAAAGGTGCTTTATAAAGGCAAGTTGTTGTTGTACTTGCTCCATCCCTTTCTCCCATATTCTGATACAAAGAAGTAATTGAAATTAATTCTGTGTCTAAAGCAAAATCATTGCAAATGGTGCAGAACTTGGGTTTGTGGGAGATGGTAGACTGCAAACATTACTGATTTATATTAAGCAAATTTTCCCTTTCTACATTCACATGGATGGAACATACACTGAAAATTAGAGTTCCACACAGGTCCAACTTTGCACAGCCCTTAAGGCTCAACAGATGCCAAGTGTGGAATTAAGATGTACAGATGAGGAAAGTCACAGATTTGATTCCCAATATGTTCTGAGTTAACTGACCTTCAATAGAGGCTCTATATATTTGGCCATTTTGCCCCTGGGGTAGAGAGGGGGGAAATAAGCCAGGGTTTGTGACTCCTACTGGATGGTAAGTGTATATCAACATCAATTAAGGACAGAATTAGGCTCGGCCTTCCTGCTCCATTCCCCCCATACTTGAATTTGTCTATTGACACTCACCAGCCAGACTCACGCATGAAGGATTGTCACCTGGATGAGTACCGGTCCTGGAAACCAGACCTCAGCTTGAGCTTTCAGGACAGGAGGACAGAAGATTGAAAGGGGGGAAAAATAAAAATTGAACTGCATGTAAAATAGTTGTGTAATTGTTGTGAAATTGCCAGAGTGATAGAAGAGCTTGGCTTTGATTAGAAAATGATTGGCCGCATGTTGCCACTGCTGGGAAACAAAGTGTAGAAAATCTCAACATTACTAGGTTGTACACGTAAAGTGGACTCTCATAGTTACAAAGAGAGTACACACATTCCTTCAAGGTCTGTGCATCAACACGCTTAACTGCTCCGCTGATTCTTCAAGTGTTGTTATTCTTATCAGTAGCTCTTAGAGGTCAAGTAGGTTAATCACCTGTGCTGTGACCCTGAACAGAAAACCCTATTAAACATGTTCATTCTCTCAAATGTTCAGGGATTAGTAAGGACCAATGTCATGTTATTGAGATATATTGATCTGTAATATGTCTTTGGTCGAAATAATGGGTGGCTTTCAGAATCAGTAAAACAGAGGTAGATATTACAGTCACAGTCAGATAAAAGAATGACTGGTTGTCTGGGAAGTGTTACATTTGGATCAGGATTCTTGTAAGTGGGAGACTGAAATTGTCAATTCAAAAATCTTTGCTTTACTGTATGTTACATCATTCATTTGCCATCAACTCAATATACAATAAAGAAAATGCTTCACAGGTCATAGGTTTTACTAGACTAGGCCCATGTTCCTTAGAGTTGAGAAGAATGAGAGGTGATCTAATTGAAACATAGAAAATTCTTAAGGGGCTTGACAGGGATAATGCTGGGAAAATGTTTCCCCTGGCTGGGGAATCTAGAACACGGGATCACAGTCACAGAACAAGGGGTCGGCCATTTAGGACTGAGATATGGAGAAATTTCTTCACTCAAAGGGTTGTGAATCTTTGGAATTCTCTACCCCAGAGAGCTGTGGATGCTCAGTCGTTGAGTATATTCAAGACAGAAGTTAATAAATCTTTGGGAACAAAGGGAATTAAGGGATATGGGGATAGTGCGGGAAGGTGTGAGTTGAGGTAGAAGATCAGCCATGATCTTGTTGAATGGCGGAGCAAGCTTGAAGGGCCAAATGGTCTACTCCTGCTCCTATTTCTTATGTTCTTTACACAACAATGGTTAAGCTTCTAAAACATGTTGCTCTCTCCAGTCATAATTTGGTCGGTTATTGCCTATAGTTAGTCTGTTGAGTGTTAAAGGAACAGTTGTAGAATGGCTTATGGTTCAATGAAGATATATATGTGTATTTATCTATCTATATAAAAGAGAGCTCTTAAAATATTAGAGAAACAAGATTTTATTCCCATTGGTTTCTGCTGGATCTTAACCAGATTTATAGAAATGATGTGACATCCTCACGTACTGCACCACACATTTATTTTGTTCAATATCAGTTCAGTAGAACTCTATTTCCTTCTCATGTGCTAATGGCGTTTAAATGTTTTGTTGCTGAAAATGAGAATGGAAGTGTTCACAAGTTGCTATTTTTCATTTACATTTGTGCCAAGCCCTCAGATGTGACTTTATGCACAAAGCAGAATTAAAATTGTGGTGCAAAATTATGGAGGTAGCTGCCTGCAATACAAACATGTATGGCTGTGTATCCATGCCTTTGTTACCTCTAGACTTGACTATTCCAATACTCTCCTGGCCAGCCTCCCATTTCTACCCTCCATAAACTCAACCAAAACTCTGCTGCCCATATTCTAACTCGCATCAATTCCCATTCACCCATCACCCCTGTGCTCGCTGACCTACATTGGCTCCTGGTCCAGCAACCCCTGAATTAAAAAATTTTCACCTTGTTTTCATATCACTCCATGGCCTCCCCCTTCCCTATCTCTGTAATCTCCTTCAGCCCTACAAACCCGCCCCCCCCCCCCCACCCCAAGACCTCTGCGCTCCTCCAATTCTGGTCTTTTGCGCATCCCTGATTTTAATTGCTCCACCATTGGCGCCCGTGCTTCTGCTGCCTAGGCCCTAAGCTCGGGTTTTCCCTCCCTAAACCTCTCCACCTCTCTACCTCTCTTTCTTCCTTTAAGACGCTCCTTAAAACCTACCTCTTTGACCCCATGTCCTAATATCTCCTATGTGGCTCGGTGTCAAATTTTGATTGATAACACTCCTGTGACGCGCCTTGAGACGTTTAGCGACGTTAAAGGTGCTATATAAATGCAAGTTGTTGTTGTTAATATTCAGGAGGTTAATTTGTTGGCTGCTAAGATAGTGAAATATCAAAGGAGGATCTTTAGCATCATAACGTTGACAGTGGCATGTTTGGTATGACAAGTGATAACTGAAATTTTAATTTCCACCTCAGGCATGCCCCAAAAACAAATCTCTCAAATTCCTTCAGGTGCCAATGCAAGTCATTCTGGCTATCAAACTTCTCCAGATATAGGTCCAGAAACCCCCAGGCCTAAGTCACCTTGCTCTCTCCACAATGGAAAGAGTTTTCACTAGTGGCCGTGACAGAGTCATCAGACCACTTTCAACAGTCATCCAACACCTTCAGAATAAAGCAAGATATGAAATTCACTGTGGGAACAGCCATGAGAAAAAGTGAATGCATTCCTTCACCAAAGGATACAACATATTATAAATCTTATCACTTTTGAGCATTGGGCCTATTTTCTCATCTGGATACCGTCAGGCTGTGGGAGTTGTCAAATAGTATGCGTATCTGCAGCTTTCTCACTGACGTTGAGGCTAAAAACCATGCTGAAGATTGACAGGGCCACAGCTCTGACAACCTAATCAATCTTCAGGACTCTACAACGTGATTGGCTAAAAAGGCTTTTACAATGGCTTTACAAAAAAATACTTCGACTTTCACATGTGGTAAACTACATTGCTTCGCATACTAGCAGCATTTGCCCATTGTCAGTCAGTGTCAAAAAAGCCCCAAGAGTACAATCAGACGTGAGTGTGTTTATTTAGAATATACCTACCAGATTTGATGGAGAGTGCTTCTATTTTGCTGATGTGGAACCTCCAGCTCCCTATCAATAAGAAATCTTACTTGACTTCATCAGAAAAATTTGTACCTGATTCCATCTCTATTCCTACTCACCTATCCCCCCTATCCTCATTGACCTTCACTGGCTCCCCATCTCCAAGCACATTGACTTCAAACTCTGTGTCCTATTTTATAGATCCCTCCATGGCCTTGCTTTCCCCTTACCTCTGCACCCTTCTACAGCTCTACATCCAGCTCAACAACTTTTCTCTTCTGACTCTGCTTTTCTTCCCCTCCCTATTTTTCACCATAGGTGGCAGAGCCTTCAGTTACCATGACCCAACCCTCCACCTTGTTGTACCTCTCTCTACTTTCAAAAGCATTCTCAAAACTTACTTTTTCTGTTGCTTTGAATATGTCCTCGGAGCCACCTCCGAAATATCTGTTCAGTGCTATTGTAAAGCCTTTTGGCATATTTGGCTACGTTAAAGTTGTTATACAAATGCAATTTGTTGTAGTGTACAGAACAAGGTGATCAAAAAACATTAGTACTATTCAAAATACACTTAGATACCAAGATTGAAGAGTTAGCTTACAAGAGAGTGAGCTTTGATGGGACTAATGGCCTTTTCTCACGCTTGAGTTTTCTTAAGTTCTTCTCACGTTATCCAACTTCTGCCAACTCAAATGAGTTTGTATTCCAGCCATGGGATATAGCTTTTTCCTGTAACCTTGCACTAAAACCTGTTTCTTCCTCAATTCAAATAACATTTAAGAACATAAGAAATAGGAGCAGGAGTAGGCCATTCGGCCCTTCGAGCCTGCTCCACCATTCAATGAGATCATGGCTGATCTTCTGCCTCAATTCCATTCACTGGTCTTATCGCCATATCCCTTGTATCCCTTGATGCCCTTACTAGTCAGAAATCTATCGACTTCTGTTTTGAATATACCCAATGACTGAGCCTCCACAGCCCTCTGGGGTAGAGAATTCCAAAGATTCACCACCCTCTGTGTGAAGATATTTCTTCTCATCTCAGTCCTGAATGGCCTACCCTTTATCCTGAGGCTGTGGCCCCTGGTTCTAGACTCCCCAGCCAAGGGAAACATTCTCCCAGCATCCACCCTATCAAGCCCATTTACTTAATGTATGAAAGCACATGGACTGTTAAAATGAACTAAAAATCAAAATAGGTATGATTAATTAGACATAGCACAATCTAGACTGTTCCCATTGGCGGAAGGGTCGAGAACCAGAGCACACAGATTTAAGATGATTGGCAAAAGAACCAAAGGCGGCATGAGGGAAAACCTTTTTACGCAATGAGTGGTTAGGGTCTGGATTGCACTTCTAATAGTGAGCATTGGTCACTATTCCAGAATCATTCTGGAATGCAAAGATAAACCCCGGCTTCTATTCTCCACTGCTAACCATCTTCTTAAACACCTCTCCAGTCTCCCCCACCCTCACCTCCGACAACAACTGTGAGGAGCTCATGGACTTCTTTGACTCTAAGATTGAGACCACCCGTTCAGCTTCCTCTGCCACTTCCCTTCCTTCCCCTAGCCTACCAGGCCAAACTTCCTCTACGGTTCCCGACTGCCCTAGTCCTGAACTCACATCTTTCACCAATTTCTCTCCGATCTCCCCTCATGACCCTATTCCCACCAAACTGCTGACCACCCAACTTCCTTTTCTGGCTCTTATGTTAGCTGACATTGATAACGGTTCTCTCTCCTCAGGTACTGTGCCCCTCTCCCTCAAATCTGCCGTCATCACCCCGCCTCAAAAAAACAACCCTTGACCCCTCCGTCCTTGCAAACTACCGCCCCATCACCAACCTCCCTTTCCTCTCCAAAGTCCTTGAATGTGTTGTCACCTCTCATCCTTGTTTGCAAATCCCTTCATGGCCTCGCCCCTCCCTATCTCTGTAATCTCCTCCAGCCCCACAACCCCCCCGAGATATCTGCACTCCTCTAATTCTGCCCTTTTGAGCATCCCTGATTATAATCGCTCAACCATTGGTGGTCATGCCTTCTGTTGCCTAGGCCCTAAGCTCTGGAATTCCCTGCCTAAACCTCACTGCCTCTCTATCTCTCTTTCCTCCTTTAAGACGCTCCTTAAAACCTACCTCTTTGACCAAGCTTTTGGTCACCTGCCCTAATTTCTCCTTATGTGGCTCGGTGTCAAATTTTTTGTCTTATCACACTCCTGTGAAGGGCCTTGGGATGTTTTACGACGTTAAAGGAGCTATATAAATGCAAGTTGTTGTTGTTGTTGTTGTGGAAAGGGCACTGGTGGAGGCAGACTCAATCATGGCTTTCAAAAGAGAATTGGATAAGTACCTGAAGGAAAAAAAATTGCAAGGCTACGGGGAAAGGGTGGGGAAGTGGGACTAGCTGAAGTGCTCTTGCAGCGAGCTGGCTTGGGCTCGACAGGCCGAATGGCCGCCTTCTGTGCTGTAACCATTCTATGATTCTAAACTTATGATCCATCTTTAGAATTGTTGGCATTGAATCAAAGGAAATTTAACCTGATTATTCCTTAGCTTGAATTTTCTTTGAAAATTGTTGCTTTGTAGATGGTTTGTCATTTAAATGACACTGATGTTTAAAAGGAGAAAACAAAAATAAGAAAAATTAGTTTATTCATCGTTTTTCTCTCTTCATATAGATTTGTTCATCTGCTTGTAAGTAGTTGATGAGGAAAGGTTGAACTACCTGCCCAGGCATGAAAGGGAGGTGGCTGTCAGTCTCGACATCCGGCTCAGTTGGTACTTTGGTCCCAGCTAAAACCACACCTGTCTCCCGTTCAATGGTAAGGTTCTCATCTCTTCCCCTCACTGTCTCGCCCTTCGTTGCTATTTTAACACCTTGGCTGCTGATTTTCACAATAACCTACAAGCCCTAAGGCTGTGGTAGCTGTTCTCTGTTTTCACAGTCGACTCTCATCATCAAATAAATGTGATTACTGAGCCCAGGGTTGAACTCCAAAAGGCCATTTGAGACAAGTTGAAACCATATTGTGCTTCCATTTTTTTGAGTTTTTCCTGTCAGGTTGAAAACTTGTTTACATTGTTTCTTTCTGTGGCTGGGTGGTTGTTTTTGGTTTTACATTTTATCTCCTCCTCCTTGGCTGCGCTGCATACTGCCCCAGGCTATATTTGCGCTCTGTAGTTAATCCCTACTCCTCTCCATTCCACCTCCACCCAACCCCAATTTATATGGGTTAATCCTCTCCCTCATCTCCATGTTTTCCCTGCCTTTCCCTTCTCCTCTTCATGGTCCCTCACCTCTTTTTCCATGGTGGTATTTATTCCATGAAGCTAACCTCCTCTCCTCCCCAAGTTTTCCCATATGCTGTATTTGTTCCCTATATAGTTCAACCACTCCCCTCTGTAAGTTCTCTTCATCCTCCCCCTCTACCCATCCCAGGATTTTTCTTTTTATTCATTCATGGGACATGAGCGTTGCTGGCAAGGCAAGAATTTATTGCCCATCCCTAGTTGCCCTTGAGAAGGTGGTGGTGAGCCACCTTCTTGAACCGCTGCAGTCCGTGTGGTGAAGGTATTCCCACAGTGCTGTTAGGGAGGAAGTTCCAGGAATTTAACCCAGCGACGACGAAGGAACGGCAATATACTTCCAAGTCAGGATGGTGTGTGACTTGGAGGGGAACTTGGAGGTGGTGGTGTTCCCATGCGCCTGCTGCCCTTGTCCTTCTAGGTGGTAGAGGTTGCGGGTTTGGGAGGTGCTGCCGAAGAAGCCTTGGCGAGTTGCTGCAGTGCATCTTGTAGATGGTACATACTGCAGCCATGGTACACTGGTGGTGGAGGGTGTGAATGTTTAAGGTGGTGGATGGGGTGCCAATCAAGCAGGCTGCTTTGTCCTGGATGGTGTCGAGCTTCTTGAGTGTTGTTGGAGTTGCACTCATCCAGGCAAGTGGACAGTATTCCATCACACCCCTTACTTGTGCATTGTAGATGGTGGAAAGGCTTTGGGGAGTCAGGAGGTGAGACACTCGCCGCAGAATACCTAGCCTCTGACCTGCTCTTATTGCCACAATATTTATGTGGCTGGTCCAGTTAAGTTTCTGGTCAATGGTGACCCCCAGGATGTTGATGGTGGGGGATTCGGTGATGGTAATGCCATTGAATGTCAAGGGGTGGTGGTTAGACTCTCACTTGTTGGAGATAGTCATTGCCTGGCACTTGTGTGGCACGAATGTGACCTGCCACTTACCAGCCCAAGCCTGAATGTCGTCCAGGTCTTGTTGCATGCGGGCATAGACTGCTTCATTATCTGAGGTGTTACGAATGGCACTGAACACTGTGCAGTCATCAGCAAACATCCCCATTTCTGACCTTATGTTGGAGGGAAGGTCATTGATGAAGCAGCTGAAGATGGTTGGGGCTAGGACACTGCCCTGAGGAACTCCAGCAGCGATGTCCTGGGGCTGAGATGATTGACCTCCAACCACCACAACCATCTTTCTTTGTGCTAGATATGACTCCAGCCAGTGGAGAGTTTTCCCCCTGATTCCCATTGACTTCAGTTTTACTAGGGCTCCTTGATGCCGCACTCGGTCAAATGCTGCCTTGATGTCAAGGGCAGTCACTCTCACCACACCTCTGGAATTCAGCTCTTTTGTCCATGTTTGGACCAAGGCTGTAATGAGGTCTGGAGCCGAGTGGTCTTGGCGGAACCCAAACTGGGCATCAGTGAACAGGTTATTGGTGAGTAAGTGCCGCTTGATAGCACTGTCGACGACACCTGCCATCACTTTGCTGATGATTGAAAGTAGACTGATGGGGTCGTAATTGGCTGGATTGGATTTGTCCTGCTTTTTGTGGACAGGACATACCTGGGCAGTTGTCCACATTGTTGGATAGATGCCAGTGTTGTAGTCGTACTGGAACAGCTTGGCTGGAGGCGCGGCTAGTTCTGGAGCACAAGTCTTCAGTATGACAGCCAGGATGTTGTCGGGGCCTATAGCCTTTGCTGTATCCAGTGCGCTCAGCTCGTTTCTTGGTGTCACGTGGAGTGAATTGAATTGGCCGAAGACTGGCTTCTGTGATGGTGGGGATGTCGGGAGGAGGTCGATATGGATCATCCACTTGGCACTTCTGGCTGAAGATGGTTTTAAATGCTTCAGCCTTGTCTTTTGTACTCACGTGCTGGGCTCCGCCATCATTGAGGATGGGGATATTCATGGCGCCTCCTCCTCCCATTAGTTGTTTAATGGTCCACCACCATTCACGACTGGATGTGGCAGGACTGCAGAGCTTTGATCTGATGTGTTGGTTGTGGCATCGCTTAGCCCTGTCTATTTCATTTCCTGCTTTTTTCCAGTTCTGACGAAAGGTCTTCGACCTGAAACGTTAACTCTGTTTCTCTCTCCACGGATGCTGCCTGGCCTGCTGAGTTTTTCCAGCGTTTTCTGTTGTTATTTCCTGTCTATAGCATGCTGCTTTCACTTTTTAACATGCATGTAGTCCTGTCCCCAGGTTGGCACCTCATTTTTGGGTATGCCTGGTGCTGCTCCTGGCATGCTCTTCTACACTCCTTATTGAACCAGGGTTGGTCCCCTGGCTTGATGGTAATGGTAGAGTGAGGGATATGCTGGGCCATGAGGTTGCAGATTGTGGTGGAATACAATTCTGCTGGTGCTGATGGCCCACAGCGCCTCATGGATGCCTAGTTTTGAGCTGCTAGATCTGTTCTGAATCTGTCCCATTTAGCACGGTGGTAGTGCCACACAACACGATGGAGGGTGCCCTCAGTGTGAAGACGGAACTTTGTCTCCACAATGACTGTGCGGTGGTCACTGCTACCAATGCTGTCATGGACAGATGCATCTGAGCCTGCGACAGGTGGATTGGTGAGGACAAGATCAAGTAGGTTTTTCCCTCGTGTTGGTTTTCTCACTACCTGTCGCAGGCCCAGACTGGCAGCTATGTCCTTCAGGACTCGGTCAGTAGTGGTGCTACTGAGCCATTCTTGGTGATGGACATTGAAGTCCCCCACACAGAGTACATTCTGTGCTCAGTGCTTCTTCCAAGTGGTGTTCAACATGGAGGAATACTGATTCATCAGCTGAGGGAAGGCGGTCGGTGATAATTCGCAGGAGGTTTCCCTGCCCATGTTTGACCTGAAGCCATGAGACTTCAAGGGCCACTCCTTCCCGACTGTATACCACTGTGCCGCCACTCCTTTTGTCCTCCAGTGGGACTGGACATACCCAGGGATGGTGATGGAGGTGTTTGGGACATTGGCTGAAAGGTATGATTCTGTAAATATCAGGCTGTTGTTTCACTAGTCTGTCAGACAGCTCTCCCAATTTTGGCACAAGTCCCCAGATGTTGGTGAGGAGGACTTTGCAGGGTTGACTGGGCTGGGTGTGCCTTTGTCGAGTCCGTGCCGAGATCGATGCCGGGTGGTCCATCCGGTTTTATTCTTATTATTGTTTCTTGTAGAGGTTTGTTACAACTGAGTGGCTTGCTAGGCCATTTCAGAGGACAGTTAAGAGTCTGGAGTCATATAGGCCAGACCAGGTAAGGATGGTAGATTTCCTTCCCGAAACGACATTAGTGAACCAGATGGGTTTTTACGACAATCCGATAGTTTCATGGTCACCATTACCGATACTAGCTTTTTATTCCAGATTTATTTAATTAACTGAATTTAAATTCCCCAGCTGCCGTGGTGGGATTTCAGACCATAACCTCTGCTCCTATCTTTTTTCCTCTCTCTCACATGGCAGCTGTTGATCATCCTGCCATTGCCATTTACACTTCATCTCGAGTCATCTTATGTTTCTTAACTTGTCCCATTACCCACTCCTTTTGCCTTGCACCATCATCCCTTTTGTCTCTTAATCTCTCCTGCCTTCCATCCTATCACAGACCTTCCCTTTTGTTCTTTCCTCCCCTGCCCCCTCTCCCTGCCCTTACATTTGCTTAAAATCTGTTACATCTCCAACTTTTTCCAGTTCTGACGAAGGTTCATCGACCTGAAACGTTAACTCTGTTTCACTCTCGCTACAGATGCTGCCTGACCTGCTGAGTATTTCCAGCATTTTTTTGTTTTTAGTTCTAATAATTGTGTTAGCCAGCAACAGGTGAGGTCCTTGACCCCTGGATGTTGGCTGTGTGGCAATCCAGAGGTACTGCAGTTGCTGCAATGGCTAACTCAATACCTCAAGAACAAAACCAAGATTTACCAAATCTTCTATACTGCTGTTCTCCAGCGACACCCTAGGACATGCATCTTGTGCACTTCAGGTGCTTTCCTCAGCTATGTTCTTGGCTCTGTGACTAATACATAGCAGGATGAAAATGCAAAAGTCAGCACCGTAAGTGTTCCGACCCTGCATTTGCTGTTCCTGAGACTTTGGTGAAGAAATAGTTTATGAAGCGGTAACGCAAATACTTGCATATGAATAAAAATCACTATTGCTGCATCATAACTTATTTTACTCCAGCAGTTGAAGATGACATAAGGTGGCAGTAACCGACTATTAAATGATATGCAGTTTTGTGATCCAGGAATGATCACAAGAGTACAAGTATGAGCATTGCCGACAACAACAACTTGTATTTATATAGCACCTTTAACGTAGTAAAACATCCCAAGGCGCTTCACAGGAGCGTTATCAAACAAAATTTGACACCAAGCCACATAAGGTGATATTAGGGCAGATGAGAGGTAGGTTTGAAGGACTGTCTTAAAGGAGGAAAGAGAGGTAGAGAGGCAAAGAAGTTTAGGGAGGGAATTCCAGAGCTTAGGGCCTAGAAAGCTGAAGGCACGGCCGCCAATGGTGGAGCAATTAAAATCAGGGATGCTCAAGAGGCCGGAATTAGAGGAGCGCAGATATCTCGGGGGTGGGAGGGGGGAGGGGTTGGGTTTGTGCGGCTGGAGGAGATTACAGAGATAGGGAGGGGCGAGGCCATGGAGGGATTTGAAAACAAAGATGAAAACCCCTCCCTCGCCCCAGCCTGCCCTCCCTCCCCTTCTCCCCCAAGTGATCTGACATTAAAAATCCCTCTCTTGTCAAGTAATTTTTTGTATCCATCTGATGATTCAGTTTAATTGATTTTTGTTATTTTTTTACAAAGCATCGAATACTTTAATATCTTGGATCTTTCAGTCACAGAGGCAGCTCCCTTGGTGCCTTAGTTCTCCATTGCTTGCTGTGGTGGCAAGTTGCGTATCACCCCTGCCTGGAGCAAGAGAGACTTTTTTTCCCTGTCCCCTCAATCTCCCATTGATAGTGAGCAATTGTTTGTGCTTATTCAAAGTTGAAAACGCAATGAATTTGCATGTGTCATAGCTGTCTTCAGGTATTATTTACCCTCCACTCTACCCACGTCACGGTTTGACAATGGAGTTGAGAATTAGTCACACAGCTGATCAAATACTCTTATGGTTTTTGTACATTTTTGTTGTACAGATGTCTGGTATTTATATCTGGTAATAGCTCACTCGCTGTACTAACTGTGATACAGAAAGCTCTCCTGATGGCTCTGTGAGTTTATCCAGTGAGTAGGTGTACCATGCAGATCAGGAAAGTCTCAGGTTTGTACTCGGAGCTGAGCTAAGCTAGCTGGGATGGCAGTAAGGCATGTTACAATTGGCCTCAGTGCCCCTGAGCCTGGGGAAGGGAAATTTGTCTAGGGTTTGTTCTCCTGATTGCTGCTCAATACTTACTGAAAGTAGGCTGGCCAACAACTTCCTAGTGGCAGTGTTTGGACAAGATCAGGCTTAGAGGTAATAGCCCCATGATTGAATACCCTGCTCAAGCATAAAGGGCATTTAGGTGATGTACCAAAGCAGAAGCAGCACCCCAAGGAACCGTCACCTGGCAAGAAGAGAGACGAGGGGAGATAAGAACACTGCGCAGAGGGGAAAAAAACTTCTCATCCAGCAGTACAGCAGTTGGACTGCACATCATTCTGTTGCTGTCTGGTGAATTACCCACAAATCCGTCCGCCAATCTAACTCGCTTACCACTGTTTGTGCTGATCTTGACAGCCCCTTGGCATGTGATTGCTGTGTCAGTTCGTCATGTTCTGTAACATTGTTTCCATCTCTAATTACACATGTCGTGTAAGTGTCAATCTGTTCTGTGTACAGAGATGGTAACAAAAGAGATTATTGTCAAAATGAATGACTCATCACTAAATCAGTTTGTAAGTTATAAACATATTTATTGCTTGGCTTTTACTCCATTAATACTGTACAGACTTTTCATTTTCAAGTTTCTATCTAGTTATTTGGTTCATCTCCAGTACTTAATCCCTTTAAAGGTTAAATATTAAAGGTGAACTGTTTGGCACACCTTGTAGTTCATGAATAGAGATAGACCCTCGAGGGCCGTGTATCATCCTTCTCACATTGGTATCACGTGAAGATCATACAATGAAAGCATTTCAATGTGATTTGTTCCATCATTTTGTGTGCTTGTAAACAAACAAGAAGTTTCTCAACAGAAAATGCTGGAGATACTCAGCAGGTCAGGCAGCATCTGTGAAGAGAGAAACAGAGTTAACCTTTCAGGTCGATGACCTTTCGTCAGAACGAGTTCTGATGAAAGGTCATCGACCTGAAATGTTAACTCTGTTTCTCTCTTCACAAACCTGTTGAGTATCTCCAGCATTTTCTGTTTTTATTTCAGATTTCCTGCATTTGCAGTATTTTCTTTTTGTAAGAAGTTTCTCAAACACACTTTCTTGAGGGTGGTGCCCTTTTAAGCAACACCAGACTTGAGTATGATTCTTTTCCCCCTAAATCGATTACTCTTTTTCCTGCCAATTTTAACTCCTCTTTTCCTGAAGGTGTTGACTAATGGTGGATGTGGCGATGTAGGGAGTGGCTGGTATCCACTGCCCCACCTGAATGGCAATTTGCCTGAAACTCCTCTCTCCACTATTTTAGCAGAGGCGTTCTCCCACCTCTTAAGCAGGCTAACGCCTCTGATCAAATAGCAGAGACAGGAATATCAGACAACTGTGTTAAGCATTGTATGCTAGTATCCCATGGAGTAATTTCAGGGCCTTTTGAAGTTTGAAGCTGTAATCGGAGATGATTACTGTGTAGTCATGTGATAAATTCAACTTTGGGTTTGTATATTTTGAGAAATGTCTGACATTTGGGATAGATCTTGACTTTGTACGTTTATGTAAAATGGGTGATTGTAAGTCAGTAGCCCGTTTTATGCTTTACATTATTGCACAACGTCAAAATCTGCCCCTTTGATTCAAACTGGTGATGTGAGTTTTTCAAAATCTTTTACACAGGATAGTGTAAAGTTGAAGGAGCCGAACAAGATGCGTTTGTGTGGAAATAAAACTAAGACTATCGGGAAGCTTTATTCCATCATGCACTATGCTTGTTGAGTTTACTTTCTTCTGTTCGAAAGGAATGCCATGCCAATGGTGTCACAGTGATGATGTGCTACTACCTCAAAACAGTGATCCCAGCAGAGGCCAAGACTGACTTCCTCACAAACTATTAACAGACTGAGGCATCTTCACAGCCTTGTGCCTTTCTGAGATGTCTGACCTGCTCTAGTAGCTATGGCATTTATGTGGTTAGTCCAGGATTTTGACTCAGCGACGATGATGGATCGCGATATACTTCTAAGTCAGGATGGTGTGTGACTTGGAGGGGAACTTGGAGGTGGTGGTGTTCCCATGCGCCTGCTGCCCTTGTCCTTCTAGGTGGAAGAGATCACGGGTTTGGGAGGTGCTGCCGAAGAAGCCTTGGTGAGTTGCTGCAGTGCATCTTGTAGATGGTGCACACTGCAGCCACGGTACGCCAGTGGTGGAGGGAGTGAATGTTTAAGGTGGTGGATGGGGTGCCAATCAAGCGGGCTGCTTTGTCCTGGATGGTGTCAAGCTTCTTGAGTGTTGTTGGAGCTGCAGTCATCCAGCAAGTATTCCATCACACTCCTTACTTGTGCCTTGTAGATGGTGGAAAGGCTTTGGGGAGTCAGGAGGTGAGACACTCGCCACAGAATACCTAGCTTCTGACCTGCTCTTGTTACCACAGTATTTATGTGGCTGGTCCAGTTAAGTTTCTGGTCAATGATGACCCCCCGGATGTTGATGGTGGGAAATTTGGCGATGGTAATGCTGTTGAATGTCAAGGGGTGGTGGTTAGACTCTCGCTTGTTGGAGATAGTCATTGCCTGGCACTTCTGTGGTGCGAATGTTACCTGCCACTTATCAGCCCAAGCCTGAATGTCAGCCAGGTCTTGTTGCATGCGGGCATGGACTGGTTCATTATCTGAAGAGTTGTGAATGGCACTGAACACTGTGCAGTCATCCGCAAACATCCTCATTTCTGACCTTATGTTGGAGAGAAGGTCATTGATGAAGCAGCTAAAGTTGGTTGGGCCTAGAACACTGCCCTGAGGAACTCCTGCAGCGATGTCCTGGGGCTGTGATGATTGAACTTCAACCACCACAACCATCTTCCTTTATGCTAGGTATGACTCCAGCCAGTGGAGAGTTTTCCCCCCGATTCCCATTCACTTCAGTTTTACTAGGGCTCCTTGATGCCACGCTCGGTCAAATGCTGCCTTGATGTCAAGGGCAGTCACTCTCACCTCACCTCTGGAATTCAGCTCCTTTGTCCATGTTTGGACCAAGTCTGTAATGAGGTCTGGAGCTGAGTGGTCCCGGCAGAACCCAAACTGGACATCAGTGAGCAGGTTATTGGTGAGTAAGTGCCGCTTGATAGCACTGTCGATGACATGTTCCATCACTTTGCTGATGATTGAGAGTAGACTGATTGGATTTGCCCTGCACTTTGTGGACAGGACATATCTGGGCAGTTTTCCACATTGTTGGATAGATGCCAGTGTTGTAGCTGTACTGGAACAGCTTGGCTAGAGGCGCGGCTAGTTCTGGAGCGCAAATCTTCAGCACGACAGCTGGGATGTTGTCGGGGCCCATAGCCTTTGCTGTATCCAGTGCGCTCAGCGTGTCTTGCTATCACGTGGAGTGAATCAAATTGGCTGAAGACTGGCTTCTGTGATGCTGGCGATCTCAGGAGGAGGCCGATATGGATCATCCACTCGGCACTTCTGGCTGAAGATGGTTGCAAATGTTTCAGCCTTGTCTTTTGCACTCACGTGCTGGGCTCCACCATCATTGAGGATGGGGATATTCATGGCGCCTCCTCCTCCCGTTAGTTGCTTAATAGTCCACCACCATTCACGACTGGATGTGGCAGGACTGCAGAGCTTTGATCTGATCCATTGATTGTGGGATCGCTTAGCCCTGCCTATAGCATGCTGCTTCCGCTTTTTAGCATGCATGTAGTCCTGTGTTGCAGCTTCCCCAGGTTGGCACTTCATTTTTAGGTACGCCTGGTGCTGCTCTTGGCATGCTCTTCTACACTCCTTATTGAACCAGGGTTGGTCTCCTGGCTTGATGGTAATGGTAGAGTGAGGGATATGCTGGGCAGATTGTGATGGAATACAATTCTGTTGCTGCTGATGGCCCCCAGCGCCTCATGAATGCCCAGTTTTGAGCTGCTAGATCTGTTCTGAATCTATCATGATGGTAGTGCCACACAACACGATGGAGGGTGTCCTCAGTGTGAAGACGGGACTTAGTCTCCACAATGTGTGTGCGGTGGTCACTGCTACCATGGACAGATGCATCTGTGACAGGTAAGGACGAGGTCAAGTAGGTTTTTCCCTCGTGTTGGTTCTCTCACCACCTGTCGCAGGCTCAGACTGGCAGCTATGTCCTTCAGGACTCGGTTAGTAGTGGTGCTACCGAGCCAATCTTGGTGATGGACATTGAAGTCCCCCACCCAGAGTACATTCTGTGCCCTTGCTACTATCACTGCTTCTTCCAAGTCGTGTTCAACATGGAGAAGTACTGATTCATCAGCTGAGGGAAGGTGGTAACATCAGGAGGTTTCCTTGCCCATGTTTGACCTGAAGCCATGAGACTTAATGGGGTCCAGAGTCAATGTTGAGGACTCCCAGGGCCACTCCTTCCCAACTGTACAGCCACCCCTGGTGGGTCTGTCCTGCCAGTGGGACAGGACACACCCAGGGATGGTAATGGAGGTGTATGGGACACTGAAAGGTATGATTCTAGAGAGTATGACTATGTCAGGTTTGATTAGTCTGTGAGACAGCTCTCCCTATTTTGGCACAAGTCCCCAGATATTGGTGAGGAGGACTTTGCAGGGTCCGTAGCCGGTGCCACAGTCGATGCCAGGTGCTGGTTTTATTCATATTATGTTTCGTAGCGGTTTGTTACAACGGAATGGCTTGCTAGGCCATTTCAGACGGCAGTTAAGAGTCAACCACATTGCTTTGGGTCTCCTCAACATTGCCTCTGGACTCAGGTCAAGCCACATATAAGGTAAGGATGGCAGATTTCCGAAAGTGAACCAGATGGGTTTTTACGACAATCCGATAGTTTCATGGTCACCATTACTGATACTAGCTTTTTATTCCAGATTTATTTAATATTAATTGAATTTAAATCCCGTGGTGGGATTTGAACACATGTCTCTGGATCATTCGTCTAGGCCTACTGGATTACTAGCCCAGTAACATTACCACTATGCTACCGTTCCCTTACCTGCTCAACCTTTCCTCATAAGATAACCCCTTCATTCCAGGAATCAACCTAGTGAACTTTCTCTGAACTGCCTCCAATGTAAGTATATCCCTCCTTAAAGAAGGAGACCAAAACTGTACGCAGTACTCTAGGTGTGGTCTCACCAACGCCCTGTGCAGATGTAGCAAGACTTCCCCACTTTTATACTCCATTCCCCTTGCAACAAAGGCCAACATTCCTTTTGCCTTCCTAATTACTTGCTGTACTTGCATTCTAACTTTTTGTGTTTCATGTACAAGGACACCCAGATCCCTCTGTACTGCAGCATTCTGTAGACTCTCTCCATTTAAATAATATTTTGCTTTTCTATTCTTCCTACCAAAGTGGATAACCTCACATTTTCCCACATTATACTCCATCTGCCAAATTTTTGCCCACTCACTTACCCTATCTATATCCCTTTGCAGACTATGGGCTGGATTTTGTCGGCGGCTTTGGAGGCGGGTCCGCTGTCAAAATAGCAAAGATTGACAGCGGTTTGGAAAGCCACTATCAACCCACCTCCACGCGAGTCTCCCAGGTGTCGGGTCTGTCTGTGCAGAACTGACCCGACACCAAGCGGCGGGGGAGACAATTGAGATGATTAAACGGCTTGTTAACAGCCAATTTAATGCTATTTTGAGGCTACTTTGCAATTTTACGTGCTCCCCCACGGGTTACCCGCTGCTCGGGGAACACGCCAGCTCACCCTGGCGTGAGTTGAGTCTGCCCTGATTTATCTGATAAGCTGACAGCTGCAGAAGTGGTGTAAAGGATGTCATGTTGCAGATGGTCAGTTTCAGAGTTCAAACTGTTGGTTACTGCATTTGTAATACATATAGAGATTTCTTTAGCTTACAAGTGTTTAGAGCCAACTGTATGTCCAGTGCCACTTCATTGGAACAACCTCTCTCACCATTGAAAGATCGCTTCTGTCATCTCACCTGCAGCTGCCATCTATTGCAGCAACATCGGTGCCCTTGGAAAAATCACACCTTGGTCCTCTGAATCCTTCCACGATCAGCCCCAACACCAACATCACCAGGCACACCAACATCACCAACTTTCTCTGCCATCACCTGATGCTGCACAGGACACGGCATCAGCCCCTGACAACATTGCTGCCCAGGAGGCCAGCAATGGCATCACCATGGCCAGATTTTCTTCACTTGATGCTGTAAACCCTGGCTGCCACATGATGCGCCAGGTTGACACCATCCCACACCAGCACCGTGAAGCATCCCTTTAATGTCCAAGCCATTCCATTCACATTCATCACTATAGTGCGGTGGGGGGCAATTTATGTCTCAACATTCACTGGAACTCAGTAAGACACTTCTCAAGGTGTGCACAGATCTGTCCAATAAGGTGAAGTGTTGAAAATATAGATTTCACTGTATGACAACACATTTCCAGAAACTTCACATGGACATTGGCTAAACCTCTCAAGTGCCTACCCTTGTGCGTTGTTAGTTGGTATGCTTGCAGTAGGATGAGGGTGAGTTTGAGAGCTGGCTCGTGAAATGGGGAAGTGATAATGTAGATAGAGAGGGATGGGTGGAGGTGCAAGCTAAGTTGGTGTGAGTAAGGATGTGCAAGAGTAGGATATGGAAGGCAGAGTGATGGGGATGCGATGAGTGGCACAGCAGGGTGAAGTTGAGTGTGGCATTGCAGTAACGTTTCGTGATCTGCTGAGATCATTGAAAGGTTGGCGCTACTGCAGCCAGGCACTCCTGACGACATCCCTGCTTGTGTCCTCCTGTGCAATGTGCAACCAGACTGCGTTGATCTCCTGGGGAGGTCTTTTCCGCCCATGGGAAGGGAAGAGTATCTCCCTGCGGGCTGTGACTCCCTCCATAAGCATATGGAGGGAATCATGCGTGAGCCTGGGTGCAGCCATGTACCTTTGTGCAGTGCTTGTCAGTGTTTGCAGTACTTCAATGCTGCAGAACACTGAGAGCAGAACTGTCAAAAACAATGTGGCTGTGGTCCCTTTAAGGAAACTGGCTGATGACGCATCATCAAATGACGTAATCAGACCCACTTCCTGTTAATTGGCCAGGAACCCCGCAGGGCGGGCTTAACAAGGCCAATCTACGGAAAATCTTTTTGAAAGAGCGGCTGCAGATGGGAGCGGGACCGGAACCCACCATCCCGCTCTCCCGCCGCCATCCCGTCTCCGCAGGGAAAATCCAGCCCTTTGTGTCCTCCTCACAACTTGCTTTCCCACCTATCTTTGTATCGTCAGCAAATCTGGCTACAGTACACTCGGTCCCTTCTTCCAAGTCATTAGTATAGATTGTAAATAGTTGAGGCCCCAGCACTAATCCCTGTGACACCCCACTAGTTACAGTTTGCCAATCTGAAAATGACTCATTTATCCCGACTCTCTGTTTTCTGTTAGTTAGCCAATCCTCTATCCATGCTAATATATTACCACCAACACCATAAGCTCTTATCTTGTGCAGTAACCCTTTATGTGGCACCTAATGGAATGCCTTTTGGGAATCCAAATACACTACATCTACTGGTTCCCCTTTATCCAGCCTGCTTGTTACATCCTCAAATAATTCTAATAAATTTGTCAAACACAATGTCCCTTTCATAAAACCATGTTGACTCTGCTTGATTGTATTATGATTTTCTAAATGTCCTGCTACTACTTCCTTAATAATGGATTCCAGCATTTTCCCAATGACAGATGTTAGGCTAACTGGCCTATAGTTTCCTGCTTTCTGCCTCCCTCCTTTCTTGAATAGGGGTGTTAAATTTGTGGTTTTCCAATCTGCTGGGACCTTTCCAGAATCTAGGGAATTTTAGAAGATTACAACCAATGCATCCACCATCTCTGCAGCTACTTCTTTTAAGACCCTAGGATGCAGGCCATCAGGTCGAGGGGATTTGTCAGCTTTTAGTCCCATTAGTTTGCCTAGTACTTTTTCTCTAGTGATAGTGATTGCTTTTAGTTCCTCCCTCCCTTTTGCCCCTTGATTTTCCACTATTATTGGGATGCTTTTAGTGTCTTCTACCATGAAGACAGATACAAAATATTTGTTCAAAGTCTCAGCTATTTCCTTGTTTCCCATTATTAATTCCCCAGTCTCATCCTCTAGGGGACCAATGTTTACTTTAGCTACTCTCTTCCTTTTTATATATTTGTAGAATCTCTTACTGTCTGTTTTTATATTTCTTGCTAGTTTACTCTCAATCTATTTTCTCCCTCTTTATTATTTTTTTAGTCATCCTTTGCAAGTTTCTAAAAATTTCCCAACCTTCTGGCCTACCACTAATCTTTGCAACATTTGTATGCATTTTCTTTCAATTTGATACCCTCCTTAACTTCCTTAGTTCATCCTTCTCATAGAGTCTTTCTTTCTCACTGGAATATATCTTTGTTGAGAGTTATGAAATATCTCCTTAAAAGTCTGCCACTGCTTATCTACCATCTTACCTTTTAATCTATTTTCCCAGTCCACTTTAGCCAACTCTCTCTTCATACCCTTGTAATTGCCTTTATTTAAGTTTAAGACACTAGTTTCAGACCCAAGTTTCTCACCCTCAAACTGAATGTGAAATTCTACCATGTTATGATCACTCTTCCCGAGAGGATCCTTTACTATGAGATCATTAATTAATCCTTTCTCATTACACATTACCAGATCTAAAATAGCCTGCTCCCTGGTTGGTTTCACAATGTATTGTTCTACTATGCAGCAGACTATGCAGCAGATAGTTTAGGCAATAATCAGATATATTAACATTTCATGCAAGAATAATATACAGAGCAATGCAATACTCAATTTTATTCTACTTGCTCCTCATGCCCATTAATACTTCCTTTTTTCAAGCAACTATCTAATTCCCTTTTACAAGCATTTAAGAGCTCTGCTTTAATGAGAGTTTGTAGCAGAAATTTAAAAATAATTGGCCTACAAATTCGTCTTGGGCGATGGCGCAGAACGGATGGTATCGGATTGGCCGCCCGTTATACACAGTGCCTGATATTCAGTTCCATTGCAGTCAATAGGTGGTTCATGGAGGAAAACATTGGCACAGACTTGATCTACTGAATGACTTGTTTCTGGGACGTAACATTCTATGATTCTATGCATTGCTATAATTGTGACTGAATAAAATTGAGTGCGGCGTTGCTCTGTATATTATCCCTGCATGTAATGTTAATATATCTGATTATTGCCTGAACTATCTGCTGCATAGTCTGGACATAAATAGATATCGGCAGAAAATATTAAATGGCTTTGCTGGTAGATTCTCTGCATATTGGTAGTTAAGTGATTTTACACGCAGATTGCTAGCTTTACTTACTTTCAGTGACTCATCCTGAGGAGAAGGTTTTGGGGCGCAGTACAGGAATGCTATAACAGTGTGCGACACACCCAGACTTTATCCCCACCATGAATCACTGCAAGTAACTGAAGCCAGTAGCCGGCACTCTGGTAATCTCACTGTTAATGAAATAATATTACTGTTAGCGAATGTGCTATATATGCAAAGCAACTAATACTTTCCTTCTCAAGAATGTAGATTCTGCAGTCAATCGGTCCAGGGTTGAGGGACGTTTCAATCTCAATATATTCAATATTTTTAAAATACAGCATGAGAAACCGTGTTAATCTGGTGACCTTTGTACAGAAAAGTCGGGCATTTTAACCGTTTAAAAGAAGTGCTCAATTTCTGAGTTCCCACACGCTGTCCAACTATTTACAATATTAGCTGTCACTTAACAACCAGTTGTCTCACCTGACTTTATAAAATTGTAAGATAGATGCAGATGAGGAAGGAATTCTGCCATCTTGGCTCAGCTATCTAAAAGCAGCCTATAGTTCCCCCCTCCCATCACAGCAAACAAATGTTGCTTAAATTATTCCAAGTTTTTTGCCTCTTCCACCCTACCTAGAATCCATTTTATGTGTCGTTCACACTTTGTGTGATGAACAATTAACTGACATCAACTTGCTGTTTATTGGTTTGAACCTTTGTCCCCTTGTCCTGCTCTTATGGTATAGTTTGAAATAGTGTTCTGCATTTACCTTTGCTGTACCTGTTGCTATCGTGTATATCTATGTAAGGCCACCTCTTTTAAGGCTGAAAAATTCTATTTTTTCCAGTCTCCTCTTCTAACGCAGTCTTCTAACACTAGGGGGGCGAAATTCGCCTCCTTTGCGCCCGCTGTTGTCGCCTCCGGGGGGGTGCTAATGAGGCGCAAAGGGTTTATTGCCCTGGTGGGGTCGCTAATAGCGCCTGCCGAGAAATTCGGCAGGGCGCTACTCAGGCACTAGCCGAAGACGTCATCGCCGAGCGACCCAACCCCTTAGCGTCCTGCCATGGCCCCTTACTGCCCCGCGGCAGGAATTTGGCTGTGTTTTGCGAGGCTGCCGCAGGCGAACCGGGCCACACACCGCTGGCGGGGCGGTAATTAAAGGGGCAGTTGGCTGTGCCCTGCGCCGACTTTTTTTTCTTTTGGCCGACCTCCAGGTCGGCCCCTCTTGGTGGCCCTTAGCGTGGTCCGTGGCCACCATCGTGCTGTCCGGCACAGCATCTCGGTGCCGGGCTGCGGCCACAGCACCACGTCGCCCCGGTGGGCTAGTGGAGGCTGTCAAACAGCCTGCTGAGCTCGCAGCATCCTTCCCCTTTAACAGAAGGGGAGGGGTGATGAACCACGTCAGCGCAACGCGGAGCGGCCACGTAGCGTTGTAAGGTGTTTGGTTTCCTCGTCCTTACAAGGGTTCTTTGACTCTGGGTTTTACAGGAACAAAATGGTAGATGACACAAAGGTTTAGGTTCAACCCTGTAGGGGGTGGTGGTGTGTGTCAGCTTCACCTCTGACTTATGAGCGGTTTGAATCGCTCCCACGCTCTTGGTTCTAGACCTTGGACTTATTTGGGGGTTGTGACAAAAAGGGCAGCAGACAACTGGGTTTGGTGCAAGAAACTTTGATCTTTATTCAAGAGAGAAAATATAACACAATAATCTTAACACACTAATAAAATGGGGAACACTTCGATACATACGAGGGAAATCACATTAGAAGAATACCTCACCCCTCCCAATCCCACTTTACTAGCTAAGTTGGGCTCTAGAGGACCAGGGATAATGCTCACCAAATGAATCCATGATAGTTGAGCTGGTTTGCGGTTTTGGGGTTCGCTGGGTGTGTTGGTTGGTGCTTGCCGTACCCCGGACGCGATGGAGGACTTCGACTGCGTATCTGGTCAGTCTTCGCGAGTCCGCTGATGCGGTAGGGTGTGTATTGGATTTATCGAGTGAGTACCCACTTTTCCTCTGTTAGAGATAGGGTTTAGAGTCTTTTAAGTAAAAATCTTACCCAGGGGTAAGTCAGGAATAGATTGTAGAGTGGAAAACTTTCGAATCTTCGGTTTTCTCCTGAGTTGTTTTTCTTTGGTCGCGGTGGCTCGACATTACCAGGTTGGTTGGTGGTAATATTTTGTTGGTAGTTTCGTAAGGCTCTTGTTGCCGCGATGTGTCCGATGATGTCCTGGGTCACTGAAGCTGTTGAACTTGGGTGTACGGTAGAATGCTGCCCCATCTCGATGGTCCGGTTTCTTCTTGTGTGTTGCTTCTAGAGAGAACTGACTTCTTGAGAAAACAGGCCTTCAATTATATTAATTGGGGCCTCCTAATCTGCGCGCCAAATCAGTCCCGGTTTATTGTAAGATTTTGGCGGGCTCGTCAATAGTAACTTGTTTATGAATGTGTGAAGTGCTTTCGGGATGGTTCCATGAGCTGTTGAGCTCTTTCTTGATTGTAGTCATTGTGCTCAGGTTTCGAGTTTCCTGACTGGGCCTGAGATTTCTATGGAGTGGGGCGAGGTGATTTGTTTTATGCATGTTTTGGATGGGTCTTGTAATTTGGGTGGGGACTGCTCTTCCGTGGGTCTAGTGTTAGAATGTAAATTGTCTGATAGGGGCTGAGTGACGTTAAACAGTTCCCCAAACAGTTTGATTAACTCCAACACTCAAACCGTCTATTACAGAGGTTGATCCCAACTCCTGTTGCAGCCTTTTCCTTTACAAGCCCAAACATGCCCTTTTAAAAATACCAAATCTTGGTTTTTGACCTTGAATCTCCCTCTGTTAGGCCCAATACATTTTATCACCCTGAAGTGGTTAGAAAAGAGTCACAAGTCCTTTTCTTTAGGGTTTTTCTCCGAGTTTTGGGGGATTTGTGAATTTTGAGAATCTTACAACCCAAAACTGTTAGTTTATTAAAACCAACAAAACACGGACAAAAACCTGTTGAGATTTGGCTGAAACTTACAATCACCCATATGGCCGGTCATTACCGTTGTGGATTGTAGGCCTGGATCGGAGATGATCTGTCCCCATCCTTCTTTATCTGACTGCAGCTGCCTACACAGCGCAAACCCCTTGTAGAGTCAACTGATACTTACAATCACCCGTCCGGCTGGACGTGGCCAACGTCGATTGCAGGCTGGGAGCTGGAGATGACCGTCTTCGCTTCCTTCTTACACCTGGCAGTTGCTGTAGTCAGAGCTAGCTTCCGAGAGAGAGCGAGAGCTTCCCAGAGAGACAGAGAGAGAGCTGTGGTGTGGTTCCTTCTTATAGTTCTTTTAGTCACCTGGCCCTATGCTGGGCCTCCCCCAACCAGTTTTGGTTGGCGGTTTGCTGAACTGTCCGACATTCACACCTCGTCAACCTATAATTCAATCACCAGAGGTGTACAGAGTTGTGAGATCGAAGATAACTCCTTATCTCCTCTCCCGCTTTCTGTAACGCATATTCAATGTGACTTCTATTACTGTTGATGGGCGGTTGGCTGATTGTCTGCTCAGGACTTGTGTATCTTCCATTCATGTCAGGAAGTCGATCGTGACCCCCATTTTTTCAGTTAAACTCAGAGCATTGTCCAGATGTTAATTTTTCCCATCGAAACCAATCATGATTCAAGGCCTCACAGTTCAATGTCAATGTCCTTTTCAGAGTTAATCATGAGTCAAAGCTTTCATTGTCCAGTATCAATGTGTTCTCTGAGAACTGCAGACTTTGATGACTGGCACCTTTTCTGTGCCTCGAAGTTTAACCGTTTCATGCCCTTACCACTGGGCCAAACAGGCTTTCAGCATTTTGAAATCTACACGCTCTGGCGCTACCGCGCTTTGCATCCCAGACACCGCCCGAGAGGAAATGAAGCGCCCGAGATAGCGCTCCGCTTCCTCGCGGGGGCGGTAAGGCCAATTTAGCGGCCGGGGCAGTACTCCCACGCCGGGCGCTAAAAGTCTGGCGCTAATTCGGTTACTGCCCCCAAACGGGGCGTAACCGAATTTCTCCCCCAAGGAATCTATCTTGTAGCTTTTCTTTTCATGGTTTACATGTCATCCTTATGTCTCGGTGACTATAACTGTGCGCAGTATTCATCGTGTGGTGTGTCTAATGCACTATCCAGTCTGAGCATGCTTTCCTCGAAATTGTACTTTACCACTTTAATTATTTAATTCAGCATTCTATTCACTTTGTTGGACGTACTGAGCTTGGAGTCTACTAAAATTCCTTGGTCTCTTTCAACTTCAACTTTACATAACTCAACAATAATTATGGAGTACATATGTGGTCCATTTCCCCCCTAACAACAGGACTTTAAGCTTGTCTGTATTAAATTTTATCTGCCATTTTCCTCCCACTTACAGATTATCTAACTCATTTTGTCATGATTGAGCTGTATCACCAGTTTCAGCTGCCTTCCTTAGTTTGGTATTGTCTGCGAATTGGAACATTTTACATTGAGCTTCTGAATCTACATTGCCAGATGAGACGGCTTGATGTTGAGTAACAGCTGCTAAACCGGTGACACTTTTCTGTAAAGTGCTGGTGTTTACCACAATGCATTTACTCGTATGGTCAGTAAAATCCACGCACTAGAAGTGCTATTCAAACTGAGTTTTCCCATTTCAAATTAGAGTTTTAAATCATAGTAACATATCTCCTAGTATGTTTGAAATACTATTGAGCCCAGCATTTGCTGTAGATAACCAGTTGGCGTTACATCTAACAATATATGCTTCACTTAATAGGATGTCAAGCAAACTAAGAGATCCATTGTTGTAATTTTAAACAGGGAAGTTCTTCTGTTATGCTGATGCAATTTGTAGACAGTCGAAGCATACAGGCTCAGCGGAGCAGGAGGGACTCAGAGGCTGAACTCAGAGCTGTAAAGCCAGCTGATTGAGGAAGTAAGATCAACGAGGTTGGATAATCCCATGCATTTCACATCATCCATACTTCATCTGCAAGTGAGGTGTGCAAAAGGGATGGGGATTAACAAGTAGACCAAGTGGAATTGGAAGGTGGATGGGAGTTGAGGCAGTAGATTTCAGAAAAGCAGGAATTCAGACAAGATACTGATTCCAAAATAATTACAATGCAGAAAACTGTTTAAGGTTATAAAAAAAAAAGGGAGATGTCTCCTGGTGGTTTCTGCAGATGTAGAATCATTGAACAGCAGCAGCCCTGAACATAGTATGCTAAATCACTCTGGACGATGCATTCCACATTAGACGACTCAGTGCTTCTCTTTGGCATCTGAATACAACATTTCTGGGGCTTATTTTTGGGTCTTCCAGCAGCTGCCAGTTTCAATTCCATAAGATCTTTCTTCTTGTTCCAGTTGTCTCTATCTGCTTGTCCCTTCGCTCTACAAAATGGCAAAGAGTTGCAATTGGCCTCATTCCCATTGCAGCATATTAGGGGGGGAAAATTCAGTTGGTTGCGCCTCCCGTTAGCGCCTTAAGAGGGCGCTAATGGGGCGCAAAGCATCTAGCGCCCGGGCGCGGCGAAGTTTGCGCCGCTCATGAAATTAACTAGACATTTTGCGGCGGCGCTAAAAACTACCGCCACGATCTCCTGCGCCGGCAGATCGTGACGTCAGTCGAGTGCGCAACGCCCCGGTATCGCCCCCGGAGCGGATATTGAGTGGCGCCCCCTGCCTTACCGCCTGACGCTAGCAACGACAGGTTGAGGGGAGCATTTTGCAGTCATGAAGGGACTGGGGGAGCGCTATTTAAAGGTGACCGCTTCCTGCCTTTTATTGTTGGTGCCATTTTTGAACCACGCATTCTGAGAGAGAGAGAGAGAGACTTTTGGAGAGATTCAACGTTGTGTGAAGGAGTTTTGGGTACTGAGCAGCACTTTGCAGGTTCATTTTGATTTGCCATTCCTTGTATCGATTTAGAAGAGACTGTGGGGGCTGCACTCTGAGCTCTTTGCCTGGTACTCTCCATTGTTCTTTCACAGCAAATTTGATGTGCAGGTCTCTCCAGGCCGAGATTCAAGGCTGCAATGAGCAGGATGTGGATGGAAAGCAAGATTAACCATCCCCTTTAAGAACTGGCCCGTGCCATTGTGTGTGTGTTCCATTGCTGACTAACATAACATGAGCTTCGCCAGTGCTCTGAGTTAGCGCCTCGCTCCTCGGCCTTTGCGCCTTAAGACAGGTGTGAAGCGCCTGATTTAGCGCTCCAATCACCTCCAGGGGCGATAAAAGTCAAGTTTGCAGTCGGTGGCGATAATTAGCGCCAGGCGCTAATCTTTGCGCCGGGCCGATAATTGCGCCCCAAATGGGGCGATACTGAATTTCTCCCCCTAGGAGTTTCATGATTAGTTCAATATTCCTTTCCCCTTAATGTTGGCACAGAAAACCTGCCCTGCTGCTGGCTGGGGAAATTAGGTGATAAGATGCTAACTTTATGTACTGCAAAATAATGCTAATGTTGTGTTTACAGGTCTGATGCTTCTCAAGAGCAGCATTAGTTCAATAAAAGCAAACTCTGCAGACATTAAATAATTTTTTTCCATCTTGCAGTGTTTACAAATTGGCAGTACATCTCCAGCACTGTGGATTTGTCAGACCTGAGCAATTATTTCATCCGTCTCCTCAACTGTGAGCCCAGATGTTGTACCAATACAACTGCGAGCCCTGTCAGCACCAGGAACGTTACCTGTGTAATACCCACAGCCCCAATACAACTCTGTGATAAGGGATTGCAGATTCCCTCCAGTTCTTTTTATTGGTGCTCATGTTCATCCTTTTCAGCAGTCTGTATCTTGTCTCGCAAGATGACAGCTTACGTTTGTCCGAAATGTTCTGCTTGTCCTCTTTAGTTTTCAAAGTACCTATTTTCATTATTAATGTAACATGGAATCCTAGAAATTTACGGCACAAAAGGAGGCCATTCGGCCCATCGTGTCTGTGCCAGCCGAAAAAGAGATACCCAGCCTAATCCCACTTTCCAGCTCTTGATCCGTAGCCCTGTAGGCTACGGCACTTCAAGTGCATATCCAAGTACTTTTTAAATGTGATGAGGGTTTCTGCCTCTTCACCCTTTCAGGCTGTGCGTTCCAGACCCCCACCACCCTCTGGGTGAACAAAGTTCTCCTCAACTCCCCTCTAATCCTTCTACCAATTACTTTAAATCTATGCCCCCTGGTTATTGACCCCTCTGCTAAGGGAAATAGGTCCTTCCTAGCCACTCTATCTAGGCCCCTCAGATTGCTTGATCACTTATTGCTTTGTGTCTCTCCCCCATACTTTGCTCAGTGGTGTCCCTTTTCCGGACTGAGAGTGGGCAAGGCAACATGCTCCTGGATCTCTGTCTCTCTCGGTGCTGGCCTGTAACCAGCTGAAAGTAAGTGTATACGGGTGATTCGCACTCTCACCGCCTTCTTCCTTCTTTGTGATGGCCGCCTGCTACTTCTGGCCAGCTCCGTCGCCAGCCCTGCTGAAATGGAGAGCTCCCTGTGTGAGGAATTATGGACATGGCTACCATCCTGCCCCTCTCCGCGACTGTGAAGCCTTGCCGGCCCACCCTTCCCGCGTACCTATTGAAACAAAAAACATTTCAAATTCAAAATACAGAAATATTAGGAGAGTATTTTCAGTGTACCAGATATTCGTGGGGGGAAAGAAAACCTGACCAGGTTAATCTTGGTTTGTGTTACTTTTGGGTGCAGAAATTATAACAATTAATTGCTAATATTAACCAGCAAGTAATGTAAAAAATAAAACATTTGGTGAAGGTATGCAGAGGGTTAAACATTTTCAAATGGCTGAATTCTTAGCATAGTTCTTTTCTTTGACACTTACCGACTGCAATTACAGAACTGTTTATTTGAAAGCGTGAGAAGAATTTTTAAACATCAATGTTTTCATTTTTATTTTCTATAATAGTATTCAGATCAGAATTGCTGGTGAGTAGTAGATATTATCAGTGGTTTGCCACTCTTATTAGTCACCATCACATATACCTAGTAACAGCATTTGATACATTTTCTGCCATTGTCTCTATCACTCAGCCATTGGAACATTAGACTGCAGTGCTCTATTTCACCAATGAAAAATTCTTTACACTATGTTAACACGGAGTTAGCTAGCAAACCATGTGTTACCACTAAGATATCGAAAGAAAGAAAGCAAACAACCAGGCTAGTAAGTAGTAAGTTTAAGTGTCAGCCGTGGCTCAGTGGGTAGCACACTCGCCTCTGAGTCAGAAGGTTGTGGGGGTCAAGTCCCACTCCAGGGACTTGAGCACATAAAGCTGGGCTGACACTCCCAGTGCAGTGCTGAGGGAGTGCCGCACTGTCGGAGGTGCCGTCTTTCGGATGAGATGTTAAACCGAGGTCTGCGCTCTCAGGTGGACGTAAAAGATCCCATGGCACTATTTTGAAGAAGAGCAGGGGAGTTCTCCCCGATGTCCTGGGCCAATATTTATCCCTCAACCAACACAACAAAAAAAACAGATTATCTGATCATTATCACATTGCTGTTTGTGGGAGCTTGCTGTGCGCAAATTGGCTGCCGCATTTCCCACATTACAACAGTGACTACACTCCAAAAGTACTTCATTGGCTGTAAAGCGCTTTGAGATGTCCGGTGGTCGTGAAAGGCACTATATAAATGCAAGTCTTTCTTTCTTCTTAGTACCAAGATTTCACTTGTCTAATTTGTTATTCAGGACATTTCTGTAAATCTCAGGCAGCAAACAAAAATATGGTAAATAAAGGAGCCACCAAGAGCTTAAAAAAAAAGTATGGCAGGTAGAACAAGCTATTCCGGCTTGTAGGGTTCTTGTATCGGCTCGGTGCCCATGGTTGTTCTGTCAGCAAATACAAACCCTGTGTTCCCTGGCATGTACAATAATTGAATTTGTATCAACCTGTATAACTATAGAACCATTGGAATCTTATCTCCTGACCCACAGCACATGTGCTGCTCCTGCTGCTGAGTATCCACAAATGAGGAGAGTGCAACAAAAAGAAGAAAGGATTGCTGCCATATTTTTATAAAGAAAAATGATCTGTTCATTGATTGCCAGTGTCCTCGCTACAGTATATTCCTTTAAAGTCATCAATAACTCTGAAAGTGTGCCTGCTATTTTTACCAGGGCGACAATATTGACATCATTCAAAATTTGGTGTAACCTCTGGGCTCCAATTATTTTCTTTCCAAATTTTCTGCCAGAATCTCTGCGTGAAGTGCCATTGCAAAGCTGCTCTGTAAGGGGTTTTTGTCGTGCTTGTATCACAGACTGTGCTGGTGCGAGGTTAGGCCTTCGTTGCCTAATACTATTGCTTGCTCTTGTCTCCGGCCAGCCTTGTTGCAATAAGCACCTGTGAGTGGTTCGACCCACTCGCCCTTACGGTTCTAACACTGGACTTAGGTGCGAGAGCAGTAATGCAGAGAAAACTCAAATAGACCCGGTTGAATAGTACGAAATGGAAATCTTTACTGCATAGCGTCCAAAATCATGAAGTACATGTCATAGGTGCAAATTAACGAGAGTACAAGTATACATACATTCATAAAGCTTGGTCTATGGTAATGAAGAACGCACGGCATATCGTAAAAAGGGGAACACATACTTTATCCTTAATTAAAACCACCCTCCCCTATCAATACCTACACTACGTCTAGATTTGTAGGATCGGGAAACATGCTCACCACTCGTGATACTTCGGAGAATTTTAAAGTGAGGCACTCGGCACGTTTCGCTGCAGCGCCTGACTGTCACGTGTTTGGAAGGGTCTCTGTACCCCACTTGTTTATCTTCGCTGCTGCTGCAAGCAGGCCAGACCGTCTTTTGTCATGAAGAACTCTGCAGAACTCGGAAACGTTTGTAAAATTCAAAGAAGAGTCTTCCTGTACCGACACCGGTTGTCGGTAGATTTCAATGAAGAGTCTTTTATCGTATTTTCGGGCGCGGTCGGGGTTTACTGACCATGGCGGCACGTGGATTCTTCTTCTTCTCGTCTCGTTTCGTCTTGTCTCTTCGGGCCTTCGGGTCCAGACACCATTTACCGACCCTCGGGATGGTGCACCCGGTCACTTGCCCTCGTTGAGACGGCTCGTTCCGTTTGAGCTCCACCCAACATTCGAATAACCAACCAGTACGGCTAAAAGTCAAGAGTCAACAATGTCCAGCCCTAAGGAAAGAGCTTCAGCAAGGGTCCGCCGAGAGATAAGAGACCGATGGACATTTGTTCTCTATAGTTATAGTGCTGTGTCCCCTTATCTCCCGCTCAAATCTTAATGTTTGTCCTTTGTGTAATACTGGTGCACAAAACTCCCAGCATGGGGCGATTCTTTCCTTTAACGGGTTTCGGTAGCACCTGAAACTGGCCAACTACCCGTTAATGTTTTCCCCATTGTTGAACCGGCTAGGAGCCTCCCTGGCTGGGTTTTGGGGGCCCCCGAATACTTGCTTAATCACCCGTGAATGGCTCTCTCATTGTAGAGCCGTGGGGGTATTTGTGTATTGATGTGTCTGGATGGGCCTTCGATTGCCCAGTACAATGGTCCTTACTTGTGCATGGAAAACGATTCCAGCACTTATATCTTTTGCTATTGTTTCGAATGCAAACAGGTTGCATCCTGTCTTTATCAATGTCTACCGAGTATGATCCAATCTTATACTGAAATATTTATTCGAACGCCATCTTGTCTGCCCACTGTACTTCTGGAAGCTTCTGCCACGATGCGCGGCGGCCATTTTACAGGCTTCTGTGTCCTTTTTAATCATGACAGCATTTTGTTTAAATAAACTGATCAAACGAATCTGCTTCTCTTTCGTTATTTTGAATCGCGATAATTGCGAAACTTTACAGTTCGCATGAGAGTCGTCTGTCTGATATAAATCAAACTTATAGTCCAGGAGAGATTAAATTCAATTCACAGTATTTCTGTTTTAGTTGATGTATTCCTGTGTCTGCGTGATTGCTGTATCATACATGCAAGGCCAACATTTGGGGTACTCTGTCCGCCAATTTCCATTATCCATCAGATGGTGTTGTCTCCTATATGGCAGATAATGCAGACTCCACAAATAAACATGCGTCCATTTTGACTTACTGTATTGTACCGATCGGGGGCGGGCTGGTTGCTCCGATAGGGTGCGAGATTCTTATGGAAAAGGTGGGGAGGTGGGGGGGGCACTGATAATATAGCGCTAAGGGACAATTCACAGGTCCACTCAGGTAATCTCACAGTTTCCCCTCGCGGCCAGTCTGCCCTTGGTACTGATTTGATTTCCATATTCAGTTCTCATTTCTGTCCCCATTCCTCCCGTCTTCCATCCCCTCTTTCCAACAAGCTCCCCTGTCTGGTTTGGATCCTTTTCCACAGCTCCCTTCTTCCTCTCAGTGCATGGAGTTTTCGATGTTAAAAGCGATTTACCCTCACAAGCTTATGGCTGTTTGTTCTGACAGATCATTTTCATGATTGCATCAGCCACAGGAGATCACGAGCCACTGGGATACCACAGAAAGTCCGAGTGGAAAAACAGCATGAGCAATCACACAGCAAATGGCAGCAACAATCTGCCATTCTGCAGTTCTGTGCCGATCAAAATACATTATAAAAAAAGGGTCACGCGAAGCTCTTTTGTTGGGGACCTTTATTCACTCAGGGAATTGTTTATTTTCATGCAACAAAATTGAAATGATTAACTTTATGCACAGAAAGTGTGGCCAGTTTCACCCATTTGTCCTTCAGCAGAAGTAAACAAAGTAGAGCAAGTAAATACATTCTTTAAACGGGGAACAGAGCACAGAATAAAGAGGAAAAATGTTCACGACAAAAAGACATTATTTATTAGAAGAAAAAGGAAATATAAGAAAGGTAAAAAAGGACACCTAAAAGGGAAGAGGGGACATAGAAGGACAGGAAGGAAACGCCTTCATCTTTACTCCCATCATCCTAGCTTAGTTTGTCACATAACGGAAGAAAGACTTGCATTTATATAGCGGTTTTCAGGACCCCAGGTCATCCCAAAGCGCTTTACAGCCAATGAAGTACTTTTTTGAAGTACGCTATTGTAATGATGGAACACTCTGGGTCTCTGATTCTAAAAGCTCACTAATTGAATGACCAGAAAAGGAAGATTGGGTGCGGGGGCGGGGGGGAGGGGGGAAAGGCAAGGAAATCGAGATGAAAATCAATTGGAAAAAATGCAAAGTAAAAGTAAGGCACAGAAGAACAAGAGCAAAGAAAGGACCAAACCTATTGGAAAGAGGACATTAAAAGCAGGAAAAAGAACAGCAGTAATTCAACTGACAACATATTTACACACAGCATTATGGAATAAGGGAAACAAGATTCAATTATTTAAAGAAAAGCAAAAACTGCTAATTCCACTGGCCTGGTGGGAAAGACATATAAATGATGGAATGTGTGAGAAGATTCTACAGCCCAGTCCCACTCAAATCAGTGGTCCTTTTTCTCATTTTTGAGTTGTTATATTTGTTTTGACCATGTCCAGTCCAAGTGGATATTGAAAGGCTTGACCAGTAGGTGGCAATATATTCAACCTTTTGATAATCTTAAAGGTGAATGTGTACCAAACCATCTTTGCAGAGAAAAGAGAGATTGCTACCTAACCCTAACGTCGTATAACGTGCCAATCTTGAAAGAGGTTAGACCGGCGGGTGCCAGTCAATCTGTCTTTTTGTCTTTCTATCTTTATCAACATAACAAAAACAGATTATCTGGCCATTATCACATCGCTGTTTGTGGGAGCTTGCTGTGCACAAATTGGCTGCCGCGTTTCCCACATTACAACAGTGACTACACTCCAAAAGTACTTCATTGCCTGTAAAGCGCTTCGAGATGTCCGGTGGTCGTGAAAGGTGCTACATAAATGCAAGTCTTTCTTTCCTTTCTTCCTTTTCCTTCCCCTTCCCCTCCCCTCCCCTCCCCTCATGGCAGCCATAGCTATACCTATCCAAGCACCATTTGCCTTGAATAGTCTCACTGCCTTTCAATGAATTTCCCATTCACTTGAAAACTTTGCGTTCACTGGTACTGTCTTGCTTGTTCACCTTGCCCTCTCTTTGCCAGGTACAATCTCCATTTCACATCCATCTGTCTCCCCCAGTGTGGTGATGTAGAAACTGCTGTCGGTTTTGTTGTATACTTCATTGGCTGTAAAGCGCTTTGAGACGTCCGGTGGTCGTGAAAGGCGCTATATAAATGCAAGTCTTTCTTTTTCTTTTTATACTTTACCACAACTGTTTCAAACTAATTTAATCACTCTCCCGCTCACTGACCTGGTACATAGTAAATACTGGGGGGGGGGGAAAATTGGGTTGCTTTGCACCTCCCGTTAACAGGACGCAAAGCACCTAGTGCCTGGGCGCGGCACTGCTAGCGCCTCCCGCGAAATTCAGCGGGAGGTTAGCGGCGCCGGCGGCCGGTAGCGCCCCGCGGCGCTGCGCCTCCGCCGATGATGTCATCTCCATGCGCAGTGCCCCGCTCGCGCCCCGGCTGCAAACTTCGCTCGCGGCCCCTGACCTATCGCTGGACGCTATGTCCATCAGGGTTGGGGTGCTGTGTTTGCGGCCGCAGAGGCGCAAAATAAAGGACAGGTGCCTCTTGAGTGCCGGGCTGTTTTCCCGGCACCCCGCTCCTTTGTGGTCCAGCAGGGCCCCGCTGTGCGCTGCGCTAAGCCCTTCCTTTTTAATCAGGGGAGGGAGGCCTGTAGTACCACGGCGCTACGTGCCAACGTGCATGGTGCTGTTGCACGTAGCGCCGCGATATTCAAATGGAGCACCCCAAGAGGGAGGGGGAGCGCTTCCAGTAGCGCCCCGCCTCCTTCTTGGGGTGCTACCATTGAATTTCCGGCGGAGGGGCGCTAACATTTTCGGGGCATAAATTTTAGGCTCCAGTTACACTGCCAGTTTTGCATCGAGGCAAAGTGGTTTTGGATGAGCATCAACATGAACTTGGCCGGTCTGCGACCTGAGTAAACCAAAGCAAGCGCTTTAAGACCAGCTCCGTTAGTGTCACACCTCTTGGACTGCTGTATTATAACTCCAGCCCACTGCAAAGCTACATTTAAAAATGTTCATCAGACTTCCTGAAAGCTTGTGTTTTTCGTGTGAGGGGGGAAAAAAAACACAGGCTCCCACCTGTAGTGTCTTAACATTAAAATGTAGCTCTCTGAGGCGCTGAGTTCTGTGCGTATATCCAAGCTTACATGCGCAAAGCTCCTTTTGTCGCTAAGCTGAGTGTGCAGTGCAGCCAGCAGTATAACTCAAGTCTGCCCTCAGACTTTACAGATACTGGTAGCTGTAGTACAACTGTAGCATAGACTGTCGGCAGCTTCAGGGAATTCCGCCCCCGCCCCCTGCCGCCACAATCCTGGGGCCGACTGGCTTTCAGCTCGCTCACTGTGATGCTGAAGCAAACCCAATATTTTCAGGAAGACAGCCCAATATTTTCAGGAAGACAGGTGCAGGTGAGATTTTGCTGGTGGCATCTGCCAAGATGGTTCTCATGTCCCCTGTGTCAATTCTCAACTATTGATGTGGCCAAACCTACTGACTGCACTGTTCCGTTGCCCTGACTGAAACAATGCTTCAAGGAGGTTTGCCTACAACAGCGGGAGTCGGGACTAATTTGGGATCTTCCTTGATGACGTGTGAGGTATACACTAGTAAGCGCTTCATTTTCTTAGATCGTTGGTGCCTCCAGGTAATTCTCACCTTCTGCTTCACGTATTGAGTCACTCAGCTGGCAGGCTTCTCCTGCTGAAGAAGGCTTTATTCTCAATCTTCAAATGAATTAGTTTCCCATTTTGTCCCCATCTCTCTTAAAGCCACTGGGGTTGATTTTAACTTTGGGCGATAGTGTATATTGGATTGGGCACCCGGTGATACAACTCTCCCAATTTTCCTTTCCGTTGCCGCGCGGACGAACTTATGGCACCCATTTCACACCATTGCCTAAAGTTAAAATGGCCCCCACTCACTCTTGCCGTTGAACAGTTTCACAACTGCTTTCAGCACCTCTCGAAAGTGACCTTTCTTCTTTGAGCCGAGATGCTGAGCAGCTTGTTCCACCATGAGATACATGACAGGCAAGCTCGATGTTGTCCTCACTCCACATCCACACATGTTACTCTCCGGGGGGATTGCTGCCCAGGCTGACGGCAGCTCAGTCAGCACAGATGGGAAATCGAACCTGATTGAGTTAAGACAAATCTGCGTTTTTTTCATTTTCAGCCACAATCATCTTTGCCACAGGCACTTCCAGCTACGTGCATGTTCCCCAATCATTTCATTCCTGGCTTTTGTCGTTCTGTATTCTGGTACTTTCCTAATTTGGTTAAGGAAAATTTCATTCTGCGTATTCTGCAGGAGCTGCTTTTTACCCTGAGGTGACGTGATGGACATTTTATTTGCTGTAAATAATATTTGCCTTCTGTTATATTGCCATGTGCTTGTAGGTCCGACTCTGACAGGACTGCTTTGAGACCTGACACCCTTTACAGTACATCAGCTGCTCTGTCGGCTGAAGTTGACGAACTTCAACCTCTGTGAACTCTGCATACTTTTGTTTTTTGATCTAAGGGTACTGCTGCAAATTGCAACAAAGTAAGTCCAAAAAACAATGAATTCAGCTGAGTTTGTAAATAAACATTGATATAATCAGTTCAATTAGCCCAGTTCTAGATCCACTTGTCCGTGCACTACAGCCAACCTGAGATTTACTCCAATAATGTGATTAGTCCTTTAAAGGAATGAAATTGGAAGAAATCAGTTCCACATTTTCTCAGAGTGCTTTGTGTTGGGGGGGAATGGGGAATCAAATTCCAAACCCAATTGATCTAAATTGGAACATTTGGGTTAATTTATGAATCTCCAAATTTTGCTTAGTTCAAATCATCTAAACTTAGCGATCCAAGCACCATCGCCCAGTACATGTTTCCCTCCAGTTTTGCCTGGTGGGCAAGCAGACCGGATTTGGAACCAGAAGAAAGATAGGTGGGGGTTGTTTACAACTTTTACTACGTTGTAACTCAAAACTAATATGTAATGATTAGAATTTCCTTTTACACTTGTTTCCTGTATTGTCCTGTGCTCCTGAGCATGAACACAAGACATCCAAAAAAAGGAAAGAGATTCAATACTTTCCTTGGTATGTTCTCACTATTGTGCACATTGGAACCATTTTGATCTGAGGTTCTGCTGTAAGAATTATTATTATTTATCATTAACTTGCCCCTCCCAATTTTTCTACTCTCCTCTCCTGAAGGCACTGACTCCTAATGACGCCTTAACTATGTGCCCATTTATTGTGCGTTGAGTATAGAAGGTGTTCAGCTAGTCAACCACATGAGGCATCACAACCATGCTCAGTCCTGTCCTCATTTTATGCACATACACTTTCCTCCAGGATTCATGAGATCAGGATCAGGAATCCTGACTGATTTATTTCCTCCTCCCTAGTTCTCTGCCATATCTAGCTCCCACACCAGTGTCCCAGTTGAGACCAGCTAATTCAACACAGGCTGAGTGTCGAATGGGATAGCTTTCTGGTCTGTATGGATGATTGGCACACCAGACAGAACTATTGGAGAACGCACCACAATACTTTAATTTAGTGTTCTATTTCATTTGTTGTTTCCTTTTGTCTGTTTCTCGACTGTTTCCTTGTTGCTCATTACCTTCACAAAACTGAGCAAGCCTGAGTGCCTATCCCTATATATCGGCATGAATCAAATCAAGTAGGCAGTGCTGCAGAGACCATGGGAGTAATTTGAAGCTAACTCGCCGGGAGGGAAACCCACGGGATTGGGTTTGGACGCTGATTTTGCACCCTGCCCAATATTACTCTCCATTGACTTCAAGTGAGAATAAAATCGGGCGGGGTGTAAAACCAGTGTTTCCCCCGATCCCGTCAGTCTCCCGATGGCCAGGTTAGGTTAAAATTGCCCCCCCCCCCCCCCACACCCATGCATATGAATGTAAACATAGGGCTCAATTCTATTTTATTTACACCGTGCCAAAATCCATTTGCTCCAATTTTCTTCACCCCTGACAAACAGGTTAGGTCATGCTTATTCTCCTCTTTCCTACTCTCCACATACATACACCTGTAATTCTGCACTGTGTGGGCTGAATTCTATTCATTGTTGGCATGTGTCAAGACTGCTCAGTCACTGATGTGCGGTCTTAAGTTTGTCATGCAATGTTAGGGAGGAGGCGGGGAGGGGCAGTACTAACCCAGGGCCTGAGGCAGCACCAATGGCATTCTGTTCCTGTATGGGTGACTCACCTATCGTGTCTGCCATGAGGTTAAGTACGTCACCACCAAGTGAAGATCACGTGGCACACAGGCTCCATTGGAAAAGAAGAAATTCAGTGTGACATTCCAAATGTCCAAAGTACCTTTCAATAAATAAGAATTTCATTGTTGCTCTTTCAATCCAGGGTGGAAGCAGGCTGTGCATTTCTTATTTTCTGTGTGAGGTAACCTGCTTTCCTGAGGGCCCTTTCAAAATTCCAGCACGCTGATGAAAAACTGCTGCGGAAATTATAATTAACCCATTCATATTTATACAGTGCATTGAAATAACACCTCTCACTACTGTTTTTGGTGCACTGCACTGAGCCATCACAGGATGTCTTAGTCTCTGATTGCTATGTAGAGCAACCTCTTTTGTGAAGATTTCTTTTATTCCCTATTTTAGTGGAGTCGCAATTATGTTTCTTTTAAAAGGTGCTTACATCTTTGCAAATGAATACTGAACAGAGGAAATGTTCACTACCGCTTACAATGTTGCTACCCATTGCGACCACAGGAATCCTTACACCACTTGCAAATGCATTCACTAATGAGCTAAAAGTAAATCAAATTCAATTTCTAAGGTGCAGTACAACAGGGAGTTTGCTGTTTGACCATGGTTGGGTGCATTAAGAAGATAATAGGCCATAATTTGCTGTGGCAGCAAGCAGGGCATCTAACACCGTCTGCCCTTAGTTAGACTAGCCCTTGCATGTTTAGGTTTTTAAAAACTTTTTGCATGGCAAGTTGCTGAAAGTACGATCTGATAACATCGCAGCGAGGGAAACCAGGCATCTAGGACCTGAGTGAACAGGGCAAGCAACTGTGTATCTCCTTAACCAATCAGATTGAAGGATTGTGAAATTAACAGTGCAAGGACTCAGAAGTTAGAGTGGGCGAATTCCATGCCAAATCAGGTACAGAAAGAGAAATAAAGATAACGGAAGACAAATTGGATTAAGAGAGAGATAGAAAAAAGAGATAGAAAGGAAAAGTTAAAAAAAAAGTAATTTAAAATTTTAAAATCTCCAACTACAATTAAAACCTGCAGGAATGAGACTCCACATTTGTCATAGTTAATTTTCAGTGTCAGAGAGGTTGAATGGCAGTAATTATCCCATCGTTCAAAAAGTACTTAGACTGAAATGGGCAAGACTTAACTTTTTGTGGCGCGTTTAGTTCGTATCTACCGAACAAATAAAGCAACTTCACGCCATTCAATGCAGTTCAATGGGGAGGCAGTCAGCGAAAAGCAGTTTTCATAAAGTGAAGCGGCGCATCTCGAACAGCAACTTTCCGATTTCCACATTTAACCGCGCATCTGCTCCTTGCCTGAAGTTACTGGAGCATTTGCGCATAAATAACGGGCGACGCAATTAGCCTCGCCGTTATTTTGACAGCAAATTATATTTTAATATGAGGTTCTAGCCCCCTCCTGTTGAATGATACCTCAAGCTAACTGGTATCTACATTGCTGGGATGCCCGACTGTTGCATCTGACAGCGAGTCAGTGCACCTGTTAGCAGTCTACAGCAGGAAAGCTGGGACAGAAACGAATTGTAAGACTCCTGTGTTATAGAGGACCAGATGGACAGATACAGAAAAGATTTTTGATTTTCCCTCTGTGTAAGTAACTGAACTTAAATTGGGGTTTCACAGCTAGTAAACTGAAACCTGGTGTAACGTGAGATATTTTATTATTTCAGTTGTGTAGTTTGGAGTCCACAGAAACATTTGGATTCAGTTTTCTACTAAAGCTGTAAATCCATAGGGGGAGAAGGCTTATCGACCTCATGTTGTAAATTGCTTGTTTTCTGCACATGACTGTTGTCAGGTAATGGAGGCAGAGCTGGTGCTGAGTGTTAATAAATTACTGCACAACGCTCTCTGAGCCTGATCACCGATCACATGTTTTCCACACATATTTATTCACTTACCAGGGGCCTCCAGTAAAATATTAGTGCATGATTTACAGCTTCTCTTTAATTGCAAGGGTTTTCTAACATGTATCTGTTTGACACTCCAGTTTATTTAAATTTGGTAGGTTCTTGAAATGGCAGTCAGGCAATACAGAATCCCCACAGTGCAGATAGAGGCCATTTCGGCCCATCGAGCCTGCACCGACACATATCCCACCCTATCCCCGTAACCCCACGTATTTAATCCCCCTAACACTAAGGGTCAATTTATCATAGCCAAATCAACCTAACCCGCACATCTTTGGACTGTGGGAGGAAACCCACGCAGACACGGGGAGAATGTGCAAACTCCACACAGACAGTCACCCGAGGCCGGATTCGAACCCGGGTCCCTGGCGCTGTGAGGCAATAGTGCTAACCACTATGCCACCGTGTTGCCCAATACATGTTACATACAGTGACTGTGAAGTTGGGTTAGAAACATGGTATAAAATGATAGAATCTTACAGCACAGAAGGAATTATTTTGCCCCATCGTGCCTGTGCCGGCTCTTTGAAAGAGCTATCCAATTAGTCCGACTACCCTGCTCTTTCCCCATAGCCCACAAAATGTTTCCTTCTCAAGTATATATCCAATTCCCTTTTGAAAGTTACTGCTGAATCTGCTTCCACCACCCTTTCAGGCAGTGCATTCCAGATCATAACAGGTAATAGGGTAATATCTGGGTAGCGACTTACTGCTTAAATTATCCACATAACAGGAGTGAATATGTTTATTGACGGGAAATGATTTGGGAGGTTGTGCGGTAATACATGCTGCAATGTTAGTTCTGGGACTCAGTTGCTTTGCTGAGTTTACAATCTCAGATGTGTTATAATGGAGGGATCCAGAGCTGTCTCTCCACCAGGCTGTTCTTATGCACCTCTTGATGGCCAGCCCACAGTAGATGTGGCAGTGCCCTGAGATTTGTGGCTTCCCAACAGCTTGACTACAGGCGGTAGCTGACCCAGGGGATCCATGAGAGGAGAAGACCAGGTGAGAAATAAAGAACTTGCACGAAATAGAAGGGTTTTAGATTTTGATCTCCTCATCGCTTATTAGACATTCACTGTGGGTTCACAGAGTTCACAACCAGACATAAACCTTGCAGTGATGCATTGTGAAGGAATTTAAGGCAAACTATACAATTACAGTAAAGGGATGATTAGCAATTCCTAGAATCATTGGGCTGGATTTTGATACTGGGGATGTGATGGAGGCGGGACTCCCACTTTTTGGGTTGTAGTCCCGCCTCCATCGACTTGTGGCCAACCCATTGCATTTTCACTTGATTGACCTTGTTGAGCCCGCCCAGTGAGCTCAGCAGGCCAATTAAGGGCCACCCGGCAACAGGTGACATCACAGATTGACATTTCATCTGTCAAGAGCTTTTGACAGATGAAATATCAGCGTTTGACAGCTCTGTGAAGCTGTCAAACACTGACAATCTGTCCTCTAACTTAAGTCCTTCCTCTCAGGCTGAGTTAGAAATCATTCCAGCACAGAAAACAGAAGGCTGCAGTTTTTGACAGAACCACGGCTTTCCTGCTTTCTGTGCCGGTGAGATTTCTGACTCCTGAGACCTGAAGGGCTGACACCTGCAGGAGGAAGTTAAGGTAAATAAAACTTTTTCCCACACTTTACACTTACCTTACACACTTACCTCTGCACACATGCACCCATCACTCACCTGCCCACCGGACATATCGACCCCTCCAACCCCTGCAGACCCACGGTCCGCCTCGCTAACTTGGCGTGGTTGGGACCTGTCGGGAAGCCCACATTTCACGAATCAAAATAGGCATTCAGCAAAAAACTGCCTGTTAACTACCTGTTAACAGGCAGTTTATTGCCACTAATCCCCTTCCCGCCTCGGGGAGGCGGGTCCCAGCACAGGTCGGGTACCCGCCTCCAGCGAAACTGGCATGGAAGCGGGATGGGTTCGGGACCCCCGAATCTGCAACTTTAACCCCCCACACGCCTCCAAACCCGCCTCCACGGGTCAATGAAAATCCAGCCCATAGAATCTAAGAGCACCAAAGGTGGCCATTTGGCCCATCGTGCCTGTGCCGGCTCTTTAAAAGAGCGGTCTATTTAGTCCCACTCTTTCCACGTAGTAGTATGTTCCAAAAATGTGAACATAGGTCAGTAGCCTAACAGTTAAGATAATTGTCGCTTTCCCTACAGCATAGTAAGCTTGTTTCCCGCATTTTATTCTCAAGCAAAATATTTCACTGTTAATTTCCTCAACTGACAGATATATCCCATCTTTTCACTATTACAGGAGTGAGATCAAACGCCAACTAGAAACTAATAATGATATGAACCGGGCCATTGTATCTCATCAGAATCAGGTAAGGGTCCAGTTCAGTCTTTTAAAAAAAAAATCTTGATGTTCATTGCCACTTCCTGTGTCCCACTATAGATTTCCTTGCAATAATGATGAGCGACAGTCAAGCGACTGTCTCTTTTGCTAAGAGCCGCAGAAAGAAAAGCAGGTGTTATTTTTGTGGTGTTTTTGTTTGTAATCTGACTGAATTACTGGGGTGAAGTGAACCCTGGGGCACTCCTGGCTGGGCCCTGTTCGGGTGGTGTTGATGGGCTGACTGGTGCAGGAGTCAGGTATTTGTGATAACACGGTGTGCACTATTCAAATGAGCAACAGAAGTACTAATTACTGTCACATCTCGTGCATTGGTCACATTTTCAGTTCGATTTTTCTGACCTGCAAATCTGGAACAAACAATTACCACTGATAAATATCCCTTCACTGTCATTGTATCATTTGCCCTGAAGTCCTTCACAATGCACGGATCTGAGACTTGTGCCTCAGCGAGCTTTATTAGCTGCAGAGAAAAATGTACAGTACTTTAAACTAGTGGAATTGATATTTCAGCTATTTCATTAAATGAAATGACCAATCCAAATTGGTCCAAATTCAAACCCATCACGTCTCACTGTCTGTTTCTGCCTGCTTTAATAATTATGAACCGCAATGATCAATAGACAAAAAAAAAATATTTGAAGCTGCTGGATTGTCGCAAAACTTAACTGAGCCATTTAATGTCCTTTAAGGAAGAAAACCTGCCGTCCTTACTCAGTCTGGCCTACATGTGGCTTCAGTTCCACACCAAGTTGGTTGACTCCTAACTGCTTTCTGAAGTGACCGAGCAAGCCATTCAGTTGCATTAAACCGCTACAAAGAATAAGAATAAAACTGGACGGACTATTCGGCTGTGACCTAGGCATCGAATCAGGACATGACCCAGCCCAGTCGACCATGCAAAGTCCTCCTCTCTAACAATTGGGGACTGGTGCCAAAAGCTGTCCCACGGACTTGTGAAGCAACAGCCTGACATTATCATACTCACAGAATCATACCCATCAGCCAACACCTCAGACTTCTCCATCAACATCTCTGAGTATGTTGTGTCCCACCGGTAGGACAGACCTACCAGTGGTGGGGGCACAATGGGTATGCAGTCACATGGGAGTGTCCCTGGGAGTCCTCAGATTGGCTCTGAACCCCATGAAATCTCATGGCTTCAGGTCAAACATAGGCAATGAAACCTCAGCTGATGAATCAGTACTTCTCCATATTGAATACCACTTGGAAGAAGCACTGAGAGTAGCAAGGGCACAGATTGTATGCTGTGTGGGACACTTCAATGCCCATCACCAAGAGTGACTTGGTAGTATGACTGACTGAGCAGGCTGATTCTTGAAGGACATAGCTGCCAGACTGGGCTTAACAGCAGGTGGTGAGAGAACCAACACGAGGGACTAACCTACTTGACCTTGCTTTCACCAATCTACCTGTTGCAGATGTGTCTGTAGATCACAATATTGGCAGGAGTGACCACCGGACAGTGCTTGTGGACACACTGTGGACATCGTCCATCATGTCATGTGGCACTACCACCGTACTAAATGGTATAGATTAAGAACTGATCTAAAAGCTCAAAACTGGGTATCCAAGAGGCACCTTGGGCCATCAAAAGCAAAAGAATTATATACCACTGCAATCTGTAACCTTATGACTGAGTGTGGTGTCAAGGAGCCCCAGTAAAACTGAAGTGAATTGATATCGGGGGAAAACTCGACAGTGGCTGGAGTCATACCTAGCACAAAGGGAGATGGTTGTCATTGTTGTAGGCCAATCATCTCAGCCCCAGGACATCGCTGCAGGAGCTCTAGACCCAACTAGCTTCAGTTTCTTCATTAATGATCTTCCCATCATCATAAGGTCAGAAGTGGAGCTGTTCCCTGATGATTGCACAGTGTTCAGCTCCATTCACAATTCCTCAGATAATGAAACAGTCCATACCACATGAAGCGAATCGTGGACCACATGAAGCAAATCGTGGACAACATCCAGGCTTGGGCTGATAAATGGCAAGAAATATGCATACTAGACAAGTGCCAAGCAATGACCATCTTCAACAAGAGAGAGCATAACTACCTCCCCTTGATATTCAATGGCATTTCCACTGCCAAGTCCCCCACCATCAACATCCAGTGGATCACCATTGACCAGAAACTCAACTGGAACAGCCACATAAGTTCTATGTCTACTAGAGCAGGTCAGAGGCTGGGTATTCTGTGATGAGCAGCTCATCTCCTGACTCCCCAAAGCCTCTCCACCACCTACAAGGCACAAGTCAGGAGTGTGATGGAATATTCTTCACTTGCCGGAATAGGTGCAGCTGCATCAACACTCAAGAAGCTCAACATCATCCAGGACAAAGCCATCCACTTGATCAGCAACTCGCCCACTAGCCTAAACATCCATGCCCTCCACCACTGGCGCACCATGGCCGCAGTGTGTCCTATCTATAGGATGCACTGCAGCAACTCGTCGAGGTCGTGACCTCCTCTACCTAGAAAGACAAGGGCAGAAAGTGCATGGAAGCACCATCACCACCTTCTAGGGATGGGCAACTAGGGATGGGCAATAAATACCAATCTTGTCTGCAAAACCCACATCCTAAGAATGAATTTTTAAAATAACTTTTTCCTGTAAAAATAATGAGATTAAGTGCATAGTACTGTGTATAATTAACAATATATTTTCAAACAATGTCCAGAAGTTCCTGAGAAACCACCCATTATAATCCCACTCACAAATCAGGAGCTCATTTTCTGGGGCAGTTTTGTGACGCCTACTGTCTACATACACTATATCATATAATATCAGATCAGCAACTGTTGATGCTCAGTTTATTCTTATGAGCTAACATATCTGTGTTTTGAGAGCTGACAATATTACTTTGTTCATGGCTCTTTCTTAGTTCTTCACTACGCAATTTAAACTCTTGTTTGAAGGGTTTGCATGATATCACTAGCTTGCCTCGAAGTCATTAAATAGGACCCAACCTATATTTGTATCTACATAGTTTTTTTGTGTGTAACTGACTACACCAAAGGGGCTGGATTTTACCAGCCCTGAGGATGCGGGTTTGGAGGCGAGACTGCTGGGAAAATCCCCAAAAATGGGATCGGGCCCCAAACCTGCTGCTAACCCGCCTCCAACCAACCTCCCTGGGAGTCGGGTCCCCGATTTGTGCAGGGACCCGACTCCTAGCGGCGGGAAGAGGATTATAGCCACTTAACTGCCTGTTAACAGGTAGTTAACAGGCAATTAAGAGGCTTTTTCCAATTTTTCGACTGCTGCTGCGGGCTTCCCGATGTCGGGGAACCCCGCCAGCATAAGTGAGGCGTGCTGTGGGTCTGTTGTTATGTTGGTGTTTGGATGACAGCTGCAGAAGTGGTGTGAAGGATGCAATGGGTCACTGGTTAGTATCAGAGGTAAGGAAATGTGGTGAAAGTAATTTTTAATGTGGTTAGATGTTTCTGCAGGTGACAAGCTGTGAAGTGTTTGTGTAGCCTCAACTCATCAGGAGAAGTGACAGATGGCTCTGCAATCTCAGCTGCAGCTGCCATCTGTTTTATCCTAAGGAGTGAGTAATTGGAGAGCCTGAGTGCAAGGGCTCACCTTTGGACAGTGATTGTCAGTATTTGACAGCACCTCAATGCTGTGAAACACTATCAAATCATCTGTCAAACAAGTGTGGTGTATATGCCTTCAAGAAAACCGGCAGATGCAGCGTCATCAACTGACGTCATCTGACACCGGCTTTCCCTTAATTGGCCAGCAAGCCCGCAGGGCGGGCTTAACAAGGGCAATCAGGGACTGGAACCCAAAAACCAGCAGTCCCACCTCGAACTCGGCCTGGAAGGTAAGATTCCGCCCAAGGTTTCTGTGACTCAAAGAATGGAAACTCCATCGTTATTATCTTAGGCAAACATGGGAGGTTTTTTTTAATTTAGTGTCATTTAGATATCATTATGAGTGACAGATACAACTAGGAGGGGTTAATGCAACACTGCTTGGCTTTTATATAAAAAATATATGTTACAACTGAATTATCCTGTGGTGTTCTGGAAGTGTGAAATTAAATTCATATAATTGAGCATGTAGTACTTTCTTTGTAATAGAAGTGTATTCATAGTTCATTTATTTTCTGGTTATTGAAGGAAGAAAGAACAAAGTTATATAGTGCCTTCCACATCCTTAGGATGTCCCAAGGTTGTTATGTAGGCAAACACGGCAACCAATGTGTGCACAGTAAAGTCCCACAAACAGCAATGAGAAATATGACCAGTTAGTCTGTTTTGATGGTGTTGGTTGAGAGGTAATTGTTGGACAGGACACTTGGAGAGATTCTCTGTGCTTCTTCAAATTGTGCCATGGGAGCTTTTGCATCCATTTGAACAGGCCTCATCTGAAAAACATATCTCCAACACTCTGGCAAAGTGTCTAGATTATGCCTAGACTATGTGCTCAAGTCCTGGAGTGAAACTATTATGATGCAATTGGGCGCATAACATCATTTCAAATTAGGTTACCTTTGAGCTCATTTGTCCAAGTGTTCAACCAGCACTCAGCTACAACATGGAAAAATATATTACCTCAAATAATATGAAGTCTCATGATTAAAAGTTGTCATTGCAGTTCAAGGGCTCATCTTATTAAACTGTGACCATCCCTGCTGGTAATATTAGAATTTGAACTGGCACCAGGGACAATGCTTGTCATTATGGAAAGTTTGTTAAGCAAGTTTATATGATATGATTCAGCTGCATTTGTGAAAATATTAGCTAATTTATAAAGCTTTTTTTTTAAAACTCCCCTGGCTGTATTTTTCCAACCTTATATCCCTTTAAGCCTCACAAATTACTGAGATCCTCAACTTCCTTTAGCAACCAAGAGAGATAAAATTATATATACCTTATATAGAACCTTGGTTCGACCACAGTTAGAGTACTGTGCACAATTCTGGTCTCCATATTACAAGAAGGATATGGAAACACTGGAGAAATTGCAAAAAAGATTCCTAAGATTATACCTGAATTGAGAGAGTACAGCTATCAGGATAGACTGAACAGGCTCTCTAGAAAAGAGGAGACTGAGAGGTGAACTGACAGAAGTCTTTAAAATGATGAAGAGGTTCGATAGGGTAAATGTAGAGAAGATGTTTGCACTTGTGGTGGGGCGGGGGGGGCTGTCTGCGTGTGTGCGCATGTGTGTGTATCTGTGGATGTGCATGTAAACGCTTGTTTTTTTATGACCTTTGATCATCTGCATCTTTACATCCTCCCCTTTTTATAAGATCTTTTCGACAGTTCTGAAAGTACCTTGCACTACATTTCTGGGTATGCACTTCACATGACCTGTCGCTGAGCTTGTTTTATATTTTCTCCCAAGGTGAGGCAAAACTAAATCTCCACACCTGGCAACTGGATGGATTGGCACAAATATCGAAAACTATCTGTTTAGGTGATTTGCTTCCTAACAACCTGTCTTGCGAACCTGATGTATTTGATGCTATAAGAGCACAAGAAGAACATTAGAAATAGGAGCAGGAGTAGGCCATATGGCCCCTTGAGCCTGCTCCGCCATTCCATAAGATCATGGCTGATCTTTGACCTCAACTCCACTTTCCCGCTCGATCCCCATATCCTTTGATTCACCTACAGTCCAAAAATCTATCAATCTGAGCCTTGAATATACTCAACGACTGAGCCTCCACAGCCCTCTGGGGTGTAGAATTCCAAAAACTCACAACCCTCTGAGTGAAGAAATTTCTCCTCATCTCAGTCCTAAATGGCCGACCCTTTTTCCTGAGACTATGCCCCCTAGTTCTAGATTCTCCAGCCAGGGGAAGCATCTACCCTGTCAAGCCCTCTCAGAATCTTATATGTTTCAATGAGATCAGCTCTCATCCTTCTAAATTCCAGAGAGTATAGGCCCATTCGGCTTAATCTCTCCTCATAGGACAATCCTCCCTCATCCCTCATTGCTATTTCTCATGCTGATAAAAAAGTAATTGAGCTGCACCACTCCCCTCATGTTGCCCCTTTGATACCCATGTGTATGAGAACATAACTGTATCACGTATAAGTTCTGTTCAACTTTTAACGGAATGAAAATCGGGTGGTTACTGTAATGGGCGTTCGATCCACAGTGCCAGTTTTACACCCGGGTGGCCAATTGAAACTATCAGTAAAGTCTGTTTGGTTTTTGAAGCATTTGATTACAAATGTTATTTCACAGGGACAAATTTGTTCGTGACTGGTGCCATTGTCCCTTGCACAAAGGTCAGATTATCATAAATCGTGACAAAATTTGTCCTGCCGTAAAACACAATTTTTTATAATACACTGCTCAGCAATGTTGTGGGGCATGTAGTGTATTACATTGTACTACGACTATACATTATCAATAAGATGAAAGGTACTAGATCACAAGAAGGTCTTGAAAGACCATATAGAGTCATAGTCATAGTCATAGAGTTATACAGCACAGAAAGAGGCCCTTCGGCCCATCGTGTCCGCGCCGGCCATCAAGCCCTGTCTATTCTAATCCCATTTTCCAGCACTTGGTCCGTAGCCTTGTATGCTATGGCGTTTCAAGTGCTCATCTACATGCTTCTTGAATGTTGTGAGGGTTCCTGCCTCTACCACCCTTTCAGGCAGTGAGTTCCAGATTCCAACCACCCTCTGGGTGAAAAAGTTTTTCCTCAAATCCCCTCTAAACCTCCTGCCCCTTACCTTGAAACTATGCCCCCTGGTTATTGACCCCTCTACTAAGGGGAAATGTTCCTTTCTATCTACCCTATCTATGCCCCTCATAATTTTGTACACCTCAATCAGGTCCCCCCTCAGCCTTCTCTGCTCTAAGGAAAACAACCCCAGCCTGTCCAGTCTCTCTTCATAGCTGAAGCGCTCCAGCCCAGGTAACATCCTGGTGAATCTCCTCTGCACCCTCTCCAATGCAAGGCCTCTCCAGGCCTTTGTAATTACAGCACCTGTGTAGATAATCTGTTCACCCGCTTTAGTGAGAAAATCCACTGAGTCCTCCAGGACACTGAGCTGATTCCTCTCTTCATAAGCCACCACCTTTCTGGAGACAGCTGTCAGAATTCATCTAAGTTACTGTCTTAGCTGGGTTTTCAATCGCATAATATGCTTAAATGCCTCTGGGATTTAGGAGGAGGACTAGCCTGAGGTCTGCTCACAAAAAAAACCAGCACTAACTCCTTGGAATGTAGTAGAGCAGGCTTCATGTGCCTTAGGTCGGGCTCCTCCTCAGAAGAAACATCTACGCTAAATCTGCCCCTTTCTCCTTCACGAGGAACACATGCTAATTTTTCTTTTAGCAGTGTAAAAAATGGTGCTGTGATTGCAATCTTGTAAAGAAGCTTAAAAAGGTGTAAAAGTATTTACTGAGTTAGAATAAAGCTCATAAGGATGCAAAATCCTGTTAACAATTTGGCAACATAATTACCATCTACCTTAAAAAGAAATTGCAGAAAATAGCAGGTTGCCACTAATACAAAAATACTATTGTGCTTCATTATTTTCTACTTAAACTTACTTTGTAATAAACTTGCTTAAATAAATAGAACCATATTGGTTTGAAGAAGGACAGTAACGATTATGGACATTGATGTTGGCGTGATTACAGTGTTTTTATTGTACCTGGTACACGTGACCATGTTCTATTTACAGTCAATATTATTTAAATGTTCTACTTGAAAAGCATCCACTCAATTATACTGCATCAGCAATGACCACTTGTTGCATGTGTGCAAATATACAGTGAGTAACAGTTATCTAGAAAAGTATTACAAGATTGTAGCACATTAAAAGAGTTGTAAACTGTGAGAGTGAAGCAAGACCTGTTTTGTTCACCATGTATGCAACAAATCTCGGAGATTAAGAGTAATATTCTGTCTTTATTGCTTGTACAGTATGTGCAAATTAATGACATGGTTTAATGTGGCTAGCTTCTCTATTCCACTTCCACCACCCAGTTTTGTAATTGGCTGCAATTTATCACCATCATCCACCTTTTACCTGCTGGAGTAGGTATTATCAGTTACACACCACAGTTTTGCTATACATATCGTAACTTCTGCTGTGGCCACAATTTTCTATTTGGATTCATATTACATGACAAGCAGAGGAAGTAGTAATGCTTCATTATCCCATTAGATATGAGTGCCAAACTGATGTCAGTGCCCAAAGTAGCTCACTTTGTTTGGCATCTATTCAGGAAGATCTAAAACTGGTACAATTTCAAGAACTTTGGGTCCAGTTTATTTGAAATGGCAACATAAATGGAGCCTACCCTCTGCCTCTATATCCTATCATTGTGTATGTTCCCCAGACAGTGTCTGCCATTACACTGGCTGCAGGTAGAAATATATTCTTATCTTTCGTGTATATAAATGTATCCTGATGATATAGTGAGCGGGGATTGCATCGTTTATCCACAGGCCAGTTTGTTCATGTGCTCCTTAATGGCCTATTCAAGGACGGTCTGTATTTTCTAATGATCTACAAAATGGCTGCAGCCATATTCACTTGTAGCCAGTGGAAGAGTTGCATAAGTGTTTCCTGGCAATGCAGTGCAGATCTCTATGCTTCTGGCAGTGTTGTGGCACCATGGTACTGGTGTGAAGCTTCACGGATACATAAAGGGTTGGATGGGAACAGGATTGGAGGTTACAGGAATAGGCATAGATTAGATGATCAAATGCTCGATAATGGTTCCTGTACTGCTTGGACCAGGGCAGACAATGTTGTCTGAGGAGAGTCGTAGAACAGGTTTGAATAATGTAGATGGTTACATAAGCTGTAGTTTTGCCTAGTTACCTTTAGGGGTCAGGGAGCATGTATGTAGCTCTTTCCCTTGGGAATTTTTTTTATTATTCATTCATGGGATGTGGGCGTTGCTAGCATGGTCAGCATTTATTGCCCATCCCTAATTGCCCTTGAGAAGGTGGTGGTGAGCCTCCTTCTTGAACCGCTGCAGTCTGTGTGGTGAAGGTACTCCCCAGTGCTGTTAGGTAGGAAGTTCCAGGATTTTGACCCAGCGACGGTGAAGAAACGGTGATATATTTCCCAAGTCAGGATGGTGTGTGACTTGGAGGGGAACTTGGAGGTGATGGTGGACTCCACGATAGAGTAAGTTCTACATGGTCTGTGAAAGGAGCATGCTTTATGGGCTGAAGGAACATTTTTCATTCTTATATTCTTAAGACTCAAATTTGGATTTTTTAAAGCTGAAGTCAAAGTTGTACAAACCCAAATGTTCCTCCCCAAAGCTGCCAGTGATATAGGTATGTTTTCACAACAAATCAAAAGGACACCCCGCATTCTTATTCAATAAGTATTTAGAATGATAGAGGGCCACACCCAAGAACAGAGTTATTTGAATCTAACCAGTTCTATTGACTGAACTTTGCCTTCAAGTGGCATAACACATGGATTCTTGTTGATCTCTCCTCAGAGGAGGAAGCTTGCCAATTTTACAGTTTGTAAATCATTCATTATGCTGAACTACAATTAATAGAAATATGTCCAAATATATAACATCAATTATCTTCATAGAATATGTAATACAAATTAGGAGAACTATTTATCCATAAGAATGGTGCCACAAAGCAACAGACCATCACATGCTTGTATCGTCTGAATGCAACCTTTTTTTTGTTGTTTTCTCGACCATACTTGATTGTAATGAGAAAGAAACAACTGGAAGATGCGGACTGGGAGTTGACATTTCTCAACCTCTGCCAGTAACAAAGTGAAAGAAGGCCTATCAAAACCTTGCATTGAACTTAATTGCCCGTAATTACCGATGTCTACGGGTGTGTACGAGCTGTGTACACACCTGAAGGGACCTCGCAAGTGCCGGTTTCGGGCATGTGAAGCGCATGCGCTGAAAACCGGCATTTCCGATCTGTCAAGAATCCTCCTGACAGATCATCCGCCTGCCCTGGAGAAGGGCCTCTGAGGTAGGAGAGTTCCGCTTTCTGCAGAGCCTCTGCCCGCTGAAATCTCTGATAAAATCTTACGCCTGGTACAAGCCTGCGTAAGGCCTGCTTTTACCAGCATAAGGGGTAGAAATTAGGTCGCGCCCCATTTGGGGCGCAAATATCATCCGGACGCAAATATTAGCGCCTGGCGCTAATTATCGGCACTGACGGGAAACTTCACTTTTACCGCCCCGGGAGGTGAGTGGAGCGCTAAAGCAGGCGCTGCACACCTGTCTTAAGGCGCAAAGGCCAAGGAGTGAGGCGCTAACTCAGCGCGCGAGCGCAGCGCAGCTGCTGCCAGTTAGCGAGGGAACACAGACACACTGGCGCCGGACACTTCTTAAAGCGGGGGGGGGCCACTTGCTCCCCAGCCACACCCTGCTCATTGCAGCCTTGAATCTCAGCCTGGAGAGACCTGTGAATCCATTTTGCTGCCAAGCATGGAGAGGGTGAGAGAACGCGCTCATCGCTTCACCGAGCGGGCCTTGGATGCTCTGGTTGACGCAGTGGAGCGCAGACAATGTATGCTGTTCCCTGAGAGTGGCAGGAGGCCTTTGCCACGCGAGTTCAGAAGAGTGTGGAGGGAGGTGGCTCAGAGCGTCTCCTCCAGGAGCATGGTGCCCAGGACCCATACTCAATGCCGCAAAAAGTTCAACGACCTCACTCGGGTCGTCAGGGTGAGTGGCTTTTTCTCAATACCTCTCCATCCCTCCATCTCAACCTCACTCTATGGCCAGAGGGTGTTAAAACCCCAATGCACAACACTCATCCAACACCTATGGCCCTTTCATCAAACACACACACACATTCCACACTTTGCATACAGTAAGGACTATTCACCTCTGGGAGGCACATCAGGCAAGACCATGGCTGTATATTGTAAGGGCTATTCACCTATGGGAGGCACATCAGGCAAGACCATGGCTGTATATTTACTCAGATGCTGTCCTTTTTCTTGCAGGCTAAGCTGGCTCATAATAGGAGACAGCAGCAACGGACAGGTGGAGGGCGGCTTCAGCTGCAACCCCTCAGCGATCTGGAGGAGCGCGTCCACAGGATTGTGGCAAGCCGGGTGATCGGTCCCGTCGCCACTGGAGACGCCGACCCCGTTGTGGACAGCAATGGTAAGGTCATCACCTTTTTGTCCTCTGTCCTTCCACTTGTCCCTCACAACACCAGCCTTTGACACTTTCAATCCAACTTGCTAACTCGCTGCACTTATTCCTCCCTTACTGCCACCCTGTCCTCATGCTAAAGCCACTCTTGTACCTCCCTGCTTTCAGATGGTGATTCACCAGCTGAGGAGACGGGCCCTGAAGCTGCCACTGGGAGTGATGCTGCAGCCGAGGAGGAAGAGGAAGCCAGAGCATCAGTGCCACCCTCTCCCGAGGAAGCCCATGCCCACACTGGGAACACGCCTTCCCCGGAGGGGAGCAGGGGGGAAGGGGCTGATGATGGTGAAGCTCCAGGACCCAGCGGGCTGCAGCAATGCCATGGGGGGGGTAGGGAAGAACGGGGGCCTTCTCCCCAGAGGGAGAGTATGCCAGACACTCCTACTGCAATGGACGCAGAGGAGGAGCGGCTGATTGCAGAAATGAACATCCAGGCGGTGGGCATGCACACTGAGCTCATGGGTGCAGTGGGAAGGGTGCCCGAATGCATTGAGTCACTGGCAAGGAGTGTGGAGCACTTCGCTGTAGCACAGGCGGATGCCACACTAACGCTTAGTGCTGCAATTCAGTCACTGGCTGCCGTGATCCCACCTCTGACTGCTCTCATACAGACTCAGATGGAGGCCACGCGAGCACAGACTGCTGCCAACCTCGATGGTTCGTGCACATGTCCCCGGGGCTGTCACCGCGCCGCAGCAGGCCAGCAATCTGTTCTCCGGCAGATTGCTCCAGATGCTGAAGTGCTGCCCCGTGGGAGTGCCAGTGTGTCGGGCGAGCAGGGAGTTGCTGGCCTCTCTCACGATGACAGCATTCCTGCTGCCAACACTGTCACTTCTCCACTGCACTTGCCACCGCCTGTAGGACAGACTGCTGCCGCCCATGCAGAGTTGGTGCAGTCTGCAGCCGGGCCCTCCAGGCCCAGAAGTGGTCGAGGCCGTCCTTCAGGGGCATCTGCAGTGTCAGGGTCTGACGAGCAGCAGCCTTCCACCAGCCTTGCTGCAGCCACTGAGGTCCCATTACGGAGGAGCAGTAGGGTTAGAAGGGGGGAAGTGTGCAAGGGAAGGAGATCACCCTCGAAGGGCAAAAAGTAGGAGGTGTGACAAAATGCTGGTCATTTTTTTATTAAAGGCCGAGGTTCATGGTCCAACTTTTGTTTAGTGTTTTGGACATTATCTCCAGGTTGTGAGAACCAGTTATGTTATTGACTGTTTTTTTGTGTTTATTTCTATGAGTTTGTCATGAGGAATTGACACACACAGAGTTTGTAAAATAAATAAGTTTCTGTATTCAAAATATACATGGCTGGTGGTTGGAATTATTGGTGCCTTGGCCGGCTTAGGGGTTGCGTGCTGGGTTGATTAGTGTTTGTAGCAATGGCAGGGGCCCTAGAAGCGGCTTGCTATTAGTCGTTGACGGACGGCCCTTGCAGTTTGACCATTGTGGGCCGCCCTCCTGCCTTGGTGCTGCTGATGATCATCGTCCTCGTCCTCTTCCTCCTCTTCCTCCTCCTCCTCTGGTGGTGCTACAAGGCCTGGTGGCATTGGCTGGGTCCTGAGGATTGCCATGTTGTGCAACATGCAGCACACGACTACGAAGTTCGAAACTTGCTCAGGCGAGTACTGCAGGGCTCCTCCGGAATGGTCCAGACAGCGGAACCGTTGTTTCAGCACGTCGATTGTGCGCTCAATAATGTTCCTGGTTGCTTGATGGCTTTCATTGTACCGCAGCTCAGCAGGGGTGTTTGGCGTACGGAGCGGTGTCATCAGCCAGGTGCTCAATGCGTACCCCTTGTCCCCGAGAAGCCAACCAACTGGCTGATGCGGTGCCTCGAAAACTTCTGCCACAGTAGTCTGGCGCAGGATGAAAGCATCGTGGCAGCTGCCCGGATAGTGGGCATTGACAGCGAGTATCACCTGTCTGTGGTCACAGACCAACTGCACATTCAAGGAATGGAACCCCTTTCTGTTCCTGAATTCCTCTGCATTCTCTCACGGAGCACGCAAAGCCACATGCGTGCAGTCAATGGCGCCCTGCACCATGGGAAAGCCCGCTACCCTCGCAAAGCCCAGAGCACGGTCACGCTGCTTGTCTGGGGTCATAGGGAAAGAGATGAAGTCTCGTCTCCTTCTGAAGAGGGCATTGGTGACCTGCCGGATGCAGCGATGCACCGCAAACTGGGAGATATTGGCGAGGTCCCCAACAGCAGCTTGGAATGAGCCAGTGGCGTAGAAGTTCAAAGCCACTGTGACCTTCACTGCCACCGACAGAGACGTCCTGGACCTCAGCTGAGGCTGCAGATCTGGCTGCAGCAGGTGGCAGAGCTCAGTGACCACCTCCTTGCTGAATCGCAGCCTTCGCAAACACAGCTCCTCGGACATATGGATGTAGGAGAGCTGTTCACGATATACCCTGGGAGGGTAAGCTCTCCTGTACATGCGCCTGATGGCCCTCCTCCGTCTGGCCATCATTGCCACTCTCTGTCTGCGTCTCGGTATCCTCCGATTCAGCTGGAGCAGGACGACGCCCCCAATCATTGCAGCCCCCATATTCTCTTTGCCAGAAAAGTAATGAGGTACAGCAACTAAAGTAGCAACAAAGTTAGGATGAATAGGCAAAACTACCTCACAAAGCGTTGAGTCAATGTAGAAGTCTCTCTCTCTCTCTCTCCGAATCTCTCTCTCTCTCTCAGAACGAGTGGTGCATAAATGTCGACCACAGAAAAAGACAGGAAGAGGCCCCCTTTAAATAGCGCCCCCCCCAGCCCCACACCGATTGATAGCGTTCCAGTCTTCCGGTCGTTGGAAGCGCCAGGCGGTAAGGCAGGGGGCGCCAGTCAATTTCTGCTCCGGGGCGCCCCAAGGGCGTTGCACCATGGAATGACGTCACAATCTGCGCGCGCAGGTGGTCGCTGCGGTAAGTTTTAGCGCCGCCGCACAATCTCAAGTTAAGTTCTCGAGCGGCGCAAACATCGCTGCGCCCGGGCGTTAGCGGCTTAACGCCCCATTAGCGCCCTCTTAAGGCGCTAACGGGAGGCGCAACCAAGTGAATTTTTACCCCTAAGAGTTTAAAAAAGTAAAAAAATATTTTTTTTTCACTCATTTATAATGTAAAAATACTTTTAAAAAAGGTAGGGTTTTTTTTAGCCCTGTAAAAAACTTTATTTTTTTCAAAAAATAAAATTTTTGTTTAAAATATTTAGGGAGACAAATTTGGTATTGCCCCCGTTTGGAGCGCAATTATCGGCCGGGCGCGAAGTTTAGCGCCTGGCGCTAATTATCGCCTCCGACTGCAAACTTGGCTTCTATTGCCCCTGGAGGTGATTTGAGCGCTAAATCAGGCGCTACACACCTCTCTTAAGGCGCTAACGCCGAGGAGCGAGGCATTACCTCAGAGCGCTGGCGAAGCTCATGTGATGTCAGTTAGCAATGGAACATAGACACAGTGGCGCCGGCCAGTTCTTAAAGGGGAGGGTCGATCTTGCTCTCCAACCACACCCTGCTCATTGCAGCCTTGAATCTTGGCCTGGAGAGACCTGTACATCAATTCTGCTGGAAAGAACAATGGAGAGACCCAGGAAAAGAGCTCAGACTGCAGCCCCCACAGTCTCTTCTAAATCGATGCATGGAAGGTCAAATCAAAATGAACCTGCAAAGTGCTGTTCAGTACCCAAAACTCCTTCACACAGCGTTGAATCTCTCCAGAAGAGTCTCTCTCTCTCTCTCAGAATGCCTGGTGCATAAATGTCGCCGACAAAAAAAGGCAGGAAGCGGCCGCCTTTAAATAGCGCTCCCCCAGTCCCTTCCTGACTGCAAAACATTCCCCTCTACCTGTCGTTGCTAGCGGCAGGCGGAAAGGCAGGAGACGCCACTCAATATCTGGTCCGGGACGCTAACGGGGCGATGCACGCTCGACTGACGTCACGATCTGCGGGCGCAGGAGATTGTGGCGGTAGTGTTTAGCGCCGCCGCAAAATGTCTGGTCAATTTCGCGAGCGGCGCAAACATCGCCGCGCCCGGGCGCGAGTTGCTTTGCGCCCCATTAGCGCCCTCTTTGGGAGGTGCTAATCAACCGAATTTTTCCCGCAAGATTTAATGTAATTTTAACTAATTTTAAAAACGTGATGCTTTTTAAAAAATGTATTTAATGTTGTAGTGTCCTTTTTCAGTGATCCACATTCATACTTTTGACAAGGTCTACCTGTCAAAAGTATGAAGGGGGATTCCCTTCTCCCATTGGCTCGCCTGGCCCACGTGATCCCAGGGACGCTTGCGAACTGTCTGTGCCCCTGGGATACCTGGGCCTTTGCGCGCGCACACCAGGAGAGGCCCAGGAGCGGAAGAGTCCGGATCTCAGGAGCCCTCAGGTAAGGGCGTAGATTTTTTCCCTATCAGAAATTACAGACCATTATACCTCACACATATAGTGTATCATATCATGCCCCAACTTTTACAGGCAATACGGTAGCAGCAATGGTAATATTTTTCCCTTTTCTGAGTCATGTCTTCCAATTCTACCTTTCTAAGCACTAGTTGTTAAAAGGATTAAACCTATCCCCTTGGATCCCAGTGCATTTTCTAGCTGATTAATTCTTCCATCTTGGAAATCTTGAGCTTCCTACTCTTTGCAACATAACATTGTTCACTGTTGCTGTGGAGAAGCAGCAAGAGTTCAACAAAGAATATGCAGGTAAAATATCTCCAGGATTGTGCCCTGTCTAAAGTCATGAATACAAACTGGCTTATTTTTCAGATTTGGTCTCCTTTTGCAGATTTACTCTTAATCGTTCTCATTTATATTCCTACTTAAAACCTAATTACGGTAACATGAGCTCTGCAGTATGCCTATTTTATCAGAATTGGGAGACCTTGTAATTCACAAGATAATTATGGATGAACAAGGCCATTCAGCCCATCTTGGTTCATCCACCCAGAATGACCCTAAAATCCTCCCATTATATCATTCCAGGGTTTCATCTCATTTTGCATCAAGTCAAGCTTGCCTGTCCTCATTGACTTACTAATTGGCTTCAGTTCCCCTATGCCTCAAATTAAAAATTCTCATCCATGTTTAAATCCTTCCTATGGCCTCACCTCTTCCTAGCTTTGTAATCTCCTCCAGCCTCACAAAATTCCTTCCAAAACTCTCTTCTTTGACTTCAGCTTCATATGCTTCTCTTGCCCTGCCATTGATGGTCGTGCTTTCGGCCACCTATGCCTCATGCCTCATGCCCTGGAATTCCCTCCTCCCCACCTCTTCTCCTCCTTTAAGACTTTTCTTAAAATATAGCTTTTTGACCAAGCTTTAGGTCAACCCTCTTAATTTGGCATCCTTCTTTAGCACAGTGTCTGTTTTTTCCTTGTGCCTCTGTGAAGTGCCTTGGTATGCTTTGTTCTATGTTAAAGGTGCTATATAAATGCAACTTGTTGTTGATAATCAATTTCATTATTTTAAATGGGATTGAAGTAAGACGAATGGATGTGTATGTAGTTTCATGCATCTGATTTGTCACCCTTTTTGAATATGGGCACCACATTGGCCTGTTTCTAAGCTACTCCTACCTCCCCAGTGTCCAGTGACTCCTTCATAATGACTGTCAATGCCTCACAAATCTCCTCTCTGATCTTAGCATGCTGGGATAAATACTGTCTGTCCCTGGGGAATTATTGTTTTTGAGCCTTTTTAGCCTGTCTAGGACTTCCAATGCATTTATATCAAAAGCCATTAATTTTGCCTGGGTTAACTCGCTGGGGAGAGCATGAAGCTCATGAAAATACTCTGGAAGTAGTTAGTTAGAATGTTTACCACCCTGTACTTGCTCTCAGTTTTAAGCCTGTTAGTATTTTTGTGGTCCCCATCTCTTCTCTGATTGCCTCTTTTACTATTGATCAGTTAGATAGTTCGAGCTGGTGCTCCCAAACTTTAGCTGGTGTGTTCATTCCTGATAAATAATCAATTCATAACAAATGTTACTTTGCAGCCAAGTAGTTAATCAATAAAAATCTTGTGTATACAAGTGACACGTGGGGCAATTTTAACTCACAGAAATCTGGCGGGTGGGCAGTTAAAATTACCCTGGCTCTTACCTGTCTGAAAGCCGCCATGATCGCAACATCTGCAAGTTTAACCTGCTCTCCTGAGCAGGCAGCAAGGACACACGCCCAGAGCCACCAGGGTCCTTCTTTACATATGCATGTTGCGGCCCAATGACATCAGTGAGACCCGACTGTAATTTTAACTCAGGCCTAAGTGGGCAATCCACCTGGAATTAAAATCGGGGCCAAATTTGATTGTATGTGCAAATAAAACAATATATTCTAAAATGTAGACTCATCAAAAATAAAGTGTCCTGCATCCTTTTCATATTTTTAATGTTGTCAAATTTTGGACTAAATGAAAAATACCTACCATAGCAGCTCTGTGGGACAGTCAGACATGATATACGTGGTGATGTCAGCTAAAAATATGAGCATAAGTAGGAAATAAAAGGGTGACAACGATTTTACAGCTGATGGTATTTAGCTTACAGAAATTAATAAATTAGGTGGATAGGAAAATGTTTCAGATTTTATAGCGATTCAATATAAATGCAAACAAATAAACAGTTTCCACAAAGGTGAAACTTGCAGTATTTGGTGGCCATAGATTTATACCAACTCAGTTATCAATAGTTAATTTAGTAGTTAATCCAGCCCTACAACCCTCCGAAATCTCTGCACTCCTCCAATTCTGGCCTCTTGCGCATCCCTGCTTTTAATCGCTCCACCATTGGTGGCCGTGCTTTCAGCTGCCTCGGCCCTAAGCTCTGGAATTCCCTCCTGAACCTCTCCGCCTCTCGACCTCTCTCTCCTCCTTTAAAACACTCCTTTAAATCTACCTCTTTGACCAAGCTGTTGTTCATCTGTCCTAATATCTCCTTATGTGGCTCGGTGTCAAATTTTGTCTGATAATCGCTCCTGTGAAGCACCTTGGGACACTTTACTATGTTAAAGGTCCTATATAAATGCAAGTTGATGTTGTTGTTGTTGTTAATGGCAATCACATTATTTTATTACAGTCCCAAACCTGTGAATGACAGTATTCAACGCTGACAGACTCAGGTTTGAATATTCCTCAGTGTGTTTATAATAAGGGCGATGTAAGCACTCGAGTTAGGCATTTCTGTGTTATTTATCTGGCAATATTTCAATGAAATATGAATGAATTTTAAAAATGGGTTGTTCTTTAACTGTGAATGAAGATGCTTAGTGCGACCTTTTAACCCTTTTATTGCATTGGTTATAATGGTCGCACAATTTACACCCACATTGGATACCAATGCTGAACCTGCAGCAAACTACACACGCGAAAGACAGCTATAATCGTGGATGAGTCACTGATCTGCTGTGGGGCTACTTTCTCATATTGGTCTAATTCACCAGGTCACATGCTACAGATCCACTTCAACGGTAGCAGTGACAGTATTTTGTTTAAATTATATTTTAAAAGGATTTTTCCATACAACTCCTTTTTTAATTTTATTCCAAAGGTACTATTCAAAATTAGTAGCAAACAGCTTGATCGTAGTGGAACCAGCCTAGAGGCTGTAAAGAAAGAACTTGCATCAAATAGTGTCTTTCACAGCCTCAGAATGTTGCAAAGTGCTTCACAGCCAATGAAGTACTTTATATTTTGAATAAAGTCTCAAAACAAGAACCTGTTCCCTTTCCGATATATGTGAGAAGGTGGTGCATGGTGAGGATGGATGTGTTGGGCTAACAATGGCAGAAGTGTGGGGGCAAGGCGGCTGGATGTCATGTGCTGAAACCTTCTGGAGTATGGCCAACTAGAGCTGGCACCCATAGTGACACCAAGTTTGAATTTTAACCCGTCTCCACCCCTGCATCAGATTATCTGCTCCTCAAACTCTCATCCATGCTTTTGTTACCGCTAGACTCGACTATTCCAACGCTCTCCTGGCTAGCCTCCCATTTTCCACCCTCCATAAACTTGAGCTCATCCAAACTCTGCTGCCCGTATTCTAACCCTCACTGAAGTTTCTCTCCCATCACCCTTGTGCTCACTGACCTACATTGGCCCCCATCCAGCAACGCCTCAATTTTAAAATTCTCATCCTCATGTTGAAATTCCTCCATGTCTCGCCCCTCCCTATCTCTGTAACCTTCCCCCCCCCCCCGCCCCCCCACAAGAACTCTGGGTTCATCCAACTCTGGCCTCGCCCCCCACCATTGGTGGCGCCGTGCCTTCAACCATCTAAGCCCTAAGCTCTGGAATTCCCTCTCTAAAGCTCTTTGCCTCTCCACCTCTCTCTCCTCCATTAAGACACTCCTTAAAACTCACCTCTTTGACCAAGCTTTTAGTCACCTGTCCAAATATCTCCTTCTTGGGCTCAGTGTCAATTTTTATTTTATTACGCTCCTGTGAAGTGCCTTGGGACATTTTCCTATGTTAAAGGCGCTATATAAATGTTGTTGCTGACCGCATGTAGATTGCAATGGGAAAGGAATTCTGAAGGAGGTAAACAGTATCACAATTTTGAGGTCCTGGGAGAGAAGAAGTTAGGGTGGACGCAATAATGGTTGCAAAAGCTGATCGAGGCAGTGAAGTGTTTTTGCTGGGTGATTTCTTACTCAACCTATTTGTTATCCATGTGCTTTATATGGGTCAGTTATTGAATAAAATACAATCATATTCAATTATTTCAAAATGTTATTACTCCCAAATTGCACACCATTTGTTTGTGATTTTTCCGAGCTTTCATTTAAAGCAGTAAGTCATTCAAAAGCCTGCAGGGGGTGCAAACTAACATTTTTTGCAAGAGGTAACAGATTGTCTTACAACACACAGAAGCTGCAAATCAATTAGGTTTCAGAAAATCAGCAACACATTGGCTCAAATGGGATTAGACACAAGGCTTTGTGTAAACAGAAAGAGAAAACACCCATGGGAAAATCACATTTTTGAAAATATCCGTCCAGAAACCACTAAAAGATTGAAATGTTATTTGAATCAGATGTTTCATTAGAGTTTGACTTAGACTGAGCCAGCCCGGCCAATGTGTCTTCAAAATAAATTACACACAGAAAACAAATATCCTTTGTAGTTCTTAAAAATATATCGAGTTTAGATTTTAAAATGTTTTTTGTTTTTTTCTTCACATTTCATTTCACTTGGATCACTCTTTACTGCTGCCTCCCATCATCTTACTTCTCTCTCTATCCAGGAGGCTGAAGCAATGCAGGGTGGGTTATGGTTGCCATTGGTGACGCTCCATAATTGGACAATAAGTGGTGGATAACAGTTCATGACACCTGACACTCTGGCAGTTAATGCTGTATCTATGAGGGTGGCAGAGAATGAGGCAATTCATCTGATGAATATAAGAAGCAATTTCCGCATCAAAGGTTTGGTCACATGTGCAATGTAATCAGGTCAAACTTCAGACTCTGGGCATTTAATTGGCCAAAATACCGGTCTCTCAAATTTGATTTCAGCCATGGCAAAGACCTTTTGAAAAAAAATCTTGTTCCCAGATCCATAATGGACAGCGAGAGCAGTGAGTCAAAAGAATGAAGGTAAATGGAACATTATAAACATTTTTTTAAAGTTACAAGAAGAGAATAGAGTTTATTGGTGAAGGTGTAGAACTGCATTAAAGTTTTAAAAAAACTAACAGAAGAGGATCAGGAAAGGATAATAGGATGAGTATAGGTAAAGTGTTTACTATTAATATAACATTGTATTTTTATGTGTTTAGCAGTTAACAACATCTTGCATTTATATAGCGCCTTTAATGTAGTAAAACGTCCCAAGGCACTTCACAGGAGAGTTATCAAACAAAATTTGACTCCAGCCACAAAAGGAGATATTAGGACAGGTTAGTCACAGAGGAGTCTTAAAGGAGAAGAGAGAGGTAGAGAGGTGGAGAGGTTTAGGGAGGGAATTCCAGAGCTTAGGGCTTGGACAGCTGAAAGCATGGCCGCCAATGGTGGCGCAATGAATATCAGAGATGCGCAAGAGGCCAGAATTGGTGGAGCGCAGAGATCTCGGAGGGTTGTAGGACTGGAGGAGGTTACAGGGATAAGGAGGGGCGAGGCCATGGAGGGATTTGATAGCAAGGATGAGAATTTTAAAATCAAGGCGTTGCTGGACTGGGAACCATTGTAGGTCAGCAAGCACAGGGGAGATGGGTGAACGGGACTTGGTGCGAGTTAGGACACGGGCAGTAGCGTTTTGGATGAGCTCAAGTTTATGGAGGGGGAAAGGTGGGTGGCCAGCCAGGAGAGCGTTGTTAAGGGTTCATATTGCAACAATAAATCAGGTCTTGACGTTCAAGCAGGTTTATTACTGTAACACGTTTCTTTAAGTGTCGCAGTGTGTGAGCTGAAAAGAAACAAAATTGTTCAGTCCAGAGAGGAGAGAGATTCTCTGAACTTGCTGACAGGTTAAGGGTTAAATCTCAATGAAGACTGCTTTGAACTCATTGCCCCTTTGGACTACTGGCGCATTACTGTTCCAGAGACCAGACAGCCAAGCATACTACACTTGGCCACAGGGTCATACTGTAAAACCATGTTAACATGCTATACCCATCTGCCATCTGTTTAAAACCTGAAAGTGCTTGCAAATGTAAGGTTTTTGAGCTATGGTTTTGCTCTTTAAAAAAAAACAAACACTGTAATTTAAGCCCGTGAGTCAGTGAGATGCTCCTCACCATTGCTAACTCTGATGGTGGCCCCATGTAGCATCATATCACACCAGTGGAACCACTTCCATTCTATAATTTAGAATTCTAAATTTATACCGGACATACTGACTGGTGACATTTCAGACTGGAGTCGGGGTAGGGATGTTGTGATATTCTGATGTTGATATATAATTTACTGTCTACCAGGATATCAAAGGATAATACAAGTACAAGTATCACGATACGCTGTACGTTGAAGTAATATTACATAGTACACAAGTCATATGTGAATTTTTACATTTTCTAAAACCCAAAAATGTAATTTCAGCTTGTGAGTCAGCAAGATGCTCGTCATAGGTCTGTTTGTGGTCTCATGTAACATTGTATCATATCCCAGTGGAGCCACTTCCTTGCTATAATTTAGAATTCTAAATTGGTAAATATGAAAAACTTTGCCTTATGTAGTTTTTTTTCCTACTCTAATTTATCCCCGATCTTTGACCTTCAGGCCAGCACGGCCAAGATGTCAGTTGCAGAGCCTGTTCCCAGGATGCCACGAGTGGGCCATGTAGCAGCCACTAAGCTATGCTCTCAAGACCCTTCACACAATGGGCAGTAGAAATCTGCAACCCTCTACCCTAGGATGCTGGGACAATCGGAGCTTTCAAGACAGAGATTGATAGATATTTGTTAGGCAAGGACATCAAGGGATATGGAGCTAAAGTGGGTAAATTGAGTTGAGCTACAGATCAGTCATGATCCGATTGAATGGCGGAGCAGGCTTGAGGGGCTGACTGGCCTACTCCTGCTCCTATGTTCCGAAAACAGGTATCAGTGTTAAACAGGTAGGTGCAGTATAACTTAAGCATAAAATAATCTCTTCCAATTTCACACAGCTTCCCAGTCAGCGCTACCACATTCACACAATTTGCCTGCTCCTGGCAGGATGGGAATAGGAGCTCAATACACAGCAGTCCTCCCTCATTACTGTCCATTGGATCATCTCAACCAGAGAGATTGCAGGCACACTTAGCAATTTGTACTTATCTCTAAAGGTAAAGCTTTGTTTGGGAGGTGGGCGGGGGGAGGGTGGGAGGGTAAAGTGCATCTCAAATTCACATGCAGACATGAAAAATACAGAGATTTAATCAAATGTAAAGCGATATATTTTATACAGTTTTAAATTTGCTATTGGTTCTAATTCACATTTAACACTTAACAAATGAATTTGCAAACAGTCGAAATTTAATTTTTCAATTTGCTTTGAAAAATAATGGCCGAGAAATTGGAATCTTTAGCACCGGCCATTAAGGCCAGTTTTGAAGAAAAAATGGCAGCTGCCTCGCTTCCGCCCACTTCCGGCGCGGAACATGGCAGCCGCCATATTGGGCAGGTTGGCAGCGCTGCCGTTGCCTGCGCTCGCCTGAAATATTTTAATGATCAAGCGCGTGACGTCAATCAGCGTGCAAGGCCGATGTGATGCTCGCTGAGCGATTTTGGACGGCGCCGCTCCTTTTACCGCCCTCTCCAAAGCACGCCCGTGTGTGCAGCCATTGCCAGCGCGTAGACCCGGGTAAAAGCGACGGAGATCTCTAGATCTCTCAGTCTTCAATAGCTATGCAGATTATGTGCAGCCCCACCGAAGCCCGGCTCTGTGATAGGTTGGCATTCTTAACTGATCACTGTTTCAAATAATTTTGACATTGATTGCACGAGATGGTGTAATCAGGAATTTGATGACACATGTAGCATGAGTTTTCATAACTTCAGGTATTTGGAACCTCAAACTGCTAGAATGATTCCACCCAAATTGCAGTCATTTAATCAGTTAATGATGACTTTTTTTGATTAATAATTGTACTTGACAAATTAGCCGGCTAAATATTTGAGAGTTGAATTAAACATAGATTTCAACTAAACTGCAGGTTGCATTCTTTTAAATCTGACGGTTTAGCGTATTTTTAAGGCTTTGATTTATCTTGCACCCCCGTTCTGTCAACCTACAAAACACGGGAAACATAACCGGAAACGCTGCACTTCACGTTCACAAATCGCGATTTCCTGATAACGCCGCACAGAGAGTTTAGCCCCGACCTTCGGCCTCCTGCTGATCGTAGCGCCTGAAAGAGCGCGTTGCACGGTAGGTTCGGCGCTGCGCTCATTTAAATCAGCAGACAGCACCAAATTAGTGGTGCTGTCTGACATGAATCTTGTCATTCATGTATGAAGTAATACTGGGCGGCCTGCTGGTGGCGCTGTCCAGGGAGAGTATAAACACTCGGGCATGGGCCCAGCTTGCTTAGGACATTCTTCAACAGGAACTAGTGAAGGACACAACTAGATCTCCATGTTGAAAAACAGTTGATTAAAGCTTTGTTTAACGCTTAGACCAAGTGCCTAGTAGTTTTCTTACGTCACTGTCTACGCTCTTTTTATGGGCGGGAGTTAACCTCGGCCCGCGGTGGCACTGCCCATTTTCGGGCTTTATCACATTTTTCGGCCAGTGACGTGCTCCTGGATTAGAAGTTGGCCTCACACTAATGTAAAGCTTCATTGACAAGAAAGCAATTCGCCAAAAATAAATAAAACCGGCAACACCTGAAGAAATGATTCAGTTCTAATCTGGTCTCTTGGCTGTCACTTAAAAGCCCTGTTTAATTGAGACTGTTATTTTGCTTTGAATTTGAATTAGGAGCTAATTTCTGAATGAATAAACTGAGTATCAATGTACCTGCCTGTGGATCAAATTTGAACCAAGCGCATGTAAAATTTGATCTGAATTCATTGCAGGGTTGACCTGCCCTTCATCTCAAATACAGGGGATACTGCCGACTTTAAAATCTCGATCAATGAACAAACCCTTGAATGTCAAGCGAGTGCTCCCTTCACTGCGCTACAAGAAAATTCCAATGACTAAATCCTAATTAAACCCAGTGTCATGACTGTGGAGTCAAAGTGACAGCACCTAACATAAGAGTAGAGAAATGTAGATGCAAAAAAAAAATAATAATTACGTTGACTGGCTGAAAATTAAAATTAAAAGAGCGTGAGGTTTGCAAAGCAGTCAGATGAATTAAACTGAAGACCGGATATGTAGCGAAACATTCTAAAACTGAAAGCAGGGAGGGGAAAAACGACACAAGCTGCTTGCTTAGATGACCAAAGCATATCAAGTAGCCGTGAGCAAAAGGTCAAGCAAAATAGGGCTCCTGAGGCCCAAGGTAAAAAGGTGTCTCCAACATGGAGCTTAACCAAAACGGGACCACGAGGTAAAAGGGTGGGCTTAGCAAAGAGTTGAGACAAAGTAGAAATCACAAGTCCTGAGGTAAAATGGATGGATCTAATAAAGAGCTAAAATATACAAGAGACTTTTGAGCCCCAAACTATAAAGGTACATCTGATAGAAAACTAACTCAAGTAAAATTGGGCTCCAAAATATGCTAACCATTTGTATAGGTAAAGTCCAGTAGGTCAATTGACAGAAAGGAGTAAGATACAAAAGTGAAGGGATGTGTCTGTCTTGTAAGTGCAGCTGATGGAGGTGGTGGAGTGTCCAAGGTAAAATAACTGGTCAGCTAGGACGTAAATGCAAGGGTCCATTACATCCTGAGGTAATACATCAGGAGCAAAGAACCCTGAGATACGTTAGATGGCCACAGATGACTACAGGTTGTGTCCTGAATAGCAACCCAGAATATGAGTAAGAAAAGTACGAGTCCTGGGCTAAATTCTGGTCAGATTATCTGTCTGATTTGGAGGCTCTGTCTGCCCTCTCAGGCGGATGGCACTATTCGAAGAAGAGCAGGGGAGTTCTCCTGGTGTCCTGGCCAATATCTATCCTTGAAACAACACCACCAAAACAGAGTGCCTCATTATTCATCTCAATGCTGATTGTGGGATCTTGCTGTGTGCCACACTTCAAAAAGAATTAATTGGCTGTAAAGCACTTTGGGACATCCTGAGGGTGTGAAAGGTGCTGTATAAATGCAAGCTCTTCTTTCTTCCTTTAATATAATGTGTAGGAATATATTGAGATTGTAAAATGTTTATTTATATTTGTGTAATAAAATATGTATTTAATTGCACCAACCAAACACAGTCAGACTTCAGATTAAGGAATAAATTTGTGTTGTGTCAGAAGTCCTATCTATTGCGAAGGCTTTCATTTGATTTCATTCTGAATAACATTTTAATTGATGGTTTCTGGCACAAGTTTGATGTCAAGGGTAGATGTGATAGTTGCAACAATAAAGGATGCATGGAAATTGTGCGACAGGCATTCAGTCAAAGGGTTTCTGACATAGTTATTCTTAAATAATTTCTGAAGCACTATATTTTATAAACAAATATGTGAACTCTTACATCTGAGAAAGAGAAAAACAGAGCAGTGAAAATAATGCATCTAACACCTGCTAAGCTATACACCTTCAGAAATAGGGATTACATGGTTACTTGATTTTGGTTGTATCCTAGTATAGTTAGTACCAGCTTGGAAAAGCACTGTTAGTTTTCTCATTTGTTCAGGCAGATCTTATGAACAATTTTTGAGGTAATAAATTTATCCTTTATTTTTATGTCTGTTATCAAACACCCTAGTAATCATCTTGTTACCTGCCCAAATGCCCATGCTGTAGTTTTAGAAGCACAGATTTTTTTTTTAAGCTGAACTTAAAAAAATAATGCTGTTCTTTCTTAATTGTATTTTCTTTCCAATTTATTCCTTTCACACTCCTTTCACAATTGCTTCAACCCTCTATCTTTCTTTTCTGCTTTTCTCTCCCTTAACAGCAGATGTGTTAGTGACTTCACCTATAGGAGGGAGCACTCTTAACAGTCTCTGCTATTTTGACTAGCAGACCATTAATGACCCATAGCCTTGTCTGCTTCAATAGCTCCTGGGGGACAGGTACCACTAATTGTACATTTTGACCAGATTACCTGTCTGATTTGAGGATTAGAATGTATAGCAATGTCAAAACCAGAATTGTATTTAACATACCGTATATTCATAGAATCAGAGAAACTTACAGCACAGAAGGAGGCCATTCGGCCCATCATGCTTGTGCTGGTTCTTTGAAAGAGCAGTCGTGCTCAGTCCCACATCCCCGCTTTTTGTCCATAACCCTGTAAATTCCTCATCCTCAAGTACCTGTCCAACTCTCTTTTAAAATTATTTATGGAATCAGCTTCCACCACCTTTTCTGGTAGAGCGTTCCAGATCCCGACAACTCTGAGTGAAAAAATTCTCCTCATCTCCCCTCTAGACCTTTTGCCAATTATTTTAAATCTATAACCTCTAGTTATTGACCCACTCACCAGAGGGAATAGTTTTTTTCTCTATCTACTCTATTAAAACCTCTCAACATCTTGAAAACCTCTATTAGGTCACCTCTTAACCTTCTCTGTTCCAAGGAGAACAGTGGTAACTTTACCAACCTCTCCTCATAACTAAAGTCCCTCATCCCTGGTAACATCCTGGTAAACCTCCCCTGTACCCTTTCTAAGGCCTTTACATCTTTCCTGAAGTGCGAGGCCCAGAATTGTCCACAATACACCAGCTGAGGCCTAACCAGTGAATTATAAAGTTCTAGCATGATCTCTTTGCTTTTATATTCTATTCCTCTATTTATAAACCCAAGTAACCCATATGCTTTTTAACCACCTTATCAACTTGCCCTGCAACCTTTAAGGATTTGTGTATATGAACACCAAGCTCATCTACACTTTTCAAAGTTGTGCCATTTATAGCATATTTTCATATTAGTCCGCCCAAAGTGCATCACTTCACACTTCTCTGCTTTGAACTCCGTCTGCCATGCTTCTGCACATTCCACCATCCTGTCTATGTCACCCTAAAGCCTATGACTATCCTCATCACTATCTACTACTTTGCCAAGTTTTGTATCATCTGCAAACTTTATAATGCCGCTCCCGAGTCTAGGTTGTTTATAAATTTGCAAAGCGTAATGGACCCAAAACTGATCCTTGGGGAGCACCACTGCAAACCACCTCCCAGTCTGAAAAACATCCATCCACCACCACCCTTTGTTTCCTGTCACTGAGCCAATTTTGTATCCATACCGCCACTTTCCCCTTAATTCCATGGGCTTCCATCTTCTTAATAAGCCTCCTGTGTGACACTTTGTCGACTACCTTCCGAAAGTCCATATATATATATATATATATATATATATATATATATATAAAACACCATATATATATATATATATAAATATAACATCCACTGCACTACCTTGATCAACCTTCTCTGTTATCTCATCAAAGATTCAATCAAGTTTTTCAATAGTTCTGGTATTTTTTTAAATTAAATACCTCTGCTGTTTTGGTCCTAGCTATAAAGATGGGTAAAGACTGAGATAATCAAATATTCCATGGAATATAATGGTTTCTGGGCCACTGCGGCAATGGGTGGCGGGGGGGGGGGCACGGGGAGCAGAGGGAATGAATGTCAGTGGAAGACTCCAAGTCATGTACAATGGAGATAGAGTCTGGAGTTTTGTTTGATATAATTTTGTGGATCAATGGGTGTATATATACAAAACTTTATCTCAGGCGATTAAATGGGTGGAATAGAGTCCATGCTTGCACATAGTCTGAACGAGGAGCAGGATTCCTGCACCCAGTGGGCTTGACTATGTTTATGTTTTCTTATTTTTTTTTAATGTTAATTACTGTGATTTTTTAATTCTGCTGAAATTGTTCAATGTGTGAGTGTTAAAGGCTAGCTGTTAGTTGTTTTTTCTTTCACTTCTGTTAGTTTTTAGGTTTTGACAAAAATGTAAAAACTCGCAGCATGTGGTTCCCTTACTAATTCAATTCAGCTGCTTAATCAAGCTCTGTTTTGGAAGATTTGAGCAACATTTTTGTCTGTTTAAAGGAAAACAGATGCAACTGCTAGAAAAAAAACTGTCAATCCACATAAGCTGCTGCCATAATCAACACTCTCACTTAGATTTGATTAGAAAAATATGAATACGGGCAATAGAACCTTGAACTAACTGATCTGTCGCCATAACACAGACACCGGTACAGAATAAAGTACAAGAAAAAAATTAAATAGGGAAACCCGAGGACAAGAATTAATAACTGTTACCAGCTGCCACCCTGACAGTGAACTAAAAGTTCACCAATATTTTAAATGCACAATCGATCTGTTTTGTTCCTCAAAAGCACCCCACTCCATTCTGTGACTAATTCATTATGATAACGCTGAGTTAAGGGAAACGGAAGCCTTTCTCTCTTCCCCACGCGTACAGTGCTCTTAAAATCATTCTCTTCCTTTCCCCTTTCTCTTGCCCCCATATAAATGCTAACTTTAGTGGGGCAACTAATTTATATTATCAATTTGCCAGGCCTTCTGGGGAAAGTCGTCTATTTTATTGTTTTACTAACGCTATTTTGCTTTTCTCTAAATTTACTTTAAAACCAAAATAACTGACACCCTGATAACTCGTTGCGTAAATGTGGTACTGAGCAACATACACCAGGAAGGATAGAGTTTCAGCCTTGCAGTTGTGCTGAGATAACTGATTTCAGCTGGGGTGGTGGGGGTTGCTGCAATTGGCCTTGTCTCAGGGTTAAGGAGCAGAAAAATCAACCATGGATCCCACTCCTGATTACTATTCAGAGACTCTTGCTGAAAAGGGCCCACTTGTTGCTATCCAGGGAAGGTTTTCTTTGTACTCTTTGTGTAACTAAATTGCTGATAAAGATCAGGCTTATGATTTTACTATGCATAGAGCAGAGAAGAAGTCTTCCACAGCCATAAGGACACAATCTAACTCAAACATGATGCTCTACTGCCCAAATAGCCTGCTGGCAGTCACTGTCTAGGCTGCACATCTGGAATACTTGTGGGGGGAGAGGTAGCAGAGGCTGCAGGTGCCCATCGAAATACACCCCAGCACGTGTTACTGCCTTTGCGAGAAGGGCAGAAAAAGAGCTTTAACTATGGTTCAGCTGTTAGTGAGCATCAGTGAATATTTGATATCTCTCGTTGAATTGGGGTGGGAGAAGGAAACATCCATAATAAACCAAATAGTATTTTAGAGCTCCCCTCTTGCCCCTCCCTCTCATGTCAAGGCTATAGAAAGGGAGCAGAATAGATTCACAAAGGTGGTGCAAGAGATGAGCGGCTTGAGTTATGAGGAGAGAGCTAAGAGAATTTGGGGCTCTTCTCATTAGCAGCAGATTAAGATGATGATCCGATCGAGGAATTCCACTGGTCAGTAAGTTAGTAACAAGAGAGCATAAATGCCATCGAATAATCATCAAAAGAACAAAGGAGAGGTTAGGAGAATTTGTTTCTTTATGCAGCAGGTTGCTAGGACGTGGAATGTCCTCGCAGAAACAGTGGTGAAAGCAGAATCTATAATAGCTGTTAAAAGGAAAATGGCTCAATATTTGGGGAAAACAAATTAAAGGGTATGGAGAAAGGACAGGGGAATGGGACGAAGCGGATATCTCTTTCCGATGGCTGGCGCAGGTGCAGTGGGCTGAATGGCCTCATTTTTAGCTGTTGGATTTTATGATCCTGTGATTCTCCCCACTCTGGGAGAAGATTTTGGGCTAGAAATTCGTCTCGGGCGGTGACACAAGACGGGCGGTATTGGATCAGCCGCCCGTTATACACAGCGCCCGATGTTCAGTTCCATTGACTGCAGTGGCACTGAATACCAGACGCTGCGTATAACAGGCGGCCAATCCAATACCGCCCATTTTGTACCAACGCCCGAGACGAATTTCTAGGCCTTTGTGCATTCAGGAAAAATTCTAAACCCATTTCTAAAGAACACATTTAAGAACACAAAGAACTCAATCGTTACTCGGAATTTTGTTGTCTGACCCTCTTTCCATGCATGTGTTATTTGCCTCCTCTCTCTGCATGTGGAATTAATCCTGTTACCACATTATATCATTCATGTGTTGTGTATCTAATTTGTTTCAGTAGAATGCTGAAAAGCATTCAACATAGGTTCAGCAAATTGATCTTAACAGAATCATTAGTCAGATGTAGGTGAATAAGTGAAAACATTATACGCTGTTTTGTTTCGGGATTCTGCTGAATAGTTAACGAATTTTTCAAAAGAAAACATTCTTTTTCCTCTGGTCTCTATGCTTTTCCGAAGAAAAGCAGGGAGTTTTCCCAGTGACTTTACCGATATTCTCCCCTCAATCAACACTACTAAAATAGATTCATTAGTTAATCGCCTCACTGCTGTTTGTGGAATATTGCTGTGCACAAAATGGCTGCCATGTTCAACAACAACAACAACAACAACTTGTATTTATATAGCGCCTTTAACGTAGTAAAACGTCCCAAGGCGCTGCACAGGAGTATTTTAAGACAAAAAATTTGACACCGAACCACATAAGGATAAATTAGGGCAGGTGATCAAAAGCTTGGTCAAAGAGGTAGGTTTTAAGGAGCGTCTTAAAGGAGGAAAGAGAGGTAGCGAGGCGGAGAGGTTTAGGCAGGGAATTCCAGAGCTTAGGGCCTAGGCAACAGAAGGCACGGCCACCAAAGGTTGAGCGATTATAATCAGGGATGCTCAAGAGGGCAGAATTAGAGGAGCGCAGATATCTCGGGAGGTTGTGGGGCTGGAGGAGATTACAGAGATAGGGAGGGGCGAGGCCATGGAGGGATTTGAAAACTAGGATGAGAATTTTGAAATCGAGGCGCTGCTTAACCGGGAGCCAATGTAGGTCAGCGAGCACAGGGGAGATGGGCGAACGGGACTTGGTGCGAGTTAGGACACGGGCAGCCGAGTTTTGGATGAGCTCAAGTTTATGTACATAATGACTGCATTTGAAATTACTTCATTGTATGTGAAGCACTTTGGGACGATTATGAGATACACAAGATGTTAAATAAATGCATTGTTTTTTCTTTACTTTTTTATTTGTAGTCATTGTCATAGGAATAGAGAGGAAAGGTGCCAGCAAGACGAGGCTATGTGCTCCCTATTGGGAGAAAGGAAAAACCGGAGGTCAAGTGCTCTTTTGAATTAGGGCTGAGATACTTCGTTGGGGCAGAGTCGAAGCAGCTTTACTTTCCCTCTGCCATTGTTATGTGACCTGGGAGCGCTTAAAGTTGACACTGAATACCCAAATGGGAAGTGGTCCTATATCCTAGCAGCAACAACCCTCACCTCAAAAAGCACGAAGTTCATCCAGCTATTCTTTTTAAAATAGCCCATGATACCAACTTAATTTTAAAAGGACAACGCCTTCACAAAACAAAATCTTTCGGAAAACTTTTATTTATGTGATCTTAGCATACAATGGAGATATATATATATAAATTTATGCTCCAATTGCTGCTGCGCAATTCACAGATTCAAATCATGCATTTAAAGAGTATTATGCAGCTGACTGATTTAAAAGGATTCCTTTTGACTGCAGGCCTAGACAGCATTCATTGCTCTAATCCATCAGGGCTACAACTCTGACTTGCCTAACAATCACAAAATATCCCCTGTGACTCTGTAATGAAGTTTATTAGTACCACAGGGATCATCCATCATGCTGACTTTCTAGGTTACAGAAAATATTTGGAACACTATAACATTTTAATGCTTTACAAAGGTCAGTTAGTAAGTACGGATGTAACACAGATTAAATTTCCAATTGTTTTGTTTCCTCCTCTCTAATTATACCCTGATCCCTCTTCAACATATTTTATGTAATAGATTGGCCTATGATACAACACCTGTGAGATACTTTTTTGCATTTTTTGAGGTGTGTTCTGTAAAGTTTAATAGGCATCCCAGGTTAATTACTGTATAATATTCATTAAAGTTATACCCCTCCACTATTTTACTCTATTTTCTACTTTCATCCAACAGACATGTATTAAACATCTATTGGATATGATTCATCCAATGAGTAAATTTGGCATCATACCACATGTTTTGACTTCATCTCTGGTATGTGACTTAGTCAGGCCCCCTCACTGGATGAATTTTGGCTTCCAATGGATGTCTAATTCTTTCCTCTCTATCATTACTACCAAGACTTTCAAAACAGGATGAGAAGTGGTGCTGCATTGCTGGTAAATTAGCAGGAAGTCTTGTGTCCTTTTGAAACAATTGACAAGGATACCCCAACAACGGGGGAGTTGGGTGGATGGGTAGGGGAAGGATTACCCTCTGACCCCATGAAAACAGGCCGACCTCTCTTCCCACATCCCTTCCAGTTCCTAAAACAAGAAGCCAAGACCCATCAGTCTTTTGAGGTAAGCTCCTCCCTCAGAAGCCCGAGTCTAACCGTGCCCTGGGGCACCATGGGACATGGAATGGAACATGTAATCATTATGGTGAATAAAGGTTAAGTGGAGAACTGTGAAACAGCACACAGACTGCACACTTGTGACAACTGGTTAATTTAATGGCAATTAAGTTACTATATAACAGTCTGTTTCAAACAAGTCAGTGGATTCAGCACAAGGGGTGGTTTATAAATTATGTGCAGTCACAATAAAGGTTTTGTGAATTAGACACGGGAGAGTAACTGTCCTGATTTACAATTATTCAACAAGTGAGTCAAGCCTCATTACTGAGGGTTAGGAACGGTAAGGTTGCACTTGGAATCTTACCATAATTCCAGTGTTTTGCAGTATGTTGTGTGAATAATAAATCGCTGTTTTAAGTCTTGGTTCTAAGTAGTTCCAATGATTTTGATTGGGTCAGTATTTTGGGTCCAATCATTTATTACACTGCACCTATGAGAGACTCCAAGAAAGAACTTGCATTTAAAAAGCACTTTTCATGACTTTAGGATGTCCCAGTGGTGCTTCACAGCCAATTAAGTACGTTTGTCACTGTTGAGTAATGTAGGGAAACACGGCAGCCAATTTACGCACAGCAAGGTCCCACAAACAACAACAACAACTTGTATTTATATAGCGCCTTTAACGTAGTAAAACGTCCCAAGGCACTGCACAGGAGTATTTTAAGACAACAAATTTGACACCGATCCACATAAGGATAAATTAGGGCAGGTGACCAAAAGCTTGGTCAAAGAGGTAGGTTTTAAGGAGCATCTTAAAGGAGGAAAGAGAGGCGGAGAGGTTTAAGGAGGGAATTCCAGAGCTTGGGGCCTAAGCAACAGAAGGCACGACCACCAAAGGTTGAGCGATTATAATCAGGGATGCTCAAGAGGGCAGAATTAGAGGAGCGCAGATATCTCGGGAGGTTGTGGGGCTGGAGGAGATTACAGAGATAGGGAGGGGCGAGGCCATGGAGGGATTTGAAAACAAGGATGAGAATTTTGAAATTGAGGCGCTGCTTAACCGGGAGCCAATGTAGGTCAGCGAGCACAGGGGTGATGGGCGAACGGGACTTGATGCGAGTTAGGACACGGGCAGCCGAGATGGGATAAATGACCAGATGATGATTTTAATGATGTTGTTTGAGGGATAATTGATGGTCAGGACACTGGGAGAACTTCCCTGCTTTTCTTCGAAGCATGCCATGGGATTTTTTATATAGGACTTTGGTTAAGCATCTCATCTGAAAAATGACACCTCTGACAGTGCAGCATCCCTCAGTACTGCACTGAAGTATCAACCTAGATCGTGTGCTCAAATCTCTAGAGCGGGCCTTGAACTCACGACCCTCTGACTCAGAAGCAAGAATTCTAAAACAAAGAAAAGACACCGCAAATTCTTGAATGTTCATACATTGTCCCAGAAGGGACTTTATTCTAGGAATCCCAGACTGTAAGTATGCTCCCTTTAAGAGGTTCTGCCTTGGTACAATGTAGCACAAAATAGTTTGTCAAAAAATGGAGATGGAAACAACAACAACAGCTTGCATCTATATAGTGCCTTCAACTTGGAAAAACATCCCAAGGAGTTTTATGGAAGTGCAATCAGACAAACATTGACACTGAGCCAAAGAAGGAGATATTAGGATGGGTGACTAAAATGTTGGTGAAAGAGAGAGATTTTCAAGAGGGTCTTAAAGGAGGAGAGAAAGTTTGAAAGGCAGAGAGGTGCAGGGAGGGAATTCCAGAGTTTTGAGTTTTGACAGGAATATGCACGGGTACCAATGGAGAGGCAAAGGGCAGGCAGGAAGCGCAAGATGCTAGAGTAGACGGGTGATATTATGGAGATGGAAGCAGGCAGATTTTGTGATAGAGAGGATATGGGGTCGGAAGTTCAACTTGGTGTCAAATAAGATGCTGAGGTTGCTTCAGCAGTCGGCTTCAACCTGAGGGGAATGAAATTGGTGGTGACGGTATGGAGCTTCTGGGGGGGACTGAAGAAAATGTGTGTCGTACTCCCAGCATTTAACTGGAGGAAATTGTAGCCCATCCAGGACTGGATGATGGACAAGAAGTCTGTTGACTTAGACGCAGTGGAGGAGTCGAGAGAAGTGATGTAGAGGTAAATCTGGGTATCGTCAACGTACATGTGGAACCTGACGCCTATGTCTTTGGATGATGTCACTGAGGGGCAGCATGTAGATGTGCAAGAGGGGGGCCAAGGAGAGATCCTTGAGGAAGTCCAGAGGTAATAGTTGGGGGGAGAGGCGGTGAGAAGAGAAGCTATTATTGGAGATGCTCTGACTACGATTGGATAGGTAAGAGTGGAGTCAAGCGAGGGCAATCCCACTCAGCTGGGCAACGGAAGATAGGCATTGGATGAGGACGGTGTGGTACGTAATGTCAAAGGCTGCAGAGAGGTCGAGAAGGATGGGGAGCGATAGTGCACGACCGTCACAGAAGATGTAATTTGTGATTTTGTTTAGGGCCATTTCAGTGCTGGGACAGGGAGAAACCTGCTGGAAAAGATTCAAACATAAAATTGCAGGAAAGATAGGCATGGATTTCAGATGCAACAACACGTTCAAGAACTTTGGAGAGGAAAGGCAGGTTGGAGATGGGGCAGTATTTTGGAAGGATAGTGGCAATTTTGAAAGGGAGGGGGACAGTACCTGAGGAGGGGGAACCATTTACAGAGTCAGCTAGCATGGGGGGGTGGGGGGGGGGGGGGGAAGGTAGGAATTGAAATTTGGTAAACAGTAGCTTTGTGGGAATGGGATCAAAGTAGCAGGGGGAAAAAAATCACACCATCCATATGTTGACGTGTCAGCTGCTGCTGCAACTCAAACCCATGATGTCAAGAAAGTTCCCTATCGCTGGGCTGTGCGACAATTTAGATTTGATGATAGCTTGTAAAAGAAAAACGCTGCTTGGATCTGATCTAATGTCTCTGGCTGTTGTATTGTCGTTGGCAAAACTCCAACTTGGTAAACATGAAGCATTGTGTTCAGCTGAGCATCCTGTTGTGCTCTTTGCAAAGAAAAACTATTTAATTTAGCCTCAGAAATTTCATTTGGACTGTAACTCTTGTTGAATTTGGTATGATTGAAGGTATTATTGCTTCCAGGCTGTGGTATTCAACAGGAGATGTAAGAAAATACTTTCAGTACAAGATTTAGTTGCATTTACTCCCCCATTTTTTAGTTTTCAATTGATCATATTCAGGATTGACTGCAAACCAATATGGTGGGAATATTGTGTTTAATCAGAGTTCAAGATGGAATATAAGACAACAGTTATACAGCAAAAACATACGACCGTGACAAGCAGCTGGTACCGGTCCCGATTGGACAGACGGCTGGCGCACACGAACAGTTCTCCCGGCTTGCGGCCTTTCTTCCTCTCGTCTAGAACCTCCAAGAATGGGTCCACTCCCGGAAGAGTGTTAGACCAGCCCTACTCTTGTATGGCTCTCCCCTCCACCGTCTAAGCATCTATCCAGCTATTCTAATACTAGTCTGAAGAGACACTTTTGTCTCAATTTCTAATACAGTCATGTAAACGCAGTTTTATTCGTGTCACAATTTCATTCGCATAACCCCATATATTTTGGATACCCTAATTTCTAATAGATCCCAAATTTAAAATGTGGGAGAAATTTTATATGTCTGTGTATCTTGCTTGCAGGCTGAGGAGGGCTGTGTACCTGGCCTGTGTATGGGCGAGACAGGCCCAGTTGGAGGTCAGTGCTGTGGGTGATACCTATAAGGAACCCTGCTATTAATTATTCTAGAGAAATTAAATTGAGTATTGAAACACCAAAGACTTGGAGCACAGATGCAGCCATGCTCATGTCCTATTAACTACAAAAGCCCATGTTGGCCTTTAACAAAAGAATGGGTAGGCTGTGATCAATAGAATTGTATTTTTGCCTTTCTTTTACTAGTGAGGTTAGTGAAGCGCTGATTATGTCCAATATTTTTACACTTACTTTTCCTTAATTAATGTCATAAATATTGACCCAAGGTTGTTCAGATCATTCAAGGTCGTTCAGTTAAACTGTGATGCATGCAACATTTGGGCAGCTTATTTTTGCAGTCTTTGGGGTGGAAATTTCTTTAGGCCGGTTTTCAGGCATGAAATGGGCGCCGCACACCGAGCACGCTTCCCAACTGGGAGGTTCAAGGCTGGCCCGAAATTGGGCCTTGGGCCTCATTAACATTAACTGGGCAAGCTGCCGGTGCTTGTCGTGCTTCCACAGGGAGCTCACCCATTTAACGCAGATGAATTTTGGGCTGCTTGCTTTGACGGCAACAGCCTGAAGGTACGTCCCAAGGGGAATTGGAGCGGCAGTGGAGGGAGGGCCAATCAGGAACACTGTGGAGTCAGGGGAGCATTCCTGCTCCTCCTGGCTCCACAGCAATGATTGTTGAAACCACACCTTTCGTTGGCAGCCTCTGAAGAGCAGAGCAGGGCTGGCACCTGCTTCGATTTTTCGGATGAAACATTGAGGCAGAAATTCCAATCCCTATGGGTGGGTACGCGCTGTGTACTCACCCTGTAGGGCCAATGGAAATGCCGGTTTTAGGCATGCACTGCACATGCGCTGGAAACCGGCATTTCCGATCTGTCAAGAAAGCTCTTGACAGATCCTCCGGCTGCCTGGGAGAAGGGCCTCTGCGGGCGGAGAGTTCCGTTTTTTGGAGACCCTCCGCCTGCAGAAAACACTTACAATTCTTGCGCCTGGTAAAAGCAGGCGTAAGGCCTGCTTTTACCAGGATAAGAGTTGAAAAAAGTTTTTTAAAAAATTTCCACTGATTTATCATTTAAAAATACTTTAAAGAAAGGCAAGTTTATTTTTAGCCCCGTTAAAAACTTTAATTATTTTTTTCAAAAAATAAAATTTTTTTTAAAATACTTAATTTATTGTAATTTAAAGTCATTTTAATAATGTGATTTTAAAAAAAAATTATTTAACGTTTTACTATGTTTTGGGGGTGATCTCCATTCATATATTTGACAGGTCTTCTTGTCAAATGTATGAAGGGAGATTCCCTTCTCTGATTGGCTCCCCATGGCCCACGTGATCCCAGGGACGCTGCGAACCGCCTGTGCCTCTGGGATATGTGGGCCCTGCGCACCGGCAGTTTGGAGAGGCCCAGCAATGGAACTCTGCACCTCCCGGGAGCCCTCCGGTCCAGGTGCAGATTTTTCCAGATCGCAGCCCTCCGCCCGCGGGAGGCCTGCGAACGGAATTTCTGGGCCATTAAACCAAAGCCCCGTCTGCCCTCTCAGGTGGACGTAAAAGTTCCCACAACACTATTCAAAGAAGAGCAGGGGAGTTATCCCCGGTGTCCGAGCCAATATTTAACCCTCAACCACCAACTCTAAAACAGATGTGGAGATGCCGGTGTTGGACTGGGGTGGACAAATGTGAGAAGTCGCACAACACCAGGTTATAGTCGTGATTGTCTCTCTGCCGAGGTGTGATAAAGGGCAGTTAGAAAGATTAACTGTAATCATCTGGCAGTGTTCTCTGACTATATATGCTGTGCCTATATGCATCTCTTCACTTCACCTGACGAAGGAGCAGCGCTCCGAAAGCTTGTGATTTCAAATAAAGCTGTTGGACTATAACCTGGTGTTGTGCGACTTCTCACTTTTGTCTAAAACAGATGATCTGGCCATTTATCTCATTGCTGTTTGTGGGAGCTTGTGTGCAAATTGGCTGCTGCGTTTCCTATATTACAACAATGACTGTACTTCAAAAGTACTTCATTGCCTGTAAAGTGCTTTGGGACATTCTGAGGTTGCAAAAAAACACTATATAAATGCAAGTCTATCTTTCCTCCCAAACCAATTTCTGCCAGGCAGCCTAAACAGGCTTTCAGCTCCTTATTTACCTGTAAGGAGCCGAGCAGACAGCTGAAAACTGGCTTGGCTCAATATCCGGTCAGAATTCTTTCATGTGTCCTTTGTACATGGACGTTGGCCCCGAATTTGGCCCTTGTCGCGCCCATTTTACACCCGGGTGCAACGAGGTTCAATTTCTCCCCCATTATTTTCTTTGCACTGAATTGCAATCTTCTTGAATGTTATCACATTTATATTGAAACGTGTTTGGATTGGTTGAATAAACAAAAGAATAATTTTGTGACCTTAGCCTAAATCATTGATTGCTTTTGGGACAAATGATAATTTTCTGTGATACATCCCTAGGCTGCTGGGCCTTTCCAGATTATGGCAGTGTCGCTCGCTTTAAAGCCGCAGTACAAAGTAATTCACTGTTACAAACCCTTAAAAAGAAAAAAAAGAAATATTTGCATTTATATAGCGCCTTTCACAGGCCAATGGACGTCCCAAAGCGCTTTACAGCCAATGAAGTACTTTTGAAGTGGAGTCACTGTTGGAATGTAGGAAACACAGCAGCCAATTTGCGCACAGCAAGCTCCCACAAACAGCAATGTGATAATGACCAGATAATCTGTTTTAGTGACGTTGTTTGAGGGATAAATATTGGCCAGGACACCGGGGACAACTCCCCTGCCCTTCTTTGAAATAGTGCCAGGGGATCTTTTACGTCCACCTGAGAGAGCAGACGGGGCCTCGGTTTAACGTCTCATCCAAACGACGCTCCCTCAGTAATGCACAGTGGGATGGAGTGTTAGATATCAGTGTGTTTGAATAATGCACAGAGCGGTGAATGTTACATAGCTGTATGTTTGAATAAAGCACAGTAAGACAATGTGTAACCTATCAGTGTTTTTGAATAATGTACAATGGGATGGTTTGTTAGCTATCAGTGTGTTTGAATAACATATAGGTCCAGAAATTAAAGACGGAGCGTTCCTGCGGGGGTAAGGCTTCCCCGCGATATCTCACTGCGCGCCTACCTTTTCCCTCCGAGCTCACACGAACTTTAGTTTCAAGGCTGCAGCTGTGCAGTGTGTGCGTATCCCAGAGACGGAGTTAGTTCGTGCGAGCTCTGGGATCACGTGATTCAGTTAGAGCCAATGGCAGCACACCATCTTTCATTCATAGTTTTGACAGCAAGGGCTGTCAAAGCTATGAATCTATACCCCCCCAAAAGAACAGCTAAACCTCAATTAAATTTAAAAAAAGCCATCACATTAATAAAATAAGTATAGTTAAATAAATTAACCACTTTAAACAAAAAATTAAATTTTTGAAAATTTTTAAATCTTTTTAAAAGTTATAAAAATAAACTTACCTTTCTTTAAAGTCTCTAAAAAAGATAAACCTGTTGAAAAAAAATTAAAATAATACTTAATTAACTACTTACCTTGTTAAAAGAGGGTCTTACGCCTCCTTTCTTTATGTGCAAAATCTTCCATGCTTACCTGCGCGTTCAAAGCACTAAGTGCACTGCGTGCGCGCAGCCTGTAGCGCGCACGCGGTTCACTTAGGAACCGCCCCCTTTTGAGTTCACGAAGTGCCGGTTTCCCGCGCATGCGCAGTGCATGCTGGAATCCGGCAATTGGAGACCTAAAACGCGAGAGTACACAGTGCGTACTCTCGCGTATTAGGTCTAATTTTCGGGCCATAGTAGGGTGAGTGAGTGTTACATAGCTGTATATTTGAATAAAGCACAGTGTGGTGGCGTGTGAGATAGCAGCCTGTTTAAATAGTGTACAGTGGGTGGTTCGCTAGTTAACAGTGAGTTTAAATAGTGTACAGTGGGTGGTTCACTAGTTAACAGTGAGTTTAAATAGTGTACAGTGGGTGGTTCGCTAGTTAACAGTGAGTTTAAATAGTGTACAGTGGGAGGTTTGCTAGTTAACAGTGAGTTTAAATAGTGTACAGTGGGAGGTTCGCTAGTTAACAGTGAGTTTAAATAGTGTACAGTGGGAGGTTCGCTAGTTAACAGTGAGTTTAAATAGTGTACAGTGGGAGGTTCGCTAGTTATCAATGTGTTTGAATAAATGGGAGAAATGCATCTTTAAGCTTCAGAGCTGCACAACGCGCACTTACATTTTAGATAACTGCATACGGTCAGACTCCACTCTGCTTCCAAAAATATTTTAAAGCCGTAATAGATTCAATAAAAAGTACAAATTTGGTACACGGCGGGCACTTTTCTTCCTGTCTGTGGTCTTGAGTGGCCAGAACCTTTATCTGACCCGCATTTTCCTGATAACGGTTTAGATCCTGCAATTGGGAGAAATACATGGCACGTCTGGCCCGAAGTTCACGTACAGTGTACAGGAAGTTATTAACTTCATAAGATCAAAGTAGCTGGGTAGGGTAAACATCTTATACTGTAACAACTTCCTGAGGCAAAACAACATCCTTTACAGGGCTGCTCTAAAGAACACACATTGCTGCCACATGAGACACACACTGAACATTTTTTGATGTGATACACACTAAGCCTTAGTTGTGGAAAGTTTTATTTCTTCTTCAAGAATGAATAAAGTATCAGAAACGCCTTTAGCTTAAACTGTTACTCTGGCCACTGCTCCATACTGATCCTTTGTACGCTGCTCACACAGAAATAGAATTAATGGATCCGATTTACAACTTACCATATGAGCCCATTAAAAAGCAGAGACTCAGTTTTACCTTATGTTACAGGAACTATTAATGTATTTATGAGCAGCATAGTTTCCATGTAAAAATGTAGCAAACCAAAACAATTGGTAGTAAAATTGTGCACACAGAGAGGATATTGCACCAGTAGCGGCATGTTACTGGAGTATTTCGCAAGTGTAAAAACCCCATAACTATGAGGCTATCTCACCAGTAAAACATTGTCCGAAATATACTGCTACCAATGGAATTTTCTATGCCTTGGTGTTTTGTACATATAAAAATAATTTTGTACTAGTGCAATGTTATCAAACCTTCTTTATGCCCAGGTAATATAATTCGATCATTTGTGGGTCCCACCATAACGAGGATATACCATATCCTCCTCTTTGTTCTTTGTGTCAGTATGTGGAGGGTTTCTTAAATTCGTTGGGTGGCAGTTATCACGGATGATGTGAGAAGATCAATGAAAAATTTGAAGGATACTGTAAAGGTAATTTATTGGTTATTTTGTTTCATGAATTCTATTCAACAATTGGCGGAGTGTGATTTTATCTATGCCCCTTAGATATGCAAGTTGTTTTACAATTTTTCGTGTTGTGAGGTCAAAGGTACTTGAGAGATTACAAGAAAACTTGGAATGTTAATAGATACTGTCCCTTTAACGGTCACAGTGTTGTACGTGTCTCAGGGACTGAGAGTATTATTTCACACAGGCATTTGATCACGAATATGAACTGGTGGTAAATAAGAATGGTAAATTTGTAGTAAGTTTACTAAATGGTGTTTGGATACCTGTTCAGATCTAATTCTGGTTGATCACAGAGACAACCTACGTCCACCTCCTTAACATTGCCTGCCTTTGCCTTTACCTCAGCCCATCTGCTGCTGAAACCCTCATCCACGCCTTTGTCACCTCCAGACTTGATTACTCCAGTGTTTTTCTGGTCGGCCTTCCACCTTCCATTGTCTTCAATTATTTCAAAACTCTGCCTCCTTTATCCTATCCCACACAAGCTCCTGCTCGCCCGCCACCACCACCATTCTCACTGATTTACAATCTCTCCTGTCTCCCAACGTGTTAGCTTTAAAATTCTCAACCTCATATTTAAATTTCTCCATGGCCTCGTCCTTCCCAATCTCTCTAATCTTATGCAGCGCTACAAGCTTCCCCAGATTCTCTGTTCCTCTGACTCCAGCCTCGTGTGCATCCCAACCTCCCTTTGCCCTAATTTTAACAGTCGTGCCTTCAGCTGTTGGCCCATTCTCTGGAATTCCTAAACCCCTTCTGCTTTCCACCTTTTTGACCAAGCTTTTGGTCACCCCTCCCAATGGCTCAGCATCCATTTTTTTCCTTACACCTCTGCAAAGCATCTTGGGATGTTTTACCATGTTAAAGGTGCTATATAAATGGAAGTTGTTGTTGTTGGTCAATTTGTATAATTCCATCTCAAATTCTTGGTATATTTGACAGTGAATTCCTGAAAAATGTGTGACACATAGTTCTCTGATCCTAAGAATATGTAACCTTCCTAGTCCAACACTCCACCTCTGGGTACTCCACATACTAAGTCAATGAGATATTTTCCCACAGTGTCAGGCCATTTTGGGTCAGCTTGCAGGCCGGTCTGAAATTGCCATCTCTATTGGAATAAGTGGACCTGGACGCATCTGTTCTGGTAATACTGAATTAATGCACTCATTCAAAATACAACCTTGTGTATATATAGAAGCAGGGTTAGTGGGAGGGGAGCAAGGTAAACAGAAGTAATTCAGCCTCCATTTTCAAGTCATAAAGGCTGTTTCCTGGCACTAACCTGGAGCAATGTGGGCGCAGTGCATCAGAAGCATGTTGTGCCCTGGGAGGCACTGTAGCACCAGGATTAAATGCAGTGGGCAGATGTCAGACGTTGATAGAGACACCCTATTGGGTGCAGAGCCAGGAAGTTTGGGAGGAATTCGGGCCTTAAGGGCAGCAGCACCATTAAACGGGATTGTTCATTATAAATTTCCCATTAAAAGTTCCTACGTCCAGTGTTGTAATGGAAACTGCTTATATAAGCTTGTCATGCTGTAATTACACCCTCCTGCCAATGGTGGCATTGCAACTCCACTGGTGAGAGGGTGTAATTACAGTGTGACAAGTTTACATACCCACTTTCCACTATAAACATAGACAAAGGAATTTATAATGAGAAAAGTTGAACAGGAACTATGTGCTGATGTAAGAATGTTATCATTATAATCTATTAATAAAGACTGCTTATTTAAATATCTTGCTTCATGTGCTGTGCGCAAATGTACTTTTCTCCAAATCATTTGCTTCTTGAATATAGCAAATATGTTGAAAACCTTTATCCAACAGGTAGACATTTCAGGATTTTTAAAGTCATATAGAGAATATTTATAGGCAACTGTGCAAATCCTGTCACCTGCCTATTCCTGCTGTTCAAACATGTTATGTAGATGGTCATTTCTCAAAAGAATATTGCAGGTTCACAGCAATGATAACAGTGTTCTTGCCAAACCTCCACTTTCCACTGCTTCTTGACAGCCTTACAAAGACTAACATGCAGAACAAATAGAACAGATTTATTGTACAAAATCTTTTTTAACACCTCTCTTCCCCCCACCCCCCCCCCCCCCCCCCCCACCATACAGATGCCTTCAGGCACGTACCTTATGTGAACAGGAGGTCAGACGGGTGACCAGCTCCCAAGCTTCTGCAAATTACATTCTTCAGTCACCCTCTGTGTAACAGCTCTTCCTCTGATCTTCTCTTCCTCTGATCTTCTATTCCTCTGATTTTTCTCTCCCTTCTTGTGCAAAGGTCCAGGTGGAAACCAAGTATATCCCTGCAGCAAAGTGGAGTTCAGAGGACTGTGGTGTCTGCAAAGGATGTACAATTCTGCTTGAAGATGCTACATCGCTGAATCTCCGAACAGAGCGAACAAATTCTAAAATCTCTTTTATTTAGATAAGAAAAAAATAATTTTTGTAAACATAAGTGTGCAAAAAAAAAAATACAAACTTAGAATGATAAAGGAGGCTATTCGGCCCATCGTGCCTGTGCCGGCTCTTTGAAAGAGCTAGCCAATTAGTCCCACTCCCCTGCTCTTTCCCCATAGCCTTGCAAACTTTTCCTTTTCCAGGATATATCCAATTTCCTTTTGAAAGTTACTATTGAATCTGCTTCAATCACTCTTTCAGGCAGTACATTCCAGATCGTAACAACTCGCTGCATTAAAAAAAAACCCTCATCTCCCCCCCTGTTTCTTTGGCAGTTATCTTAAATCTGTGTCCTCTGGTTACCGACCCTCCTGCCAGTGGAAACAGTTTCTCCTTATCTACTCTATCAAAACCTCTCATAATTTTGAACACCTCTATTAAATCTCCCTTATTACCTGAATTATATCATGTAGTATGACTCTGACGTTAATGAGCCAGTTTTCATTTTGATGTGAAATGATTTAGGATGTACATCTGGCAGTATCACTTGGGAGTTAGGTTGGCTATCTGACTATGCACTGCACTAAAGGCAAGAGTTGAAAGACCACCTCTGGGAGGCAGTGTGACACCACTGTGATTATTCATCAACTCTAGACTGTTCTAACAAAATTTAACAGGCAATTGGTAGCTAGTGAGTGGAGTCTTACACATATCATCGTGAAGGAATAACACAAATATCCATCTGAACCAATACAGTCGATCCCTAGGATGCTCCAAGGCTGCACAGTTACAGTGCAAGTTGCTGCGTCTGATCACGATTTAGTTAGTGATCATTTCATACTTAATGTGATCACCTCACTGGGAGAATTCACCCACTGTGATCAGCTATTAGATAGTTCACTGAATAATTACTAGATATTAGTAAAGCTAAATGGGAATTGTGTCTTATTTACTGTTGCAAACATGGAACTTATACTAAGTTTAATGTCTGTGCTTTACATTAACCTTCTGACAATTTAAAAGTAATCGTACATTTAAAATGTACTGTGCACGAACAGTCTGGCTGCAAAATGGCAGTTTGTGTTAGTGGAATTATTTGGTTAATTTCACTATAACCTCAGTTCCCAAGGCTGATCACAAAGTAACATTTACTATACAGTAGTATGAAAGCTGCTGAAATACTCTCAACAAAGTTGATGCTCATACATCTCTATCCTTAGGTGGAGGCAGGAGAGAAAATATGACATTGGCCGGAATTTTCTGGTGTCTGTGCGAGTGCGATTGGAGGCGGGTCGGGACGGAAATTTGAAAAACCATGGAGCGGGTCGGGAACCCGGTGTCATCCTGCCCCCGCACGCCCTTCCCTCGGGCGCGTTTACCAATGTGGCCGCGACTTTAACGGCAGAGGCGGCCGAGGTAATTTAGATCATTATGAGGTACTTGTCAGACCCTTAAACCTCTTTTTAACCCTACCTTTCAAATTTCCCTGGATGAACACGGGAATCACACAGCTCATGAACCACATCAGTGAACCTGAGGCGGAAGTTGAGTGGCCATTGAACCAGCTCGTTAATGCACAGCATGAAAAGTACAATAAAAACTCCCACCTGACAGCTGGTCACTTTCCTAAGGCAGATGCTGTTTCTGAGTGCATTGTCAGCACAGATTTAGTTTTCTAGAGGTTGCAAGTCTTTTCAGCAAAGTCAGGATCCACTGTTATCTCATTGGTACCACCTGTCACACCATTGACAGATTGCTTCTGTCATCTTTACTTGACCTGCCATCTATTATATCAGCATGGGTGCTGGTCACCTTGGTCCTCAGAATTGGACCACGATGAGCTCCAACACCAGCAGCACCAGGCACACCAGCAGCACTAACAACAGCACCACCAAGCTTCTCCTCAACCACCTGATGCTGCACAGGACAGGGGGCATCAGCGCAGGGCTGCACTGTGCTGGAGGTGATCTCCCCAACACAGGGTATACAGGCAGAGGATGAGCTTTCTCAACATGAGGCTCAGGCAATTGCGCCAGGTCATCGCAGATATTTGCACATTGCTGGTGCAAGACCTGCAGCCCAGAGGAGCAGGTGGACCCGCCTTACCAGTGGCTATCAAAGTCACCAGCACCCTCAACTTCTTCGCCTCGGGCTCCTTCCAGGGATCTGCAGCAGACATTTGCGACATCTCGCAGTCGGCCACCCACAGATGCATCACACAGCTCACCGATGCCCTCTTTGACAAGTCAGCCAATTATATTAACTTTGCCACTGATGAAGCCAGTGTTACTGAGCGGGCGCTGGCCTTTGCCACTCTGGCTGGCTTCCCACGGGTGCAGGGTATCATGGACTGCACACATGTGGCCATCAGGGCACCCCATCATCACCCAGGAGTCTTTGTCAACCGCAAGGGCTTCCACTCACACAATGTGCAGCTTATCTGTAACCATAGGAAGATCATCATGCTTGTGTGTGCCAAATTCCCTGGCAGCTGCCATGATTCTTTCGTCCTGCTCCAGTCCACCCTCCCTCAGCTCTTCGCTCTTCCAAACAGACTTTCCGGCTGGCTGCTTGGAGACCAGGGCTATCCACTGAAGACGTGGCTCATGACACCCTTGAGGAGGCCAAGTACTGAGGCCGAGGAGAGATGTAATGAAAGCCACGTTTCCACCAGATGTGTCATAGAGCAGACAATAGGCATGCTGAAAATGTGCTTCAGATTCCTTGACAGATCTGGAGGAGCCCTTCAGTACGCACCAGCCAGGGTCTCCAGAATCATCATGGTCTGCACAACACAGCGCAGCAGCGAGGATTAGCGCTGCATGAGGAGCAAGGTTCTGAGCGCACAGCCTCTTCAGAGGAGGAGGAGGAGGAGGAGCAGGAAGAGCATCAGCTGGAAGATGAGGAGCAGGAGGAGCAGGAGGAAACTGCGGTACAGATCCTACCAGCACCCGAGCACATTGCTGCCCGGGAGGCCAGGAATGGCCTCATCATGACCAGATTTACTTAACTTCACGCATTACACCCATATGGCTGCCATGTGCTGTGCCAGATTTGCACCATCCCACAGCAACACCATAAAGCATCCTTACAATGACCAAGCCATTCCTTTCACACTGACCACCATTTCTGGAGGTAACGTTACGTCTCACAATTCACTGCAACTCACTAATCCACTTCCAAAGTTGCACACAAATTTGTCCATGACCGGAAAGTGGTGAAAACAAATATTTTATCTGTGACATCACAAAAACGGAAACTTTACACAAACATTTATTAAAACACCCAAGTTATTACCCTTGTTCAGCTACTTGTGTTTCATCTTTCTCTTACGCATGCTTGTACGAGGAGCTACCCCTGTGGCTTCAGCAGAGGTAGAGGCAGCCTGCTCACTTCCCTGCTGCGACTGCATAGACACTTTTGGCAGACGTCCTCTGGGTTTTGGAGCCTGTGATGGCCCCGCCAAAGTCTGCTCCTCCTGCGACTGTGCAGGGACAGACTCGGCCATTGGGATCCGAGGAAACATGTGGGGCTCTGACTGAGGGGGAGGCAACGGGGGAGAAGTGTGAGTGCTTTGAGAGGTGCCCTCACTTCCATGTCCCCTCTCACCATCATCCCTCTCATGAGCCACCCACACTCCCTTGCTAGCAAAGAGCTGGAGAGCACCTTGCTGCTCAGCAGTGGGGCCATGAGCACCCAAGTCTACATTAACATCCCTCCTTGGGAGGAGGTCTATGAGCGTCTGCCATCTATTATCCATAGATAGCCATCTGTTCTCCATAGATAGCCATCTATTCTCCATAGAGACCATGTGCTCCTGTGAGTGGCTCATTAGCTGCTCCATTCAGGTGGCCTTCCTATCCATGGAAAAGCCTACAGTTGCCATCACCTGTGACACGGTGGTGCTCATGTAGGAGATGGATTCCTCCGTTATCTGCACATTTGCAGACATCACGGTCGCAAAACCTGTCAAAACCTTTTGCACTTCGTGCTGCACCTCTAGGATCACCCTCTTTCTGGATGGCCCCCGAGGCTCAGCGTCTGCATGCAGCTGAGCAGAGCTGGGAGCGTCCTGCGCCCTCCGGCGAGGAGACTCCATTGCTGTCTCTGTCTCCACCATTTGCTCTTGCTCACTTGTGAGTTGTGAGACACCAGGTGACAACACTACTCTATCTCGCGTGGGACCCACCCAGGTGTGCGTCTCTGCGCTGGTGCTGGGTGAGCTTATGTCTGGTGATGCTGCGTCCTCAGAGGCTGGAGACTCCTCTGAGGAGTCGTCTTCCTCTTCCTCCTAGACAGTGGGGGGGCGGGGGGGCTCTTGATGGCCCTGTGGGAGAGTAAAGAGATGAGTTAGAGATGTCATATGAAGAATGAGATACAATTGGGATCTCTGAAAATAAATATTTTCTATTTAAAGGAAATCTAAGTCATTTGGAAGAGAAGATTGTTGTCATCTAGCCTGAAAGCAATTCTTCTAATATGTTATACCTAACCTTTAAATTGTTACTAAATTCTGCACATTTAATACTTGCTATAATCTGTTTCTAATTTCATATTAGAACACAATTTGTTTTGTATAGGCATTTGCAGCCAATTTAAATGATAAATTACACATCCAATGAACAGTATAACTGGAAAGATTCAGTTAATGACAAGAATGATCAACATATGCAGCAATAATTTAGTGGAGACTAATGGATACTTATACGGGAATTACAATAGTGCAATTGAGGCGTTTGTGTAACATTAGAAACCAAGAGAGCAAAGTGAGATTGGTTACTGAAAGCCATCAGAACCCTGCAGCTGAATTAATGGCTCGGATTTTGCGGTCAGAATAACAGTGAGGCTATCAACGCTCACTGTTATTAAAGAGTAAATCGGACAGCAACCTCCAGTGTCCGAACATGCGCAGTTAAACGCAGAAATGAGGATGTTGCTGTCCGAGTTGCTCTGCTCCTCCACAAGCTTCACTACCTCGCCGAGAGACTCGACATTCACATACATGCAACGGCATGAAGTTGGGGTATTTACCCACTAGATACCCTCTAAACATACCAGAAAAAGTTAGGGCTTGTCAGTTCAACTGTAAGTGATTTTTTAACGGCATGGTAAGTCTGAATTACTGCCAAACAACCTCTCTGGCACTAAAAATTTAATTTTACAAGTGTGGAGCCTCATTCCTTCAGATTTTAATTATTGTTGGAGATTAAAAAAATTATTAAAGAATTAAAATAAAAAGACTTTCTGTCTCTTTTTTTATCTCTCTCTCTTAAATCCATCTTTCTTTCCCTCTCTTTATTTCACTTTCTGTTCATGATTTTACATTGAATTCAATATTCTAACTTACACTTCCTGGTTTGGACTCTACAGCCGCGATTTTGCCGACCGAGGCAGGTCCGGAGCAGCCGGGGTTGGTGTTGCGGTCCCAGCCCGCTGTCTACTGCAGCCCACACACTCCAAGCGATTTTTCGTTGATTGGGTTCGTTATGCCTGCCCTGCGACGTTCCCGGCCAATTAATAGGAAGCGGGTCTGATGACACCATTTGAAGACGCGTCATCAGCCAATTTCTTTAAAGGGGCCATGTCCAAATTGATCTTGACAGTTGTGCTGTTAGTGTTCTACAGCACTGAGGTGCTGCAAATTCTGACAACCACTGCACAAAGGTGCACGGCTGCACCCAGGCCCTCCATAAGCATATGGAGGGAGTCACAGCATGCAGGGAGGTTCTCTTCCCTTCCCATAAGCGGAAGAGACCTCCCCAGGAGATCAACGCAGCCTGGTTGCACATTGCACAGGAGGGCACAAGCAAGGATGTTGTCAGGAGGACCAGGCTGCAGTGGCACAAACCTTTCAATGATCTGAGCAGATCACGAAACGTTACTGTCAAGCCACACTCAACCTCATCCTGCTTTGCCACTCATCACATCCACATCACTCTGCCTTCCCTTCCCTACTCCTGCACATCTTTACTCACACCAACTTACCTTGCATCTCCACCCATCCCTCTCTATCTACATTATTACTTTTCCATCTCACTAGCCACCCCTCACACTCACCCTCAACCTACTGCAAGCATACGAACTAACAACACACAAGGGTAGGCACCTGGGTGGTTTAGCCAATGTTCATGTGAAGTTTCTGTTAATGTGTTGTCAAACATTGAAATCTATATTTTCAACACATTACCTTATTGGACAGATCTGTGCTCACCTTTGGAAGTGTCTTAGTGAGTTCCAGTGAAAGTTGAGACATAACTTCTCAGTCCCCCCCTCCCAATTATGATGAGTGTGAAAGGAATGGCTTGGATATTGTAGGGATGCTTTATAGTGCTGGTGTGGGGTGGTGTCAACCTGGTGCATCATGTGGCAGCCAGGGTGTACAGCATCAAGTGAAGTAAATCCGGCCATGGTGATGTCATCGCTGGCCTCCCGGGCAGTAATGTTGTCGGGTGCTGATGCCCTGTGCCCTGTGTAGCATCAGGTGATGGTGGAGAAGGTTGGTGTTGTTGTTGGTGATGTTGGTGTGCCTGGTGATGTTGGTGTTGGGGCTGATCGTGGAGGGATTCCTAGGACCAAGGTGAGATTTTTTCAAGGGTACTGATGCTGCTGGAATAGATGGCAGCTTAAGTTGAGATGACAGAAGCGATCTGTCAATGGTGAGAGAGCTTGTTCCAAGGATATGACAGTGGATAGAGAGTTTACTCCAAAAACTTCCAAACTGCATAAAGCTCAAAAGTGTCTTCCAAGTCTTGAAGGCTCCAGCTTCTGACATTGGAAAGTGACCAGCTGTGAAATGGTAGCTTTCATACCACTTTTGCAGCAATGGGGAGACATAGAGAACCCGACCTACTTACCTGACCTGATCTCTGAACGACGTGAAGCCTGTTAAAAAAGTGGGAAAATAGAAATAGGCTGGCAAAATAGTAGTTAACAAGCGTTTAACAAGCATTTAACTATCAGAAATGCCTCCCCCGCCACTTGGTGTCGGGTCTGTTCTGAAATCGCAGACCCGACACTTCGGAAACTTACATGGAGGCGAGTTCGGAGTGGGTTCCCAACCCGCTGTCAGTCATTTCGATTTTGACAGTGGACCCGCCTCCAAAACCGCACTCTGAGCGCCGGCAAAATCGCGGCCTGCATGTCGCAGTAAGAATTCTTCAATCTGATTGGTTAAGGAGATACACAGTTGCTTGCCCTATTCACACAGGTCCCAGATCACCTGTAGAGGGCGCCGCACTGTTTCGGTTTACTAATTACCACAAATCGCAGTGTAGAAGCCCACAGAAAGTCTATGGGCAAGTGTAAGTGCGAATGCACGGCCACCACTGTTCGTTCGCCACTGACTGCAAAATCCGGGCCATTGCCTTGAATTCACTTGAATTGTGTAGAATTACATAGAATTTACAGCACAGAAACAGGCCATTCGGCCCAGTAGGTCTATGCTGGTGTTTATGCTCCACGTGAGTAGTGTGTGTGTAAATGCAATGCTTCTAAATGAATAGTCATTTATATTTATTACATTTAGAAAGCAGCCTATCATGTCAATAGGACATTCCAAAGGGCTTCACAACCAATTAGTTACTTTTGAAGTACAGTCACTGTTGTTATGTAGCCAAATCTTTGTGTGTATTTAAAAAAAAACATCATTTGTTGAAAGAGAATTCTTTGATGCTGTAGATGATGCATTGGGTTTGTGTCTCATTCTTGTCTTCAGTGCTGTGTGTGAATTCTGTCTGTCTACTTTGAGTCACTGTTATGATTCACCTTTGCATTGGGTTTCAATAAAGCTGTATGGGTTGCCTCACTAGCTTAATACATATAACATATGCCAGTGAACTTCCTTCTGAAATTATTTTCTTAACCTTTGTAATTCAATGGGACAGTAAGTTTGACAGGGAGCTTTTTTAATGGCAATGTAAGTAGTGCCGCTTGACACTCGGACAAAGAGTGCTAATGGTTTTATCACACAGGGCCTGAAGGTGTATGAGGTAACATGACAGAACCTGCAGTATTATCAACTGTTTTTTATCAATGGATTACAGGAGAATTTTCTCCTTTGTATTTGTTAAAGATTCATTCTACTTGTTTTTACTATAGTCAGTTCCTGTTTACAGGATATCTTATTTATTTAAGAAATTTCGGCGTGGAGTTTCTGCTAGGCAGCGCTGACTTTTTTTCAGCGCAATTCGCCCGAAATCGGCCAAACTAGCGCAAAAGATCGTGGCATTTTAAGCGCAAATTACGTTCGCCGCAAATCGAATTTCAGCGATCTTTTGTGCGAGTTTAATAAACATCACGCTAGAAGCTGGCCCCACCCACAAAACTGGCCACGCCCCCAGACTGAAATAATCACCATTGCGAGTTTTTGCTAATTACGCCTGTTTGTGGCCCTTACAAAGAAGCTCCAAAAAATTAAGCTTTTTTTTTTAGATGCAAAGACACTAATAGGCGCATTTTAAAAGCTTTTGGTTATATATATATATATATTCATTTACTAAGAAACTGACCACTTTACACCACTGTAACTAGTAAATGGTTCTGTATCGTTTTATAAAGTCGTTTTCAAATTATTTAAAATCTGATTATTCGCAGGTGGTGGACTAGATACTGTGATTAAAAATGCTTATTTTCTATGATAAACCCATTTTCAGCTGTATTAATCAAATTGCACCACGTTACCACTCTTAAATATATCAAGGAATATTTTTTAAAGCAAAAAATTACATTCAATTACGCTGGTCCATGGCAAATTTTGCGCTCACCGTTATGCACATGAGTTTGAGTGGAAACTTGAGGGGGAAAAAACACTTCCCAAAACTAACGCAAATTGCGCCCGGATTGTCGATTGCACCCAAAGCGGAAACTCTACCTTGTACACTTTTATCAGAAATATTCACCTCACTGAAAGTCCCATTTGAAGTATGATTTTGCAGTTATTCTGAAGTTACTAAATGGTCGTTTAGTGCCAATAAACTAAGAAACAGCAACCTTTCCTTCCCCCTCAAAAAATCCCACGTATGTGAAATATCAGTCTAATAATTTACTGACAGCTGGCAACTTGCAGAAAGTGCTTGCAACCACATAGCTTATCAACGGTCATAAAAGTTGCTTTTAAACCAAAGCTCACTGCCCTTCGGAAACGCACTCTGACTTCAAGCATGTTTTAATCTGTGCTAAAGATTTTTATTTTTGTGTTCTTATCGTAATGTTAGCTTGTTGAATTCGGGTAGGGAGTCAAAAAATAATGACTGGAGCCACAAAGGGAAACAATGAGGGATACGACTGTGAGCGATATAAGATTGGAGATAGTAAAGATGGCGTAATGGAAAGCAGCCTTACTGTAGCAACCCTGCAGGACACACTGTGCATTTGGGCTTTAAATGTGATGAGTGTGCAAAGGGATAATTGATAGAAAATGAAAATTGTGTGTATTTAGTTAACAAGAATGAATGTGGGGAGGCAAGTAAAATATATCTTTGCTCCCCTATTCCCAATAATTCATTTAACACAAGGCTATTCAGGTACAGAGCAGAACTGACTGTATTCACTTTTGTTTCTGCATCTTTGCTGCTTGTAATTGTTCCATTGTGTTGAACCGCACGGCGCTCAAATTGAATACAGATTAATCGATAGACTAATCCTATAAACTGGGCTTCAGGCACTGTTAATCTGTGGTCAAAGTCTGCGTTGATGATCTCAGCATTCACATTCTCAAAGCAGGTATTGGGAAAATGAAGTCGGGTCCACCTGAATTGCAATCAATGCCATTGGGGGCTGTTCACAATACATATGTTCGGTCTGCATGATGCATTATAATTTTTTATCGCTTTTTTTTGTTGCACCATTCTTCGCCAATAATTTATTTACAGATCTGCGCCAATGTCACTGTGTAGCCAACCACTACAACAACAACTTGCATTTATATAGCGCCTTTAACGTAGTAACATGTCCCGAGTGTTTCATGGGAGCGTAATCAGACGAAAATTGATGCCAAGCCAAAGAATGAAACATCAGGGCAGGTGACCAAACGCTTGGTCAAAGAGTTGGGTTTTAAGGAGCATCTTAAAGGAGGAGAGAGAGAGACGAAGAGGTTTGGGGAGGGAATTCTAGCGCTTAGGGCCTAGACGGCTGAACGCACGGCCACCACTGGGTGGGACATTAGTGTGACATGCGGTCAGATTTTCAGTTTGTTTCTGTGGGTAGCTAACTCAGGTCTGCTTGCCCTTCCCCTCCCCAGATAGTGCGGCGAAGTTCACTCATTCAGCACGGTGGTAAATTGCGGGTACAAAGCACTTTCCACTATGTGCGTGCCGACTTGCCAATGTGCCTTACTGTTGCACCGCCTCAACTGAAGTAAGAAGCACTCATACGCTGGGAATTTCCTCAGGGCTTCTCCTGCACCGTCGCCGCAACCTTGCCGGAAGTTTGGCGGAAACCCTGTTTGTGGTGGTGGAGTGCAAGAAGCCTCAAGGAAGTTCGCACCCATAAACTTTTTTCGTGGAAAATAAACTTTTATTGCAGGGTCAACTCCATTGACTAATGATAATAACATTCCAGTACATTTTAGTGGGAACAGGGGACCTCAGGCAGATTAAAGCACTGTGCTTCGTACTTTAATCAGCTCGCAGATCCTTCTCCAGTACAACATATGTTGGAATGTTCATTATTACCATATTCATATATACCAGCAGAAGGTATGTGGACAGAAAACTCTGCTCTGGAATTTCTTGTATTTTGGAGGCAGTGTGTTGCACTGCTAACTCGCTCGTTACTTTATTTCTGGTCGTGCTTTTTATAAATGGAATTTTTTTTCGTACACACTACATGATAATGACTTTTTTTTTAATGAAGCAAAAACTTTTTTGAACCAAAGGTTGCGGTGCCCGTACAGGTTAACTCCCTGGGAGTGATTATCACCGTTAACAAATGGTGGGTCCAAAATAAACAACAAAGAAAAATGAATTTCTACTGTTCAAATAAAGATTGTACCACTTTAGAGAGATTGCTCTTTGACTCTGTCTGCTGCTGATCCCCATACGGTTGCAATCAGTTCAGGGTCAATGCTCTGTAAGAGACTAAATACAGTAGATGTGGTGATTTCTCTGTATCCGTCTAAGGAGGTCCTTGTAACCACAGCTTCTACTGGAATGGGAACCAAAAGACAACTTGAAAAAATGCAGATAAAAATCTGCCCTCAAAATTACAGTTCATCCTACTTACATCTAACTATTACGCTCAGAGCACAAGTTAACTCCTACATAACTGGATGTCTCGGTGGTCCCAGGCTACTGCCTAATAACCACTTTCCTCAGAAGTCATTGCATTACCCAGGTCAACAGGGTTGAAACACGAACAGCATTGCAAAAGTGAGAGGTTGCTGGCTGGCATTGGTCTCCAATGGACTGTGACATCACGTGACAGGATGTCCGTTTCTGCCCTTTAGTTACCCACGCAGCAGGCTCCTGATCAAAGCGGTGCGACTGGGAGAGAGGAGACACAGAGCACAAAGTTTAGCCACTTCCCACAGCAGGAAAATCAAAGGGCAAAAACTGCACTCATACTTCCTATTGACCAGTGTGGTACTGACAGCGGCCTAGGCCAAGTCGCCTGCCCACCCTCCTGGACAAAATATATGTACCAGGCAGAGCTGAGGGGAAGGAAAAAGTATTTTAAATCACACACACACAATTGCTATACCTTGGTAGTTGAGGTATCCCCTAAAGGGTTCAAGTCATGCAATCGTTCTACACAGTCTTTCCCTCCCTCCTTGAGTAGGCGATGTAGCTATGAGGTGTTGCCTGAAACTGGACAGAAGCTGCTGCTAAGACAGTTTTTGTGGCTGAAAGTGTGAGTAAATTAAATCTCTATTTGTCATTACAGTGCTAGTATTGAACATTATGCTTGACCTACCTATGGGAGAATCTTCACATAGTTTGCATTTATTTTCCTCAGCTATCATATAGTAAAGTGTCACACTTATGAAGTGTCACTCATGTCCATCACACTTATCTGATTGGCTTATATAGCTACTATTTGCTAACTTTACCATGCTGATTCACTCAAATACAGACTGGTAGGAAAAGCAACCAATAATGAACAAGAAGCTGGACAGCAAAAAATAGCAAGCTAGAATAAGGAAATCTAGAACTCGGGGGCATAGTTTCAGGATAAGGGGTCGCCAATTAAGACGGAGATGAGGGGGAATTTCTTCTCTCGGAGGGTTGTGAATCTTTGGAATTCTCTACCCCAGAGAGCTGTGGAGGCTGAGTCAGTGAATATATTCAAGGCGGAGATAGACAGATTTTTGAGCTACAGGAGAGTCAAGGGTTATGGGGAACGGGTAGGAAAGTGGAGTTGAGGCCGAGATCAGATCAGCCATGATCTTATTGAATGGCGGGGCAGGCTCGAGGGGCCGAATGGCCTACTCCTGCTCCTATATCTTATGTTCTTATAAGCACAAATCAGCAACCCACACAATCCTAACCAATCAAATTACTGAATTATTTTTAAAATCCATCAATGAGGAACCAGCAACTGCCACAGCACAAACCAATCAAATCACTCCAACATATTTCTTCAATATTCTTCAAACTGTTTTCAGCAGTTATTTTCTTCAGCAACAACAACTTGCATTTAATACAGTGCCTTTAACGTAGTAAAACTTCACAGGAGCGTTATCAAACAAAATTTGACACCGAGCCACATACAGAGATATTAGGACTGGTGGGAGCTAGGTTTTAAGGAGTGTCTTAAAGGAGGAGAGAGCGCTTGAGACAGCTTTTAAATCTCCTCAAACCATTCACAACCTGAAGGAATGAGACTCCACACTTACAATTATTCACTTTCTGGGCAAGAGAGGTTGATTGGCAGTAATTAACAAATATCACATTGTTAAACGGGTACTTACGCTATTAATTACCAAACTTATCTTTCTGTGGCAAGCTTACTGAGCAATTAATGTGCAAATGCAGCAACTTCATGAAAATCACGGGAGGTTAAGCGCAAGATGCCGTTTTTGCCAAGCTAACGGTGAAGCGGCACAAATCGGCCAGCAACTTGTTGCAATTCGTGATTCACAGGGTAGCTTTTCCACGCTACAAGTTGCTGGCTGATTTACGCATTAATAACGATATGTGTCATTCAGCCACCATTATTTTTTCAGCAAAATCTGGCCCTATATCTGTGAGGCCTGTATTTTTTAATATCAGTTATGTGTGGAATATTTTTACCTCTAGTCAGTCATGTTATACTTACGGTTACAGTAAGCTTACGGTTACAGTAATGGTTGAACTGCTGTCTCAGTTAGGCTGCAGCTAGACGACAGTAAACATTATCAACTACATCCAGGTCCCAGATTCTATCAGCAATGCCACAGGAGATCTACCAGCATTTAATAAATAAACAAATTTTGAGTTTTACAATTTTTTTCTTTCACTGTTATTGGTAGGCATGGCCCCTCCATGTTGTAACTCCACCCTGGAGGGTGCAATATATATGTGAAATATGTTTTTTAATTTCACAAGAAAAATATTGTGGAATAGTGTTAGGAGCCATTGTTCAGTAGGAAAGCACTCTTTTGTAAATAATCGTTCAATGGTCGTTTGTGAAAATAACTGTTGTGACGCTGTCAAATGTCATTGCTAACAACCAGCCTGAGCCACCTCCCCACTTGCACTGCGTTTACATGGAAAATGTCAGTGTGAGCCCACAGCCAGATATCAAATATCTTCTTTTATTTATGATAAATGCATAAGAAAGTAATTTCACCCAACCGACTTGCTCCTTCCACATACTATGCGCAATTTGCCCAAATATGGAGTTTACCCCGCTCCACCTTGAGGTAAAATTCTGTACAAAATGCTTCCTGATCCCCAAAATTAGTCAAACTGAGCTCAGCATTTTGAGGAAGCTCTTAATATTAAGTTTTTTTTTAGGCTCAAGGGCACTAATAGGCACATTTTAAAAGCTTTTAAATATTAAAAAATATTTAATTTACTAAGAAACTGACTACTGTACACCAATGTAACTTGTAAATGGTTCTCTATAGTGTTTTAAAGTCATTTTCAGTGATTTTAAATCGGGTTACTCACAGTTGGTGGACTAGACACTCTTACTAAACATGCTTATTTTTTGTGATAAACCCATTATCAACTGTATTAATCAACATGCACCAGGTTCCCACTCTTAAATATATCAAGGAATGTTTTTTAATGCAAGAAAAAAAAACAATTATGCTCAAACGATTGCGCTGGTTCATGGAAAATTTTACATTTTTGATAATACAAATCAGTTTGAGTTGAAACCATAAAATCAATTTGGAAAACTAGCGCAAGTTTGAGCGCAAAGTGGATACTCTACCTTATCTTTTACCGCACGCTTTCCATTAAGCTATTCTTCCATTTTGTTTTAAATCTGTCACATGATCTCCAATCAATTATGGTGTTAGGTAGCACAGCAGCCATCTTTATATTAGTTATTTCAATATAAATTGCAATCTAATTGTAAGGTTAAGCATCTGGGATAATTTTGTGAATTTGCGGTTAACTTAGTTACGAGTAAGAAGAAAGAAAGACTTGCATTTATATAGCGCCTTTCACGACCACCGCTTTACAACCAATGAAGTACTTTTGAAGTGGAGTAATGTAGGAAACGCGGCAGCCAATTTGCGCACAGCAATGTGATAATGACCAGATAATCTGTTTTTGTTGAGGGATAACCATTGGCCAGGACACTGGGGATAACTCTGCTCTTCTTCGAAATAGTGCCATGGGATCTTTTACGTCCACCTGAGAGAGGAGACGGGGCCTCAGTTTAACAGTCTCATCCGAAAGACGGCACCTCCGACTGTGCAGCACCCCCTCAGCACTGTGCTGGAGTGTCAGCCTAGCTTTATGTGCTCAAGTCCCTGGAGTGAGACTATGAACCCACAACCTTCTGACTCACAGGCGAGTGTGCTACCCACTGAGCCACAGCTGACACTGAGTAATGCAAGAACAGACATGGAGGGGGAGTGCTGATTGAACGTAAATAGATGGGGAGCCAGTTCAGACCAGAATGGGAAGAATGCTTGAAGATTTGGGACATGAGAAGTAACTGTAAGGGAAGTATTTTGGAACAAGGTACAGTTGTTCGTCTAAGTCTACTCTACTGGAAAACTCATAAAACATTAATTTAATAAAATTGGGATGATCCACATATTGATATTAAAAGTTCTCCAATAGGATTCTAATAACATTGATATAACTAATTAACATTTTTAATAATCTGTTCCTCCACTCTCATGATAATACTTCAGTAAAACTATGCATACATAACTATAAGCAGTTCATAAATGTTTGGTAACATGTGTTACTAATTTGTTAGAAACTGGTTATAAAACATTTACAAATGTGTTACTATCACTTTTGGTGCCACAAATTCTTTTTCAGACTTTTACCACCTCACTTTAAATGCCTTACATAGCATTAGAAACTCTTAATTAATATATAGGAAGTTTTATTTTAGATTGATTGTTTGTGACATGAGACTGGACTCTTAAAGGGACAGTATCATCTTTGCAACGTCATTGGCAAAGCTTCGAAACCTAGTTTATAAACAGGCAATGCAAAGATGTCTCATTTTTAACATGGCCCCAACAAAACTTTGTTCATTTTTGGAGATGTTTTCTTTTTTTCTTGGCTTGCTTCATGACATTTTGTCGGCGATGTGAAACTCTTTGTTTTGTTTTCATGCATTGTTATTAGCTAAAAAGGGATTGGGTAAAACAGTGTCCTTTGATCTATAAGGCCATGGTTCAAATGCAGCCCAGATTGTTGGGGTAAAAGTTTCCTCTGTCTGTTGGTTGGAAGGATAACACTTGAAATGCATTTGCACAGCCTCAATCCAGTTTTCAACTGGCACAGGTCCAGAACACAAAACTCTTAATGAATTCACTCTAATAGGCCATCTACGGAAGTCTGCAGATAACAGATGTTCATTTAAAAGAAAGAACAATGTTTATATATCACCACATCTCTCACTCATCTTCAGCTACTTCACATCCAATTCATTTCTTTGAGTGCAGTGACTGTTACTATGCAGGCAAATAACCAATAGTCAGCCAAACCAATGACTTCACTACAATACAATTCTTGTTGATTGACTCAATAGCTTTTCTCTGCTTTCTTAAGCGTAGGTAATCTATAAAATGGGAAAATTCACAATATTACAGTAAAAGGTGGTCTTCTGAGGTTGAGGTTAGCACATACTATTGGGCCAGTTCAAAGGGAGCTCTGCAGTTAGCAATAACGCCATTGGCCTGGAGTTGCCTGATGGTAACACTGAGATTCTAAAGCATAAATTATATTACCAGCCCTCATTTATTGAGATCTGGTTTTGAGACCGTTTACTGGATGATTTTGCTAATCAGAATATTTAAATTTACATTTTTGTACTATATGTAAAATTATAAATGCCCAGGAGGAGCATAAAGCTATAATTTAATCTCTGTGCATTGGATTACTGTGTCAAAAGCTCAGTTTGAATTTCTTTCAGTTTTATCATCTATAAATACATTGTAATCTCATCAAGTGAATTATAATCTTGGTATTCCCTCTCCAATATCGCTTTTTAACATCTTCTTTACTATATCAATTGAAAAAGTGATTTTTGCATTATACATACAGTCCTACCCACTTATCCTGAACCTGTCTATGTCCACATACCGCTTATGTCGGCAAAAAAAGTAAAGTCCCAGTCCCGTCTCCGCACATTCAAAGTGAACTGCTTATGTCGACCAAATTAGCATGTCGACATCCGTGGGTAGGCCTGTATTCATGGATTATTATAGTGATGTGACTGTTATTATTAAACACATGTTAATTAATTGCAAGAGTGTTGTTACTATTTTGCATTGTTATTGGCAAAATAAATAAGTAAGAGTTGAACCTCCAACACTGTGTTCAAGGCGCTTATAAATGTCAGAACCGTGCCACTGTGAAAACTTTCCTTTGTGGCTTACCCCCAAGTATGTAGGACTCCCAGTCTGGAGAAGCCATTTCTTTTTTACCAGATTAACATCATGCGTGCTATGTGTAGCTGGGATGGAAAGAGGTTTTATTTTATGCTTGTCTAAGAGAACTCCCCTTTAATGTTCAGTGACCCCAGTCCTAGCACTACGATATCAAGTTGGTTGATCTTAGTGTGCAGCCTATGTGCAATCTCACTATCTGGTGTATGCACATTCTTGGTATGTGATGCATTCGTCTGCAGACTTTTAATTGTCAAAAGTCCCTAGAAACCCCCCATACTGTTCCATTAATTGCCAGTCTATCTATTTCCCTTGGGGTGTCTTAGAAGCAATAATAATCATGAACCATTTTTCTGCAGAATCTGATTTTGGAGCAAGGGGAGATGATGAAAAGTAGTACATGGAGGAAATTTGGAAATAAACAGACTCAGATTTATGATTAAACTGTCCCAATTTATTTTTCTGCAATTCTTCAATTCCATAACACCTAAAACAGCCCCAGTATGGGCTGAGTTAGCTGACCTCAGTTAAAGTGGCAGTAAGGATGCTGCAATTGACCTCTGAGCACTTAGATTAGGGAGGAGAGTTGCATCTGTGTGAACCCCAAGTGAGAATAGGACTGAGCTAGACTGTGATGACTCATGTCATTGAAGAGCCTGTCAACACGCACTGTCTAGACTCAGACGTGAAGAATAGCCACTCGGGTGGGATACTGGAAGGCTGGGTAACTGTACCTTCAAGAGCGAAGAGTAAAATTGAGGGAATCTGTTCACCATAAACTTTTAAAGAGATGGGCAAATTATTATAGACTATTTGGATGGTAAAATGGCAGTGAAGTGGCTCAGATCATTATTTTAAAACCATGCATTTGTGTATTGTGGACTCATTCTACTGATTTCTCATCTCAGAGTTGAATTTCTACTTTGCACACCTTTTTCTCCCTATCATTAGCACACTCTCAGGGACATACAGGTTTAAAACACATTCTTGCAGCTAGGATGCATTACAACTAAAGCACAATTAAACAGCTGGTCAGGAAAAGACTGCTGAATGTTGCTGAATCCCCATCGACTCTTTTAGTAATAAGTGCTCTAAATAATGCTCAGTGTATCAATCCAACTGCAGAGGGTGAGAGTTGATTGTGATGGAACAATTGACACAGAAGGGCAGCATACGACTAAATAGAGAGTCCAACAGGTTGGGGAGTTAATTGCATAGTAGACAAATGCATTGGCCACCACCTACCATGCTTGGAACAATGTGTGAAAGAAAGTGTCCAATTTTAAGAAAAGTCCCATGGTTAGCAATGAAGATTGATGTTAATTATCTCACATCGCTATATATGGGTATGACAGGCAATTACTTTACATCGCTACATAATGGTATTGTTTGGGCTTTTTAAAGATTGTTTTGGTGCTAATGGTTACACAAGACTACCCACAATTGCATTGTGTCCCTTGCGAAGTGGTGAGTATGCGTTGGCCCGTAATTTGCGGTCAGCGGCGAAGCAAAGGCGTTCGCCGCTGGCCCCGAAGTGAGCTTCCCACAAAGATCTCGCGATCTCTGTAGCGAGAACTTCATCTTTTTCGACGTGCAGTTGAAATTAGCGTAGTTTAGTCGAAATCCCATAGCGCGACCTGCTGTGACATCAGCAAGCTGTCTAAGCAGCCAATCACAGTGCGGAAATTTCACAGACCGGGAACCAGGAAGTGAGTAAGCTCCTTTGATGATAATTTTTTAAAAAATGATAGAGAACAAAACAAAGATTGGGGCTCGCACATGGGAAAAAGGTAAACCTGAAATAAAAATGAACAAACTTTAAAACATATTTTTTTAAATTTCTTAAACATTTTAATTTTTATTAAAATTGATAAATTTGACACTGCACAAAATTAAAATTAGTTTTTCAGGGCCATAACCTTTGATTAGAAGTCAATACGCTGTTAAAACCCCAGTTACACCTAATCCAAAAGGGTCGAACTTTTAATGGGGTATTTAACAGCGATATTACCGCGGAAGAGCCGAAGTTTTCATCAGTTTCACTGATTTTACTGATGATACTGATTGCCGACTGTGGGCAGGGGGGCACAGCGCAGCCAGTGTTGGAGCAGTGAATGACTGACCGCAACTTCAGGATTCCCGCGTTAGGATGTGCACGCGCTACATCCTGAAGTTGCGGTCAGTTTCAAAGGGGTAATGACAGTGAACGCTGTTCGTTCGCTGTTATTACCCACCGCAAATTCTGGGCCATTAAGTTTCAGTGCCTCGGGCTAACTATTACCCTATCTAGCCAAATACATTGCGTTTTCACTACCTCTCCTATCAACCCAAAAGGCAGAAAATATCATCCGCTACGCCACTTCATACAGACTAAAATAACTAATGACATTTATTTGTCCTTAATTTACAGAAGCAGCACATCGTATACAGTACAACAGCCTTATAGAATATTGAGAAACTGTCCACAAGGAGTTAATTTACCGTGTTGAAGCTTCAGACTTTCTCTGGATAAAGATGCTGTTTCTTTGAATGGATAACAGTTCCTGAGGATGAAACTGTTGTCACTTGGTAAGCAGAATGTCGTCTTGCGAGGAATCCTTTAGGTGCAGGTGTTACACATGGAATACATGAACCCCAAATGCTCATGGAGCTCTCTGCTTCCAAATGGATATCAGCTATTAGGTTCTTGGGCTCTCAAAAGTGATGAATACCAAAAGATTCTTACGTTTTATATCCTTAATTCCTTTAAAGCCAGGATAATCGACACAGGCTCGATGGGCCGAATGACCTCCTTCTGTGCTGTAACCATTCTTTGATTCTATGATGAAAGGAACAATTCTCATAATATTAAATCATCGAAGAAGACCCCATGGAATGCTAGTGAGAAGTTAAATACATTGGGCCAGATATTCCGATCCCTACGGGTGGGTACGCGCTGTGTACTCACCCGTAGGGAAATCGGAAATGCCGGTTTCATGTGCTGGAAACCGGCATTTCCGATCTGTCAAGAAAGCACTTGACAGATCCTCCGGCTGCCCTGGAGAAGGGTCTCTGTGGGCGGATAGTTCCGCTTTTTGGAGACCCTCCGCCCGCAGAAAACCCTTACAATTCTTGCACCTGGTAAAAGCAGGCATAAGGCCTGCTTTTACCAGGATAAGAGTTGAAAAAAGTAAAAAAAAAAAAAAAAATTTTCACTGATTTATCATTTAAAAATACTTTAAAAAAAGGTAAGTTTATTTTTAGCCCCGTAAAAAACTTTAAATATTTTTTTCAAAAATTTAAATTTCTGTTTAAAATAGTTAATTTATTGTAATTTCAAGTCATTTTAAAAATGTGATTTTTAAAAAAAAAAAATATTTAAAGTTTTACTATGTTTTGGGGGTGCTCTCCATTCATATATTTGACAGGTCTTCCTGTCAAATGTATGAAGGGAGATTCCCTTCTGTGATTGGCTCCCCATGACCCACGTGATCCCAGGGACGCTGCGAACTACATGCGCCTCTGGGATACGTGGGCCCTGCACACTTCAAGTTTGGTGAGGACCCAGCATCGGAAGTGTGCGCGTCCCGGGAGCCCTCAGGTAAGGGCGCAGATTTTTCCAGATCGCAGCCCTCCGCCCGCGGGAGGCCTGCGATCGGAATATCTGGGCCATGATCTGGAGTCTTAGCTGTTTACACATTTTCATAGGACCTGACCACGTTCATGTACATGGGCCAGTTTTTACTGACATGAAACTGTGCTAAAGAGATATTCATGTTTGATATTAATCCAGTAATAGACTTTTCATAAAAAAGCCTGCACTGAATGGCTGAAACCAATTGACAAAATGGCATCCTTTTATCATAGGACCAGGTATTTCCACTTAGCACTTTTTAACCTAACTAAAGAGTCTAATTCACAACAACGATGCTATGTACCCTGCCTTTTGAAGTGTAGGCAATAAAACACTCTGCGGGTGATTTAAAAAAATATATTAACATGAATAACTTTGCATCATTTTATTGTTGGTGGTTACATGCTGCCTGAACCTTCGGAGAGGAGAAAGCCTTCCTGTTGGTAAAAGTAAAGACACGCAGCATTTTAAACCCTATTGAGATCTGCTACTCTTGGCTGTGCCATGAAGGTAAAACATGGCAAACAGAGTCCAACAGCTTCGCAGAGGAAGTGATGGAGAGACAGCAAACTGGTGGGTGAACCATATTGGCACATTCTTTGTGCCCTGCTCAAAAGTAGCATCACTAGAGTCTTTGAAGCAAGAACACCTGCCTGTGGGATGGTGGATGGCACGGGGAGATCAATGGGGGGGAAGAAAAAAAAGGCAATTCAATAAATTTTAGGAAAAAGTGGGATTGTATTGAATATTTTTTTTATTTTTGAGATAACATCCGGTTACCTATTTGAATAATATTTAAAATAAAATTTCACTCCATTGTATCCACCTTCTGCCAATTCTGGACGTTGAGTGCCGTAAATATCTACGGAGGTTTGCCTTGCACAGTGGCAGCGGTTGCCTGGTTACAGAGTGCACAGCTGCTGTTACAAAAGGCTTCACACTGGTGCTTCTGAGCGTGTCAGCTCGGAGTGCGTTACAACAGTTTGACCCCATTATCTTATGCTGCTAAAAGGCCGCCCAGTTGATGTAATGGTTTATAATGTAAGCTTGGTTCACCAGTTCTTTTTCTTTCATGCCACCGTGATGGAGCTGCATCATTTTCGACAGAAAATAATGCTGATTTATTTTCTCCTGTGGCCAGTATAATGGTGAGTAAATAAAGCTGACGCAGACACTCCAATAACGCTGGGATGACACACAGTCCTTAACTGACAAACCAAAAAAACTGGCATGCATTTCGATAGAATTGCCTATTGTCTAAAGCTCTTGTATGAATTTATCAATGATCTGCTTTTAAATCAACTCACATCAACACTAATCAGGCAGAAACTTGGAAAAGAGATATTGTCGTCAGGGTAGTCACTGGTCACGAAGTTGGTGCTGGTTCTAAAGTTGCTGTGCAGTATTAAATGTTGTGTGAAATAAATTAAGCTCTGAGTATTTTTGTTGTTTGCAACACATTAGTCAGCACTCTGTTATTTTATCCCTAATGAAATCTATTTACAGACCATTACATCCTTAATGACCTCAGGACTTGAATTGGGGAGTTAACTGGTATCTTTGTGCTTGAGTGGCTCAGAAAGTCAGCCTGTCTCCAGTAAAGAAAAATATGGCTGAGGGTTGGTTTCCAAGATTACCAGTCTCTTTCAAATGCCTTATTTTCCTTGTTAAAGCTATGATGGTTTATTCCAGATCTTTCCTTGAAATGTGATTCTCGGCTTTCTCTCAAAGTGAGCACTAATCCAGCATATATGTTAGAGGTGCTGGACTCCTGATTTTGAGACCGATGTTTTAATCTGAATCTGAATCTGAAAAAATATTCATTCCCAGCGGCCTCTTCCTAACAGTTCCATTTAAATGAGTCTAAAAGTAGGTTGGCCAAGTAATACCATTTAACACTTTTTATATTCCATAATATCAGCCGCCATAGGTGATGGTTATTGTGGCAGAGAAACTCTGGGAAACAGGTACAAATTCATATTTAGCTCAAAAGTCAGTATAGCAGTAGCTAACTCGTAACATGCAGGCTTTAGAACCCAATCTAGGCATCAACTACTCTCCACTTTTTGATTGAACTTGTCTTCTCGCCAACTATTTTCAACTTTGGTGGTGTGCTGGACTATGGGATGGCAAATCATTTGGTATCATGCTCATAAATTAGTATTTCCATTGCCTCCATGACTTTTTTGTGAAATTGTGGTACTCAGACAGGACATTCTTGTAAGTGTAGAAATGGGGGTGATGTACACCTTAGCAATGCCCTACATTTGCACTGAGTTGGGTCTTGGCCCATCACTTAGCTTTTGCAATTAAAAGAAATTAGTGATGAACTAAATGCAATTTTACACCACTTCAATTCCATGGAGCTTTAATTCATAAGATGTCACAATATATTTGATTTCTTTAAGAAGTATCTGGACTAGCATACATTGTGATTTCCGTGTCTGTTTTGAGCATTTTTTGAGACTCCCAAAACAAGCGCTCTACTCGGAGCTCCGACACGGCAAGAGAGCCCCACGTGGGCAGAGGAAACGCTTCAAGGTCACCCTCAAAGCCTCCTTGGAAAAAGTGCAACATCCCCACCGACACCTGGGAATCCCTGGCCCAAGACCGCACAAAGTGGAGGAGAAGCATCCGTGAAGGCGTCGAACACCTCGAGTCTCTTCGCCGGGAGCAAGCGGAAGCCAAGTGCAAACAGCAGAAGGAGCGCACGTCAACCCAAGCACCCCACCCACCCGCCCCTTCAACCACCGTCTGCCCCACCTGTAACAGAGACTGTAGGTCCCGCATTGGACTTATCAGTCATCTGAGAACTAATTTGTAGTGTGGAAGCAAGTCATCCTCAGTTCCGAGGGACTGCCTAAGAAAGAAGGTTCTACCTATCAGGAGAGATTGAATAGGCTGGGGCTCTTTCCTCAAGAAAAGAGAAGGCTGAGGAGTGACATGATAGAGGTCTTTAAGATTATGAAAAGGTTTGATAAGGTAGATGTAGAGAAAATGTTTCCACTTGTGGGGAAGACCAGAACTATGGGCCATAAATATAAGACAATCACTAATAAATCGAATAGGGAATTTAGGAGAAACAACTTTACCCAGAGAGTGGTAAGAATGTGGAACTCGCTACCACAAGGAGTAATTTAGGTGAATAGCATAGATGCATTTAACTGGAATGAACCTGCCCAGTCAGTCCGGGTACTGTAGACATCAGGTCAAACACAAAACTGCTGCTAATGTTGGCAGATTTGACAGTAATTGGCAGTAATTTGAGTTAGATTGCGACAGAACCTATGGGATGAGTTTGTGGGGCAATGGGAATGCCATATTATGGCAGTATAGTAGTTATTTTTGGAGGTTGTTAGTTATCTGATTTAAGAACGCTTACGACTGGTGCTAGGTGTTAAATAATAGATTACCACCCCAAGAAACATTAAATTTACCTCTAATGTAAAAAATACAGTACACACTTAATATTTCACACAAACCAAAGAATGGTTAATACATATATGAAAAATACCAGTCCACAGTTTATTTGAGATTAGCAAACTAGAGTAAACTGAAACATTATTTTATGTTTTCAGTAAGTACACAGAATTGGAACATTGATGCTGATTCCTAGTGTTCAGCTGATGGTTTTAGTTTCACTAGCTGTAGTTTTATGGAACGCAGGACATTTTGGTGACCACTTGTACAGTATATAGATGGTGAATATTCAACAACCTGTCAACAACTCCAAATAATAGTTGAGAGTTTTCTGTGTCCTTATTCTGCACGCCGCTGGACAGTGAGTGTGGTGGTTCTTCAAAAATGGTTTATTTTTAATTGAAGGACCACGGACTGCAGTGTGGGACAGCACCGATCTTGAAAATAGCAATAACTCTGAAAGATCAAGAACTTACAGTAAAGCATACAACCATCACAGCTGCCTATAGTAACATAGTCATGTTTTGGACAGTAAAAGAACATGACATAAGAACATAAGAAATAGGAGCAGGAGTAGGCCATTCGGCCCTTCGAGCCTGCTCCGCCATTCAATGAGATCAGGGCTGATCTTCTGCCTCAATTCCATTCACTGGCCCTAGCGCCATATCCCTTGATGCCCTTACTAGTCAGAAATCTATCGACTTCTGTTTTGAATATACCCAATGACTGAGCCTCCACAGCCCTCTGGGGTAGAGAATTCCAAAGATTCACCACCCTCTGTGTGAAGAAATTTCTTCTCATCTCAGTCCTGAATGGCCTGCCCTTTATCCTGAGGCTGTGGCCCCTGGTTCTAGACTCCCCAGCCAAGGGAAACATTCTCCCAGCATCCACCCTATCAAGCCCTGTAATAATTTTGTATGCTTCAATGAGATCCCCTCTCATTCTTCTGAATTCAAGAGAATACAGGCCTAGTTTACTCAATCTCTTCTCAGACGACAGTCCCGCCATCCCAGGAATCAATCTCGTGAACCTTCGTTGCACTCCCTCTATGGCAAGTATAAAGACTGTTCCTCTACCCTACTCTTCCAAACCACCCATCAGTATGCTTACTGTGATTCTGGAACTAACAGCCCTGTATCCCCTTTCCTAATAGGAATTTATTCAGTGTTTCTTTTGAAATCTAGCTATGGCTTTTGGTCCCACCTGCTCTGTTGGTAATTTGTTTCGCAATTGTATCACTCCCTTACTAAAACAAATGTTGTCTACATTTTCTGATTTCTTTTGACTCCCTTAACTTTAAAATGTATCCACTAGTCCTTGAGTCATAAGCCCAACAGAAGAATGTTGCTGGGTCCAAATTTTACTTGAGGTGTAAATCTTAAAAGACCTCAATCAATGACCTCTCTTCTCCAGTCAGTAAGGTTCTAGGTTGAATGATTGTTCCTGATAATTCTAAATCTTTTAAGACAGAGACCAAAGTTGGACATTTATATTTTATTTATGTTCTTTACTGCCTGCAGACACTGAAACAATTGCTCTATCCGCTAAAACGTCCAAATTTCTTTCCGACTCTGTTACCTCAAAATTTTGTTCTCTAAGTCATTAATAAAAGATATAAGCAGTGGCCCCAACACAGCCTGCTTTGGGAATTCACTGGCAAGCAATTTCCAAACAAAGAAGAGGATGAAAATGTTAAATTGGAGGGGTTGGGGACTGGGAGCCAACGTAGGTGAGTGAACCCAGGGGTAATGAGTGAGCAGGACTTGGTGCAGCAGAGAATACAGCAGTAGAGAGTTGAATGAGCTGAAGTTTACGGAGGATGGCAGCTGGCCAGAGGAGCATTAGAATAATTGAGTCTGGAGGTAATAAAGGCATGAATAAGGATTACAGTTGAGGGAGACTCTAGAGGTAACGGTGTGAGGGGGGGAAGGGAAACCATTAATGGAGATGCTCTTGCTATGATCAGATCGGTAACAGTGGAACCTAGCGAGGGCAGTCCCCCTGAGCTAGACAACGGAGGAGAGGAGTTGGAGGAGATTGGTGTGGTCGACCATGTCAAAAACTGCAGTGAGGTCGAGGAGGGCAAGTAGGGATAATGCACAACAGTTGTAATCACAGCAAATGTCATTTGTTTGGGCCGTTATGTTGCTGTGGCAGGGGTGGAGATTTAAATATGGAATTGCAGCAAAGACGGGCATGCATTTGGTAGGCGACATCATGTTCAAGGACTTTGGAGAGGAAATGAGGTTGGAGATGGGTGATAGTTTGCAAGGGCAGAGGGGTTGTGGGTGTTTTTTTGAGAAATGGGGTGATGGTAACCGTTTTGAAAAGGATGGGGACAATAACCATGGAGATGGAACCATGTACACTGTCAGCTAGCATGGGGGCCAGGAAGGGAAGTTGGGTGGCCAGCAGTTTATTGGGAATAGGGTCAAAGGAGCAGGAGGTGAGCCTCATAGAGAAGACGAGCTTGGAGAGAGTATGAGAGGAGATGGGAGAGAAACTAGAGAAAGATGCGAGTTCAGGGCTTGAATGGGGTAAGGTTTGCCTTGGTAGGCAATGGGAAGGAAATAACAGAGGCAGTTGAACAGATGGTCTCAATCTTAGTGACAAAAGAAGTCCATGAGCGCCTCACACTTGTTTTTGGAGGTGAGGGTGAAGGGGGCAGGAGATTAGTGAGCTGGTTGGTAGTGAAGAAAAAAAGCCAGGGGTTAGCTTTGCTCTCCAGAATAGTCAGATACAACCTGCCTCTCTCGAACCCATGCTAGTACTCTCCAATCAGACCTTATCATTCAAGATAATCCCTTATGCAAAGTTTCAAACACTTTCCCCCATAATTCAGGTAAGACTTGAAGTCAGTAATTTGAGCATACATCCCTTTTTAAAGGTGGGGGTCAGATTAGGTCCTTTCCAATCCATTGAGACAGTGACAAATTCCAAGGTATTTCACTGTCTGAAGATAGATAGCTGAAGAACTAGCTTTGTGTATAAATGTATATATGAATTTATTGTGTGTTGTATAAATTTAAAGCTAAGGATCAAGATGGCCACTGGCTCCAGTGTGTCTGGCTTTCAGAAGGTGGCTTTTATCTTTAACTCCTATACAGTATTAATGTGTTAATTAAGCCAGGAAGACATCGTTTGGAAGTGTGAACAACTCCCTCCTGTGGATCATTCAACCCAGAAAAGACTGTAACTTTTTTTTTGCCTCATTTTATGTCTGCCTGGATTTCAGCGTGGCGTCCATGAATTTCCCCAGCAAGTGGTACAGTTGAGCCTGTAGCCTGAGAGAAAAAGACTGAACTATGAAACTGTGGGAACCACAGTGGTCATGTATGAAACGGAACCAAAAGTGAGTGCTGGCGAATATTATAGACTGCTGGGAAAGAGACTGACTCACTGCTGCCGAGAACAGAGTGTAGCTTTAAGATCAGTTCTTTTACCGACGCAGACTGTACATAATCTTATGCTTTACTGCATGTGTTCTAATTTCTGTAAAGAAATCTAGTTCGTTCGTTCTAAATCTGAGCCCAGCTCGAGTGTAGTGTGTTGACAATGTTGTCTTTGAGAGAAATACATTGCAGTGGGCACTAACAATCTCGGATTTTGTGAGACCGAAATGATATGAGGCCTCTGCAGGGGTGGAAAGCCCAGGTTTGCAGCTTTTAGTTCACAGGGCATGTGAGGTGCAGCAAGACTACTGTAAGGAGGAATAGCTCATTAAAATAACATACTGGGGGAGGAGTTGTGAGATGTGCCATAGTAGTGATGATATATATACCATATATAAAATGTACCATCGCTCACATACACACTCACACACATACATATTTATATATATATATATATCCCATCATATATAACATACTATCATACCCGATTCAATGAGTTTTGAAAGAAACCAGTAAGCAGACATGCAATCTCCTGAGCCAATTTACCAGCCTTATTTATCTTCAACTTCCTAAACCTTCCCTTGTGATGCTGTTATATGTAAAACAAACTCACACAAGTGAACAAACCCCTGCTAGCCACCATAATAAGTGAGATAGTCTATTTATATTGTGATTAATAAGGGGGAATTTTGACTCCGGGTGGCCAGTCGGCAGGGCTCACGGGGCCGCCGTCCAGGAGGTGTTGCAAGAGGCCCAGTCTACTTTATAGGCTGGGCCTCATTAACCTGGATGTGAGGAGCTGCCTGCCTGAAATGGGCATCCAGAGGCAACTTACTGGATTTCGGCTGGCGAATATCAAGTAACTCAAGGCTACCTGGCCAGCAATCAAGTAAGTCCTTGGGGTGGGGCGGCGGGGGTTGGGGGAGGTGGTTTGGGGGTTGGGGTTCAGTTGGGTGAATACAGAAGGGGGAACCCAGGGGCAGCAGCAGTCCAAATTTTCATTGTGGGGCCAGGAGGAGCACTACTTCTACTCCTCCTGGCACCAGAAAAATAATTTTTGCAGTTACCTGTAAAGGCTTCTGTTTCTTGCCCACCAGGTCTGAATGAGCAGCATGTCCGTGGAGGTCATTGCACCCAGTAGGTTATTAAAATAGCTTTGATATCCTATGTATGTCCTCGGACCTTCATTTACGCGTATTCACGAGGCTCCCATCTGAGTCAGGCGGGCATCTCGACCGTCCAAGGAAACCGTGACGTTTAAATGGCCGCAAAGATGTAAAAGAGCGCGAAGTGTTGGATTTTAACTCTCATTCTAGCTGGTTTCCGCGGGGCAGAGGGAGTTAAATTATATCCTTACGATGCTGTTGGTTGAATTTTAAGGATGTTGTTCAATGAAAAAAAAAAGCTATTAAAAATATGTAGTTGAAGCCTAATAAATGCAGAAATAGTTCAATGAAATTAAGTAAGAATAATCCATTTGGAAATATTTATATCACAGTCGATTTAATCATAGAATTCTGTGAAGTAAATTCTGTGGAATAAAAATGTCATGTGGTATTTTAAAATCCAATTATATAGGATTTTAACATACCGCACACTACCATTTCAAAATCTTTGGTTTATTAGAATTGCACAAAGCAGGAGCAGTTGGTACATTAGAGTCTAATATATGCATCAGGAATGCATGTACCTAAAAGTTGCTGGAAATGTACAATAGGTCAGTTAACATTTGAAAGAGTGTTTCAGGTGGTATCTTCATTACAGCAGCAGTTGACAGACAGTTCCATCCAGAAATGTAATCTCACAGAAATCACAGAATCCCCACAGTGCAGATAGAGGCCATTTCGGCCCATCGAGCCTGCACCGACACATATCCCACCCTATCCCCCCCGTATTTAATCCCCCCCTAACACTAAGGGTCAATTTATCATAGCCAAATCAACCTAACCCGCACATCTTTGGACTGTGGGAGGAAACCGGAGCACCCGGAGGAAACCCACGCAGACACGGGGAGAATGTGCAAACTCCACACAGACAGTCACCCGGGTCCCTGGCGCTGTGAGGCAACAGTGCTAACCACTATGCCACCATGTTGCCCTTAACAAATGGATAATCTATCTTTCTCTTTCAAACACTGACTGACCTGTTGTGTGTTTCTAGCATTTTTCTTACTTTAAACTTTCAGCAGTCTATTTTGTATTTATATAGAGCCATACACGCCATCAGACAAGTTTACGATGTGATATATAGATATACAGGAGCAAGGATGTCTTACTACAGTTATACAAGGCCTTGGTGAGACCATACCTGGAGTATTGTGTGCAGTTTTGGTCTCCTTACCTAAGAAAGGATATACTTGCCATAGAAGGAGTGCAGTGAAGGTTCACCAGACTGATTACTGGGATGGCAGGACTGTCGTATGAGGAGAATTTGGGTCGACTAGGCCTGTATTCACTAGAGTTTAGAAGAATGAGAGGGGATCTCATTGAAACTTATAAAATTCTGATAGGACTAGACAGACTGGATGCAGGGAGGATGTTTCCCCTGGCTGGGGGGTCTAGAACGAGGGGTCACAGTCTTAGGATACGGGGTAGGACATTTAGGACTGAGATGAGGAGAAATTTCTTCACTCAGAGGGTGGTGAACCTGTGGAATTCTCAACCACAGAAGGCTGTGGAGGCCAAGTCACTGAATATATTTAAGAAGGCGATAGATAGATTTCTAGTCACAAAAGGCATCAAAGAGTATGGGGAGAGAGCGGGAATAGAGGATCAGTCATGATCATATTGAATGGCGGAGCAGGCTCGAAGGGCCGAATGGCCTATTCCTGCTCCTATTGTTCTATGTTCTATGTTTCTATTGAACACTTTTGTCTATTAGGTGATGCCACTGCCCAATATGGTGTTTGTGGTAACAGAGACTGCACTTTAAACTTGATGATTTATAATTGTCCTTACATTCTAATTAAGTTGTGGAGTGGAATGCACCAAAGTTTTCTGCCCTGCTCTTACAAATACTTTTATCATATTGATTAAAAATAAAGTCTGCTCCCTAGAGGAGGAGAAGTGCTGAATTAATTTTGTAAATTTTGCAATATTTTGGCTTCTAGTTGGGTAATTTTATTTCATCTGTAAAACTGGACAGTAAAAGACTTTCAGCTACTATTCTGAGGGTCGTTGAGTGCAAATTTTATTTTCTGTGAAAAATTTGATCTTGATTAAATGGTTGCAAATATCTGTATATGAGTCAATTTGAAGGGACGAAGTCTGAATATTCATATTCACAATTGCTCAAGCTTCATTTTCACAGTTCACACCTTCACCTTAACTCTCAGGTCAGCTACTGACTCGTAATAACTCCCTCCTAATCCTGTGTTCTCGCTGTAATATCCCAGGGTCAAACTTTCCATGGTGATGTGCTTATACTTTTAACTTGAACAATTATAATTCCACATTATTTTTCTGTATCAGTGTGTGTCCATAAAATGTACGGATTATTGAATTGTATTGTAATTTTTTTTCATATTGCTTCAGAAATTAAGTGCAGTTTTTGTAACTCAGACGATGAATAGATTTCTGACCATTTATTATTGAGCAACACAATTGTTTTGCTATGGTCGATCTAGTTTTGTGTTTGTCTAAACTTTATGTCTAGCCCCAAGAGCTGGGCTGCACTGTAAGTTATAATTTAGGTCCAACAAAAATATATCAAGTTTAAAATGTGAAGAAATAAACGATATAAATCTCCCAAAGCCAGATATTTATAACTATTTTTGAATACTGCACAAAAAGTAAAATTACAGCAAACTATGAATTTTCTATGCCATAATGTCTGGTTTCAAGACAAAGTTTTTGGAATTGAAATAGTGCAAACACATACAGTTTTCCTTCATCCGAAAAGGAATAGCCTTAAATGCAATCTGAACAACAAATGTCCTCAAATTTTGACCCTGGGAATATTATATAGAGAATGCAGGCTTGGGAGGGTGTAATTACAAGTTTAGACTGGAGATGTAAACTGTGAAAACAAGACAAGAGCAGTTTGCAAATATAAATTCTCAGCCATCTTAAAGGTTCCCATCATTGCCGAAGCTGTGCTTTGTTAACAATTGGTTGAATTTGCACTGGTATTTTAATATGCACAATTGATGGGGATAGGAGGGGGAGAGATATTTCTGTGCTGACCAGTGTTACTCCCTCAAAGGACATCAAAACAAGTTAACTGGTCATTCATCTCATTATTGTTTATGCGATGTGCAAAATGGCTGCCATGCTTGCCTGCAAAACAACTCACTGCATTTCAAGATAATTTATTAAACGTGCAGTGCTTTGGGATGCGTCAGAGAGGTGTAATATAAAGTGCTATATCATTGTAATTTTTCTTTATTTCTTTCTTTTGTTTTTTCTAACACTGAGTTTCTACTTTTCTTTCTTCTCAATGTCCCAGCTTTCCTGTTGAAGCTGATAGCTTCTGTCGACGCTAACAATTATTCCCCATATTACCAACCCTTGCCATTATGACTATCAAGCTTGGGCTTGTAACATTACGGCATACAACATAAGGATGGCAGATCTTCTGTGGTTATTTCACTAGAATATGACTTTTAATGTGAAAATGACCGTCTCTAATCCTGTGGCATGAAGAATATGCTTCTCTGAAACCTAGTAGCATCTTTTACTGGATTTTAGCGCTTCTTTGTATCGTATAGAAAAGTAAAACTGAAACGTAACTTTCATATTCTCTAAACTGAATTTTTCATGAATTTTCTGCAAGTGTATCAACTTCTAAAACTCCTCATTTTATGGAAAACTTCAAATATGTATATTAAAATTTGTTTTTACCGTGAATGAGAATAAAAACATGAAGTTTTTTGACACAATATATTTGGTGTGCAAATGAAATGATTCTTTTTTGAAAATGTTTACAGTACACTCAATGTCATGGACAAAAATAAAGGATTGTCTTTGCTCCTGCACTAATAGAGAATCTGTATAAAATAACCTCCTTTATAATGTTTCCCATGCCTCCTTTATATAGCCTACAAACAAAGTCACCGTACTGTCACTAGGAATAAAACTCGCGATAAATAGCGTACTGCCATCTCAAACTGATTGATCTTTGAACCGTGTATCTTTCAAGTTTTTATAGTATTTCTGGATTTAATAGCTGAGGTGCTGCTTTGCCTTTTTCAGTTTATTAAAATATAAAAGTGATAAATTCCACCAAATTCATTTTTGTTTTTAGTGCACCCTTCATTCAAAGCTCGGCTGATTCCTACAGTCAGTGGGAAATATTGTTTTTAAGGTGAGGTATTGTAAAAAAATAAAAAAAATTCAGGGGATTGGGCTGTTAATGTGCTGATCTTTCTTGCTGAAAGACATTTGTTGCTAAAAGGAGTTAAGAAAAATGTTTTTAACAACAAAGCCCCTCCATGTGTAATAACCACAAAGACTGCATGAAGGTCTTTAAGTACAGTTGGGGGTCAAACTAATGGCCACGATCCATTAGAGAGCTTATTTCTGCCAAAGAGTATGTGGCATTAGACTGAAAGGTCACGATCATTAACCCTTTGAGATCCACAGAAGCACCACAAAGAAAGATGCTAAACAAACCACGGCCTGGAGTAAATCATTGTAACTGTTGCCTAAATTATTCCGTTCAAATTTCTCCTCAGTGTGTGGATGTTTAGTTCAGTTCATTACCATGTGTCAGCCATTTCAATTTCATGCATATTTCATTGTTAACAGGGTGTGGTGTCTCCGAGTTTGACAAGAAATGCCTGCGTGAAGTGGGCAGAAAACAAGCAAACTGCAAAACCACACAGGGCTGCAGAACATACCGACTCCAATCAGGCCGACCTATGCTGGAACCAGAAAATCCGTGGCACTTGCAGCAGGCTCATCAGTCACCAGCCGAAGCACCTGGGGGATCGGAGAAACTCCTGACAATCCAGTCATCCTCAATGGGAGGGCCAGCCATTTATGGCAGTGCTGCTCTGATGAACTAGCTTGCAAGTAGGTTTGAAAATAGGGGAGAGCAAAACTATGCAATTGGTGCCGTGGAATTTAATCAGTGCTGCGATTACTTCTGGCGATATAAATTGGTCTCATCTTTAAAGATTACAAAATCCATTGAAAAGCAGATGCAGAAGCTGCTGAAACATAACTTGGCTTGGACAGGATTGAGTTTCCTCAAAGACTCTCTGTACAAGCAATGATACTGTACCCCTTTAACCCTGTCATAATGATATGGCTGTTTTGGCTACTGTGAAATCATCTTTTATTTTTGTAAATACTGTGAATTTTTATTTTATAATTTTTCTCACCAGTCGAGGGTTATATGGGCATTTACTTGAACCCTGTGTAGATATGAAATGTTTATCCAAAAAAAAGAATATCGAGCAGGCCTGTAATTTAATGCTATAAGTTTTTCCCAACTGAAATATTGCTTTGCACTGGTGAAAGTGTTAAATCATACACTGTAGTTAAAAACAAATTCTATTTGACAACATTCTGAGAAGATCTGGCTGTCACCTTTATATATTTTATATTCCTCTGTCATTTGCCTTTGTAAGCTTATAGTCAATCAAACTTATGGATATTAGGTAAGGGGAACATGTTTGCAAAATGCAAAGGAAATTAAGTGCAGTACTGGACTTAAAAAGTTAAGAGTGGAGTTTTGCATACACAGAGGGTTTTAATCCATACAGAACCAGTATTAATGCAGTATTTCAGTTGAAGTGCAGCATATAAATGGTATGGATTCCCTTTGTGTGGATTCAGTATGAATTAAAAACACCCGCATGTCACATGCCAATTTAAACCTGGTTTGGTTCTGGTTTGAGCTAATAGTTTCTGTGTTGCAAGCAGTCACACATCGATAATGCTGCTGCACTATTCGTTTGAGACAGGGTGGAGTGTTGTATTTTGTACCTAATAAGCCTGCAGCCCAACCAGTGTTTCTTAATGTAACATTTAATATTGCCTTCCGAATGTTTGTCTTGAATACGATACAGGGCATTGTTATAAAAACAAGAGGCTAGATTTTTATCTGAAAATGTTTCAGATGCAGACCTGAGTTATGACAAAAGGTTCATATCTCGTACTCTAACCCGTGTTTCAGATTTCTAGCATTCGTGTTTTTTTTTTGTCTTTTTGTCTCCACTATTACATTTTTATTTGTACTTTGAATAAACTGTTGATATCTCAGAACTGACATTGCAGTAAAGCAAAATAATAATGAAAGAATTTAATTTGGGAAAGAATTTAATATGTAGACCAAAAATACATATTCTAAAGAATTATGCCCTCCAATAAATATGATGCGATGTCTGGGGATGCTTAGTAACCTGGCTTTCATTCCTACTGTACATTTAAAGGGGCACTTAAGCGTATTCTAATGAGCTCCATGTTGTTAAGTTGAAAGCAGTGCAATATAAACAGTGCCTATAGAGAAGTGGCACCCACCGGTCTTTTGCCTGCAGGGATGTACTTTAAAAGGTCCTTGATTTAAGCTAACCTACTGTAAAGGACTCCAGTGCCACACCAGCAGAACTCTTTCAAATTCAGCATTTTTCCTCCATTAAAGTATTTTTAGACCACAGCCTTTTATAATGAACAGGAGCCCAGTTTCAGCCACAGCTTCATCTGATGTGAGGACCTGAATCAATGAATCCACTGAAGCGTCGCTTGCTGCGTTAGGTTAGGGTTACTTCAGTTCCTCAAGCAAGCATGAGGCGATGTAAGATAGGCCACCAGAAAAAAAAAAGAAAAAAAGATTATGGGAACAAAGTGCCCAAATGCCAGATCCAATGCCAACAGCTGCAGTAACTGAATCTGCCAGTGGAGGTGCTATAGCTCGTTCACATTATTAGGTTCAAGAGACCATCAACTGCAGTGTTGCCTGCGTTCAAAACGTTTGAGCTTCAGAATACAGCAGCTTTTGTGAAGTGAAGCAACTACCCAATAAGTGCTGTCATTCCAGGAATTTACATTCCATATTCAGGATTTAAAGCAAAGGAAGTCCTCACTGATTAGATTTGAATGTTAAAGTGTATTTAAAGCAAAGTTGCTCAGTTTATTACTGGTGCTGTTGTATGTAGTGAGTGCTTCGCAGATCGCCCCCTATTTAATGCCAGGTCTGCATCTGGTAAAGAATGATTATAGTCGTTACCCAGTAGCTTAGGGTAGTTGTTGGTGAAACTCATCATAATATGTCAAGTATTCATTTGGTGAATCAAGAGATTCGGTTTATTAACCATGCAATTTTTAAGCATTACAACAAGTTTACAAGAAATAAGAAGAACATAAGAATTAGGAGCAGGAGTAGACCATACAGCCACTCGAGCCTGCTCCGCCATTCAATAAAATCATGGATGATCTTCGACCTCAACTCGACTTTCCCGCCCGATCCCCATATCCCATGATTCCATATAGCCAAAAATCTATCTATCTCAGCCTTGACAACAAGTGTGAGGAGCTCATGGACTTCCTTGTCTCTAAGATTGAGACCATCCGTTCAGCTGCCTCTGCCACTTCCTTCCTTGCCCGAGCCCACTGGGCCAAACTTCCTCTAAGGTTCCCTCCTGCCCTAGCCCTGAACTCGCATCTTTCTCCAGTTTCTCTCCGATCCCCCCTCATGACTTCTCCGCGCTCATCTTGTCTATGAGACCCACTTCCTGCTCCCTCGACCCTATTCCCACCAAACTGCTGACCACCCAACTTCCTTTTCTGGCTCCCATGTTAGCTGACATTGTTAACGGTTCTCTCTCCTCGGGTACTGTCCCCCTCTCCCTCAAATCTGCCATCATCACCCCCTCCTCAAAAAACCAACCCTTGACCCCTCCGTCCTTGCAAACTACCGCCCCTTCTCCAACCTCCCTTTCCTCTCAAGTCCCTGAATGTGTTGTCACCTCCCAAATCCATGCCCATCTTTCCCGCAACTCTATGTTTGAATCCCTCCAATCAGGTTTCCACCCCTGCCACAGTACCGAAACGGCTCTCATCAAAGTCACAAATGACATCCTTTGTGACTGTGACAAAGGTAAACTATCCCTCCTCGTCCTTCTTGACTTGTCTGTAGCCTTTGACATGGTTGACCACTCCATCCTTCTCCAATGCCATTCCACTGTCATCCAGCGGGGTGGGACTGCACTCGCCTGGTTCCATTCTTATCTGTCTAATCGTAGCCAGAGAATCACCTGCAATGGCTTCTGTTCCCGCTCCCGCATCGTTACCTCTGGCGACCCCAAGGATCTATCCTTGGCCCCCTCCTATTTCTCATCTACATGTTGCCCCTTGGCGACATCATCCGAAAACACAGCATCAGTTTCCACATGCACGCTGACGACACCCAGCTCTACCTCACTACCACTTCTCTCGACCCCTCCATGGTCTCTAAATTGTCAGACTGCTTGCCCGACATCCAGTTCTGGATGAGCAGAAATGTTCTCCAATTAAATATTGGGAAGACCGAAGCCATTGTTTTTGGTCACCGCCACAAACTCCATTCCCTAGCCATTGACTCCATCCCTCTCCCTAACATCTGTCTGAGGCTGAACCACACTGTTCGCAACCTTGGTGTCATTTTTGACCCTGAAATGAGCTTCCAACCACATATCCGCAGCATATCTAAGACCGCCTATTTCCACCTCCGTATCATTGCCCATCTCCGCCCTTGCCTCAGCTCATCCGCTGCAGAAACCCTCATCCATGATTTTTTTACTTCTAGACTTGACTATTCCAATGCACTCCTGGCTGGCCTTCCACATTCTACCCTACATAAACTTGAGGTGATCCAAAACTCGACTGCCCGTGTCCTAACTCGCACCAAGTCCTGTTCACCCATCACCCCTGTGCTCACTGACCTACATTGGCTCCCGGTTAAGCAACGCCTCGATTTCAAAATTCTCATTCGTGTTTTCAAATCCCTCCATGGCCTCGCCCCTCCCTACCTCTGCAATCTCCTTCAACCCTACAACTGCCCGAGATATCTGCGCTCCTCTAATTCTGCCCTCTTGAGCATCCCTGATTATAATCGCTCAACAATTGGTGGCCGTGCTTTCTGTTGCCTAGGCCCGAAGCTCTGGAATTCCCTGCCTAAACCTTTCTGCCTCTCTACCTCTCTTCCCTCTTTTAAGACCCTCTTTAAAACCTACCTCTTTGACCAAGCTTTTGGTCACCTGCCCTAATTTCTCCTTATGTGGCTCGGTGTCAAATTTTTTGTCTTATAATGCTCCTGTGAAGTGCCTTGGGACGTTTTACTACATTAAAGGTGCTATATAAATACAAGTTGTTGTTGTTTTTGAATATACTCAATGCTTCAGCATCCACAGCCCTTTGGGGTAGAGAATTCCAAAGATTCACATCCCTCAGTGAGGAAATTCCTCCTCATCTCAGTTTTAAATGGCTGGTCCCTTATCCTGAGACTATGCCCCTTAGTTCTAGACTCTCCAGCCAGGGGAAAAACCTCTCAGCATCTACCCTGTCAATCCCCCTCAGAGTCTTGTATGTTTCAATGAGATCACCTCTCATTGTTCTAAACTCCAGAGAGTATAGGCCCAATCTATTCAATCTCTCCTCACAGGAAAACCCTCTCATCCAAGGAATCAATCTAGTGAACCTTTGTTGCACTGCCTCTAAGGCAAGTATATTCTTTCTCAGATAAGGAGATCAAAACTGTGCACAGTACTCCAGGTGTGGTGTCACCAAAGCCCTGTACAATTGTAGCAAGACTTTCTTACTCTTGTACTCCAACCCCCTTGCAATAAAAGCCAACATGCAATTTGCCTTCCTAATTGCTTGCTGTACCTGTATTCTAACTCTGTGTGTTTCCTGTACAAGGACACCTAAATCTCTCTGATCGCCAACATTTAATAGTTTCTCACCATTTAAAAAATATTCTGTTTTTCTTTTCCTACCAAAGTGAATAACCTCACATTTCCCTACATCCATCAGCTTATTGCCCACTCACTTAATGTGTCCTCCTCACAGCTTACTTTCCCTCCTAGCTAGTATCATCTGCAAACTTGGATATATTACTCTCAGTCCCTTCATCTAAGTCATTAATATAGATTGTAAATAGCTGAGGCCCAAGCACTGACCCTTGTGACATCCCACTAGTTACAGCCTGCCAACCAGAAAATGACCCGTTTATCCCTACTCTCTGTTTTCTCTCCATTAACCAATCCTCTATCCATGATAATATATTACCCCCAACCCCATGAGCCCTTTATGTGTAATAACCTTTTATGAGGCACCTTATCCAATGCCTTTTGGAAATCCAAATATACTACATCCACTGTTTTTCCTTTAACTACCCTGCTAGTTACATCCTCAAAAAACCCTAATAAATTTATCAAACACAATTTCCCTTTCATAAAACCATGTTAACTCTGTCTAATCATATTATGATTTTCTAGGTGCCCTGGTACCACTTCCTTAACAATGGATTCCAGCATTTTCCCGACGACTGATGTCAGGCTAACTGGCCTGTATTTCCCGGTTTTCTCTCTCCATCCTTTCTTGAATAGCGAGGTTACATTTTCTACCTTCCAATCCACTGGGACCATTCTAGAATCTAGGGAATTTTGGAAGATCACAACCAATGCATCCACTATCTCTGCAGCCACCTCTTTGAGAACCCTAGGATGTAGGCCATCCGGCCCAGGGGATTTGTCAGCTTTTAGTCCCATTAGTTTCTCAAGTACTTTTTCTCTACTGAAATTAATTACTTTAAATTCCTCATCTCATTTGCCCCTTGGTTCCCCATTATTTTTGGTATGCTTTTTGTTTCTTCTATTGTGTAGACTGATACAAAATATTTGTTTAAAGTCTCTGCCATTTCCTTATTCCCCATTATAATTTCTCCTGTCTCAGCCTCTTAGGGGCCAATGCTTACTTTTGCTACTCTCTTCCTTTTTACATACTTCTCTCATATTATGATCACTCTTTCCCAGAGGATCCTTTACTATGAGATTACTAATTAACCCTGTCTCATTACACAATACAAGATCTAAAATAGCCTGTTCCCTGGTTGGTTCCATGATGTATTGTTCTAGGAAACTATCTCGAATGCATTCCATGAACTCATCCTCCAGACTACCTTTGCCAATTTGATTTACCCAGTCTATATGAAGATTAAAGTCCCCCATAATTATTGCATTACCTTTGTTACATGCTACTATTACTTCTTGATTAATACTCTGTCCAACAGTATAGCTACTGTTAGGGGGCCGATAAACTACGCCCACCAATGTTTTCTACCCCTTGTTATTTCTTATCTCCACCCATACTGATTCTACTTCCTGATATTTCGAGCCAAGATCCTTTCCTTCTACTGTCCTTATGTCATCCTTTATTATCAGGGCTACCCCCTCCCTTTTTCCATTCTGCCTGTCTTTTTGAAATGTCAAGTACCCTGGAATATTTAGTTCCCAACCTTGGTCACCCTGCAACCATGTCTCTGTAATGGCTATTAGATCAAACCCATTTATCTCTATTTGTGCCACTAATTCATCTATCATGTTACAAATGCTTTGTGCATTCAACTAAAGAGGCTTTAATTTGAACTTTTTACCATTATTCCCTGCTTTCACTTTATTCGCTGATGCACTATTACCGTTAAACTCTCTGTCCCTTCCTGTCACACACTGCTTATCTTTACCCAAATCGCTACACTGCTCCATTGACTTTTCTCTTTAGGTTTCTAAATTTCCCCTCATCTGACCCCTCCCCCACCTTTTAGTTTAAAGCCCTATCTGCAGCACTATTTGATTCACCAGGACACTGGTCTCAGCCCGGTTGAAGTAGATCGCATCCCAATGGAACAGCCCCCTCTTTCCCCAGTACTGGTGCCAGTGCCCCATCAATTGAAACCCCTGCCTCCCACACCACTCTTTGAGCCATGCATTTAACTGTCTGATCTGCTTGTCCCTATGCCAATTTGCGCATAGCTCAGGTAACAATCCAGAGATTATTACCTTTGAGGTTCTACATTTTAATTTAGACCCTAGCTCCTCAAACTTTCTCAGCAGAACCTCATTCCTAGCTCTACCTATGTTGGTGGTTCCTACATGGGCCACGACAACTGGATCATCCCCCTTCCACTCCAAATTCTTCTCCAGCCACAAGGAGATATCCCTAACCCTGGTAGCAGACAGGCAACACAGCCTTCGGTACTCCCGGTCGTGGCTGCAGAGAACAGTATCTATCTCCCTGACTATACTGTCCCCTCCCACTACAACATTCCTTTTCACTCCCCCCGCTTGAATGGCCTCTTGTACCATGGTACCATGGTCAGTTTGTTCATCCACCCCGCAGACTTTGCCCTCATCCACACAGGCAGCAAGAACCTTGTACCTGTTGGATAAGGGCAAAGGCTGAGGCTCCTCCAGCACTGCAACACTGGGCTCCCCTTACCTGCTTTAGTCATAGTCACAATCTCCTGTCCCTGACCACTAACCAGACCTGTATCACTACCTAACCTAAGGGGTGTGACTGCCTCCTAGATCAAACTGTCCAGGTAACTCTCCCCCTCCCTGATGCCCCGCAATGTCTGCACCTGGGACTCCAGCTCAACAACTCTGAGCTGAAGTTCCTCAAAATGCAAAGACTTACTGCAGACGTGGTCATCCACAAACTCCCACATGCTGCAGTGGCGGCAAACCACCTGCACTGCCATCCCTATATAACCTTGTTTTATTTATTTAATTAATTAAAGTTTATGGGGGGAAGAATTCAGTAGGTTAGTGCCTCCCGTTAGCGCCTGCAGAGGGGGGTAACAGGGCACTGATGCCGTAGTGCCAGGGCGAGGCGAATCCAGCGCCGCACGGCAAATCCGGCCTCCCCACCATTGCGCTGCCGGTATGAGGTACCACCAGGGATGTCAATGCTAGCCAGATCGTGGGCGCCCGATCTGGAAAATTCATTGTCGCCACTTACCTTTGTGCCTCGACCAGACAGCGACAGGGAGAGCAGGTGCACAGCCGCAGGAAGCTGGCTCCAGTGACGTTATTTAAAGGCATCAGCATTAATCACTCACGGCTGTCAGGGCAGGTTAGTTTCAGTGGTTTCTTGTCAGTTTCACCCAGTGGATCAGTTTGTATGAGTAATTTCAAGCTTCTTTTTTATCAGCAGTCTTCTGGCAAGTGCAAAGTTGCTACATTTATTGTTCAAAGATTCAAACTGCTACACTTGGCAACTTTAATGAGGGCTGTACTGGCGCCACCTCACCCTCCAGGATCTATGGCGGAGGGAGCATAGGCAGCGAGAAATACGGGAACATGTGCGCAGAGGGATGAGGAGGGACATCAGGGGTCTCACTAGGAGGCCTTATCCTCTGAGGGTATTCCGACAGCACCTCTCCTACCTTCAATTAAGCGAGGAGCAGTGTATTAGAGGGCTCCGCATCAACAAGGTGGTCACAGAAATCTGCCACCTCCTCCAAACAAACCTCCAGCCTCACACCAGGATCCCTTTTGCTCACCATGTGCCCATCATACCATCGCTGTGTCATGCCATATCACAGCGTCCTCCTGGGTGCAAAGGTGAAATTAGAGAGACCACAAAATATTGCCAACTCAATTAATAAATTTATGCATAAACATATCACACATATCACATTTGTTCTAATAACTAATGACCCTTGTGCCTGCCATAGTTGAATAGCTGCAAGGTGTGAGATGTAGGTGTGAGATGTGGGTGTGAGTGTTGGTAGGTAGAGATTGTTGGTGGGTGAGCGCTGGGGGTGTGGTGCTTTGGGCAGTGTGTGAAGCTTGTGGTACAGATGGTGGTATGTAGCATTTGTTGAAGCATTCAATCACCCTGACCACCCAACAGAGGTGGATCTGCCATGAGCACACCTACTTCAGTCCTCCAGCTCCTTCTCCTTGTTGTGCTTCTCCTTGCTGAGGCAGCTGCACAGCCAGCAATGCTGAGAATGTGGTGCTGTAGTATCAATGAACCTCCCCTTTAAGAACTGGGAAAGGCCTGTGGCAATGATAAGTTGAGATTAGACTTCACCTGATATTGGTCCACCCTTTGAATGTAACGCCATTGAGCTAGGCCTTTAAGACTTGATTTAGCGCCCCAATCATTTCTTTGAGCAGTGAGAATGAATTTTGCATGCAGTCTAAAGCACAAGCACCTGACGCTAATTCTCAAACTTTTCTAAAGATACCGCCCATTCCTGAGCTATAATGAATTTCTAGCCCTATATATTTAATTAACTTAGCTTATAGTTTAGTTTTATAACTAATTACGAGATCTAGTTTAAGTTTCGGTAGATTAAATTAAATATTTACCTGTACCTACAAACCACTACAAGTATTGGGGGCAAAAAACAGCACCTCCTTCTCCCCCTGTTTCGAATTCCCATTCTCTCCAAATTCCCAACTTTAACACTCTGTTTAAGTGCACTTCGTTTAAGACACTCGACACTGTGCAGACCACTCGAATAAGAAACATAACAATCTTCAGCTGTAACTTACTGCAGCTTTGGCAGTCTCATCTCTGAATCTGAGATTGTTTGCTATTAAAGAATCATTGGGTTGAAATTGCACTTTGTGGTATTAGTAACTAATATATATGAGGCTTCTGTTATCTGTAATTTTAAACCTGCTTATTTTGCAGAGGTTACTACTGCTCTTGTTAAAGTAGCAGACAGATGAATGTCCTACAAGTACATTGACAACTTTGTCACTAATATCGCGCAGTTCATATACGATGTTCGCCCAGTACCTTTTGAAATCTTTCTGAGCTGTTATAACTGTATAGTAATAGGTTTGTTAATAAGTATTAATTGTTGCGTTTACTACTGATGACTTCTTCGCTCATTTAAAGACTTTGTCCAAACAAATGACTCCATTTACAAACTTCAGATGGCTTAGTGAGTAAGTGCAGCGTGAGTCGTGTATGTTACTGAGCACACAGACAAGGCTTAGGGAGAAGGTCTTGGGTCTGATCCCCAGTTTCTGCTGAGTCAGTTGATCTCAGCCAGGGCAGCAGTTCAGGTGTGATAATTGACCTCAGTTCCCCTTAACTATGGAGGGGAAGTATCAGTCAAGGCTCCTGACTGCCATCCAAGAAATCCTACATTGTCCCTTTTTGTCAATGATGCGGAGATGCCGGTGTTGGACTGGGGTGGACAAAAGTGAGAAGTCGCACAACACCAGGTTATAGTCCAACAGTTTTATTTGAAATCACAAGCTTTCGGAGCTGCTGCTCCTTCGTCAGGTGAAGTGAAGGAATACGAATCGGCAAAGCATATATAGACAGAGAACAATGCCAGACGACTACAGTTAATCTTTCTGACTGCCTTTTATCACACCTCGGCAGAGAAACAATCAGGTCAGTCAGGAAGGCATTATATCAAAGACATAGCAAGATACAACTAAGACAATGAGGTGGGGTCACAGGGGGTCTAATGTGTCAAATGCAGTCTGTATGGCAAACCATAAACTTTAAACTTTTTACTTTTTTTTACTGGAAATCACATCTGTGAACAAGCCAATGACGACTCGAGTCTGGATGACTCTACGTCATGTAGCGTGACATGAACCCAAGATCCCGGTTGAGGCCGTCCTCATGGGTGCGGAACTTGGCTATCAGTTTCTGCTCGATGATTTTGCGTTGTTGTGTGTCTCGAAGGCCGCATAACCTGGTGTTGTGCGACTTCTCCTTTCTGTCAAGGTGTAAGTCTTTTCTGGTCCCTGTTGTATCGCTTTTTAGGTTCAGTAATATTGTCACGTTTTTTTATTGCAGGGGGCGGGCAGGTATGTACTACAAGATGGAAAAGGTTACTTTAGAAAGCAAGTACAGGAAACTCTTGTTTAACTGGCACCTAAATATCCGGAATTCTCTCTTAACCGGCAAAAATCATCCTCCGAAAACTCCTCTCAAATAACCGGCAATGTTGCCGAGTCCGAGCCCGAGCCCGCGAACGCCGAGTTAGTCAGTGGGGGTAGTACTGTACTTAATCAAGCATCTTCACCATCCATTTAACACAACATTCTGTAGGTGAGTAACCAAATACTGTATACTGCACATTTCTTGATTTTTTTATTTTTCTTTGTTAAAAATAGCCTCGGTAGATATAACTCTCCGTTATCCGGAACTTTCGATCAACCGGCACCACGCCGGTCCCGTCGGTGCCGGATACCAAAGAGTTTGCTGTATTAGAAGCAATGTGTTGAGGCTGCGCTTTTGGTAGTTGAGCAGGCTGTGCTGGAGATATTGGGTGCTGAAGGGGCTGTGTGATAAATTTTGGAAAGTTGAACAGGAATTTTGGAAAGTCTGTAATGTAATTTAAAGACTGATTTCAAACTGAGTTTTGAATCTGGACTGATCAGCAGTGACCTAGCTCCCATCTATTGGAAGTTGCCACTGGGATTATTTATGGTTCAGAGAATGCCAGGTTACTTTTTGAGAAAACAGGATTTTCCTTTTTCAAAAATCGGCTGCTTTTGCTGGAAGTCCTTGCAATCCAGAAAAGTTTATTTTCTGCAAATCTCGAATGTAAAGCTTCCTGTTTTAGGTGACTGGGCCAGGAAGCACTATTGAGCGATTAATTGAAGCCTGTCACCTTCATCAGTTTATCTCAAGTTGCCGATATTGGCAATCTTTAAAGGCAGCACGTGTCATCGTTTATCTTACAAGATTCCCCATGGCATTCCACACAGAGAGCCAAGACCAAGTGTAGACTTCAGGTTAAGTGGGATTAGGTGACAGAGACAAAATGGACCCAGGTGCGCAGATGTAATCCAGTTCCCATTTTAAAATCACACATTCTGACATTATTATATTTGCATTATAAATTCCTTGTTCACATTCAGAATGGGAACTGCCAATGTAAACTTGTCACGCTATAATTACACCATCCTGTCTGTGGTGGGACTGCAGTGACTTCATTGGCAGGAAGATGTAGTTACAGTATGGCAGGATTACATAGGCATAGGAATTCATAACGGAAAATGGCTGACAGGAAATGTGCAGAGATGAAAGATTTTTAAATATTTATAGAGAGTCCTGTTACAGTTAATAATGATGTGTCAGTGCTGATGGTTGGCACTTGTATATGTGTAAGTTTGATTAGGATTTCCATCTGTGATTGCTGGAAGTTCCCATTTTCTGCCAGGATCTACCTGATGGGACAGAGGAAGGATCAGAAAGAAAGTCAACTCAAGCTATCCTTCTAGTGCAGGAGTGTCCAAGCTTTTTGTCTTCATGATTTGCTTCGGTGTGTATCATGGAGTTCAGGCTCATATATAAAACTTACATTTATGTTCTCATTAATTTGCACACATCTCAAGTTGGTGATTTTTAACAAAAGTACTTTCTATCTGTGTTGAATTTTAACTTGTATAGTTAATTGTGATTTTCTGGGATGAGCATTGCATTTAAAATACAAATTACATTATGACAGCTGAAGGTCATTTAATATCCATTGAGAAATGAACCCCAGTACTTTGTTTGCCCTCTTTATGACCTTATCAACTTGTATTGCTATTTTAGTGATTGATTTATCTGTATTCCCAGATCTCTTTACTCCTCTACCCCATTTTGTTTCTTGCCTTCCAAGGAATAACTGGCCTCCTTATTCCTCCGAACAAAATGAACACCCTCACACTGTGCTATATTGAATTGCAGTTCATGAAGGCCATGGAATTGTGTGCAGGGCCTCATGTAGCCACACGGATGCCATCAGTGATGTCCTGGACTTTGGAGAATCTTGTTATCTGAAAATAATCCAGTATCCCCTCATTCTGCTGCCAATTATCCATGGGAAAGATAATTAAACTATGTGTCCTAGTGAGCACTGCATCAGTGACCCATTTAATACATTTGTGAATTGCAGATTGACTAATATTGCTGATGTCCCTGTAGCCACTTGGAATGGGCCAGATGCTTAAAAGTTTAGGGCTGTGATGACCTTGATAGCAACTGGCAGAATTGCCCCTGTGGTGAAGATTGGTCAAAAATCAGATTCAAGGAGATAGCCCAAATCTGGCATTGCCTCCTTAGTGAAAAGGAGTTTGTACATTTTTCTCTCTCTACTTGTGAATGTAGTTTGTGTGGGCAAGGGTAGTTGCCGCTAATCCACCTCTGATGCAACCTGACCTACCTTGGATCCTTCCTTTCATCCTGTTTTCATCTCAAAATTGCACAAAATTAGAGGAATTCTCATTGGAAGCCCATATCAAAATTATAATGGCAACAACTAAAAATCTGACAGCCAAAACTCTTCGGCGAAGATTTCAGAAAAATAACAACAAAAAATAGCTACAAAAATAACAACTAGGAGTGACACTTGAATACTATTAATATAACAACAGAAAACGCTGGAAAAACTCAGCAGGCGAGGCAGCATCCGTGGAGAGAGAAACAGAGTTAACGTTTCAGGTCGAAGACCTTTCATCAGAACTGGAGACAGCAGGAAATCAAATAGATTACTTGAATACTATTGTTTGTTTCAATGTTCTTCTAACAAGGAAATACAACAGCAATATATCTTGCCCTTAATGTAGTGAAACATCCCAAGCAGTTTTGCATCTGGTATTTTGGAAGGAGGATTTAAGGGAGTTGACTGAGGGTATGGTTGAGGAGGCAGAGTTTTGAGAAGGTTTTTAAAAGTAAGGAGAGGCTTCAAGAAGAGAATTCTGGAGTCTTAGGGCTTGATGATTAAAGCCTCTGACACCAATGGCAGAATGAAGGGAGGGAAGGATGCACTGAATGCCAGAAGCAGATGAGTGGTAGGTGTGCTCTGGAATGTAGGGTTAGAGTGGAGCAAGGCGTTGGAGAGAGTTAATGACAAGGATGGAAAAGTAACAATTATTAGAGGTGGAGTTGTTCATAATGCATTAACAGACTCAAATAAATGGATACCTGGGTGTGATTACATGGTTACACTTTAAAGGTGTATTTACACTCCAAGTTCAGCATCACCGACACTTATTGAGACCATTTTTCTTCCTGTTTCCCGTCCTTCTTGCTCCAGCATAAATCAGGCAGTTCTATAAGAACACTGGGTTTCGGTATCCCGACAAATATATATCAAGGAACCAGACCAATCCTTAACCCCCTTTATCCTAACTCCTAACTAAGAAACCATCTGGGGTTTACCGCCCAGCTTAAGTGAACAATGCCAAAGATTAGCTCGCCAAACTGTCTTACACCATCCAGTTCACGTTGAATTTGGGTCACCTTGCCAACCTACAAGCTACTGAGTGAAATAATTAATCTTTTCTGGCCAAATTATCGAAGAGACAGCAAATCATGCACTAACAATTGTTGATTGACTACAAAATCATAACTATCACTATTTAAACATTGAGTATACAAACAAGTAATAGATGTAAATACTTAGAGGGCGAAATTCCCCTCGTTTCCGCCTCCGGTAGGAGGCGCTAACGGTGCACGAATGGCTTTGTGTCCCCCCGAGGCGATAACCGCGCCTCCTGCGAAATTCCGCGGGAGGTTAGCGACGGTGCTACCAGGGAGCGCCTCGATCTTCTGCACCTGGAGATCATGACGTCTTCTCCGGGCGTAGCGCCTCGGAAGAAAAATTCGCAATCGCGCCCCACAGCAGCGCCGGGTGATGTTACCGACTGCTGCAGGGGTCGCGAACACTGAGGCCGGCCGCTCACGGGGCGCAACTTAAAGGCGCGGTGGACGGCCGATTTTTAAAAATATTTATTTTGGGCCACCGGTCGCGGCGTCCATGCCGCGATCGGTAAGCCCGGCACTCTGCATGAGTGACGGGCTGATTGCACGGCACTCCCGCTCCCCGGTTGGCCCACGTATCTAAAAATAAACCTGCAGAGCTCGCAGTGTGGGGCCCTTCCCTTTAATGCAGGGAGGAGCCGCTGCAACATGGCAGCGTCCCATGTGGCCACTTGTGGCGCTGCTGAGCACTTCGCCCCGGATCAGGACATTCCCTGCCTCTTGCGCTCCAAGAGGCAAGTGGAGCGCTTGATTTAGCTCTCCACTTCCCTCTTGGAAGAAAAAATGGGAATTTAGCTAATGTTTGGAAAGTTACCGCCTGGCGCTAACTTTCCAAACATTTTTTACTTAGCGCCCCAAATGGCCCTCTCGGGGAATTTCACCCCCCTATAGTCAGGGTCACCTGACTCCATTTTGTGTGGCCACCTTAAGCTGAAACTCCATTTTGAAATTTCAGGCAATTTACTGGGCAATTTCCCGACAGTGCTCCTTTCAAATGTGTCTGACTTGACTTTGGTTTGTGGGTTCAGCTACTTAGCAATTGTTGGACAAGTGCTGGGTGTGACTACTGCCTTGGAATCAGTGCTTACTCTAAAACGGGAAGGGAAGTTGTACACTGCTGGAAGCTGTAAAGGGCTGTAGCAGCATACAATCCGAGCAAAATTTAGGACTGGTAGCTGTTGGGAGAATCAGCAACCAAATGATCCCACCCCTATAGTGCAGAACCGCTGTGCTGAAGACTACTGAACTGTAGGAAATTACTGGCTGCCCCTTTACAAACCCTCTGTTCTGAATGGCCAGCTTGCTACCACTCAGTCTACATGAGTATTCATCTTTACAGGCAGCCGCCCAGTGGAATCAAACATTAAATGATGTGGGAGACACTATGGCATCACTCTCACATCATTTGAATGCCACTTCCCTCCACCCCCCTCCCCACCCACCCATGGTCTGGTCGGCCCCAGCAAATGTACATCAGGTGCAAGCAGGGCAGAGAGCTGGCAATACTGGGTCTCTGCTCATATTTCCTCTCCCTACTGCCCCAGATGCTGGCATTAGGCAGAGGAAAATAGGTCCTAGTAGAATAGGGAGTGTGAGACAGCGATAGGGCTACAACATTATAGCCTCTATTCTCCGACCACACACTATTTGAGTGTGGCTCCCTCCTGGGAGCACAGGATCACTGAATTTACCTTCAAGTGATTTCTTCTCAATTGCCAGGAAATCCAACATGTTAACCAGTTTTAACACTTAGCTGGGCAGGTGGGAACTGCAGTTTCTGTCCTATCCTTAATTTCCATAGGATTCTGTCTATGGAGGTCTGTGGTGCAATAATTTAATTCATTAAATACTGGCCTTTCATCTCCTTGCTGTTAATGTTGTTGTGGCCAATTATATTATCCCTGCAGCCACTCTAATTGAGATGGAACCTGGAACCTTCTTGACTCAGTACCACACCAGGAAAGCCCAATGTTACCCAACAGTAGGTCAATACCATGGTGGGCAAGCTATCATTATTCTCCTTGCCCCAGGACAGAGAGAAGATGCTTCCTAAGGTCAAATATCCTGTTAACGCTCATTGTGTAAGCTCGCAGGTGAAGACTGACCTCTCGGGCAAAGTACTGAAGGGCACCAGGTTCCTGCCAGACCATTCCCCAACAATAGGATTGGGGGAAACTCCATTGATCAGCCAGTGTGTGTATTTGTGTATTTGGTTGCATATATATATATATATATATTGCATCCAAACATGTCTGTCACGCTTCAGGCAAAGCACTTCAGAAATATAAACGATAGCCAGTCATTTCCTGCTATTTTTCCTGACCTTGATACCATGTCCTCTTTTTAAGAGCAGGAACTGGAGATTTACAAGAAGCTACAATTTGTTTCCTAATTAATTTCAGGATGTGTCTACTAAGATCAATTCCCCACAGGGAGTATCCGTGTAACGGCCTAAAGGACGGGTCCCGTTCACACAGCTCCATCTTAGCAGCGAGACAGCACAAAAATGCTCCAGAACCCAGACTACCTCTGAGCAACACCACGGGAGATCAGCTAGTGCCGTTTAAATTCGAGAATACCTGTGAAGATTGAAACATAAGTCCAAATGGCATGAATGGATTTTCGAACCACTTGATTTTGTGCTTTGTATTAAATAATATCTGCCTCCTCAGAGGTTAAATACATTTACAATATTCCATGTTTCAATGCTCTGGTGCTTTTATTCAAATCGTACACTGCAAAAGCTGTGTTGGGAATGCCCATTATCTTCACTCTGAAATAATTTATTGTTCTCAGTCTGGGGTAACCACAGAACATTTAATACAGATGGGAGTCATGAGAAAAAAAGAAGACACATTTGGTTCTTTTAAACCTAACAAATCATGAAGCTGGCTTTGATTAAGAAAGGCATCGCAGAGCTTAGTGTTACTCTGGAATACCAAACATGTTTTGCTGGTTTGAATAAACACTTCTCAGAGCAGTACATAGCCACAGTGTCCACGAACCCTTGTACTGAGGGCTGATTGTTATACATTTATGCAAATATCATCAGTATATATTTGGAATTGATGTTGGGAGCAGTTGCGATCGATGTTAATCTTTACTGCGCCTCCCTCCCCTGCTGAAGGTGCTGATTTGTGCTGGCATATGGTTTACAGCCACCCTCTGGTACCCTGCCAAGTGGCCATTCTTCATGCATGAATTTAGTGCGTGTCAGCAGGCTATTTGATTGTGGGGAATGGGCCAGGACCCATCCTTAACCCACGTCTGCGCAAGTTCTCTTCCAGCGACGGGTCAACGGCACGTGATCAGGGGCAAGAACAAATGCTGATTTTATTTATTTTCCATCTTCCCCAGCCCAGGAGCACTGCAGCCAACCGTAGCCCATCCCAATTGCTCAGAGCAGCTAACTCAGCACAGACCAGAATAGCAGTTGCGGGTTTCTGATCTGTATGGCTCAGTCCTAAATTGAGCAGCAACTTTATCAACTGTGTCATCGGGGGGTCTTAGATTTTAATGCCTACTTACGTTCTAGTTATGCAATGCCATTAATCTACAATTGTCAAATAGTCTGGTTATGTAAGAAGCGCATAAGAAAAGTCAAGGATGAGAAAAGAACATTCAGTCCATCAATGCTCAATTCCTTTTTAATACTAACTCGACCATTATAGCATCCAGCTATATCTTGTATCGCCCCAATGCTTTTCCCTCAGGTACTGTGTTGGACAGGTCATTCGAAACGTTATCAATCTGTGAGTTTAACAAACAAGGTTGTTCTAGTGTCTGTTTTAAATTTACTTTTCAGTATTTAATCAGGAAAAACGGCATGTTCCCTAGTTTGTGCTGTATTTATGGTATTAATCATTTTGCAAAAATCTTATGAAAACCTGTTTTGATTAGTTGGCAGTTATTTTGGAAAACTTGATCTTTATGAAGATTTAATCAGCAAGCGCTGATGACATCAGTAGACAGGCTTGGAGGAGTTGTTGTGCCTGATTGTATAGGGAGTTGAACAAGTATTTATAGTAGAAGCTGTGACAGATGCCTATGAATGATGTTTCCTGTCTATTTTTCCCATTCTACATATACCACTTGATTTTTGCAAGTCTTACTTGATAGTAAAAATGCCTAAGTAAAGTGCTTCTCTCATTGGTATTAATCAATTAGCACAGAAACTGTACTGTAGGGCGATAGGTCAAGGGAATTACTGTCCCATCTTATAATTTTCCTCATACAACAGCAGAAATTAAAACAGCTTTGGGTTATGCTTAATTCTACATTGAGGAGATTCTGTAGTCAGTCCGCAATGTCCAGTCAGGTGTTGAAACAATATTATTGATAGTGGACATAAAAAGAAAAGAAAAACTTGCATTTATATAGCACCTTTCACAACCTCAGGACACCCCATAGCGCTTTACAGCCAATGAAATAGTTTTAAAGTTAGTCACTGTGGTAATGTAGGAAATGCAGCAGCCAATTTATGCACAGCAAGGTCCCACAAACAGCAATGTGATAAGGACCAAATAATCTGTTTTAGTGATGTTGGTTGAGGAAGAAATATTGGCCAGGATACTGGGGAGAACTCCCCTACTCTTGTTCAAAATAGTGCCATGGGATCTTTTACGTCCACCTGAGAGGGCAGACGGGGCTTTGGTTTAACATCTCATCCAAACGACGGCACCTTCAACAGTGCAGCATTCCCTCAGTACTGCACTGGAGTGTCAGCGTAGATTTTGTGCTCAAGTCCCTGGACTGGGACTAGAACACCCAACCATCTGACTCATAGGCGAGAGTGCTACACACTGACATTCATTAGATGGTATTGGAGAATTTGCTTCAGACAAGAGAGAAGTTCCAGACTTTATCTCGACTGATGCTAGCTGACTTCATTCATATTGTTGAGCTCAGAAACTCTAGCCAATCTAATCCTCTGGTGATGTCATTAAGCAGGGATTTATACAAAAAAAGTAAAAATTAGAAAGGTATCCAATTAGATTTAGCATAGTTATGGAAAAAGACAAAGGTAGATCAGGAGTAAAAGTTCTCGATTGGGGAAAGGCCAATTTTACTAAGCTGAGATGTGATTTAGTAAAAGTGGACTGGAAACAGCTACTTGAAGGTAAATCAGTGTCAGAGCAGTGAGAGACATTCAAGGAGGAGATAGTGAGGGTCCAGAGCAAATATGTCCCCACAAAGAAAAATGGTGGGACTCCCAAATCTAGAGCCTCCTGGATGTCAAGGAGCATACAGGGTAGGATATGGGAAAAAAGGGAAGCTTTTTTCAGATACCAAGGGCGCAATACTACAGAAAACCTAGAGTATAGAAAGTGAAGGGGTGAAATTAAAAAGGAAATTAGGAAAGCAAAGAGAGGAAAAAACAATGGCAAGTAAAATCAAGGAAAACCCATAAAGAGCAAAAGGATAATGAAAGAAAGAGTAGGGCCTATAGAGACCAAAAAGGAAGCTTATGTGTGGAGGCGGACGACGTGGGTATGGTTCTTAATGAATATTTTGCATCTGTCTTCACAAAAGAGAGGGATGATTCAGATATTGTAGTTAAGGAGGAGGTGTGTGAAATCTTAGATGAGATAAACATAGTGAGAGAGGAAGTATTAAAGGGTTTAGTGTCTTTGAAAGTAGATAAATCGCCAGGCCCGGATGAAATGTATCCCAGGCTGTTAAGAGAAGCAAGGAAGGAAATAGCAGAGGCTCCGACCATCATTTTTCAATCCTCTCTGGCTACAGGTGTGGTGCTGGAGGACTGGAAGACTGCTAACGTTGTACCATTGTTTAAAAAGGGAGAAAGGGATAGACCGAGTAATTACAGGCCAATCAGCCTAGCCTCGGTGGTGGGAAAATTGTTGGAAAAAATTCTGAGGGACGGTATTAATCGTCATTTAGAAAGGCAAGGATTAATCAAGGACAGTCAGCATGGATTTGTTAAGGGAAGGTTGTGTCTGACTAACTTGATGAATTTTTTGAGGAGGTAAAAAGGAGGGTCAATGAGGGTGGCGCGTTTGACATAGTCTACATAGATTTTAGCAAGGCTTTTGACAAGGTCCCACATGGCAGACTGGTCAGAAAAGTAAAAGCCCATGGGATCCAAGGGAAAGTGACAAGTGGGATCCAAAATTGGCTCAGTGGCAGGAAGCAAAGGGTAATGCTCGACGGATGTTTTTGTGACTGGAAAGCTGTTTCCAGGAGGGTTCTGCAGGGCTCAGTACTAGGTCCCTTGCTTTTTGTGGTATACATCAATGCTTTAGACTTCAAAATAGGGGGCATGATTAAGAAGTTTGCAGATTATACAAAAATTGGCCGTGTGATTGATAGTGAAGAAGAAAGCTGTATACTGCTGGAAGATATCAATGGACTGGTCAGGTGGGCAGAAAAGTGGCAAATGGAATTCAATCCAGAGAAGTGTGAGGTAATGTATTTGGGGAGGGCTAACAAGGTAAGGGAATACACAATAAATGATAGGATACTGAGAAGTGTAGAGGAACAGAGGGACCTTGGAGTGCATGTCCACAGATCCCTGAAGGTAGCAGGGACAAGTAGATAAGGTGGTTCAGAGGGATACTTTACTTTATTAGCCGAGGCTTGGAATATAACAGCAGGGAAGTTATGCTTGAACTGTATAAAACACTAGTTAGGCCACAGCTAGAGTACTGCGTACAGTTCTGGTCACCACATTACAGGAAAGATGTGATTGCACTAGAGAGGGTACAGAGGAGATTTACAAGGATGTTGCCAGGACTGGAGAATCTTAGCTATGAGGAAAGATTGGATAGGCTGGGGTTGTTTTCTTTGGCACAGAGGAGGCTGAGGGGAGACTTGATTGAGGTATATAAAAATATGAGGGGCCTAGATAGAGTGGATAGGAAGGACCTATTTCCCCTAGCAGATAGGTCAATAACCAGGGGGCATAGATTTAAAAAATTGGTAGAAGAATTAGAGGAGAATTGAGAAATTTTCTCACCCAGAGGGTGGTGGGGGTCTGGAACTCACTGCCTGAAAGGGTGGTAGAGACAGAAACGCTCATCACATTTAAAAAGTACTTGGATATGCTGGAAAGTGGGATTAGGCTGGATAGCTCTTATTCAGCCGGCACAGACACAATGGGGGGAATTTTCCCAGCCCTGGGGAGGCGGGTATGGAGGTGGGATTGCTGGGAAAATGGCAGAATCTGGGGGCGGGTACCGAACCCGCTCCCAACCCGCCTCCGTGCCATCTTCCCGGGAGGCGGGTCCCCGACTCGCGCAGGGACCCATCTCCTCGAGGCGAGAAGGGGATTACAGCCAATTAACTTCCTGTTAACAAAATTTTTGACAGATGAAATGTCATACGCTAACGTCCTCTGTCACTGGCTTTCCCTTAATTAGCCTGCCAAGCCCGCAGGGCGGGCTTAACAAGGTCAATCAAGGGAAAATAGCGTGGGTTGGCCGGACGTCGTTGGTGGCAGGACTGAAACCTGACAACCAGCAGTTCTGCCCCCAACGTGCCCCCATTGACAAAATCCAGCCCAATGGGTCGAATGGCCTCCTTCTGTGCCGTAAATTTCTATGATGCTATGATTTCATGCTTTAGGTGCCTAATCAGGTCAGGATTTGCTGGCAAAAATCAGCACAGACCAAGCCCATCTTCCTCCCGCCCTAATCCTGCTCCTACCTGAGTCTGAACCAGGTCCATCCCTCCTCTTAACGCTGCTCCAATGTTAATGGATATGATTTCTGCCTCTGTTTACTGTAGATAGGAACTCTTGTGAGAACTGAAGCCCCCGCCTACAGAATACAGAGGTCACAATCTCTGCCAGTACTGCCCCTAGTAGTGCTGAGAGGAGAGGGATTCGCAGTGAGACCTGGGTAGCAATAGGATAGAGTGGGTGGGGTGCAACTGGATTGCAGTGAAAGGGAGGCAAATGGGGAAACAGATAGCAATAGAAAAGCAGGGGAAAATGGTAGCTGGGAAGACATGTGAGCTTGCAGCAGTGCTTTGCGGGGAAGAGGAAAGAAGCTAAGAGCTATGCTTTGGGATGGGTGAGGAAGAAATATGATCGGATTAGTTGAGAGGAAGTGGAGAAGTAGATTGCCAGCATGAACTTTTGGGATGGGGGAGTGGAAGGAAGGAAGGAAGGAAGGAAGAATACCAGCTTGAACTGGGGGAGTACCAGCTTAACTGGGCTGAAGGGAGAAAAGAGTGTCGGGTTGAATTGAGGGGGCAGAGGGAGCAGAATACCAGTAGGACCTGGGAGGTTTGAGGACAAATTAGTATCACTGTGAAAGGATGAGAGTGTATGGGGTACAATGTCTTTGTTAATTGGGTCTAGAGGAATAGAGTGACTTGTTGGATGTGGGAGAGAAATTGTTGAAGGTAATTTTGAGATCTGGTTGGTCTGTTGAAAATGCAAATGCCACTTTTGTTGTTCCTCTTCTTAGAGATGAACAATCTATTAATTGAGAAGTATAGAAGTGTTAATATTAATCTTAGGGGGAAAAATTCAGTATCGCCCCATTTGGGGCGCCATTATCGGCTGTGCGCAAAGTTTAGCGCCTGGCGCTAATTATCGCCTCCGACTGCAAACTTGACTTTTATCGCCCCTGGAGGTGATTGGAGTGCTAAATCAAGCACTTCACACCTGTCTTAAGGCGCAAAGGCCGAGGAGCGAGGCGCTACCTCAGAGCGCTGGCGAAGCTCATGTGATGTCAGTCAGCAATTGAACACAGACACAATGGTGCCGGCCAGTTCTTAAAGGGGAGGGTTGATCTTGCTCTCCATCCACATCCTACTCATTGCACCCTTGAATCTCGGCCTGGAGAGACCTGTACATCAAATCTGCTGGAAAGAACAATGGAAAGAACCAGGGTAAGAGCTCAGAGTGCAGCCCCCACAGTCTCTTCTAAATCGATGCAAGGAGGGACAAATCAAAATGAACCTGCAAAGTGCTCCTCAGTACTCAAAACTCCTTCACATAGCGTTGAATCTCTCCAGAAGTCTCTCTCTCCCTCTCAGAATGCGTGGTGCAAAAATGTCACCAACAAAAAAAGGCAGGAAGCGTTTGGCTTTAAATAGCACTCCCCCAGTCTCTTCCTGACTGCAAAACGCTCCCCTCAACATGTCGTTGCTAGCAGCAGGCGGTAAGGCAGGGGGCGCCACTCAATATCCGGTCCGGGGCGCTACCGGGGCGTTGCACACTCGACTGATGTCACGATCTGCCGGCGCAAAAGATCATGGTGGTAGTGTTTAGCGCCGCCGCAAAATGTCTAGTTAATTTCATGAGCGGCGCAAACATCGCCGCGCACGGGCACTAGTTGCTTTGCGCCCCATTAGCGCCCTCTTAAGCCGCTAACAGGAGGCGCAAACCCAACTGAATTTTTCCCCCAGACACACTGGCGCCGGCCAGTTCTTAAAGGGGAGGGTCGATCTTGCTCTCCATCCACACCCTGCTCATTGCAGCCTTGAATCTCGGCCTGGAGAGACCTGTACATCAAATCTGCTGGAAAGAACAATGGAGAGGCCCAGGGAAAGAGCTCAGAATGCAGCCCCCATATTCTCTTCTAAATCGATGCAAGGAAGATCAAACCAGAAAGAACCTGCAAAGTGCTGCTCAATACCCAAAACTCCTCAACACAGCTTTGAATATTTCCTGCAGTCTCTCTCTCTCACTCAGAATGTGTGGTGCAAAAATTTTGCCGACAATATAAGGCAGGAAGTGGTCGCCTTTAAATAGCGCTCCCCCAGTCCCTTCCTGACTGCAAAACGCTCCCCTCAACCTGTCGTTGCTAGCGGGAGGCGGTAAGACAGGGGGCGCCACTCAATATCCAGTCCGAGGCGCTACTGGGGCGTTGCACTCTCGACTGACGTCACGATCTGCCGGCGCAAAAGATCATGGTGGTAGTGTTTAGCGCCGCCGCAAAATGTCTAGTTAATTTCATGAGCGGCGCAAACATCGCCGCGCACGGGCACTAGTTGCTTTGCGCCCCATTAGCGCCCTCTTAAGCCGCTAACAGGAGGCGCAAACCCAACTGAATTTTTCCCCCAGACACACTGGCGCCGGCCAGTTCTTAAAGGGGAGGGTCGATCTTGCTCTCCATCCACACCCTGCTCATTGCAGCCTTGAATCTCGGCCTGGAGAGACCTGTACATCAAATCTGCTGGAAAGAACAATGGAGAGGCCCAGGGAAAGAGCTCAGAATGCAGCCCCCATATTCTCTTCTAAATCGATGCAAGGAAGATCAAACCAGAAAGAACCTGCAAAGTGCTGCTCAATACACAAAACTCCTCAACACAGCTTTGAATATTTCCTGCAGTCTCTCTCTCTCACTCAGAATGTGTGGTGCAAAAATTTTGCCGACAAAATAAGGCAGGAAGTGGTCGCCTTTAAATAGCGCTCCCCCAGTCCCTTCCTGACTGCAAAACGCTCCCCTCAACCTGTCGTTGCTAGCGGGAGGCGGTAAGACAGGGGGCGCCACTCAATATCCAGTCCGAGGCGCTACTGGGGCGTTGCACTCTCGACTGACGTCACGATCTGCCGGCGCAGGAGATCGTGGCGGTAGTGTTTAGTGCCGCCGCAAAATGTCTGGTTAATTTCGTGAGCGCGCAAAGATCGCTGCGCACGGGCGCTAGTTGCTTTGCGCCCCATTAGCGCCCTCTTAAGGCACTAACGGGAGGCGCAATCCAACTGAATTTTTCCCCCATAATGTTTTGTTTTTAGTGTAAAAATGCAAAGTTTTTCAAGGGAGCAAGTTCACCAAATCCCCTCTAAAAATGCACCACCAATTTTGCCCCTGCCACATTTAGATTTACTCCATTAGGTTTCCATGTACTTATGTTTTTCTTTCTCTCCAATGCAAGTGAGGGAATGTCGGACAGACTTACAGCTTAAGTAACAAAGCCTGTGTAACTACCTGAGTTTTCAATATTTGGGGACTGTATCAGCTTTTTTCTTGGTCATCTTGTGCTAGTTTTCAGGTTGGTGGTATAGAACAGCAGAAATAAATTTAAAAGCTGTTAGCGATGCACTGCCTGATTTTGTACTGGGGTATGCATCCAAGCAAAGACTAGAATTAAGAAAGTCCATTCAACCCATTGAGTCTACATCCTACAATGGATCTTGTACAGTTTGCACTGTCCTCGATTCTCCCCAACACATTTAACTCCCTAAAGCAGGTAAGTAGTCTCAGGTAAAACTTCAAGTAACATCGTATTCTGTGAAGGTTCTGTGAAGCATTAAGTGGAATTTGAAAAATTTAACCGCAACAGAATTTTCGCTTTTCAATTTTGACTGGCTAAGCTCCTCAGAAGACAATTTTGTGGTCCCAATAGAACTGGAGCAATGATGGTCAACAAGTCATTTAATCACCCATGGAGAGGGTAGTAGATCTATTGCAGAATATCATCCCGTGTCAAATCGCATAACTTTCGACATATCCCACCTGTAGTGCATTTTCTGCCCAAGTGCTGCAGTTTTGCATAAAAGGTGGCAGAGACGGTGAAAATTCTGGTCCCTGAACAGAGCTGAATGAAGACAGCAGGTGCACCTTTCTCAGGGTCATGGCAGCAAAGTGAATGCTGTGTGAGCTTGTCAGTGAACAGCTCCAAGGTAGGGAGGCCGACGTGGAGAGCATAGTAGGAGAGCAAGTGGTGTGAAGGGGAGGGAGTCACCAACACAGTGGGCCTCATACTGAGACTAGGACTGAAGAAGGCTACAACTACGCACTGTGATTTTCAGAATAGTTGTTTCCGCAACAAATCACTTACCTTACCTACTTCTGTGCATATTCCTACAACCTTTGATCCTGTTCTTAATTCAGCTGGTTTCTAAAGGTATTAATCTGACAGCATCAATTGATTTTAGTAGGAATCTATTCTGCATTTTCACAACTTTGTGCGGGAAAAGAAAACATTTTCTGATCTCTCTAAACTTGCTTGAGGCTTACCAATTTAGTACTCATGTCTTCTAGTTCTGTGATCACAGTTTAAGGTAAATGTCCTGCTTACACATATATTATCTATGCCTTTCAGCATTTCAAAGAGCTATCAGTCTTTCTTTCTCCAAACAAAACAAGTTTGGCTCTGTTAGGACCTCAAATGGAAAGTGTGTGGTGACAAAAGCTCTTCAAATAAAGAATTTTAAACCACTGGTGAAGGGAGGGAAGCAGGAGCAAAATACAATCAGGGGTCAGGAGATTGCTTGAATAGTTCAAAACCCTAAAACCATGAGATGATAGTTTCCTTCAGCTCCGTCCCTGCTCAGGTCTGCCCTGGTGGCCCAGTGAGGCATTCCATTTCATAGCTGAGCCATACAAGCTAAAGAGGGTCCCTGTTTCAATTTTTTGTCTGTGTTGAATTCAATGATCTGAGCCAAGGTAATTGGTATCAGTGCCTCCTGGTCAGGGAGGGGAGAATTATTGAGGGTTCCTGCCCCAAGTCTCTATCTCGTGATAATCGCCAGAAGTGTGGAAATCAGATGGGGACAGGATCAGAGTCAATTGTGTGTACAAATACGGTGGTCAAATACCTGCTCCATTCAACACTTGGTGCTGTCAAGCTAGATCTGGCGAGCAAGACAGTGGTGAAAGGGGAAACTAACTCCTTCCCAACTATAGGTTATTTGTAAAAATGAGAAATTGTGCTTATCGCTATTTCAGAATATTACCAACAGCATCAGTAGAACCAGGCCTGTCAAATAGCAATATTTCACTGTTAAAACTGAGATGCAATGAGAGCAGGATCATGTTTTACAGTTAGTTATTGGAATATTCACTATATGTAATATTCATGTCAAAATATGATAGGACATATTCTAATTAAACACCTGTTAGCTCAGTTCGTAGGTGCAGTGTAAAGTTGAACCATACAAATCAGGAAGGTCTCAACTTTGACCCCTAGTCTATGCTTAATTGGCTGTTCTCAGCGGAGGTGGTAGGACTGTTCCAATTGGCCTCACAACCCCTAGGCTAGGGAGTGGAAAGATCATTATCCAGTGACCACTGCTGGAATGTGAGTGTTCGTTGACATCAGACAAGATTCCAGCCTGGCTGTGATGCTTCCCCTGGTTACAAAGCCTGCTGACACTCCGGGCTGGATTTTGTTTTGGGGTCGTGTTAGTCGCATTTTGTGTTATCCACCCGCCTGAAATTGGATGTGGGAGGTTGATGCAATTTTCACTTAATTGGGCAATTGAGTTCCAGCATGTGGGAACTCATGAACCAATTAGTGGTTTCAGACTGGAAGTCGCCTCTGATGATGTCATCATTGCAGGTCAGAGACTGCCTGCCTGGTCTCAGAGACGGCCTGGCTTTTGCTGTGAGTGGACCTGGATGCAAAATGAGGAGAGAGAGAGAGACAGACAGAGAGAGAGAGAGAGAGAGATTTTTTTTTTGCAACCAAGTCCTCCCAGGCAGTCTCTGAAGACATTGAATGCAGCAGCATCAGAGGCGACTTTCAGACCTAATACTACTACCTTCATCACATCTCCGTTGTAATAGTGGGCCTGCAGCTGATAGTCAGCTATCCACTTGTGCTCCCGCCAGGTTTCACTGGCGTGTTTCACATCAGGCGTACTTCACGTCGGAAAAGGGTTAAACTAGCTAAAACGTTTCAAAATGGCATTACAGAGCCAATTTAGGGCTTGTTAAGGGCTTTAATGGCCTCTCCCGCCTCTTGGAGGCGGGACGGAGTCGGGAACCCCGTGACCGATTTTGTCAAAATTGCGTGGAGGCGGGATGGGGTCGGGACCCCCGACCCCGCAACTTTAACCCCCCACACGCCTCCAAACCCGACTCCACGGGTCATTGAAAATCCAGCCCTCCATGTCTGGACTTGCATGTGAATAGCCATCTGGGTGAAGTACCCAAGAGCTGCCAGTACCTATGGAACTGTTCGCCAGCAAGGCGTCTATGTCTTCAGGGGGAGGCAGGAAGAAAACTGGAAAGGGTAAAAAAAAAAATTGAAACATTAATTGACATAAAAGTAGGAAGGATAGGCACGTTTGAAGATAATAATACATCAAAAAATCATACCTCACTGATCTCTCTAAAATTTAGTTTATTCAGATTTTTGGCCCAATGAGACTTTCTAGGTTTTATAGAACATTTCTGAACAGGAATTTGGTTTTCCTTCTATTCAGTTACTGGTGAATGCCCATGGCTCAGATTTCTTTCCTGAAGTTACTAGCCTATTATTTTTAAACCAAGTGGTAATGATTCTGCACAGTTAAAATAATTTTCTGCTTTGCAATAAAGCTGAAAGGAATGACTTAACCACCAAGAACAGGATAATCTGTAATAAATTGTCAGAATTGCCCAGTAGCTTACTGATTTTCTACTTTTAAAGGTCGAGAAGATAAGTCCACATAGAGATTGACCTTATGTCCAAATCACCTTCAGGCCTCTCTGCTCTCAGTCATGCGCAAGTGAGCCAGAACACAGCATCATCTTACATGCCAACTGCTTGCCTTTTGCATGGGCAGGCAGAGCTTTGCATCGAATGTCCACATGTCTACACAGAGATTCCCCTTTGTTCTTTCCTCCTCCACACCCACCCCCACACCAATTTTTCGGCACTACGGGTGCCGTTTTGTGACAAAAATGGCGTCTGTGCCACAAGCGCACACTTCTGGTGCGTGCCGTGCCGGACGCCATCTTGGTGAGGGCGTTAGCATCGGCGCTGGGATCGTGTGCCAGCAGTTTGTAGAATAGGCAGATCGTGACGCCAATCAGCGTGCCTTTTCATCCTCAACGCTGGAATTAACACCTCGTGTTAACCTCGCATAGCTGAATAAAGACCCCCTACCAGTGATATTTAAAGGGCTCATCACCTACTTACAGGTTAGTTGCTGATTAATTTCTACTGGCTCTGCGTAAGTTTGTGGAAGAGTTTGGAGCTTTCTAGAGTTGTTTAAGGTTGGTGAGGTGACAGGAAGTGGTGCTGCACGTGGAGAATGCCTTGGTTCTGACTTCAAGGATTTTGGTCAGACCTCTTGCTCCCAGTGATGGGCGCTCTAGTTGTCATCCCCCTTGGCCTTCAGCATGACAGGGAGATGGAGTAGAGGCCGCGAAGAAGAGGACAAGTGGCTTGCAAAGGGAGGAGGAGGAGGGGGAGAAGGACTCTCAGCAGGAGGCCTTACCCACCTAGGGTCTTCTGAGAGCAATTCTCTTACCTCAACCTGAGCCAGGAGCAGTGTGTGAGGCGTCTGCGCTTTACGAAGGAAGTGCTCACAGAACTCTGCCACTTCTTGCAACCAGACCTGCAGCCTCACACCAGGGCAAGGACAGCGCTGCCAGTGGCTGTGACGGTGATCGTAACCCTGAATTTCCTCATGTCGGGATCGTCCCAGGCTGGAGCATGTGACATCTGTGAAATCTCCCAGTTCGCCGTCCACTGCTGCATAAGAGAGGTGACAGACGCTCTTTATGCCAGGAGAGGGGACTTCATTGTCTTCTCTCTGACCAGAGAGAAGCAGGCGGGGTGTGTCCGTGGCTTTGCCAGGATAGCGGGCTTTCCCATAGTGCAGGGTGCCATTGACTCCACGCATGTGGCTTTGCAGGCGCCACATCTAAATGCTGAGATGTACCGCAACTGCAAAGGTTATCACTCGCTGAATGTACAGTTGGTGTGCAGCCATGCTCAGAACATCATGATGGTGAATGCCCAGCATCCTGGCAGCAGTCATGATGCTGTTATTCTGCGCCAGTCCGCTGTTCCCTCAGTCTTTGAGCCACCAAGACAAACTAAAGGGTGACTACTGGGCGACAAGGGCTATCCACTGACCACTTGGCTCATAACTCCGCCCCGCAACCCGACCACACGTGGGCAGCACGTGTACAATAAGAGCTATGCTGCCGCACAGAATCTGATAGAGCAGACCATTGGCATCCTTAAGCAATGTTTCCACCGCCTGGATCGCTCTGGAGGAGCCCCGCAGTACTTACCAGAACACGTCTCAAGATTCGTCATGGTCTGCTGGATGCTCTTCAACCTCGCCATCATGAGGCCACACCTCTTGCCACCAGGCATACAGTGACCAGCGGAGTAGGAGGAAGAGGAGGAGGAGGAAGCGGAAGAGTAGGAGGAAGAAGAGGAGAAGGAGGAAGTAGAAGAGGAAGTGGAAGAGGAGGAAGCAGAAGGGGGCTGGCAACCCAGACTGCCCCTTTCTGCCCGGGATGTCCGTGATCGACACATCTGACTGCGGTACCAGTGAACACAACCCCAATTCTCCATTCAACAATAGTCCCACACCTTCCCTTCCTTCTGTTACTGATCATCACAGCGTCCTCTTGGCCACAATGCTGAAATAAAAGCCACCACAAAAGAAACATTCCAAACCAACTTTATACATCAATCCTTCCAATATTACATAACAAAGTCAACTAATCACCCTTGTGCATTCCCTTAGTGCCTGTCTTCCGTGTGCCTTTGCCTGTCCTAGTGCTCCTGCGAAGTGCTACCCCAGTGGCTGCAGCATGGCTGGTGGACGGCTGCTGTCTTTCAGTGGGGGAGACTGCAGATGGCCTTGCAGGATGACCTCGAGCACCTCTGGGCCTAGAATGCCCAGCTGTTAACTGCACTACCTCAGCATGGGCAGCAGCAGTCTTGGCTGGTTGGCTGACAGACAAGGGCACTGGCAGAGTGGCACTGGTGGGAGGATGAATTCTGTCATCCTGAGAGAGGACAGCAGGTTCTTGCTCCGTAGAGTCACTGCCACTCCTCCAGGGCGGCGCCTCAGCATTCCAAGCCATCTGTTGTAGGACAGATTGTTGGACTGCTGTGACACCCTGCAAGTCCCTTTCTACACTGGTAAACGCAGCCATGATGGCAGCAGTCTGTGCTTGCGTGGCAGCAAGCTGAGCCTGCACAAGAGCAGTCTGAGCTTGCATGACAGAAGTCTAAGCTTCCACTGCAGCACTCAGATGTTGGCTGGCTTCTGCTTGTGCTGCAATGGAAGCTGAGATATCGGCCATCAGACGCTGCATCATGGTTGGGTCCACAAGTGCGCAAATGGATCTGCCCACCCTTCATTGCTGGAAATCATGGGCTCCAAGCTTTGTGCAAAGCCCTGTGCAAGGTTGGTGTCGGACTCCTGCATGCTCCTTGACATTGTACTCAGGCTTTCTGGCTGGCCTGCCAACGCACCAAGCATTTTGTTGTCATACCCATCAGCGTTCTCCTGTAGGCCGCCCCATCATCGCCGCGTCATCAGCCGGTTTCCTTAAAGGGACCATGTCCACAATCATTTTGACAGTTGTGATGTCAGTGTTCTGCAGCATTGAGGTGCTGCAAACACTGACAAGCACTGCACAGAGGTGCTCGGCTGCACCCAGGCTCTCCCATTACTCCCTCCATATGCTTATGGAGGAAGTCACAGCACGCAGGGAGGTTCTCTTCCATTCCCATGGGCGGAAGAGACCTCCTCAGGAGGCCAACACAGCCTGGTTGCACATTGCACAGGAGGACACAAGCAGGGATGTCGTCAGGAGGACTTGGCTGCAGTGGCGCAAACCTTTCAATGATCTCAGTAGATCTCGAAATGTTACTGCAAAGCCACACTCAACCTCATCCTGCTGTGCCACTCATCACATCCCCATCACTCTGACTTCCCTACCCTACTCCTGCACATCCTTACTCACACCAACTTACCTTGCACCTCCACCCATTCCTCTCTATCTACATTATCACATCCCCATCTCACTAGCCACCCCTCACACTCACCCTCATCCTTGTCCAATCATACCAACTAACAACACACAAGGGTAGGCAGTTGGGTGTTGTCGCCAATGTCATGTAAAGTTTCTGTTAATGTGTTGTCAAACATTGAAATCTTTATTTTCAACACTTTGCCTTCTTGGACAGATCTGTGTGTACCTTAGGAAGTGGCTTAGTGAGTTGCAATGAATGGTGAGACATAACGGTACTCCCCAATGGTGATGAGTGTGAAAGGGATGCTATATGGTGTTGGTGTGGGGTGGTGCCAACCTGGCGCATCATGTGGCAGCCAGGGTGTACAGCGTCAAGTGAAGTAAATCTGGCCATGGTGAGGCCATCCCTGGCCTCCCGGGCAGCGATGTGGTCGGGTGCTGATGCCTGTGTCCTGTGTAGCATCAGGTGATTGCAGAGAAGGTTGGTGCTGCGGTGTGCCTGGTGATGTTGGTGTTGAGGCTGATCATGGTGGGATTCTGAGGACCAAGGTGAGATTTTTTCAAGGGCACCAATGCTGATGGAATAGATGGCAGCTGAAGTTGAGATGACAGAAGCGATCTGTCAGTGGGTGAGAGAGGTTGTTCCAAGGAGATGACACTGGATAGAGAGTTTGCTCTTAACACTTCAAACCTCCATAAAGCTGAAACGTGTATTCCAAATCCTGAAGGCTCCAGCCTCTAAGACTGGAAATTGAACAGCTGTGAAATGATAGCTTTTATACCACTTTTGCAGCTGTCAACTGTTCACAGCAATGTAGAGTCATTGAGAACCCAACACACTTACCTGACGTGATCCCCGAGCACTGGGAACCTCGTAAAAAACATGGAAGAACCATTAGGACCTGGTAAAATGCTGCTTAAATACCTTTAAACAGCTTCTTCAGTATCTCAATTGCCTGACCCGCCGCTTAGTGCCAGGTCTGCAAACCGCAGGCAGAGCCGACACTTGGGAAATTAACAAGGAGGCGGGTTCTGAGCGGACTTCCGCCCCGCTGTCAATCACTGCCATTTTGACAGCAGACCCGCCTCCGTACCCGCCCTCTGAGCGCCGGCAAAATTCAGCCCATGGTGTTTCTTCTTCATCATCACACTCCTCTCTCTCTTGTTCTTGCATCACTGGCCGGGCAGGTTGGATTTCTTGGGTCTCTGAAATGAGAAAGGCACAAGGATAGGGTAATGGTGAGTGGAGAGGGGAAAAGCAAGAGGGACAAGCTTGCATCATGTGCAGCTTGTAAATCAGAAGAGATTGTGGGATGAGGGGGAAGTGGGATGTGAGAAGGAGGATTACGTTTGCAGATACTGGCATCTTGTATTCTTGCAGCCTTGCCACTGGCCACGGGCTCAGTGATGCCCCTCCCAAGAATGGCCAGCACCATCTGCATGATCGGGGTGAGGTTATGCAGGCGCGCCTGTCCTCTGCCGGTTAGATGCTGCTGGCATCGGTTATGCACCACCTTTTCCTGCAAGAGAAAGGAAAATGTTCAGTGAATGTGGTGCAATGTGTTTGCCTGTCATGGTTGAATAGCTGCCAGCGTGTGCAAGCTGTGAAATGTGGGTGTGAGGCTTGCAGTAGTGGTAAGTGTGTGAGGGTGAGATGAAGCTATGTATGTGAGGTATGAGTCATGTTTGGTAGAAATTGTTGGTAGGTGAGTGATGGGGTGCATTGAGCAGTTTGTGAGGCTAGTGGTACAGTTGGTGGAATATGGCATTTGAAAATGAATTCACTGACCTTGACCACTCGTGTGAGGTCATTAAATTTTTTCCTGCACTGCGTCCTCGTCCTTGGGGCTACACCGCTGGCATTCACCACAGTGGCTATCTGCCCCCACTGCACTTTACACTGTTGCCTGGAGGGCCTCCTGGCTCCCTCTGGAAACAGCATCTTTCTCCTCCTATCCACCTTCTGCACCAAGGTCTTCAGTGCTGCATCTGAGAACCTTGGTGCACACTCTCTCCACTGTTGTGCCATCATTAATTGTTCTTCACTGTCTTCCCCAACCAATTCAAAGATCTGCTGCAGGCAGAATGCACCTCCCTTTTAAGAGGTGCAGACTGCCTTTAAGTAGTGCAGGCTAGCATTAAGTGGTGCCAGCCTCGCACGAACTTGGGCCCCCTGCTGAGCGTTCAGCCATGCAGCAGCGCATTCAGCAGTGGGCTGAACGCTACAATCATGGAAATGAGCGGGCAGCACGAAGTTTGCGTGCTGCCTGTAGTCCTCTGAACTGTGCGCATCACAATCCCCGCGCCCGTTTTCGGGGGCAAACCAATTTCTAGGCCTTAATCTCTAACATCTTCCAGTTCCATTGAAAGGTCATTGACCGGAAACGTTAACTTTGTTTCTTTCTCCACAGATGCTGCCTGACCTGCTGAGTATTTCCAGCATTTTCTGTTTTTATTCCACGTGTCTAATGCTGTCAACTTTGTCTGTGTCTTCCCAACAAATGCCCTTGTTCCCAACAAATTGATCACTGTCTCCCACCCCTGTCATTTCCCTGGTATAGCTCCAAATGCATTTGTACATTGTTAAATGTTAAAAGCACCATATGGGTTGTTGTCTGTGTTTGCAGGTAAAGATCAGAGGGGATTTAGAATTCCCAAATTGCACCAAGGACACCTCATGAGCCACAATGGCTCAGCTGTGATGGTTCTGCTCTGTGCTAGGCTCCCATCTGATTCTTCTAATGCTGAGATTGAACTTAGTTGCCCGCTTAAATACAGCGACGAGAAGTGAAGTCAAACAGAAGCAGACTATCTGCCTATGTTAAACTCTAACAAGATTTATTGACACTTGAGGTGGAAAAGGGATCCCCTGATCCCATAATAGGAATTCCGACACACAGCATATAGCAGCAGTGGGTAGGAATCGGGGCAGCCAATTGGAGGGAGATTACTGCCTCTGTGAACTCGTGGGAGGGTCTTAATTTGGAAAAAGTTAGCTGAACTATTGAGGTGCTTTTTGTTGTTAGAAGCACAACTCACAAGTCAATTCAAAGGAAGAACGTGTGAGAGAAACAAGAATCCACCTACACACTGAAACTGTCCCTCGAGCAATTTGATGGGTGTAGTAGCTTACTTTTTCTCAAACACCTCATCCATTTTTTAAACTAAATTATCAGCAAAACCAAGGCTTCTTCAACAGCACCTCCCAAACCCACGACCTCTACCACCTAGAAGGACAAGGGCAGCAGGCGCATGGAAACACCATCACCTCCAAGTTCCCCTCCAAGTCACACACCATCCTGACTTGGAAATATATCGCTGTTCCTTCATCATCGCTGGGTCAAAATCCTGGAACTCCCTCCCTAACAGCACTGTGGGAGTACCTTCACCAGACGGACTGCAGCGGTTCAAGAAGGCAGCTCAAGGACAATTAGGGATGGGCAATAAATGTTGGCCTTGCCAGCGAAGCCCACATCCCATGAATGAACCAAAAACATTTTTTAAAGAGCATTTCATGTAAAGGTTTACCTCAAATCCTTTATTTCAATAACAATTTTCATGGAAAGAAATGAATTGTAGAAAGAATAGCCACTTGCTTTGATGCTATATGAACATACGAACATACGAATTAGGAGCAGGAGTAGGCCACTCGGCCCTTCGAGCCTGCTCCACCATTCAATAAGATCATGGCTGATCCGATTACTCCACATTCCTGCCTATCCCCGATAACTTTTCACTCCCTTGCTTACCAAGAATCTATATACCTCTGCCTTAAAAATATTCAAAGACTCTGCTTCCACCGCCCTCTGAGGAAGAGAGTTCCAAAGACTCACGACCCTCTGTGAGAAAAAATTTCTCCTCATATGTTAAAGGAATGCTCCAAAGTAAGGTCAACAGTTAGCCTCTGTTCAATCATTAATGCAAACGAATATTCCCCATTCAATTTATTTTTTAAATGTTATTTCTAAGTTGCTGTAGTGGTTGCCCTCCTGAACAGGGCTGCCGTCTGTAAACTGTCTCCAAAGACATGGGAATATCCTAAGAGCTGCTCCCATTCCGAGCTGCTCCAAGGAAATTCCTGGCCAAGATGTTTCAGCTGCAAATAACAACAGAAAACGCTGGAAAAACTCAGCAGGCGAGGCAGCATCCGTGGAGAGAGAAACAGAGTTAACGTTTCAGGTCGAAGACCTTTCGTCAGAACTGGAAATAGCAGGAAATGAAATAGATTTAAGGCAAGGATAAAGCTGGGAAAAGGGGGAGGGGATGAAAGAACAAAAGGAGAGATTAAGAGACATTAAGAGACATTAAGAGATGATCAAGGCAAGAGGTGGTGTTAATGTGACAGGTTGAGGCTAAAAGAAGTGTGAAATGCACTAGCAGAATGAAGGACAGCTGCCAGCTTCTAGGAGGGAAAAAAAGGGGGGAGGGGTGGGGGCAAACAAAAGGGTGGATGAAAAAATAAAATATAAATGTGATTGGGGCTAAGGATATGATCTAAAATTGTTGAACTCGATATTGAGTCCAGAGGGCTGTAGCGTGCCTAAACGAAAGATGAGGTGCTGTTCCTCGAGCTTACGCTGCGCTTCCGTGGAACAGTGTAATAGGTCGAGGACGGTGAGGTCAGAGTGGGAGTGAAGCGGTGAATTAAAGTGACAGGTGACCGAGAGCTCGGGGTCCCCCTTACGGACTGAACGGAGGTGTTCCACAAAGCGGTCATCCAATCTGCGTTTGGTCTCCCCAATGTAGAGGACACCACATCGTGAGCAGCGAATACAGTATACTAAATTGCAGGAAGTACAAGTAAATCGCTGTTTCACCTGGAAGGGGTGTTTGGGGCCCTGGACAGTGGGAAGAGGGGAGGTATAAGGGCATGTGTTGCATCTCCTGCGCTTGCACGGGAAGGTGCCGGGCAAAGGGGAAGGGGTGCTGTGGGTGGTAGAGGAGTGGACTAGGGTGTCGCGGAGGGAGCGGTCCCTGCGGAATGCTGAAAGGGGAGGTGAGGGGAAGATGCGTTTGGTGGTGGGATCACGCTGGAGGTAGCGGAAATGGCGGAGGATGATCCGTTGAATGTGGAGGCTGGTGGGGTGAAAGGTGAGGACAAGGGGAACTCTATCGTGGTTCCGGGAGGGAGGGGCAGGGGTGAGGGCAGAAGTGCGGGAGATAGAACGGACACGGTCGAGGGCTGTGTCGACCACGGTAGAGGGGAATCCTCAGTTGAGGAAAAAGGAAGACATGTCGGAAGCACTGGTATGGAAGGTAGCATCATCAGAGCAGATGCGGCGGAGACGGAGAAACTGGGAGAATGGAATAGAGTCCTTACAGGAGGCGGGGTGGGAGGAAGTGTAGTCCAGGTAGCTGTGGGAGTCAGTGGGCTTGTAGTGAATGTTAGTCAATAACCTATCCCCAGAGATGGAGACGGAGAAGTCGAGGAAGGGAAGGGAAGAGTCGGAGATGGACCATGTGAAGGTGAGGGAAGGGTGGAAATTGGAAGCATAGTGAATGAAATGTTCTAGTTCAGGGCGAGAGCAGGAGACGGCACCGATACAGTCATCAATGTACTGGAAAAAGAGGTGAGGGAGGGGACCCGAGTAGGACTGGAACAAAGAGTGTTCCACATATCCCACGAAAAGGCAGGCATAGCTAGGACCCATGCGGGTACCCATAGCAAATCCTTTAATTTGGAGAAAATGGGTGGAGTCAAATGAGAAGTTGTTCAATGTGAGAACAAGTTCAGCCAGGCGGAGGAGGGTGGTGGTGGATGGGGACTGGTTGGGCCTCTGTTCAAGGAAGAAGTGGAGCGCCCTCAGGCCATCCTGGTGGGGAATGGAGGTGTAGAGGGATTGTACGTCCATAGTGAAAAGGAGGCAGTTGGGGCCGGGAAACTCCGCCATTTCCGCCACCTCCAGCTTGATCCCACCACCAAATGCATCTTCCCCTCACCTCCCCTTTCAACATTCCGCAGGGACCGATCCCTCCGCGACACCCTAGTCCACTCCTCTACCACCCACAGCACCCCTTCCCCTTCGCCCGGCACCTTCCCGTGCAAGCGCAGGAGATGCAACACATGCCCTTATACCTCCCCTCTTCCCACTGTCCAGGGCCCCAAACACCCCTTCCAGGTGAAACAGCAATTTACTTGTACTTCCTGCAATTTGGTATACTGTATTCGCTGCTCACGATGTGGTCTCCTCTACATTGGGGAGACCAAACGCAGATTGGGTGATTGCTTTGCAGAACACCTCCGTTCAGTCCGTAAGGGGGACCCCAAGCTCCCGGTCGCCTGTCACTTTAATTCACCGCTTCACTCCCACTCTGACCTCACCGTCCTCGACCTATTACACTGTTCCACGGAAGCGCAGCGTAAGCTCGAGGAACAGCACCTCATCTTTCGTTTAGGCACGCTACAGCCCTCTGGACTCAATATCGAGTTCAACAATTTTAGATCATATCCTTAGCCCCAATCACATTTATATTTTATTTTTTCATCCACCCTTTTGTTTGCCCCCCCCTTTTTTTCCCTGCTAGAAGCTGGCAGCTGTCCTTCATTCTGCCAGTGCATTTCACACTTCTTTTAGCCTCAACCTGTCACATTAACACCACTTCTTGCCTTGATCATCTCTTAATGTCTCTTAATGTCTCTTAATCTCTCCTTTTGTTCTTTCATCCCCTCCCCCTTTTCCCAGCTTTATCCTTGCCTTAAATCTATTTCATTTCCTGCTATTTCCAGTTCTGACGAAAGGTCTTCGACCTGAAACGTTAACTCTGTTTCTCTCTCCACGGATGCTGCCTCGCCTGCTGAGTTTTTCCAGCGTTTTCTGTTGTTATTTCGGATTTCCAGCATCTGCAGTATTTTCCTATTGTTTCAGCTGCAAGACTGCTAAATATTTTCAATGAAAAGGTAGGGAGGTCTTTGGAGCTGAGCAACAAAATGTAGCCTTAACCAAATAGCTATTGGCACTTATAATCTGCCTGAAGATGGCAGCCTCAATTGGCAGGACCACCACTGCACGGAAAATTTAAAACACGTTATAGCTAACAAATTCATCTTTTTATATCATTGCTGCAAGAAGGTGCAGAGGACTGTATGAACATTTGACAAATGCCATTATAAAACCATCTCCTAGAATATTCCTTGAAATGTTAATCAATCATACAAATGGACATTGGGGATATGCATCCCTATCAAAGATTAATGTGGAGGGCAGCATTTAACAGAAATAATAGACACTGCGATTCCCCCAGAGTCCAAAAGTCTATCTATCTCAGTCTTGAATATACTCAACGATTCAGCATCCACAGCCCTCTAGGGTAGAGAATTCCAAAGATTTACAACTCTCTAAGTGAAGAAATTCCTCCTCATCTCAGTCTTAAATGGTCGACCCCTTATCCTGAGACTATATCCCCTAGTTCTGGACTCTCCAGCCAAGGGAAACAACCTCTCAGCATTTACCTTGACAATCTCCCTCAGAATCTTGTATGTTTCAATGACATTCTTCTGAACTCCAAAGAGTATAGGCCCAATCTACTCAATCTCTCCTCATAGGACAACCCTCTCATCCCAGGAATCAATCTAGTCAACCTTTGTTGCACTGCCTCCAAGGCAAGTATATCCTTCCTCAGATAAGGAGACCAAAACTGTGCACAGTACTCCAGGTGTAGTCTTACCAAAGCCCTGTACTATTGTAGCAAGACATCCTTACTCTTGTACTCCAACCCCCTTGCAATAAAGGCCAACATGCCATTTGCCTTCCTAATTGCTTGCTGTACCTGTATGCTAACTCTGTGTGTGAAGGGATAATTACTAGTCCTAGCCCCTTTAGGGCTACCCCAGATCAGGCGTATTCCCCAGACATTCACTTTCAACTAAAGTTTGAGGTAGCCGAATCCTAAAGACACTTAATTGGGTCTAAAGGTCCAGACTATCTCTTCCTAAAGGAAAGGAACAACCTGAAGATGCTACCATCCTCCAGATAGCACTTTTAATAAGTTTAGCTAGACTGTAACGTTCCGGATATTATGAGGGTCCGGATAACTCCCTCAGAATTCTGCAACTCTTCACCAAAGAGTGTACAGAGATTGAGTTTGCGAGTTTGATACAGAAGTATTATGTGAGACAATTCTAAAAATATATAGATTTATTAAAGAACCGACATGTAATTACAGTAGGTGTTTCAATCACAACATTAGCAGTTCCAAAAAGAGTAAGCTTTTACAATCTTATTATCAGAGATCCTTATTCTCAAATCTTAACTTTGTTACATTTTTACAGTTCTTATTCCAGGATATCCACCAAAATCAAATACAGTACAATACCTTGATCCCCGAGGTACAAAGAGTTGTAGACTTATAGAGCTTGCCTCTAAAGCCTGAGAATCGCTTTGCCCCTTTACAGCGAATCTATCATCCCATTTGAAAGTTCAATATTTATATCTTTTTTCAGTGGTATTTCCTTTGAAGTTTTCTGCTGATGTAAGCTAATTATCTCTAGTCATTTTTCTGCTGACCCCTGCTATTCTTACAGTCAGTTGAGCTGGTAGCAATGCAGATTCGTGTCTCTCCTTTAGGTGTTCGAAGCTTATCATAAAAAACGGTGTAACAGCAGGTGCATCTATTTGATGTCATTCTTACCCAGGTCTTCTGTTTGTGTCTTTTTACGACGTGTAAATTAAAACACCTCAACCAGGGTGATCTATGCAATTCTTAGTTACCTCAGCTGGTTGCAACACAGAATCGTGTCTCCTGTGTTTCATTTGATGTCATTTTTACGAAGGCATATGTTTCTTAATTTTATGTGCTTCTTTCCAAAGTGTAATTTAGAACACCTTAACAGGGTGTACCATTGTGTTCTTTCCAAAGCTTCAGACTTCAGGAGCCTCCAACCTCCTGTTTCAATCAGGTTATTGATTCAGTGTCAACAACTTATCTTATCTCAATAGCCTGTATGCTGTTTACAGCTTCTCCATTTTTAGGTTTTTAGATTTTCAAGCCCAGTTTGTCATGTTACAAAGGCCAGAATTCTTTTATAGAATGGTGTATTTTTCTGAATATGGCTTATTCCTTCACATGTGTTTCCTGTACGAGGACACCTAAATCTCTCTGAACATTTAATAGTTTCTTATCATTTGAAAAATATTCGGTCTTTCTATTCTTCCTACTAAAGTGAATAACCTCACATTTCCCCACATTTTACTCCATCTGCCACCTTATTGCCCACTCAATTAACCTGTCTATATCCCTTTGCAGGCTCTTTGTGTCCTCCTCACAGCTTACTTTCCACCTAGCTTTGTATTGTTGGCAAACTTGGATACATTACACTCGGTCCCTTCATCTAAATCATTAATATAAAAATTGTAAATAGCTGAGGCCCAAGCACTGATCCTTGTGGCACCCTACTAGTTACAGCCTGCCAACCTGAAAATGACCCGTTTATCCCTACTCTCTGTTTTCTGTCTGTTAACCAATCCTCCAACAATGCTAATATATTATCCCCAACCCCATGAGCCCTTATCTTGCGTAACAACCTTTTATGTGGCACCTTATCAAATGCCTTTTGGAAATCCAAATATCCACTGGTTCCCCTTTAGTAACATCCTCAAAAAACTCTAATAAATGTGTTAAACACTATTTCCCTTTCAGAAAACCATGTTGACTCTGCCTAATCATATTATGATTTTCTAAGTGCAGGGTTACATTTGCTACCTTCCAATCAGCTGGGACCATTCTCGAATCTAGAGAATTTTGGAAGATCACAACCAATGCATCCACTAGCTCTGCAGCCAGAACCCTAGGATGTAGGCCATCAGGTCCAGGGGATTTGTCGGCTTTTAGTCCCATTAGTTTCTCAAGTACTTTTTCTGTGCTGATCTTAATTACTTTAAGTTTCTCACTCTCATTAGCTCCTTGGTTCCCCTCTATTTTTGGTATGTTTTTTGTGTCTTCTGCTGTTAAGACAGATACAGATAAATAAAGTACACATTTGTTTTGCAAAATATCTCTGGGACATAGGTCTGCAATCCTGACAGGTGGGCTGTGTGTGCAATTGTCTCATTAACATTAATCAGACTACAAAAACTGGTATTGAGATTGTTGCAGTGTTATGAGAATTGATGCTGGAAATCTAACTGGATAGATTGACAGCATTGCATGGTTATTACAGGCAAGATCACCCTTCAAAAATTCATACGGATACTTTCAAGGTATATTTTAAGATTTTTTGCCCAGCACATCTAAGATGAAATACTCCAAGGAATGTTAAATGCAGGTGCACCTGTACACACTCAGCAGGTATTGAGATGTGGGAGGATTGTCCAATGCCATCAGCTTAAATCAATTGTCATTCCTCCCACCTGAAAGATTATCCTTCAAAAGAAAACTTGTGTTCAATTTCTCAATCCTCCTTGGGATAGGAGTTTGCCCAATTTGGTTCCAAAAGAACTCACTCGATTTGAATCAAGATATAAAGCTAGGATTCTTGGCATAGTTTAACTATGGAAATATGGCCAGCAAAAGAAGAAAACAGTGTGGGAGGAAGAAGGAAGCAAAGGCCCTGCCTGATGTTTGCCAGCTTGCTCTCTGCCATTAGCCCTGATGCTAGTTTCCCTGCATCTGCACAAAAGAAGGGATTCTATACTGAGGAAATTGGAGCCATAATGTTAATAGGAGATTTTAACATCAATTTGATGGCCTCTGGCCTCTGCTGATGCTCTGCATCTGATAATGAGCACATTTAGTCTGTCTCCGATTGCAAGTAAATCAACTTCTGTGTTAAAGTTAGAAAACATTAACTGATGATTTTTGCAACTTTGGTCCTTTACTGTTGTGTCTCAAAAAACACCTAAATTTTGATTATTTTCTAATTTTTCTGTTCTCCTTCTCTTCTATATTCATTTGTAAGTAAATTGAAACTCAATGGGGTAAGACCTATGAAATCCTATTTCATGATGCCTCCATCTCCTGGGTGTCTGGTTCTGTCAGTATTGCCTGGAGTCACTTCTCAGTCTATTTCATGTTAGTAATGAAAAACTATATCCGATCCGTAACTGTTAGATGTGGCTCTAAATATAAACCCTGGATTACAGCTGAACTGCTGTATCTTATTAGGCTTCAAAATGCATCTTTCAGAAAGGCAGAGAAATCAAACAAAATCTTAGATTAGGTTAAATAGTAAATGATTAAACACAAAATCACCAATTCTCTTAAAACTCACCAAAAGGAATCGGCACAACGAAAATCCTCACTGGAAGCACATGTTCCAAAACCTTTTGGTCAGTTGTTTGTTCTCATTTTCAGAAGTTTTCCATTCCAAATTGAATATGTCCTGTTGATCTGAGTATGTGTCAGTTACTAAGGCCTCACAAGCTATGACTGACTTCTTTCTTTAATCTCTGCGTCAATGGTTTGATATGTCTGACTTTGCCTCCAGACATGGTTCTTCCTCACTGTTACCTGACATGGCAAAAAAGGAACATCATTCTTAAAACTCGGACTTGTACTTGATTGTATGCCAGCAATATTGTCAAAAACTCCACTACTACATAGTAACTGCCTTTTGTCACAAGGCTGAGTTTCAGTTAAATAGAAGTACATGCAGATTGCTCCTATCTACAGATCTGATTATATTCATTCTATATCCAATTATTGTTCAGATTCTCTTCTGCCAATCATTTCTGAATGTCTTTAATGCCATCTCGCCTACTGTCAAAGGAAGTTGATCCTCTCTCAGTTTAGTTTCTTCCTGATTCTAGCTGTGAAAATACTGGATTGGCAACAGGCTTACTGGCTCAAAATTTTATAACACACACTTATCTAAGGTCTTTCTAATGAACCCTTACATTTCCTTATCAGTCAAATTGTTAATTGTTTCCATCCATCTCTCTCCCACCACAGCCAAAACCCTAATCCATATTTTTGCCATCGCCAGACCTGATTTTTCTAAAGCCCTCCTCACAAGCCACCAAAGCATCATCTTCCATAACATCCAACTTGTTGAAAATTCTGCCACCCATATTCTATTTTGCATTAAATTTGATCATTAGAATCCTCTACATTACTCACCTATCATCCATTTCAACATAATTGTCTTCATCTATAATCCCTCCATAGTCTTGCCCAACCTACCTATGTGACCTCCTCCACCCTTATGTTCCATGCTGAGCCCTTTACTCCTCTAATTCTGGCCTCCTGTCCATATATCTTCCCTTCCTTCTTTCCATCATAGGTGGCAGGGCTTTCAGCTACCTCAGTACTACCCTCTGGCGATCCCTCCCTAAACCCCTCCACCTCTCCACTCACCGCACCTTTACACATGTGCTCAAAAGCTATCTATTGAATCATATCTGTGGCCACTTAACTCCCCAACTTGTGCCTGGTGTCCATATAAATATCTGTTTGTTATTGTTGAATTCATAAGTGATAAAGTATTGGAAATCCTAGAATTTTACAGCACAGAAGGAGGCCATTTGCCCCATTGTGCCTGTGCCGGCTCCATAAAAGAGCTATCCAATTAGTCCCACTCCCCTGCTCTTTCTCCATAGCCCTGCAATTTTCTCCTCTTCAAGTATTTATCCAATTCCCTTTTGAAAGTTATTAATGGATCTGCTTCCACTACCCTTACAGGCAGCGAATTCCAGATCATAATAACTCGCTGCGTTAAAATAAATTCTCCTCATCTCACCTCTGGCTCTTTTGCCAATGACCTTAAATCTGTGTCCTGTGGTGACCAACCCTTCTGCCAGTGGCAACAGTTTCTCCTTATCTACCTCATCAAAACCCCTCATCACCTTCACTCATGTTTATCAGGACACCCATTTTTAGTCAGGAGCTCTGGGGAGTAGAGAGTTGTGTGAGTTTACAACATCAGAACAAGGAATTTAAATGGAGAAATACAATCTTAATTTATTTGACTCCACAGACTGCAGAGCCAGGGAGGGGAGAGGCTTACTGCTGCAGTTCACAACAAGGAGCTAACTATCACTGTATCATGTACAGACATAACAAAAATAAAGACAGAGCAACAGACTTCAGTTTCCCACAGCACCAGTGAATCAGACAAAACAGTAAAGTTGAGTACTGAGGACTGTGATTGACAGGAATGAACACGCCAGAATCTCGTTCTTCAAAGAGCAACAAATTTCAACAGGAGACAAAACTTGGAGAAAAAGAAGTAATGTTGAAATGAATTAAATGGTTTTCTTCCAAACAATCCTAGAGTATCAGAATAGGGCGATTCCCACAGACTCCGTTCAGCTCTTTTTTTTCACATGTTCACTCCTGTCAGCTAAGGTCTGGAGTAGCTGACACTCCCATTAATGTTGTCCTGCTCTGTTTTCAGTCTGTCACTGTGCTCACTCTGTTTTTAGCTGAATGCTGAACATATTTAAAAATGAAGATCTTCCCCATTGAATTATTGTCATCAATCAATTCGGGTCCTCACTTCCAGGTTATAGGGCTTCCTACACAGGGCAGGCTTGAGGTACCTAATGACGGCCCGGGTTTTGCAGGGCCGATGGCGGCGTACGCCATTGTAAGTCCTCAGAATGGCCCCGCAAGTTTCGGGTTTCCGTATGCGATGCGCCTGCGCGAAAACCCGGAACTTGCGATCTGTCAGGTTTCGCATTGACAGCGCCTTCGCATCCGCTGCAAAAACACTTTCGCTGGTGCAGAGTTGGGCTATTTGCTCAACTACAAAACCCTTACGGCCTGGTAAAAGCAGGCGTAAGGCCTTCTTTTACCAGCGTAAGGGTTAAAATACATTTTTTTGAATGATTAAAACAAATACATACATTTAAAATGAGTTTAGGTAAATTTTGGCCCGTTTTAAATGTTTAAATTTATTTTTCAAAAAATAAAATGTTTATTTTAAATGCTTAACTAAAGGTCTTTTATTTAATTTTGAACATGGGAGCATTTACTTTTATTTAAGTGGTGTGAGTTCTTATTTATTTGGGGATTGCTATTTATGCTTACAGGGATTCCGTACGTAAATGGAATCCCCATAAGAGTCATAGGAATCCCCCTTTTTGATTGTATGACCGGGCCCACGTGATCCCAGGGACGCTTGCCAACAACGTGCGCCCCTGGGATCCGTGGGCCTTTACGCAGGCCTACGCCTGCAGGCCCAGGACCCGAAGCTCCGGAGACACCAGGTACGTTCGGATTTTTTTTTCGGTTCGGAGGCGTATTCTTCTGGTATGCCTCCGACCGCAAATTCAGGGCCCACATTTTCTTACAATAATATGGTGCACTGTTGTTTTGAATGAGAATCTCGATATTTTAAAAATTATATTTGAAATATTTGCTAATTATTAATCAACCTGATCCTGTCCCTGATTCCAACCTTTATAGTATTAGATATTTAAAGAATCAAGCAACTGCGAGTATGAATTTCTAATAACATAAGCTGTTCATTAGTGACACATGTAAGAGAGCTTGTAGATTTGATAAATACATTACTAAAGCATGTCCCTTTAGTCTTACTCACGAGGGTCTATTGTTCTCTTGTACATCCCACTCTAGAGTACAGTTAATCTGTGTGGCCGCTAACCAGTATTACGTTAGGAAACTACCTTAATTTAATATCTTGCCTGAGGTGTTATGCTTCAAACTGAGACTTTCATGTGACTTTACTTTCTGTGATTAGATTCAATAGAAAGCAGTCAATTCTCTGTCAAACATTGAAATGATCGCTGGAAGATGTATAGTTCCTCATTTCTTTGTTCCTCCACCCCAAGTAATCTCTTTCAATCTGTATCAGTGAATTCTCTCTTCTCTTTTCCTTTCATTGGCTCAAGCTTCTTCAGATCTGCAGATAATTCCCAGCCCATTTGCTGATCCAGCTTGGCTTCTTAGGTTGTACCAACTGTTCACTCATAGTGAATATCCTCTAAAAAGATTTGCACACCTTCATGCATAAATACTATGGCCTAGAAATTGGATCGCACCATGCCACCGGCATAAAATGTGCGTCCAAGGCTCCGATATGGTAGGTGGCATGTGCGCGCTCATTCCGTGCCGGAAGTGCGCCACCCACCACGTTGGTAAAAGCTCCTGCACAGGTGTCCAGGGCCCCCGCCTGAAATAATTTTCAAATGCTCATTTTAACATTTTCAAATGTTTTACTGTGTTAGTATCTCAGGACATTTACCATTGCAAATTTAGTTAACTTTATTCACACTGAGTTACTGAGTTATCTGATGTGCCCTTGACCAACCTGGAGGAAGAATACATGCTGTTAACCAACACCATCAACTCAGTAAGTACAGACGTTCCACACAGGCTGTTTCGTTCAATAGGTCCAGGTCTCCAAAAGCTCCATGACAATTTTTAAAAATGATTACAGGCCAAAGCCCATTTTTATTTCATACGGTTTTTATATTCCCTATTTATAAAGAAAATCAAACATTTCCTACACCTATTAGTAACCCCTCTCACGAATCAGGTAAAGCAATTGCTTGCCAAATGCTTTAGTCCCATTGACTGGATGAGAACGAATAGATGACATTTCACAAGTTCCTGCAGTTATCATCATGTAAAATCAATGGCTGGCTGTTAGCACATCCTATATGTGACAGAGCATCAGTGAGGATCTACTGCATCTTCAGGAAAGTCACATGGCTCTGGAGGTCCTAACTGATCTCCTGAGTTACCAGCTTCACGAGTTAGCTTAATTAAATATCGGGCTCTCTCCACATTGCAACCTGATCTATCCTAAGACATCTTACACAGGACTCCTTACTGATGCTGTTAGTTCTACTCCCCTTACTACTAGGCTACCTATTATGTTACATTGAATTGAAGAGGGTGGATTTGGATGGGCTTGCTGAAAGTGACTGGAGGATCAGGAATGGAATTTTAAATAGTACCATCCCAAGGGACGGTACATTTGACTTTCTGAATATCACAGATCTGATCAATGATGGTGTCTGGTTTTGTCATTGCTGATGACCAATCTAGCTGCTTGCTGTTGGCCACTTGTCAACCAATTGGCATTGCCTACACAATCAAGTGGGTCTTGTGGTAATGTTGGCATTTTGTGGTTACCTCTGGAGACACCATAGTAAATCCCTTCAAGGTAGAAGATTCTCCTGTCTGCATTTTCACTCAAAAAAGGGAAAAAATACCAATCACTAGACCAAGCACTGCCCATATATCTAAATCAATAGCAATGTGTCGCTAGGATTAAATGACTAAAGTAACCCAGTCGACAAGTTCATGCATTTGAAACCTTGATAAGTAAACTGTTAAAAAGGAAATAATCGTTTATCAGAAAGGCCAACTGCACAAAGAGAAAATCATTTTTTATGTATCCTGAGAAAAAAATTGTTTAACTCTTAAGGTTTACAATATTTCAATGCCTTATGGGAATGTATCCAATGCATATAACTGCCGAGCACAACCACTTCCTATACTTTATAGAGACCTCAAAGAACCTGTCATAGTTTGTACTAACTAAGAAAAGCCTGGTATTAGTCCACATAGCAGCCTGCAGGATTGTCACAATGTCAACACAAACCAAAGTGACTGCAAGTCTAAGGCCCTATCAGTGAGCACAGAAAACATTATGAGACACTAATACTGTTATGAAAAAGCCCTCTTGATCTTATTCCTGTTGCAATTTATTTTACAATGGCTGGACCGAATGGTATTGCAGTAGTATGACTCAACCTCAACTGATTTCCATCTTTGCCTGCAGGGTTATGCTAACCCCTTAATCTCAGGAGATTTGTTGAGCTTTCCTTGTGTTCTTTTGAACTGCAGAAAATGGTATCAGAACATTCAGGGAGAAAAATGTATTGGTCACTACTTTTCCCAATAGATGTCATCTGCAAAGGAGTTCCCAAGCAAAAATATGTATCTTGGCAATTAACAGTCTGAATCTATTGCCACAGATGTCAAGAGTTCGTGTTTATGGCTTGGAATAGAGATGAGTTTCTTTATGGAAAGGAACTTTGGAGCCTTTAGGGTATGCACAATGAGTTTTAACAAGACAGTGAAGGATCATTGCCAACAAAACTATCAGGACCTTGTTTAGATAGATGGCAATGTTAAAACCCAAGTGTCTGAAGTTACGAGAATTATGCTCAACAACAGAAAATATGTTCTTCAACAGAGCACATCATTCCTGAAATGCATGCAAATCTTTTGGAATTTTTGGATTTTTCCATTTGAGTCTGTGTATGTTCGTAAGAAAGTACTTTATTGCATTGGCATTGTTGCGAAACTATTTCATGTGGCAACTTCAAAAGAACTGACTGAATTTGGAGTGATGTAACATATTCAGCTGAGCAACAAACAATGAGACCCACATTATCCCGTAATCATGTGACAGAAACTCACCATGCACCTACTCAGTTGATTGTCACCATTTCGTCAAAGGCACTTTCTTGTATGCCAAACAATGCCCGCTAATTTCTGTTGGTAGAATTGCTACAACTTAGCTAAGCAGTGTGAACAATTTCAAGAAATACTCAAGTTTCTGCAGGGGTCGACTATAATTCTAATAGATTGTATTATTATCATAGGAAAGCCTTTGTTAGAATATTGGTCAAATGAATTCCATATGAACACTTTAAAGCATTTGCATTCGAATACCACGTAGAACAGTTTCACCCCATAAGAGTCTTAATCATCTCCTCAAATTGCTGATGAATACCTTCAAGTAGCATTCGGAACAGAATTTGAGGATGTTGAGTCCTGTATAGTACAAAATTCTTTGAATCTTCATCTTTTTTTTAATCAGTCTCAGGATGTGACACAGACGACATTTATTGCCGATCTGTAGTTGCCCTCAAAAGGTGGTGGTATGCCTTCTTCTTGAACCGAGCGGTCCTTAAAGGGATCGCTGAAAGGCTGCTTAAGAAAAGGCCCCAAAACTTCCTGAGATGTCCTATTCGTGGAGGCGGAATGAGCAGGAGTGGCTCCACAAAATACCCTTGCCAACCACCACCTCCACCCCCCGCCCCACCACAGCTCGGGCTTACCTGTGGGCTTCAGCACTGGCCAAAATTGGTTAGGCCCCGACAGGAAAGCTGTGCCAAGGCGCCTTATTGGCGCCCGCAGCTTGCTTGAATTATGATGATGAATTTGGAGGATGTATTTTGGACGGTCATCGGGCCTCTCTGTTCTGGCGCGCCATCACTACTCACTGCCAGAATCGCAATCGGTTTCAGGCGTTAATGAATTTAGGTCCCAGTGTTTTTAGTATTTGCTATTTTTTGCCAGTCATAACATTGTTTAATGGTAAAGAAAGATAGAACTTGCTTTAGTCTACAAATCATAATTTTGAAGGTAGCTTGGCAGTGTAATGCGAGACTACATTAAATCCAGTAAGAAGATTAATGCAAGTGGGGTAATTGTTAATCTCTTGTATATCCCCGAGGACAAGTTAAAGAAAACATACAGCTTCTGGTTTGTAAGGGATGAGACCTGTTTATGGGAGTCACTGTTAGACTATTAAAGGGAAAATGGCTCTGTAAAAGTAATCTCACAGCCACAACAAAGTGGCTGAGAGCGATTTCATTGGTAGAAACCAGTTCTGAATCTAATCCACACAAAAATGTAAATATCTTCAGAAAATTCAGGCTGTCTCAAAACAAGCTAGAAGTGGCACACTCTTAGATCAAGTTTCGGTTGGACTGAATTAACAGTGGAACATTATCTGATGTGATGTAGCAAAATTATCAAACCAAATTCATTATTGAGTTCTATTTGTACAATTATCCTGGTTTGTTTGGGGAAATATCTTTTTGGAATATTTGGCCGGAATTTTCTGGGGTCCATGCAGGTGCGATCGGAGGTGGGTCAGGTGGGAAATTTGAAATAATTTGGAACGGGTCAGGAACCCGTCATCATCCCACCCCCATGCGCCTTTCCCTCAGGCGCATTTGCCGGTGTGGCAGCGACCTGAACAGCAGAGGCGGGCGACCTAATTTAAATGATTATCAGCTTGTTGTCAGAGCCGTAAGCCCTTTTTTTAGCCTACCTTTCAAATTTCCCTGCATGACCACGGAATTCACGCAGTTTGGGAACCACGTCTGTCAATCTGAGGCGGGAGTTGAGTGGCCATTGATCCAGCTGATTAGTTGACAGCATGAAATGTACTATAAAAGCTCCGACCTCACAGCTGATCACTTTCCTCAGGCAGAAGCTGTTGCTGACTGCATTCCCAGCACAGATTTAGCTACTTGTGTGTCATCTTTCTCTTACACGTGTTTCTACAAGGTGCCACTCCTGTGGCTTCAGCAGAGGTAGAGGAGGCTGCTCATTTCCCTGCTGCGACTGCTTAGACAGTCTTAGTGGACATTCTCTGGGTTTTGGGGCCTGTGATGGCCCTGCCAAAGTCTGCGCCTCCTGCGACTGTGCAGGGGCAGACTCGGCCATCGCAGTCCGAGGAGGCATCTGGGGCTCTGCCTGAGAGGGTGAAGAAGTGTAAGTGCTTTGAGAGGAGCCCACACTTCCATGTCCCCTCTCACCATCATCCCTTTCATGGGCCACCCGCACTTCCCTGCTAGCAAAGAGCTGGAGAGCACCTTGCTGCACATCAGTGGGGCCATGAGGACCCACGTCTACGCTGAGATCCCTCCTAGACAGGAGGTCTATGAGCCTCTGCCATCTATTCTCCATAGATTCCATGTGCTCCTGTGAGTGGCCCATTAGCTGCTCCATGCAGGTGGCCATCCTATCCATGGAAGAGCCTACAATCGCCATCGCCTGCGACACTCTGGTGCTCATGCTGGAAATGGACTTCTCCATTCTCTGAACATTTGCAGACCTTGCGGTTGCAAAACCTGTCAAAGCCTCCCGCACTTCTTCCTGCACCTCCAGGATCGCCCACTTTCTGGATGGCCCCCGAGGCTCAGCGTCTGCATGCAGCTGAGCAGAGCTGGGAGTGTCCTGCGCCCTCCGACGAGGAGTCTCTACTGCTGACCCTGTCTCCACCATCTGCTCTTGCTCACTTGTGAGTTGTGACACACCAGGTGACAACACTACTCTATCTCACGTGGGACCCACCCAGGTGTGTGTCTCTGCGCTGGTGCTGGATGCGCTTATATCTGGTGACGGTGCGCCCTCAGAGGCTGGAGGCTCCCCTGAGGAGTCATCTTCCTCTTCCCTCTGGGCAGTGGAGGTGGGGATGGGGGGCTCTTGATGGACCTGTGGGAGAGTAAAGAGATTAGTTAGATATGTCATATCAAGAATGAGTACAGATACCATTATGCACATGATGACCATTCAGTGGCTGATGACATCAGTCCCCATATGAGTGACTGATGTATGCCATGTAGCTGTATGATATGTAATTCTGTCACCAGGTTGCTGGGATGTCCCCTTTTCTCCATCTCCCACCTCCAGCTGCTTGACGACTCCCAATACTTCTAACACAGCCTCCTCTACTGTTGTGAGGGTGGCAAATGATGGAGGGCCACCTCAAGTTCTCTCCCTCTCCTTCTTGTGGGCTCTCTTTTCCTGCAAGGAGGGAAAGATGAGAAGATTGAGTGAGAGTGATGGAATGAGTGTAAGGAATGGATGGATTGAAGGGATAATTACTAGTCCTAGCTCTTTTCGGGCTACCCCAGATCAGACGTATTCCCCAGACATTCACCTTCAACTAAAGTTAGAGATAGCCGAATCCTAGAGATGCTTAATTGGGTCTAAAGGTCAGACTATCTCTCCCTAAAGGAAAGGAACGACTTGAAGATGTTACCGTCCTCCAGATAGCACTTCTAATAAGTTTAACTAGACTGTAACCTTCCGGATATTATGAGGGTCCAGAAAATTCCCCCAGAATTCTGCAACTCCTCACAAAAGAGTGTACAGAAATTGAGTTTGTGAGTTTGATACAGACAATTCTAAAAATATATAGATTTATTAAAGAACTGACATGCAGCTAACAGCTGGTGATTCAATCGCAACTTTAACAGTTCAAAATACAAATAGCTTACATTTCTTATCAGAGATCCTTATTCTCAAATCTTAACTTCGTTATATTTCCACACTTCGTACTTATTTATAATCCAGGATATCCACCAAAATCAAATAAAAGTACCTTTTGATCCCCGAGACTCAAAGAGTTAAAAACTTACAGAGCCTGCCTCTGAACTTAAGAATCTCTTGCCCCTTCCAGCGACTTCTGACTTCCTATCTGAAAGTTCCATATTTTATACTTTTTTGCAGTGGCATATCCTTTGAAGTTTTCTGCTGATGTAAGCTAATTATCTCTAGTCATATTTCTGTTGACTTCTTTCTAATCTTACTGTCAGTTCAGCTGCTGCATGCATAATTATATCTTCTGTCTAGGTGTTTCAAAACTTATCATAAAAAATGGTTATAACAGATTTATCTATTTGATGCCATTCTTACGAAGGTCTTCTATTGAATTCTTAAATCACTTTAGCTGCTTGTAAGCCAGACTTCGCGTCTCCTAACTGTTCCAAGTTCAATACAAAAACCATATGATTACTTGGTGCATCTATTGATGTAATATTTAAAAGTCTTCTGTTTGTACCTTTTACAATATGTAAATCAAAAACACTTCAACCGAGTACATAATTGTTTTCCTAGCTACTTCAATTGGATGTATTAAGAATTATGTCTCCTGTCTTTCATTTGATATTACTTTTACAAAGGCACATGGTTTTTTAATGTTCTGTGTTTCTGTTTGAAGTGTTAGTTTTATGACACCTTAAACTGGGTATAGCTATTGTGTTGGTTCCAAACTGCAGACTTCTTGGAACCTCCAACCCTCTGTTTCAATGAGACCATTGTCTCAGTGTCAACAGCCAATTCCCATTTCAAAAGCTTGTATGGTGTTTATAGCTTTGTGACTCATCTTATCTCAGAAGCCTATATTTATAGCTTTGTGTCGTTGAGGCTTTTAGATTTTTAAACCCAGTTTGTCATGTTTTAATAATGTCAGAATTCTGTTCATAGGATGGTGTATTTTTCTGAAATATGGCTATTCCTTTACAGGGTTACATCTTTAAAGGGAGACTATGATGGAGTGGGGTGGCAATGCCAAATGGCCTCCTTGTGTGTTGTTAGTTGGTATGATTGCACGAGGATGAGAGTGAGTGTGAGGGGTGGCTAGTGGGATGGGGAAGTTATAATGTAGATAGAGAGGGATGGGTGGACATGCAAGGAATGTTGGTTTGAGTAAGGATGTGCAGAAGTAGGGTTGGGAAGGCAGAGTGATGAGGGTGTGATTAGAGGCACAGCAGGATGAAGTTGAGTGTGGCTTTATACTCACCTTTCCTGATTATTCAAACATTTCTGGCACTGCGCCCAGGTCCTCCTAACCACATCCCTGCTGTTCACCTCCTCAGCAATTTGGAGCCAGGCTCTGCTTGTCTCCTGGGGAGGTCTCTTCCGCCCATTCGAAGGGAAGAGGACCTCCCTGCGTGCTCTGACTCCCTTCCCAAGCATATGGAGGGAGTCATCTGAGAACCTGGGTGCAGCCCTCTGCCTCTGTGCAGTCATGTTTCCAAGTGTTTGGAACAATCAAAACCTCCAGTGCAGTGACGGAACACTCCTAGATGAAATTGCAAATGCAATGCGACCATGGCTCCTTTAAATATCCCGGCTGAAAACGCATCATGGATGACGTCATCAGACCCGCATCATTTAATGGAGCTGAGTAATGTGCAGGGCGGGCTTAATAGGCCCCTTAGTGCAAAGTGGATTTCTGCAGTGGGATGGAAGCAAAAAGATGGGTTGCGACCCGCCAAGGTGAATACCCACCCCGGACCCGCCCAGGTAAAGAAAATTCCAGCCTTTATGTTTGAAGAGAGGAACTTTTTCTAGGTTTGTGGGGAGCAAGCTGTTGAATCAGCTGGCACAGGCACTAAGCAGTGGAGAATGTAACATAGTCGTAACATAGTTTCAGGCGGGAGAAAACCTTCCTTCCATCTCTCCCACCCATCCACCTACAGATCAGTCATGATCTAATTGATGGTAAAACAGGCTTGAGGGGCTAAATGGCCTACTCCTCTTCTTATCTTCCTTTGGTGTGTTTCTAATAACCCTGAATCCCATTTGTTGATAAGAACCTTTCCAGTTCCACCTTGAAATCAATTAAGTTTTCTTGTTCCACCAGCTGCCCAGGTAATCTGTTCCACGTACCTACCACCCTTTTAGTTAAAAAAAAAAGTTCTCCCTGCATTTCCCATTTTCTCCTGCTGTCCTTAATTTGCAATTATGATCCCTTGAGTATTCAGGAGAACTTTCTTGATCAGTACGTTACCGGCCCAACGAGGAAGGAGGCATTGCTGGATCTGGTTCTGAGGGATGAGGTGGGTCAGTTGGATCAAGTGTCAGTAGGGGAACATTTAGGCAACAGTGATCATGGTATTATAATCAGAAGTCGCACAACACCAGGTTATAGTCCAACAGATTTATTTAATTTTACAAGCTTTCGGAGCTGTTCGCTCCTTCTTCAGGTAAGGTAGCTGTGAGAGAATCTCCCAGAATTCACAATATAAACACAGAAAAAATGTATTCAAATCTTTCCCTACATCAAAGACACACTAAGAGCACAGCCAAGACAATGAGATGTGTCCCAGGGGGTCCAACGTGTCAAAACACCTGCTGGCCGCATATCCTCTCCATTTGTTGTGTCAGTCTTTTTAAAACAAAACCTGGAAAGACCGGCCATGATGTCAAGTCACGTTCTGTATCGTGACATGAAACCGATATCGCGATTGAGGCCATCCTCATGACTGCGGAACTTGGCTATTAGTTTCTGCTCTATGATTTTGCGCTGTCGTGTATCCCGAAGGCCGCCTTGGAGAACGCTTACCCGCAGATCCGAGGCTGAATGCCCCTGACTGCTGAAGTGTTCCCCGATCTGTTCAGCCTCGGATCTGCGGGTAAGCGTTCTCCAAGGCGGCCTTCGGGATACACGACAGCGCAAAATCATAGAGCAGAAACTGATAGCCAAGTTCCGCACTCATGAGGATGGCCTCAATCGCGATATCGGGTTCATGTCATGATACAGAACGTGACTTGACATCATAGCCGGTCTTTCCAGGTTTTGTTTTAAAAAGACTGACACAACAAATGGAGAGGATATGCGGCCAGCAGGTGTTTTGACACATTGGACCCCCTGGGACACATCTCATTGTCTTGGCTGTGCTCTTAGTGTGACTTTGATGTAGGGAAAGATTTGAATACATTTTTTCTGTGTTTATATTGTGAATTCTGGGAGATTCTCTCACAGCTACCTTACCTGAAGAAGGAGCGAACAGCTCCGAAAGCTTGTAAAATTAAATAAATCTGTTGGACTATAACCTGGTGTTGTGCGACTTCTGATTTTTGTCCACCCCAGTCCAACACCGGCATCTCCACATCATAGTATTATAAAGTTTAGATTAGCTATGGAAAAGGACAAGGAGCAATCTAGATTTAAAATACTTAATTGGAGGATGGCCAATTTCAGTGGGTTGAGAATGGACCTGGCCCAGGTAAATTGGAATCAAAGATTGGCAGGCAAAATTGGAATTGGGCTGCCTTTAAAGAGGAGATGGTTCAGATACAGTTGAGGTACATTCCCATGAGGGGAAAAGGTAGGGCAACAAAAGCCAGAGCTCCCTGGGTTATGAAAGAGGTAGAGAGTAAGATGAAGCAGAAAAAATGGGCTTATGACAGATGTCAGGTTGAGAATACAAGGGAGAACCAAGCTGAATATAGAAAGTTCAGAGGGGAAGTGAAAAAGGAAAGAAGAGGGGCAAAGAGAGAGTATGAGAATAGACTGGCAGCTAACATAAAAGGGAATCCAAAAATCTTCTATAAGCATATAAATAGTAAATGGGTAGTAAGAGGAAGGATGGGGCCAATTAGGGTCCAATATGGAGACCTACGCATGGAGGCAGAGGGCATGACTGAGGTACTAAATGAGTACTTTGCATCTGTCTTTACCAAGGAAGAAGATGCTGCCGAAATCATAGTGAAAGAGGAGGTAATGGAGATACTGGATGGGCTAAAAATTAATAAAGAAGAGGTATTGGCTGGCTGTACTTAAAGTAGATAAGTCACCAGGACCGGATGGGATGCATCCTAGAATGCTGAAGGAAGTAAAGGTGGAAATTGTGGAGGCACTGGCCATAATCTTCCAATCCTCCTTGGATATGGGGGTGGTGTCAGAGGACTGGAGAGTTGCAAATGTTACACCCTTGTTCAAAAAAGGGTATAAGGATAAACCCAGCAACTACAGGCCATTTAGCTTAACCTCTGTGTTTGGGAAGCTTTTAGAAATGATAATCTGGGACAAAATTAACCATCACTTGGACAAGTGTGGATTAATTAAGGGAAGCGAGCACAGATTTGTTAAAGGCAAATTGTGTTTATCTAACTTGATTGAATTTTTTGATGAGGTAACAGAGAGGGTTGATGAGGGCAATGTGGTTGATGTGGTACACGGACTTCCAAAAGGCGTTTGATAAAGTGCCACATAATAGACTTGCCAGCAAAGTTGAAGCCCATGGAATAAAAGGGGCAGTGGCAGCATGGATACGAAATTGGCAAAATGACAGGAAACAGAGAATAGTGGTGAATGGTTGTTTTTCAGACTGGAGGAAAGTATACAGTGGTGTCCCCCAGGGGTCGGTACTAGGACCACTGCTTTTCCTGATATATCTTAATGACTTGGACTTGGGACTACAGGGCACAGTTTCAAAATTTGCAGATGACACAAAACTTGGAAGTATAGTGAACAGTGAGGAGGATAGTGATAGACTTCAAGAGGACATAGACAGGCTGGTGGAATGGGTGGACACCTGGCAGATGAAATTTAACGCAGAAAAATGTGAAGTGATACATTTTCGTAGAAAGAACGAGGAGAAGACATATAAACTAAAGGTACAATTCTAAAGGGGGTGCAGGAACAGAGAGACCTGGGGGTAAATGTGCACAAATTGTTGACGGTGGCAGGGCAGGTTGAGAAAGCGGTTAAAAAAGCATACGGGATCCTGGGCTTTATAAATAGAGGCATAGGGGTAAAAATTCAGTTGGTTGCGCCTCCCGTTAGCGCCTTAAGAGGGCGCTAATGGGGCGCAAAGCTGCTAACGCCCGGGCGCAGCGATGTTTGCGCCGCTCGGGAACTTAACTAGACATTGTGCGGCGGCGCTAAACTTTACCGCTGCGACCACCTGCGCGCGCAGATTGTGATGTCATTCCATGGTGCAACGCCCTTGTGGCGCCCCGGAGCGGAAATTGAGTGGTGCCCCCTGCCTTACCGCCTGGCGCATCCAACGACCGAAAGACTGGAACGCTATCAATCGCTGTGGGGCTGTCGGGGCGCTATTTAAAGGGGGCCTCTTCCTGTCTTTTTCTGTGGTTGACATTTTTGCACCACTCGTTCTGAGAGAGAGAGAGAGAGATTCGGAGAGAGAGAAAGAGAGACTTCTGCATTGAGTCAACGCTTTGTGAGGTAGTTTTGCCTACTGATCCTAACTTCGCTGCTACTTTGGTTGCTGTCCTTCATTACTTTGCTTGCAAAGAGACTATGGGGGCTGCACTGATTGGGGGCGTCGTCCTGCTCCAGCTGAATCGGAGGACACAGAGACGCAGAGAGAGAGTGGCAATGATGGCCAGACGGAGGAGGGCCAACAGGCGTATGTACAGGAGAGCTTACCCTCCCAGGGTATATCGTGAACAGCTCTCCTACATTCATATGTCTGAGGAGCTGTGTTTGCGAAGGCTGCGATTCAGCAAGGAGGTGGTCACTGAGCTCTGCCACCTGCTGCAGCCAGATCTGCAGCCTCAACTGAGGTCCAGGACGTCTCTGTCGGTGGCAGTGAAGGTCACAGTGGCTCTCAACTTCTATGCTACTGGCTCATTTCAAGCTGCTGCTGGGGACCTCGCCAATATCTCCCAGTTCGCGGTGCATTGCTGCATCCGGCAGGTCACAAATGCCCTCTTTAAAAGGAGACGAGAGTTCATCTCTTTCCCCATGACCCCAGACAAGCAGCGTGACCGCGCTCTGGGCTTTGCGAGGATAGCGGGCTTCCCCATGGTGCAGGGCGCTATTGACTGCACGCATGTGGCTTTGCGTGCTCCACATGAGAATGCCGAGGAATTCCGGAACAGAAAGGGGTTCCATTCCTTGAATGTCCAGTTGGTCTGTGACCACAGACAGCTGATACTCGCTGTCAATGCCCACTATCCTGGCAGCTGCCACGATGCTTTTATCCTGCGCCAGACTACGGTGGCAGAACTTTTCGAGGCACCGCATCAGCCAGTTGGTTGGCTTCTCGGGGACAAGGGGTATCCATTGAGCACCTGGCTGATGACACCGCTCCGTACGCCCAACACCCCTGCTGAGCTGCGGTACAATGAGAGCCATCAAGCTACCAGGAACATCATTGAGCGCACAATCCGCGTGCTGAAGCAACGGTTCCGCTGTCTCGACCATTCTGGAGGAGCCCTGCAGTACTCGCCTGAACGAGTATCCAACTTCGTAGTTGTGTGCTGCATGTTGCATAACATGGCAATCGTCAGGACCCAGCCAATGCCACCAGGCCTTGGAGCACCACCAGAGGAGGAGGAGGAGGAGGAAGAGGAGGAAGAGGATGAGGAGGATGATCATCAGCAGCACCAAGGCGGGAGGGCGGCCCACAATGGTGAAACTGCAAGGGCCGTCCGTCAACGGCTGATAGCAAGCCGCTTCTAGGGCCCCTGCTGTGGAAATGGCTTCTGCCATTGCTAACAACATCAATGAACCCAGCACGCAACCCCTAAGCCGGCCAAGGCACCAATAATTCCAAACACCAACCATGTATATTTTGAATACAGAAACTTATTTATTTTACAAACTCTGTGTGTGTCAATTCCTCATGACAAACTCATAGAAATAAACACAAAAAAACAGTCAATAACATAACTGGTTCTCACAACCTGGAGATAATGTCCAAAACACTAAACAAAAGTTGGACCATGAACCTCGACCTTCAATAAAAAAATGACCAGCATTTTGTCACACCTCCTACTTTTTGCCCTTCGAGGGTGATCTCCTTCCCTTGCGCACTTCCCCCCTTCTAACCCTACTGCTCCTCCGTAATGGGACCTCAGTGGCTGCAGCAAGGCTGGTGGAAGGCTGCTGATCGTCAGACCCTGACACTGCAGATGCACCTGAAGGATGGCCTCGACCAGTTCTGGGCCTGGAGGGCCCGGCTGCAGACTGCACCAACTCTGCATGGGCGGCAGCAGTCTGTCCTACAGGCGGTGGCAAGTGCAGTGGAGAAGTGACAGTGTTGGCAGCAGGAATGCTGTCATCGTGAGAGAGGACAGCAACTCCCTGCTCGCCCGACACACTGGCACTCCCACGGGGCAGCACTTCAGCATCCGGAGCAATCTGCTGGAGAACAGATTGCTGGCCTGCTGTGGCGCGGTGAGAGCCCCGGGGACATGTGAACGAACCATCGAGGTTGGCAGCAGTCTGTGCTCGCGTGGCCTCAATCTGAGTCTGCATGAGAGCAGTCAGAGATGGGATCACGGCAGCCAGTGACTGAATTGCAGCACTAAGCGTTAGTGTGGCATCCGCCTGTGCTACAGCGAAGTGCTCCACACTCCTTGCCAGTGACTCAATGCATTCGGGCACCCTTCCCACTGCACCCATGAGCTCAGTGTGCATGCCCACCGCCTGGGTGTTCATTTCTGCGATCAGCCGCTCCTCCTCTGCGTCCATTGCAGTAGGAGTCTCTGGCATACTCTCCCTCTGGGGAGAAGGCCCCCGTTCTTCCCTACCCCCATGGCATTGCTGCAGCCCGCTGGGTCCTGGAGCTTCACCCTCATCAGACCCTTCCCCCCTGCTCCCCTCCAGGGAAGGCGTGTTCCCAGTGTGGGCATGGGCTTCCTCGGGAGAGGGTGGCACTGATGCTCCGGCTTCCTCTTCCTCCTCGGCTGCAGCTTCACTCCCAGTGGCAGCTTCAGGGCCCGTCTCCTCAGCTGGTGAATCACCATCTGAAAGCAGGGAGGTACAAGAGTGGCTTTAGCGTGAGGACAGGGTGGCAGTAAGGGAGGAATAAGTGCAGCGAGTTAGCAAGTTGGATTGAAAGTGTCAAAGGCTGGTGTTGTGAGGGACAAGTGGAAGGACAGAGGACAAAAAGGTGATGACCTTACCATTGCTGTCCAGAACGGGGTCGGCGTCTCCAGTGGCAACGGGACCGATCACCCGGCTTGCCACAATCCTGTGGACGCGCTCCTCAAGATCGCTGAGGGGTTGCAGCTGAGGCCGCCCTCCACCTGTCCGTTGCTGCTGTCTCCGATTATGCGCCAGCTTGGCCTGCAAGAAAAAGGACAGCATCTGAGTAAATATACAGCCATGGTCTTGCCTGATGTGCCTCCCATAGGTGAATAGCCCTTACTGTATGCAAAGTGTGGAATGTGTGTGTGTGTTTCATGAAAGGGCCATAGGTGTTGGATGAGTGTTGTGCATTGGGGTTTTAAGACCCTCTGGCCATAGAGTGAGGTTGAGATGGAGGGATGGAGAGGTATTGAGAAAAAGCCACTCACCCTGACGACCCGAGTGAGGTCGTTGAACTTTTTGCGGCATTGAACATGGGTCCTGGGCACCATGCTCCTGGAGGAGACGCTCTGAGCCACCTCCCTCCACACTCTTCTGTACTCGCGTGGCAAAGGCCTCCTGCCACTCTCAGGGAAGAGTATACATCTTCTGCGCTCCACCGCGCCAACCAGAGCATCCAAGGCCCGCTCGGTGAAGCGCTGAGCTCGTTCTCTCACCCTCTCCATCCTTGGCAGCAAAATGGATTCACAGGTCTCTCCAGGCTGAGATTCAAGGCTGCAATGAGCAGGGTGTGGCTGGGGAGCAAGTTGGACCCCCCGCTTTAAGAACTGGCCGGCTCCAGTGTGTCTGTGTTCCCTCGCTAACTGGCAGCACCTGCGCTGCGCTCGCGCGCTGAGTTAGTGCCTCACTGCTCGGCCTTTGCACCTTTAAGACAGGTGTGCAGCGCCTGATTTAGCGCTCCACTCACCTCCCGGGGCGGTAAAAGTGAAGTTTCCAGTCAGTGGCGATAATTAGCGCCAGGCGCTAATATTTGCGTCCAGACGATATTTGCGCCCCAAACGGGGCGCGACCTAATTTTTCCCCCATAGAGTACAAAAGCAAGGAAATTATGATGAACCTTTATAAAACACTGGTTCAACCACAACTGGACTACTGTATCCAATTCTAGGCACCGCACTTTAGGAAGGATGTGAAGGCCTTAGAGAAGGTGTAGAAATTATTTACAAGAATGGTTCCAGGGATGAGGAATTACAGTTGCGTGGATAGACTGGAGAAGCTGGGGTTGTTCGCCTTAGCAGAGAAGATTGAGAGGAGATTTGATAGAGGTGTTCAAAATCATGATGGGTCTAGACAGAATAGATAGAGAGAAACTGTTCCCATTGGCGGAAGTGTCGAGAGCCAGAGGACACAGATTTAAGGTGATTGGCATAAGATCCAAAGGCGACATGAGGAAAAACGTTTTTACGCAGCGAGTGGTTACGATCTGGAATGCACTGCCTGAGAAGGTGGTGGAGGCAGACTCAATCGTAGCTTTCAAAAGGGAATTGGATAAGTACCTGATGGAAAAAAATACAGGGCTACGAGGAAAGGGCGGGGGAGTGGGACTAGCTGAAGTGCTCTTGCAGAGAGCCGGCACGGGCTCGATGGGCCAAATGGCCTCCTACTGTGCTGTAACGATTCTATGATTTGTGCTTAAATTCTGTATATGGTTGAAAAGCCAACTTGGATCCAAGTTATCCAAACCTTTCATAATTTTTAACACCTCTATCATATCCCCTTTCCTCATATATCATTCCCTTAAATTTCTGGAATCAACCGTGAAGCCCTTCTCTGCAGCCCCTTCAATAACTGAATATCCTTTTTCAAATAAGGAGACCAAAACTTCATAATAATTTGTGTCACTCCTGAGGTCTGTCTGCCAAAAGGGAATTGGATAAGTACCTGAAGGAAAAAAAAAATACAGGGCTACGAGGCCAAAATCATTGACGAACCTCCTGCACCACGCAAAAAACCAGAGAACATAAGTTTCCTGCCTTATGCCAGTTCTGAATGGGCGCCCAAAGATTTAGGCACAGCACACCCCCAAAATTGACATAATTAAGAAGTTTCAGCCCAGAACAAGCCCCAAGCTTTATTTCTAGAGTTTGATCTCAATTTTCTTGGCAATATTTTTCTTTGAATTTTTCTCACTGGGACCTGCACTGTATTTTACATATCTTTGAATGCTTTATTATTTCATCTGAATCTGTAACATTTAAAAGAGAAAAACTTCCACAATTGCATTTTTAAGCAAGCAGTAGGGCTTAATGTGCATAAATAATGGCTTCAAACTAATTTTCGTAACATCACTAAGATGAAGAAGGACTTAAAGAAAGAAAATGGTGTTTGCTCTGTGTAGCCTGGAATTTCTTAAAATGTTGCGCCAAAACGATGGCGTAAGTATAGCATAATACCGATGTTTGGAGTAAAAGTTTGTGAAAATGCGAGCGTTTTTACACTATGTCTAAATTTCCTTGATCTTTCTTGCCGATTCTGCGAAACCTCCATCGGAACCCTCTGACGCACATTAATGTAGCTCCATTTCCATGCACAAGTGCACCTCATGTGAATTTTTTGAATTTACAGCAGTTCCGAACGGGCTGTAAACTTACACCTAAAATTTTAGGCACCACAGGAACATTAGTCATATTTTTGCTGTTTTATATCGATTTCCCACTGATACTAAGGGGGAGAAATTCATTGTAGCTCCGTTTGGGGCACTAACTTTTAAAAGTTGAAAAAGTTAGCCCCAGGCACTAATGTTTTTCAACTTTAAAAAAATTCAGTTTTGCACTCCAGGAAGGAAGGGGAGCGCTAAATCAAACGCTCCACTTCCTTCCTGGAGCGCAACAGGCAGCAGGCGGGGCGGTAGGTGAGCAGCGCCGCACAATGGGCCGGGCAGCACTGCTGCGTTGGAAGGCTCCTGCCCTCCCTTAAAGGGAAGGGCCATCGCTGCAGGCTCTGCAAGGAAAAAACTTACCTGGTCCCCGACGGCAGCCGCGATCCGGCCCGATCAGCCCGATACACTGCAGCAGAGTGCCGGGCTGATCGATCAATGGTGAAAAAAAATGAAAAAAAACCAGAAATAGCATTTGAGAATTTTTTCCACTTACCTCGGCAACCTCGCCTTTAAGTATCGCTCCCAGCCTCCCGATGAACGCCTCCTGCAGCTGCTGGTGTCATCGCCCAGCGATGCTGCAGGTGGCGGAACCGAAGTTCGGGTCCGGGGCGCTACCGGGGCGATGCGCACGGCGATGACGTCACGATCTCCGGGCGAAGGAGGTCAGGGCGCAACACCATACCGCCACCGCAATAGCAGGAGTTGGTAAGTGACTAGCGCCCTGTTATTGCCCCCTGGAGGCGATAACGGGAGGCGCTAAGGTGCCCAATTTCTAGCCCGTCTACGTTTTATTTTCTGTATCTTTGTGACAACGGAATGGATTGCATTAAAAATTGAAAAACTTTCACGATTGCATTTTCTTAAACATTGTGCCTAATTTGCATAAATGATGGTTTGATGGCTTGAAACTAATTTTCACACATAAAAGCAAGAAAGACAGACTTGTATTTATATAGCACCTTTCATGACCTCAAAATATCCCAAAGTGCTTCACAGCCAATGAAGTACTTTTTGGAGTGAAGCCACTGTTGTAAAGTAGGGAAAGACATAAAAGAGGAATGCGCTGTGTGGTCAGTTTCCTCGGGCCCCAATTGTTTACGCTGATTTCTACTTGTTTTATGCCGTTTTTTATCTTCTGGCTAATAAAATTCTCAGGAAAATTTGACTTAACTTGCTGAGTACATTGTTTCAGGAAATTCCAGGCTTGCATGTACCTTAGAGCCTCAAACAGTTATGCTGAATTGCAACAGGTTTTACCTTCTGCCCCTATGCAAATGAAATCTAATAGGATCGTTGTTTTGTCTTGTGACCTTTATACTCATTGCTGGGGAGGTATTTGTCAGGCAGTTCTGTGTAACTCACTTTCACAATGAACATTGCTTCATTCTGGCTCCCTTCAAGCATTCTCAATACATACCTAAAGCAGCAATTGTACTCGCTGCTAAGTTTGGAGCAGAGGTAGCCACTGCACCCAATTCACACCGTGTACTATTTCAAGCATAATATCTAGATTAAGTTCTATTGGAGTTGTGAGTTATGCATTTGTAAATCTGTTACAACATAGTCTGCTCATAAAAAAGGCGAGTAACCTTTCTTGGAAAAACAGTGCATTATATGACCATTTGGTTCTGGTTTGCCATGTTGGAGCTCATGTTGCAATAAACAATTTCAAGCTGTTTCAAACAATCTGAGCTCAGTTTTCCCTGCCTGCATATTGGCTGGATTCTGCAACTATCCTATGTTGTATCTACTTATCTCCTGTAACACATACACACACATGGTTTGTTGCCTTTCTCCCCTCAATAGTTATGCTGGGAGGTGAAGTTGATGCTAGTAATGTAGTTGCCAAAGACAAGAGAAATTATGACGGGGTATGATAAAATACATTAATTGTAAATCACTTTAACCAATGTGTGTCCAGTGTTTATAGTGACAGAGAACATTTTAAAAGAAGTCAGATATTTTAAAATGTGAAACCAGTTACTATACGGATGGAAGTTTCTATTAAAAGCAGCTTGAATACCAGAAAGATCTGATTTACTTTTGGAAGAAATCCAGTCCTAAAGGCCAAAAATTTCACCTTAATGATCTTTTTTTTTAGATTTAGATGCATTATCCCCCAATATTCTCTGCCTCTCTTCAAGGCACAGGAGGGCAGGTGCTGATAGCCATTCTTCCCCCTCCCCCTCTATTATGTCCAGGTAGCAATTCTTTTTTGTCTAATCTTGGGTGCTGAACATCAGCCGGCCTTTTGACTGTGGGGCTGGGGGCATCAAAGCTGACAGCCAGTCCTACCCTCATTTGATGTTCACACAAGCACTTTCTGGCAGCAAATCTTAGGTATTGAATAGGGTGGGAACCCTGCAATGTTTCTTCCACTCCCTAGCACTCTGAGGACTGTCCTACTGCTTCCATGTTATATGTCAAATAAAAAAACAACTTTTTTCCATTTCTTTTCTCCCCTCCCTTTTCTGAAGCGGATGACACCTTTGTTGGAATATAGTTACCTGGCTGCCAGGCACCCTCCTGCAACTTGCCCAAGTGGCCATTATTCATGCGTGAACCTTAGCAGTGAGCGTCAGCAGAGGGAATCACAGGTCATCTCGATCCTGCCCTCATGTCTGATGTCCGCACACACACAACCTTCCAGCAGGGATTGCTAGATAACAATCAGGAATGGGAATCCAGGTCAGTTTTCTCCTCCTTAGCCTGGGGCACTGAAGCTATTGTAGCACTAGTGCCTAGGGAATTCAGAAGAAACTTCTTTATCCAGAGAGTGGTGAGAATGTGGAACTCGTCACCACAGGGGAGTGGTTGAAGCGAATAGTATAGATGCATTTAAGGGGAGGCTAGACAAGCACATGAGGGAGAAGGGAATAGAGGGTTATGCTGATAGATTTAGATGAGGAAAGACGAGAGGAGGCTCGTGTGGAGCATAAATGCCGGCATGGACTGGTTGGGCCGAATGGCCTGTTTCTGTGCCATATGTCCTATGTAATCCTATCAGATCCGCACAGGCCATGAATCAAACCTGGCCCTTTGCTGGTCTTTATGGGTCAGTGATTCACTGGGTGCATCTGCTGAGCTATTGGGGAGGCTGTATTTCTATTTTTTTTCCTGTTCTACAAAACAAAACAAAAACTGTGTGTGGAGCATTGGTGGCAGAGCATTCAGCCACCCTTGCCCTAATCTCGAGAAGCAGTTGATTTCCTCATATTACACGTCACCATTTGAAGAACCAGTATGATTTGGAAGACGAGATTCTTCACTTTGCTACTTTTCTCCCTGCCTTTTAAAGCCTCCTCTTTTTATGCTAATCGTTGTCTCTCCTAAATCTTCTACAGCTCTGTCCTCTCCTATGTGACGTGCCTAAGGATGATTATTATGCTAAAAGTACCACATAATTGCAAGCTATTATTTGACACAATGTGGACACTTCTGTTTATATGTTGTACATATTGTTAATGCAATTATTTATAATGTAATCTAAATATGTTTCTCACGAAAGTGGACTTGACTGCCCATTGTTTTTACTAAAATTATGTTTTGCAAATGCCCGTATATCACTAAAAACTCTATTATATCCAATTTCTCAATGACTATCAATCAATCAATTTGATCAGATCTTCCTACTTGAGCAATATGAAAAATCAATAAACAAATCGCCTGTAATTCATCTATTTTATACCAAAACCCCAGCTCAGAATGTATTGTATTTTCAAAATTATAGTTTGAAGAAATATTTGAATTATTTTAATATACCTCAAATGTAGGGTCAAAAAGTGATTGAATAAATGTTGGTATTTGAAATGGTAACTTTGGATCAAATAGCACCACTGATGCTTTTATCATTCGCTGTATTTTTGGCTTTCTGTCCAAACACCAGATCAGATGTCTTCAATGGAAATATATTCTGAATTCTTAATAAACTCCATGAACTAATCTGCTGGAGTCTTTTCAGGATTTAATGAGATAAACTTGGCATGCAGGGGTTTGTTTGTTTGGTGGAATTGCGTATGTCTGTTTCTCTGTATAAATTATAAAAAGGCTTAGCCAGAAACTGTTTTGGCTGATGTGTAAAATGTATATCAGACTATATTAAATGTCATTGTTTTATAACAATTTCGGAGGTGTACATGTGAAACCTGTGAGGAAGCAATAAGTAGGAAGTTCTTCATAACAGTCATCTTTTGGATCTATTTTGTTTGTTGACCTGTTCCTCCTGATTAATAATTGTACGGATTATAACTTGCTATCTTTCTGAGGTGTTTTGTCAGATCCACAATGTTGGACAGAGCCTCATCCCTCAGGATTTATTGACATTGAACTAACATGGCTGACTGTTTTCACCCTCCCCAAGTGTCTACCCTCCTCTCCTGAAGGTGTTGGCTCATGTTGGGTTCTATGGCTGCTGGTATTCCTACAGTACGTTGTGTAAAAGTGGTCATCCTTACTACCCGCTGTTGATTATTGTATATTTATTTCATAGCTTATTTAACTTTAGTTTCAGAATTTCTTATTGTTCTGTGGTGGACCCAGTTATTGCAGTGGGGTGGTAGAGGTAGCATAATGTTGGTGAAAAAGGAGTGATGACACAGCCCCTGGAGATATCTGACATTGTATGACATGGCCTGTACTTTGATGAGTCTTGGTAGGCAATAATTTGTTGTGAATAAACTATTTTTGTATTCTAATATTACCAATTGATAAAGATTCAGCACAGTTTGGGTGCACTTTTTTCAATACTTTCAGTGAGTGTTGATGTTTTAATTATTCCGTTTTAATTAATCTGCCCCAATTCTTCTCAAATAAGCAAATATTGAGAAGAATTGGGGCAGATGATAATTGTGTTTATAAAGAATGGATTTCACACTAGTACATAGAGGAAATATGTAAGGTCTGATTTTCCCATCGGTGCTCTCTTGGAATGAAGCTTTTGGTCATCTGTCCTAATATCTCCTTATGTGGCTCGGTGTCAAATTTTGTTTGATAACGGTCCTGTAAAAAAATGCCCCTGTTCACTATTACAGACTTGGAATCCTCTCCTCAGTGGAACAGATGCCATCTATTCAATAAAAGTAAAAAGAATTTAGTTGGCTGGCCTATCTCTTAGACTGTCCACCCACTGCATACGAGAGACAGCCAGGCCAGATGGCTGCCAGAATGCATAATTCCACCATATCCGTATCTGTGCATTCACTTTTGGTCTTCACCAGTGTTTGGAGAAAATGTACAGTCAGAGATTTTCCATTGATCATGTGGAGGATAAAGCTGCCACCCAGAAAGGAGCATGTTATGTTTGAGGTGTCCTATAGTTCGGAACTTGCCACAAAATCTGCTGCACAGACGCATCTTGGGCGGTGGCGCACAACGGGCAGTATCGGATCGGCCGCCCGTTATACGCAGCACCTGATGTTCAGTTCGATTGACTGCAATGGAACTGAATATTTGGTGCTGCATATTATGGGTGGCCAATCGGAAACCTTCCGCTTTGCGCCACTATACGAGACGAATTTCCAGGCCTTAGCTTTATTTGGGGGAAGGGGGGATAAGTGAGCTTCAGGTTGAACTGATTTAAAGCATTTTTATTAAATACCCCTATGGAAACACAGAGTACAGAAAAGCTAGATAATGATCATTGCCTGTATAATCCACAGCAATGTTATGAAATGTATAACTGAACCTCAACAGTTTTGAGACATTTATGAGGCGTTTGTACATTTGGAAGTGACAGATATCATAACACCTGCTGTCATACAAAAGTGCTTTATTTATAAAACATTGCCTTTTATATTTGCAATACTAGGGCTCTATTAGATTGTGTGGAGAACTTTCCAGTATGATTCACACACGTCCAACAGATAGGTGAACAAATGATGAATCAACATTTACAATTGTGAATGGGAGTATAGACTGCAAAATTTTACAGCCAAAATATTTTTTATTACATATAAAATTAAATTGAAAAGAAAATATAAAGGGAAGTAGTTTCCATAAATTGGAGAAAAACTATGTGGAAAAAAAAACATATTTCTACCTCATAGGGCGTAATTGTACTGTTGTGTCCCGATTTTGTGATCCCAGCAAAAATGGGGTTGTGCTACCCCAATTAAGCAGACAAACATGCGCCCGTAGCTCGGGGGGGCGTAGCGCCAAATTTTGCGATATAAGCTCCCTCCTCCCCCATTTTAAATGGGCTATATGGACAGGAAAAGCTTGCTGTGAGAGCTTGCCCTCTCGCAAAATAAGACAAGACAGTCAGTCTTGCAGCTCACCAACAAAGGGGAAGCTGGGTGGTACAGAAAGGGTGCCGAATCGTTCAGAAATTGGACAGTGGCGATAGGTGGACAGCACTGCTACTTTTGATGCTGAAGAGTTGGAAGTCCTGCTGCGGGAGGTCCACAACAGGATGGAGGCCCTGTTTGATGTCCTAAGCCACCCTACAGTAAAAGCACAAGTATCTGCTGCACGGAGAGGGATCACCAACTGAGTCAGCAAAGTCATCAAGGTACCTTGTATCTGGCTGCAAATGAGAAAGAAGTTTGTTGGTATCGGGAGGAAGGCGAAGGTTAGTGTGCTCCTCACTTTCACTCACATTTCTTGTTGGGCCCAACAAGCGTGGTACAAACCTAATTTTGAATACACTACAGCACAGGGAAAGCTTGGCCTGTCGCACACTTAGTTGGAAACTGCCACACCCCTGGAAGATATCATTTCAAGTATTGCACATAACCATTGCCATTTTGCACACACTCTTTCAGTATGTCTAAGGTGCGTGGCATTTTTTTCTTGAAGGTGGAGATAGCAGCTGAGGAGCAGCAAACAGATGCTGAGGGGATTCCCAGTGGGGTCAGCAACCCTGGATACGGAGCATAGCCTGGTTCTCCTAAGAGCCATCTAACCAGTGTTCCTTCTCCTTCAAATAATACAGGCACCATGTATTGCTGCACAATGAAGACATCATGGTTGGCTGCTTCCTGAGGATGTTTTGTGGCTAGATACCACCTGAAAGTGCAAACCCTTTCTCATCTTGAAGACGACTGGGTTGACATGAAGAACCCTGATGCCCACATGGACACCATATGTGATTCTTTGCGCTTGCGGAACCCTGCCAGTTTGTGAAAGCTTTGTGTCCTGTCTAGCTGATGCCTTCTAGCCACAGTAAAAGTGATGAAGGTGTTAACCCTTGCAAACAAAGTGGCTGTCACTTCTATGATATATGTGTGCGCTGCAGACTGCCTGGTGTCTCCTGGGTGGCTTGGAAGGATGCGGTTGCATGAAAGCTTCATGCTGTGGTAACAGTCACTTCTATGGGAAGACCCAACTCAGATCCAGATGTTCTGTGTTGATCATTGTGCAGCATATGACACAACTCCAGAGCTGCCTATCTTGTGAATTGGGGTGGATGAATTCAGGCCTCCTTTGACGGAGCCAGGATGGTAATGGGTGTGGTAAAAAACCTCAGGGTCTTTGAACCTGCATTTGTTGGCCCCTCACAAACTCCTCTTCCTCATCTCAATTACGCAGTGCGTACTGAGATCCCCCCAAAATACTGTCCTGACCTCTATATAAAATGTGACATCAAAACTAGTAGTAACTAGAATAACAAAGAAAAACTATCCCAGCAAAACCAATTGGTACATGGAACAAAATGCAGCAAAGCATAAAGAAAAACACAAAAGTATTTACTTAAAAATTACAGCGGGGTTGGTATTCCAGAAAGGCGAGATCAAATGGGCGGAAGAGGCGAGAGCAAATGGGAAGCTAATAGATTGGCTCCCATTGCATTGCCCGCTCAGTTATGCTGGGGAGCCAATGTACCATGAGCAGAAAATCTCAGCCAGTACACCTTGATAGGCAAAGAACTTAATTTATTAAAAAATGTTATTTGTAGTAAGGGCTGAAAGGACTCAATATTATGTTACCCTGTTTGACTATTAGGGGGAAAAATTCAGTCGCGCCCCGTTTGGGGCGCAAATATCGTCCGGGCGCAAAGATTAGCGCCTGGCGCTAATTATCGCCACTGACTGGAAACTTCACTTTTATCGACCCCTGAGGTGATTGGAGCGCTAAATCAGGCGCTTCACACCTGTCTTAAGGCGCAAAGGCCGAGGAGCGAGGCGCTAACTCAGAGCGCTGGCGAAGCTCATGTGATGTCAGTCAGCAATGGAACACACACTCAATGGCACCGGCCAGTTCTTAAAGGGGATGGTTGATCTTGCTTTCCATCCACATCCTGCTCATTGCAGCCTTGAATCCCGGCCTGGAGAGACCTGCACATCAAATCTGCTGGAAAGAACAATGGAGAGTACCAGGGAAAGAGCTTAGAGTGCAGCCCCAACAGTCTCTTCTAAATCGATAAAAGGAATGGCAAATCAAAATGAACCTGCAATCAGTAACTAGTGGTGTTCCACAGGGGTCAGTGCTGGGTCCCCAACTCTTTACAATCTATATTAACGATTTGGAGGAAGGGACCAAGTGTAACATATCAAAATTTGCAGATGATACAAAGATGGGAGGGAAAGTAGTGAGTGAGGAGGACATAAAAAACCTGCAAGGGGACATAGACAGGCTAAGTAAGTGGGCAGAGATTTGGCAGATGGAATACAACACTGGAAAGTGTGAGGTGATGCACTTTGGCAGGAAAAATCCTAGAGCAATTTATTATCTTAATGGCAAGAAACTGGAGAGTACTGAAGTGCAAAGGGATCTGGGGGTCCTGGTGCACGAAACTCAAAAGGTTAGTATGCAGGTGCAGCAAGTGATTAAGAAGGCAAATGGAATGTTGGCTTTCATTGCTAGGGGGATAGAATATAAAAATAGGGAGGTATTGCTTCAGTTGTACAAGGTATTGGTGAGACCGCACCTGGAATACTGCATACAGTTTTGGTGTCCTTACTTAAGGAAAGACATCCTTGCTCTCGAGGCAGTGCAAAAAAGGTTCACTCGGTTAATCCCGGGGATGAGGGGGTGGTCATATGAGGAGAGGTTGGGTAGATTGGGACTCTACTCATTGGAGTTCAGAAGAATGAGAGGCGATCTTATTGAAACATATAAGATTGTGAAGGGGTTGGATCGGGTGGATGCGGGGAGGATGTTCCCGATGACGGGTGAGACGAGAACTAGGGGACATAGTCTTAGAATAAGGGGCTGCTCTTTCAAAACTGAGATGAGGAGGAACTACTTCACTCAGAGGGTGGTAGGTCCATGGAATATGCTGCCACAAAAAGCTGTAGAAGCTACAACATTAATTAAATTTAAAACAGAAATAGACAGTTTCCTAGAAGTAAAGGGCATTAAGGGTTACGGGGAGCGGGCAGGAATTTGGACATGAGTCTAGGTTCGGATCGGTCATGGCCCTGTGGGTAGTGGAGCGGGCCCAGGGACCGTGTAGCCTGATTCTGCTCCTATTTCATGTGTGCAATTCTGTTAGATGCAGGAGATGGTTCTGTGATAGATAGTAGATTGGCGGTTAGGATCAGATCAGCCATGATCTTATTGAATGGCGGAGCAGGCTCGAGGGGCCGATTGGCCTACTCCTGCTCCTATTTCTTATGTTCTTATGTTCTTATGCTGCTCAGTACCCAAAACTCCTTCACACAACGTTTAATCTCTCCAGATGTCTCTCTCTCTCTCTCTCTCTCTCAGAATGCGTAGTTCAAAAATGGCACCAACAATAAAAGGCAGGAAGCGGTCACCTTTAAATAGCGCTCCCCCAGTCCCTTCATGACTGCAGAACGCTCCCCTCAACCTGTCGTTGCTAGCGTCAGGCGGTAAGGCAGGGGGCGCCACTCAATATCCGCTCCGGGGCGATACCGGGGCGTTGCACACTCGAGTGACGTCATGATCTGCCGGCGCAGGAGATCGCGGCGATAATCTTTAGCGCCACCGCAAAATGTCTAGTTAAGTTCGCGAGTGGCACAAACATCGCTGCGCCCGGGCGCTAGCTGCTTTGTGCCCCATTAGCGCCCTCTTAAGGCGCTAACGGGAGGCGCAACCAACTGAATTTTTCCCCCTTAGTGTCTGACTATCTGTCACTCAGACATTTAACACGCTTGGAGCAGTTCGACTGATGTACATGTTTTCTGTATGTTTTACCTCTTTTAATCTATTGTCTTCTAGCATTACTTTGACAAAGTTTTGTTATTTCTATCTTCCTTACAAATTCAACTTCATGTTCATTTTTAATATTTCTAACTTCAACCAGCTCATAAGTAGCTGAAGAAGGAAACCAAAGAGGTTTGATCCTCCTCAAAGCATCAAGATCACAAGATAGGTTTGGATCAAGAAAGCCCTACGGCCCATTTGATCTTGTCCTTCTCGAATACCAAATCCCACCGTCTCCCCACTACATCATTTACCTATTCCTTCAATGAGTTCAGTATCCTGGCCTCAACTGCTCATCACCCTCTGTGCAAGCTTTCTGGTGTCTACCCTGAACTTGCCTTTCACAAGCTTCAACCTCACCCTCTTGTCCTGCTCTTTAAGGTCCATTTTGAGTCATCTCTTTTCAAAGGTGAGAAATCTGATCTAGTCATTCCTCATAGCTCATCCCTCTAATGCCAAGGCTTACCCCTGAACTGTAGAAGCTCCGGATGCCCCTATTATATAACAATAACTAGAAGTGTAAGCAGTACTCCAGACGTAGATGACAAGAGTACTCCACAGCTTCAGCATGACTTCTGAGAATTTGAAGTCAACTAATTTGGCATTATATCGTAGCATCCTGTTCACTTTATTTATTATTGCCTTGCACTGTTTAAACATGATGTGGAGATGCCGGCGTTGGACTGGGGTGGACAAAAATGAGAAGTCGCACAACACCAGGTTATAGTCCAACAGATTTATTTAATTTTACAAGCTTTCGGAGCTGTCGCTCCTTCGTCAGGTAAGTTAGCAAACATGGTGAGCAATAAGTCAATCAGCACCTTCTTTCAACTTTTACTCAGCAAATTCTATCCCACCCATGTAGAACATGTGCAGCACACTCCTACTTTCAAGATGCACTATCTTGTGTGTGTCTATATTGAACTTCTTTTCCAACTATTCAGCCCAGATGCAAAATATCCCATTGTAAGATTTGAGCTGCCTTGTTTTAAGTCCATGTTATCCCCTATTTTCATATCATTTGGACTGCACCTTCGCATGCTCCTATGACCCTGAGAGCTCTGTTGGCAGGAATATAACTCCTGGTAGGACCACCCAAGCCAGACAGGTTGAAAGGCAGTCCACCAGTCTTCCTGGTAGGGGATTGTGAGACAGGCTAACGACCTGCCCATGCAGAAATGCCTTTTGTTAAGGAAACAACCCAGAGACAAGACAAGTCTGTTACAGATTTGCAAATATAAACATCAACCGCAGAGAAGCACAATCTGCTGGATGCAAGGCAAGATGATACTCCGGTGGAGTCAAATATCTTGCTCTAGACAGACAGCATCAGAAGAAATAGTTTTGCTCATGTGCCACTAGGCATAGGAGACTCTAAGTAAGCAACTAACTTTCTTGTGGCCACCTCCATGCCTTATCCTTTATACCTACTGATTATGGTTTGTAAAGGATCATCTCTGGCAATACTTGAATCCTTTTATAGTTTAGGCATACAACACTGTATGGCTTCCCCCATCGTATTGGGATGTCAGCTCATCAAACCAAGTTTATGAGGTTGGTTAGCCAAGATCTGCCCCTTCTGAAGCCATCCTGGCTGTCATTTAGGAAGTTATTTTCATTCAGGTTACTTTCATACAGTCTCGTTCTGGTTATTGATTCCGTCGGCTCGCCAGTTATTGAGGTCAGGTGAATGAGTCTGAACTGAGAATGGCTGTTGCCTTCCTTGAATATGGGAACTATGTTTGCTTCTTTTCATCCTATTGGAGTGAATTAATAGCCTGCTCCTACTGCGCATGACAGAGATGAATCCCCTCAGCCTGACAAGTCGAAGGAGCATCCAACTCCCACACAGGCCATAGATTGAGCCAAGCAGAGAAATATGTGAGCCCTGTGAGGTAGTCTCTCTCTCCCAATGCTCCTGCCCCCTGAGTTTATCAGCGTGGATAATTGTATGCTTCCTGTACAATGTGTTCTCTTTAGGTGTTTTTTTTCCCCTCCTAAATTCTTCTGTTATAAGCTCAATTGTGCTTTATTGCAGTGTGGCCTTTGGGGGTTTCAGTTCCATGTGCTTTCACGGTCTACCGAGTTGTCACTGTCTTAGCTTTTCATTTCCTCCTGTTGGTCCTGTGTTCAATTTTGTTACAGTTTCATTAAAGCAGGATTGTTTGGATGGATTTAATAAATTTCCTGTACAAGTGTTTTGCCTGCAGAAAGATTCATAATGTCATGCGCCAAGAGGGAGTCTGCATTTCATGTAACACACTCTGTTGCTGAAGAAAAGAATCAGGATTTAATGTGAGTTTGTGCATTGATAAGTTCAGTAACTATTTCTACAGTAATATCTGTCTCTCTTGTTCCATCCAGAAGGCCATTGAGTGCACATTTATCAATGTTTGGGTGGGGAATAAATTTGCAAATGCCAAGTTCTTTATGTTTGCTATCAACTAACATGCTACTTGAAAGAGCTATATTACCTCAGAGAGGTTTATTAGCACACTCACTAAAATTGGTGCCCATTACTAGGATTTATATGAGTAATTATTTTTGCCTCATTATCCAATTAACTTCCAAGAAGCCCAACAGGAGGAGATGTTATAGCCAATTGTGGCTAGGGGTGATGTTGATTATTTGGCCATTATCAATGGGTGCCCTTTTAGTAAGCACTGGAAATGGTACTGGGTGGACTTTCAACAGTTAACCAATGATTTGAGCGAACGCACGCAGGTGCGCACTTAGACAACTGATACGCACGCACGCATTCAGACATACATAATGGAACTTACGCTCGATCGAACGAACGAACGAACGCTTGAATGAACGAATGCGAGGCGGCGGCGGTAAAAGGCGGCAGCGACCAGGTAGGCCCACAGAGGCGGCGGACCTGGGTGGAGCAACAGCGGCGAGGCGGCGGCGGTAAAAGGCGGCAGCGACCAGGTAGGCCCACAGAGGCGGCGGACCTGGGTGGAGCAACAGCGGCGAGGCGGCGGCGGTAAAAGGCGGCAGCGACCAGGTAGGCCCACAGAGGCGGCGGACCTGGGTGGAGCAACAGCGGCGAGGCGGCGGCGGTAAAAGGTGGCAGCGACCAGGTAGGCCCACAGAGGCAGCGGAGCTGGGTGGAGCAACAGCGGCGAGGCGGCGGCGGTAAAAGGCGGCAGCGACCAGGTAGGCCCACAGAGGCGGCGGACCTGGGTGGAGCAACAGCGGCGAGGCGGCGGCGGTAAAAGGCGGCAGCGACCAGGTAGGCTTTCACCAAGCCGAGAGCAGGAGAGAGGTAAAAAATAATCGAAGTGTGACGTCACCAGAAAGCAGGTAAGTGATTGGTTGGTGAGTATTTCTCTTTTTTTTTATACAAAACTTCAATTTTATTGTTTCTCGGGTATCTGTGGTGTAGCAGAGACTGCTGGCATAAATTAACTGAAGGGTAAATAATACATTTTTAATTAATTACATAGAATGGGAGAGCAGGTGATGTGTTACTGCTGCAATATGTGGGAGCTGGTGGACACCATTGATGTTCACGGTGAACACATTTGCAGTAAGTGTTGGCTGCTCGAGGAACTCCGGCTCCGTGTTGATGAGCTGGAGTCCGAGCTTCAAACACTGCGACACATCAGGGAGGGGGAGAGTTACCTGGACTCCGTGTTTCAGGAGGTAGTCACACCAATTCGAGTAACTAATTCAGAAGTAGCCCGTGGTCAGGGACAGGAAGGTGTGACTACGAGTGAGGCAGGTACAGGGATCCAGGAGGTAGTGTTGGAGGAGCCGCAGCTCTTGCTCTTGTCCAACAGGTTCGAGGCTCTTACTCCCTGTGTGGATAGGAGCGGGGACTGCAGGGAGGATGAGCAACCTGGCCACAGCACCGTGGTAAGGGGGGCCATTCAAGTGGGGGGAGTAAAAAGAAATGTTGTAGTGGTAGGGGATAGTATCATTAGGGGGATAGATAGGGTTCTTTGCAGCCAAGAGCGAGAGTCCCGAAGGCTGTGTTGCCTGCCCGGTGCCAGGGTTAAGGACATCTCCTCTGGGCTGGAGAGAAACTTGGAGTGGGAGGGGGAGGATCCAGTTGTCGTGGTCCATGTTGGTACCAATGACATAGATAGGACAAGGAAAGAGGTTCTGCTGAGGGAGTTTGAGCAGCTAGGGGCCAAATTAAAAAGCAGAACCTCGAGGGTAATAATCTCTGGATTACTACCTGAGCCACGAGCAAATTTGGCTAGGGTAAATAAAATCAGGGAGTTGAATGCGTGGCTCAAAGACTGGTGTGGGAAAAATGGGTTTTGCTTCTTGGGACACTGGCACCAGTACTGGGGCAGGAGAGAGCTGTTCCGTTGGGACGGACTTCACTTGGCCAGTGCTGGGACTAGTGTCCTGGCGAATCGAATAACTAGGGCTGTGGAGAGGGCTTTAAACTAATTAGTGGGGGGGAGGTTTCAAGAGAGCAAAAAATAAAAATGACAACAGAGAGGGTCATAGACATAGGTAGCAGTAGGGGAATCACAAATCAGAGCGTGGCAGGAAGGGACAGAGTGTGTGGAGTAAAAGGTAAACTGGTAAAAAGTGAAAAAGCAGGAACTAAGTGCCACAAAGCATATTTGAAAGTTCTCTATCTGAATGCACGTAGCATTCGTAACAAAATAGACGAGTTAATGGCACAAATAACTACATATGGTTATGATATTGTGGCCATTACAGAAACATGGCTGCAGGGTGACAATGCCTGGGAATTAAACATACCAGGTTATTTAACGATCAGGAAGGACAGGCAGGAAGGAAGGGGAGGTGGGGTGGCTATGTTAATAAAGGAAGGAATCACTGTAATACAGAGTAATGATATTGGGTCAAAAAATCATGATAATGAAACAGTTTGGGTGGAGATAAGGAATAATAAGGGGAAAAAAACATTAGTGGGCGTAGTCTATAGGCCTCCGAACAGTTGCAACTCTATTGGACGGAGTATCAATCAGGAAATAGTTGAGGCATGTAATAAGGGAACATCTATAATTATGGGGGATTTTAACTATCATATTAATTGGACAAATCAAATGGGGCAGGGCTGCCTTGAGGATGAGTTCATTGAGTGTATTAGGGATGGGTTTCTTGAGCAGTATGTAACTGAACCGACCAGGGGGCAAGCAACCTTAGATCTGGTCCTGTGTAACGAGACAGGATTAATTAAAAATGTCCGAGTAAAGGATCCCCTTGGAATGAGTGACCATAACATGGTTGAATTCCATATTCAATTAGAGGGTGAGAAGGTTGGATCTCAAACAAGCGTGCTAAGCTTGAATAAAGGAGACTATGAAGGTATGCGAGCGGAATTGAGTAGAGTGGATTGGGAAAATAGATTAAAGGGTAAGACGACACATGATCAGTGGTGTACATTCAAGGAGTTATTTTACAACTTCCAAAAAAAATATATTCCACTGAAAAGAAAAGGGTGTAAAAGAAAGGACAGTCATCCGTGGCTAAGTAAAGAAATTAAGGATAGTATTCGACTAAAAACAAGGGCATATAAGGTAGCGCAATCTAGTGGGAGGACAGAGGATTGGGAAAACTTTAAAAGGCAGCAAAAAATAACAAAAAGATTGATTAAGAAAGGGAAGATAGATTATGAAAGTAAATTAGCAAAAAATATAAAAACAGATAGTAAGAGTTTTTATAGTTATATAAAAAGAAAAAGGGTGGCTAAAGTAAATGTTGGTCCCTTAGAGGATGAGACCGGGAAATTAATGGTGGGAAATATGGAGATGGCAAAAACACTGAATGAATATTTTGTATCAGTCTTTACAGTAGAGGACACTAAGAATATCCCAACACTGGACAAACAGGGGGCTATAGGGGGAGAGGAGCTAAACACGATCAAAATCACTAAGGAAGTGGTACTCGGTAAAATAATGGGACTCAAGGCGGATAAATCACCTGGACCTGATGGCTTACATCCTAGAGTCTTGAAGGAAGTGGCGGTAGGGATTGTAGATGCATTGGTAATAATTTTTCAAAACTCCCTGGATTCCGCTAAGGTCCCGGCAGACTGGAAAACTGCTAATGTAACACCCTTATTTAAAAAGGGCAGTAGACAGAAGGCTGGTAACTATAGACCGGTTAGCCTAACATCTGTGGTAGGTAAAATTTTGGAGTCCATTATTAAGGAAACAGTAACAGGACATTTGGATAATCATAATTTAATAGGACAAAGTCAGCATGGTTTTACGAAGGGGAAGTCATGTTTGACAAATTTGCTGGAGTTCTTTGAGGAAGTAACATATAGAGTGGATAAAGGGGAACCAGTGGACGTAGTGTATTTAGACTTCCAAAAGGCATTTGACAAGGTGCCACACAAAAGATTATTGCTTAAGGTAAAAAATCACGGGATTGGGGGTAATATTCTGGCATGGATAGAGGATTGGCTATCTAACAGAAAGCAAAGAGTTGGGATAAATGGTTCATTCTCAGACTGGCAATCAGTAACTAGTGGTGTTCCACAGGGGTCAGTGCTGGGTCCCCAACTCTTCACAATCTATATTAACGATTTGGAGGAAGGGACCAAGTGTAACATATCAAAATTTGCAGATGATACAAAGATGGGAGGGAAAGTAGTGAGTGAGGAGGACATAAAAAACCTGCAAGGGGACATAGACAGGCTAAGTAAGTGGGCAGAGATTTGGCAGATGGAATACAACACTGGAAAGTGTGAGGTGATGCACTTTGGCAGGAAAAATCCTAGAGCAATTTATTATCTTAATGGCAAGAAACTGGAGAGTACTGAAGTGCAAAGGGATCTGGGGGTCCTGGTGCACGAAACTCAAAAGGTTAGTATGCAGGTGCAGCAAGTGATTAAGAAGGCAAATGGAATGTTGGCTTTCATTGCTAGGGGGATAGAATATAAAAATAGGGAGGTATTGCTTCAGTTGTACAAGGTATTGGTGAGACCGCACCTGGAATACTGCATACAGTTTTGGTGTCCTTACTTAAGGAAAGACATCCTTGCTCTCGAGGCAGTGCAAAAAAGGTTCACTCGGTTAATCCCGGGGATGAGGGGGCGGTCATATGAGGAGAGGTTGGGTAGATTGGGACTCTACTCATTGGAGTTCAGAAGAATGAGAGGCGATCTTATTGAAACATATAAGATTGTGAAGGGGTTGGATCGGGTGGATGCGGGGAGGATGTTCCCGATGACGGGTGAGACGAGAACTAGGGGACATAGTCTTAGAATAAGGGGCTGCTCTTTCAAAACTGAGATGAGGAGGAACTACTTCACTCAGAGGGTGGTAGGTCCATGGAATATGCTGCCACAAAAAGCTGTAGAAGCTACAACATTAATTAAATTTAAAACAGAAATAGACAGTTTCCTAGAAGTAAAGGGCATTAAGGGTTACGGGGAGCGGGCAGGAATTTGGACATGAGTCTAGGTTCGGATCGGTCATGGCCCTGTGGTTAGTGGAGCGGGCCCAGGGACTGTGTAGCCTGATTCTGCTCCTATTTCGTGTGTGCAATTCTGTTAGATGCAGGAGATGGTTCTGTGATAGATTGTAGATTGGCGGTTAGGATCAGATCAGCCATGATCTTATTGAATGGCGGAGCAGGCTCGAGGGGCCGATTGGCCTACTCCTGCTCCTATTTCTTATGTTCTTATGTTCTTATGTTCTTATGAATGATCGAATGAATAATGCCAGTAGGACTGGCGTAAAACAGGTTTTCTTGGTTTATTGGAATAAATGTTATCTGTAGCATTTAATTGGATTATGATGGTGCTATGTGTTTATACACTGGTGTTGAAATGGTTTGTTTTATGTGGAGTTAACTTTGAGATTTATTATTTTAAATCTAAAAAGTTGTGTGGAATTGCTTAAGGGTATTTGTACTGTAAACATTATTGATTATTTGTAAAAGTAATCATTGCATTTATATTAATTATAAGGCTGTTTTTAAGGCTTTATTTTTTTACTGTGATGGATGAATGTAATGGATTTACTATGTAATGGATTTACTATGTAATGGATTTACTATGTAATTGATGAGTTGTACAGGTATTATTGTATTTGAATAAAAATATTTCAACAGTTAACCAACACACCCAGCTGTTGCTCAGTTGTACTCCAAAAACCTGGTCAGCATGAGGGCAGGTAAACCTAAACAGCTGCAGCAAAAAGAACATTATTCCATCAACATTCGTGAAAACACACATGGGCAAAAAATGTGTGGCCCTTCCGTTGCAGCTCTGCCTTAACTCCAGTGAGAGTGCGACAGAAGGGCCCCAAATTAGGCCTAAACCAGATATGCTGGGTCCCAGTCTTGCACCAGAGTTTCTATGCACCCCAAACAAGGCCATTAATGCAGGGAAGGATGAGGCCATGATTGGGGGTTTCCAACATCAGGTGCAAAAAGCTAGCAGATGACCAACAGGTCCAACTTGGGGGTCCAGGCCTGGTCAGGGCCTCAATCCATGAAAATTCAAGAAAGATTTTTTTTCCTCAATATATTATCAGCACCTTCACAAAGGGGGCTGAGGGGCACCTCTCGTCTATCTTAGGGGTGTGGGGAAACATCTGACACACCCACCATCCCCCAGAGCTGGCAGTATTTATCAGATTTACTGGTAGCTTGGGACAGCCTGCTTATGGTATGCCAATGGGGTGGCCTCCACCTGACCTGGAAAGCTCCAGCAGAATCAACACTGGAGGTCACCGGTGGATGCATCTCCACACTTAGGCCGGGATGGATGGTCCGTGAGATTTTGGAGTCACAGAGACTTGTTGAAAGCTCAATCAGTTTACATATTTTGTGCTTTTGAAGCACTTTATCACTCGTTACAACTAAGGCACTTCTCAAGAATTAAGCAACCAAATTGCTATACAGTTTGTAACCACTTATTCACAAAAGGCTCACTCCCTCTCATTGTAACCGACTTATTAAAAACCAAATATCTTTAGCTTTGTTTTCTTTATCGTCTTGTTTTCTGTGGCCTGTGGGTTTTTTTTCTATGGAGAAATTGTTTCTTTTTTTGTTTCTGAATTATGCCTATTTGATAATATATGGCATTCTTTATTATGTCCCTGCTCAGAAGACCATGGCTATTTTTGTACATTAATTCAAAAGATTTTTGCCACAAGAGTGATTCAAAAGCATAAACTATATAGACTAGTAGAGCGTTCCGCAAGTGTCTGTGTGTTTTTCTTAAGATATGACAGCGTTATGGTAAACTTGCCTGGGTCAGCCTTTTCGTTTAGCCAGCAATAGCTAGACATTGGCAACTGAACAAAGATTTCTGTTACTGGTTAGTTGAGAATAAAAAGAACTGAGGGCCAAGCAACACTGAATTTCTGCTTCCTACTCACTGAGATCTTGGGCTGGTCTCTGAGAAGAACTAAAGAATGAAAGACGTGCATTTATATAGCGCTTTTCATGACCTCGGGACACCTCAAAGCGCTTTACAGTCAATGAACCACCTTTTCTGAAGTGTAGCCACTGTTATAATGTAGGAAATGCGACAGCTAATTTGCAGTGTGATAATGACCAGATCATCTGTTTTTAGGTTTTGGTCAAGGGATAAATATTGGCCAGTACTGGGGAGAACTGCCCTGCCTGTCTTTGAAATAGTGCCATGGGATCTTTTACATCCAACTGAGGGGAGCAGACTGGGCTTCGGTTTAACATCTCATCCGAAAGATGGTACTGCACTGGGAATGTCAGCCTAGATTACGTGCTCAAGTCTCCGGAGTGGGGCTTGAACCCATGACCTTCTGACTCAGAGGTGAGAGTGCTACCCACTGAGACACGGCTAAACTGTCAATCCATTCTGTGTGGAAAATGTTCCCTTATTATTCACGAATGTTTTAAACACAACACAGATGGCTACAATATGGGGTTTGATCCTGAAACATGTTACATTTTCAGGGAATTCAGGACCATTGGCTCTCTCAACGGTTTAACAGTGAATTTAAATGATCCCACAGCATTTGTTGGAAGAGGAATAGGGAATTCTCCCAGTGTCAAGGCCCACACTTAACCCTCAACCAATAAAACCAAAAACAGATAAACTGATCATTAATCTCATCACGGTTTGTGGGACCTTGTTGTTTGCAAATTGACTGCCGTGTCACCCTACAAAAGAATTGCGACTACACTTCAAAAGTGACGTGCTTTTGGATGTCCCAAGGGCATGAAAGATGCTCTATGGGGGAGAAATTGTGTACCTTTGCACCTCCCATTACTGCCTCCGGGGGGCGATAACGGGGCGGTATTCACTTACCGGCCGAGAAGATCGACTCCCACGATATTCGGCGGGAGGTTTGCGGCGGCGGTATGGCGTTGCGCCCCGATCTCCTTCGCCCAGAGATCATGACGTCACCGCCGTGCGCATCACCCCGGTAGCGCCCCGGACCCGAACTTCTGTTCCGCCCCCTGCAGCATTGCCGGGCGATGACACCGACAGCTGCAGGAGGCGATCATCGGGAGGCCGGGCGCTTCGGGGGCGATACTTAAAGGTGAGGTGGCTGAGGTAAGTAACAAAAAAATCTGAAATGCTGTTTCTGATTTTTTTTCCATTTTCTTCGCCAGCGCTCGATCAGGCCGGGACTCTGCTGCAGTGCATTGGGCTGATCGGGCCGGATCGCGGCTGCCGTCGGGGACCAGGTAAGTTTTTTCCTTTTTAGAGCCTGCAGCGATGGCCCTTCCCTTTAAGGGAGGGCAGGAATCTTCCAACGGTGCAGTGCTGCCCGGCCCATTGTGCAGCGCTGCTCACCTACCGCCCCGCCTGCTGCCTGTTGCGCTCCAGGAAGGAAGTGGAGCACTTGATTTAGCACTCCACTTCCTTCTTGGAGCACAAAACCGAATTTTTTAAAAGTTGAAAGACATTAGCGCCTGGGGCTAATTTTTTCAACTTTTAATAGTTAGTGCCCCAAACGGGGCTATAATGAATTTCTCCCCGTATAATTCTTTCTAGGTGCTGTACCCATAAGTAGATCCTTAAGATCGAGAAGTTGTACCTGCATTTATACTGTACGCTTACTGACATGTGTTCTGAAGTCGAACAATGACCTTGCTTGCGGTAATCTCATTATTGCATTTAAGATGCTCCCACTTTACACAAATTTAAAGTGGTGGATATTACCAGATTTTTATAGACTAGAGCCTCGAATAAGATAAAGATGGTGAGATTACCAATATGGGTTAATTATTCTGAGGATAAATGATTTAATTTGGGTTGTCTCTGTCAATTTTTCCAAGTTCTTATTACTGCAGGATGAAATCACTTTTTTTTGTCCCTTCACACAAATCATTTTTTCAATTGAGTAGAGTTTAATAATGACAGCTTCAGGACCACAGGTTTCGAAAAAAGTTCCCCTCCCTGTCTTCCAAGCTTCTGGTTTGAAAGCATAATTTCGAGGAAGGTCTCGGACCTTCTCGTTCTCAGACCAAAGCAAACAATATCTCATGCAATTTTCTGATAAACACAGGCGATTACAACAAATCAAACAATTAACTGCAGGACATCAACTTCGCAAAATGAAGTTGTTAAGGGTAACCTAATAGAGATCTTTAAAATCATGAAAGGTTTTGATAGAGGAGGTACGGAGAGAGTGTTTCCACTTGTGGGGAAGAGCAAAACTAGAGGCCATCAATATAAGATAGTCACCAAAAAATCAAATAGGGAATTCAGGAGAAACTTCTTTACCCAGAGAGTGGTGAGAATGTGGAGCTCGCTACCACAGAGAGTGGTTGAAGCGAATAGTATAGATGCATTTAAGGGGTGGTTAGATAAGCATATGAGGGAGAAGGGAATAGAGGGTTATGCCGATAGGGTTAGATGAGGAAAGACGGGAGGAGGCTCGAGTAGAGAATAAACGCCGGCATGGACTGGTTGGGCCGAATGGCCTGTTTCTGTGCCGTATATCCTATGTAATCCTATGTAATGTAACTTGCAGGAGATTGATTGTTAGATATGAACATTTTGCATGTCTGTGTCAAGCTTGCAAGTTTTCGTTGCCCTAATCTTGTTGCCACAGTGGCAACTCAACTTATGGTCAATAGTGATCCCACAGTTTGGTTGGTGGGGAAATTGGCAATGGTAGTGCCATTAAAGACCAGGGGGAGATGGTTGGGCCTTCTCTTGTTCGAGATGGTCATTACCTAGCACTTAATGTGGTGTAAATATTGCCTGCCACTTGTCAGCCCAAGCCTGGTTGTTATTCAGGTTCTGCCATGGGCTGGCATGGGCTGCTTCATTATCAGAAGACTTGGGAATGAAGCTGAAGACTGTGAAATAATCATCAAATAGCCTCTCTGCTGACATTATGATGGAGGGAAGATCATTGATGAAGGAGCTGAAGATGGTGCCTACCGAAAGGAGCAGCAAGGTGGTGCCACCCCATGGGGCAGACCCCCAGTAGATGGCGCAGGCAGCCGCCCCCTTATGGAAATAGCCCCTTCCCCAGAATTTGGGATAAAGTCAATGCCAGGGCAGACTGTTGGCTAGAAGGCCGGTTTCTAAAGGCAGACTGCTCCCTTCTCAACAAACAGCCGCAGAAATCAATTCTAAATAAATATAGTACTGGGTCTTATTTAAATTCATTTAAAAAATATGTAATGATCTGAAACAGGTCACACATAATATACAGAAATAGTCCTCTTATTTCACTGACATCAGTGAAATTCAATGAAGCGTTAAAGCAATGGAAAGACAGTTGAATTCAAATTCCAGCTACTTCTGAAATCAAAACCAATCAAAACCCAACTTGAAGATTTTGCCACACATTTGCGTTAACTTTTATATCATCGCTGACCTAGCCAAAACATTTAAAAAGATTAACCTATTATATAATTATTTACTCAGTGAAATGGAATGGCAGTTATGGCATAGAATGACTCATTATGGCATCTATTAAAAGCACTAGTTATTCTATGTACATAACATCACTGGAGTAGTAATGTGTCATAACTTAATGTGTATATCATGGAAACAACAATATCAGTTAAAGCAAACAGAATATGCAAAGAGAAAACCTAAGCGAGGTTTACTGGAACATCGGGCTGGATTTTGTGGGGGGTCAGCGGGCACGTTCGGTGGCGGGTTTTTTCCCCCCCAGCGGGTTGGGACCCCGCTGTGAACCCGCTGCCACGCGCCTTTACCAAATGTTGGGTCTGTCAGTGCAGAGCAGACCCGCCACACAGCGGCAGGGGAGGCAATTAAAATCATTAGTGGCTTGTTTACAGCCACTTATCAATGGTTTTTCCTAGCTTTTTGGATTTGACAGGTCTCCCACCAGTTTCCCGCTGTGCCTAGACCATGTCTGTGAAGCTGAGGCGGGAGGTCAGTGGCCATTGAATCAGCTGCTGAGTTGACAGCTTCAAATGGCAGGTCAAAGCTCCCAGCTGATTGAGAAATGTTCCCTTAACCACTAGCTTCTCTAAAGTGCATTTCCACTACAGATTCAGGATACTGCAAGTCTTTACACAAGTCTCCATCCAGTCTGACTTCATTACCTCTCCCACCATTGACAGATCGCTTCTGTCATCTCTACTTCACCTGCCATCTATTCCATCAGAATGGGTGCCCTTGAAACTCTCTCACATTGGTCCTCAGAATCCCACCACAATCAGCCCGAACACCAGCATCACCAGGCACACCAGCAGCACCAACAACAACACCAACCTTCTCCGCAATCAACTGATGCTGCACAGAACACAGGGCATCAGCACCCGACCACATTGCTGCTCGGGAGGCCATAGATGGCCTCACCATGGCCAGATTTACTTCACTTGATGCTGTACACCCTGGCCATGATGCGCCAGGTTGGCACCACCCCACACCAGCACCATAAAGCATCCCTACAATGCCCAAGCCATTCCTTTCACACTCATCACCACTGTGGGGGGTACCATTATGTCTCACCATTCAATGCAACTCACTAAGCAACTTCCAAAGGTACACACAAATCTGTCCAAGAATGCAAAGTGTTGAAAATAAATATTTCAATGTTTGACACCACATTAACAGAAACCTTACATGAACATTGGCTAAAACACCTAAATGCCTACCCTTGTGTGTTGTTAGTTGGTATGATTGCACTAGGATGAGGGTGAGTGTGAGGGGTGGCTAGTGAGATGGGGATGTGATAATGTAAATAGAGAGGGATGGGTGGAGGTGCAAGGTAAGTTGGTGTGTGTAAGGATGTGCAGGAGTAGGGTAGGGAAGGCAAAGTGATGGGGATGTGATGAGAGGCACAGCAGGATGAGGTTGAGTGTAGCTTTGCACTAATGTATCGTGATCTACTGAGATCATTGAAACGTTTGCAGCACTGCACAAAGGTCCTCCTGACCACATCCAAGCTTGTGCCCTCCTCTGCAATGTGCAACCAGGCTGTGTTGATCTCCTGGGGAGGTCTCTTCCGCCCATGGGAAGAGAAGAGGACCTCCCTGCGTGCTGTGACTCCCTCCATAAGCATATGGAGGGAGTCATGGGAGAGTCTGGGTGCAGCCCTGTGCCTTTGTGCAGTGACTGTCAGTGTTTGCAGCACCTCAATGCTGTAGAACACTGACAGCACAAATCTCTAAATAAATATGGTCCCTTTAAGGAAACCGGCTGATGACGCGTCATCAAATGACGTCACCAGACCCGCCTCCTCTAATTGGCCGGGAAACCTGCTGGGCGGGCTTAACAAGTCCAATCAACAGAAAATCATTTCAGAGGCCGGGATGGAGACAGCAGCGGGGTCAGGACCCGCCACCGACGCCCCGGACCCACCGAGGTCAGCAAAATCATGGCCTTCGTTGTTTGCTCATTATAGCTTAGAAATGTTATCAGATTTATCCTTAATAAGGTGGTAATATTAACGAATGAACACTTAACACATTTGTATAACATTTCTTTGTCTGCTATTTTAACACTGGTGTTAACTTGTTTATTTAAAAGCTTAACACTTCCATTACAGTACTGGACAGTTGATAAGCCTGTTAGACTTATGGTAAACCTCCACCTCATACACTTTACAAGTCTTCTGAATTATCTGAAAGAATTCTAGATCACCTGTGCTAGCCATCCCCTGACATTGCTGGTGGGCCTCCTGAGGCTCGATTACGTTATCTGGAGCAGTGCTGTTGGAAGTCCCACTTGAGACGTTGGCAGTCAGAATGGCTCAAGTGACCTGGGATACTCCTGGATGCCTTTCAAAATCCGATTTGGCGCACGTTGAAACATTCCATTAATTTCCATGTTTCTATCGCCGTTTGTGTTTCCCTGCATTACAACAGTGACTACACTTCAAAAGTAAATCATTGGCTGTGAAGCGCTTTGGGACATCCTGAGGTCGTGAAAGGCGCTACATAAATGCAAGTTCTTTCTTTCTTTGGCCAAGACAATAGTAATAATTCCTCAGTTACTATTTTTCTGAAATTTTAGGTTAGAATTTAGGAATGATAAAGGGACATTCATCTGGTTCTTATTCCAAACCCACATCCCTTTACTCATCGTTGAATCAGGATTCTAACCAAGTCTCTCTTGAATTCTTTAACTGAGTCAGTATGCAGTGTTCTAGGTATCAGCCGATTGTGTAAGGAAGTAAGAAGAAGGTATTCCTTAAGCTTTTCTTGTGGCTGCTTTAACTTTCCTGCCTAGTTTTACACAAAATTCCCAACTGCAACTATTTTGGTAGTTACTTTCATTATTTTATAAAAAAGCTTTGCTACATTTCATTTAACCATTTTTTTGCCTAGTGAGAACTATTTTGGCGGTAACGGTCCCTGGCAGTCAGATCGATGGTGATTGAAGGGGTCCAGAGGTGATCACGATCGGGAGATGGGGAGGAAGCCTGGGGTACGGGAGACCCGAGGTTTCCTTGTGGGGCCCGGAGGAGCCACCACTGCTCCTCTGCTCAGGCTTCGGGTTGAACTCGCAGATCAGGCCCCGATAACTTAATTGGAGTCCGACCTGCATATTTAAGGAGGACCCCGCACTCCTGCATCTCCCGGCTTCACATTCAGGTGAGTAATTTTTTAAAAACCTACCTTTTTGGTGGCAGTCTGCAGCAGTCCCTTTAAGGACCGCTGGTTAGGCCCTCACGCAGACGTGGCTTTCCCACCGGCTGCGTTCGGGGCAAACCAATTTACTAAAGGAGGCATCAAACAGGCGTTAGGCCCCTTATTTGTAGATGCAAAATGGCGAACGCCTGTTCAGGCACGGGCCCTTGACGCCTCTTTTGCTGCCTATACCAATATGGCAGGCGGGGCACTTCTAGCTCAGAATGTGCGCATGCATGTTGTCCGCCATGTTGGAAGCTTGGGTGCCCATGTTACACCTCTATCGAATTTCTAGGCCTTCCTGTTCTAAGAACATAAGAATATAAGAACATAAGAAATAAGAGGAGGAGTAGGCCATACAGCCCCTCAAGCCTACTCCGCCATTCAATAAAATCATGGCTGATCATCAACCTCAACTCCACTTTCCCACCCAATCTCCATATCCCTTGATTCCCCTAGAGTCCAAAAACCTATCGATCTCAGCCTTGAATATACTCAAAGACTCAGCATTCACAGACCTCTGGGGCAGAGAATTCCAAAGATTCACAACCCTCAGAGTGAAGAAATTCCCCCTCATCTCAGTCTTAAATGGCCTACCCCTTATCCTGAGACTATACCCCCTAGTTCTAGATACTCCAACCAGGGGAAACATCCTCTCAGCATCTACCCTGTCAATCCCCTTCAGAATCTTGTATATTTCAATGAGATCACCTCTCATTCTTCTAAACTCCAGAGAGTATAGGCCCATTCTACACAATCTCTCATCATAGGACAGCCCTCTCATCCCAGGAATCAATCTAGTGAACCTTCTCTGGAACATCGCCTTACTTTTCCTCTCACTTTGTTCAAAAACCTCCTAAAATCCCTTCCTTAATTTCTTCCATTTCTGCCCTCTTCCTTCTCATTGTTCACTGCTTTGAGATGTTCTCCTAAGTGAGGTAGTGCCACGCGAATAGAAGTTATCATTGCTTGTGGTAGCAGTGAAAGTCATACTGGAAAATAGATTTTCAATCCAACGCAGCTTCAAATTAAAAAATGTAAACTGAAACAACAGATTAAAAATATTACTAGCTGGGATATTACTATTATGTATATAAATTGCTCCGGTTTGATCAAGAGTCCCACCTGAAACATTAACCCATCTTTCACTTCAGATACATACTCATCTGCTGTGCATTTCCACCATTTCCTGGTTTCATTTTAGATTTGCAACATTCATGGTGACTCTTTAAAATCATTGTGTACATTGCTTACTGGTGATTAACTGGGTCTCATTTTAATCGTACTTGATATTTAGATTCACTGTCAATGGACATGTTGGGGATCTTTACGGATTATATAGGCCATCTTATAAACAATGCTGTGAGCAGTTCATGGACAGCTTTTGCTAAGCTTGGCACTTGGTCCTCAAGAATACTTAGTGAACAGGTCAAAAATTAGACAAAAGTTACTGTCAAATCACGTGGAGAATAGTTTAAGAAGTGGTAACCTCAGTAAACATAATAGTAAGTGGGTGGAAGAACAGCTAGCCCTACAATTCAAACGTTTATAAAGGCACAAAGTGAAATAATGTGCACAATTCCAGTATAACCTCATTTGTAAATGAAATTTGTCACATATCTGCAATTTGCATGATATTATCAGATGTCACTGTTATTTTCCTGTTAAACACATGTTCTGCATGACATTACCAGGCACCAAGGTGAACACTGAACAAATCCAAAGCTATCCTCTTTGGCTTTTTCAAATACCTGTGCACCTCTAGCTTGACTCCATTTCCCTCCCCAATTGCCTCCTAAGGTTACGTCCAGGTTAAGGTTATGTCTTGATGCTTTAGTGTACAGTTTGACCTCAGGCTTAGCTTTTCCCCCCACATCAGATCCGTCATCAAGACCAGCATTCTGTCATCTCTGAAACAACCCCTTCCTCTCCCACTCTGCCACTGGATCTCTAATCCATTCCCTTATCATCTTATGGCTGGACTTCTCTAATGCTCTCCAAGCTGTCCTTTCCAATTCCATCATCCATAAACTACAAGTCATCCAAAATGCAGTGGCATGTTTTGTCACCTGCAATAAGGACTGCATCTACCATTGTTTAACTTCCACTGTCTTTCTATCTCCCAGAATAAACTCTTGTCCTCTCCTTCAAATCCCTCCACAGCCTTGCCTCAGGGAAGGCTGGCCAAGAGAGTATTAAAGAAGTCCATTTATGAGATGATAGACATGGATTAGGGTTTAAACACAGAGGGGGAAATAAGGGCAGAGGCAGGTTATGTTTTGAAAACAAAAGAAAGCTAGTCTTGATGATGGATTGGATGTGGGGGAAGTAGCCGAGCCTGGGGTCAAGCATTACACTACCTCAATGATCTCCTCCAGCCCGACGCATATGCTTTGGCTCTCCAACAGTGGCCAACTTATTGTTTTCTGCTCTACCATTGGTTCTCCTCCTTCAGCCACTGTGCCCTCATCCTCTGGAACTCCCTCCTTCAGCAGTTCCACCATGCCACCTCTCGGCCTTCACAAGACTCTTTTATGGACCATACATTTGCCTCTTCCTTTCCCTTTGGGATGGGGTCTACGGTGATGCTTGGGAGTCCCTCTCCACTGTGCATCTGCTGCTGGTGTGGGACACCCAGAATTTATGGCCCATTGACTTTTGGGTTCTGCTCAAATAGTATGCTCGCAAACTTGAGGACTTGTGCAGTGGTTTAGCAGATTGTCCCTTCATATCTGGAACTGGAGTGACTGCTGCTCACAGTGATGAGTTGCAATCTTCCCGTGTATTGGTATTAATGTCTAAAGCTTCTTGAGTAGGGGCTACATCATTCGCTAATAATTTAACATAAATCACTAAATAATTTGTCAGGCCTTGATGAGCTTGGGTAATGACTAATGGACTTCAGCAGAAGCCAATGCCTAGATAGCTTTAAATCTTACTTAGTATTTGACAGACAACAGCAAGAACCATATTTTTATGTCTGTGACAAACGCCAACCAAAACTAAGTCTGTTATTATTTCTGGGGAAAATTTGACATCCTCGAAAAAACCCACATATAAACAGTCTAGAGTAAATCTTTTAGAAAATATTTAAAATAGGGTCAGAATGCCAAACTTCAAAATGCATTGACATTTATAACATTTAAGGATGTCACATAAACAGATGGGTAGATCTAGCATTTCAGAAATGACAGGATTTCCCTGTATCTTCTGTGCAATTTACAAAGACTTCACCTGTCCAGTCACTCATGTTGACTGTTTAAGTGCTTTTAAAAAGAGGCGTAAGTATTCAATAAAGGCTCAATTGTTGAGTTACACAGAGAAATGTGATTATTTGTGTTGGGAGTTTTTTTCTGTTTTTGAGAGCTCATTGGTTGCAGCATGGAATGTAAACAGCATACAAACCTTGCCAACCTGAAATATGACGGAAAATAGCAGAGTACAGATAGAACAATTTTTTTTGTTCTTGCGATATGAGTGATGCTGGCAAGGCTAAGTTTATTGCCTACCCCTAAATTGCCCTGAAAGAGAGAGTACTGGGCCGCCTTCTTGAACCACTTCCGTCCTTGAGGTGATGGTAAACCCATGATGGCGTTAAAAAAGGAATTCCAGGTTTTTGAGCCAGTGATGATGAAGGGAAGCAATATATGTGCAAGCCAACGACAACAACTTTCACTTATATAGTGACTGTTACATCGAAAAACATCCCAGGGCGCTTCACGGAGATGTAAGGAAAAATGGACACTGAGCGAAAGAAGGAAAAATTAGGAGGGGTGACCAAAAACTCAAAAAAGAGGTGTGTTTTAAGGAGGGTGTTACAGGAGGACAGTGAGATGGAGAGTGGGAGGGGTTTAGAGAGGGAATTCCAGAACCGTGAACTTAAACAGCCGAAGGCACAGCTGTCAATGTGAATGGAATAAGTAGGAACATAGAACTGAAGTAGGCCATTTGTTCCCTCGAGCCAGTTTCACCTTCATTTAGATCACAGCTGATCTGTACCATTTACCCGCCTTTGCTCCACATACTATGATACCCTTACCTAACATCAATCTATCTAGCTCAGTCTTGAAAATGTCAATTGACCCAGCATCCACCGCCTTTCGGGAGAGAGAGTTCCAAATTGTTACTACCCTTTGTGTAAAAAAGTGCTTCCTGAGTTCACTCCTAAATGGCCTGGCTTTAATTTTAAGATTATGCCCCCTTGTTCTGGATTAGCCCACCAGAGGATATTATATTTACCCTATTTATTCCCTTTATTATTTTTAATGCCTCAATTCGCAGATACTTTCTATCCACCATGCTAGTTGTCTCCTTAAATATTCAACTAGATTAGTCAACATGACCTATCCATCACAAATCCATTGATCAACTAATACTTGTTCAAGTGCTCAATCACTCTGTCTCTGAGGATAGATTCAAGTAACTTCCCCACAACTGATGTTAAAATGATGGGTCTGTAGTTCTCTCTCCCTCTCTTCTTAAATGAGGAAGTTTTCATTTGGAATTTTTCAATCCAAAGGCACAATTTCTGAATCTAGAGGGCTTTGCAAAATTATGACTAATGCATCTGCATATTCCTCATCCATTTTTTTTAATACTTTGGGGTGGAAACCATCAAGTCTGGAGATGTGAAATAAAAACAGAAAATGCTGGAAATACTCAGCAGGTCCTGGAGATGTGTCTATATTAAATTATACTATATTTTTGACAGTCTCTTACCTCATTTGTTGACTATATACAGAGGGAAGATGATCCAAAAGGTTGCAGGCCTGGCGAATCGATGGTGTAATAGACTTCAGCAGGCCATCCTGCCTATGGACCATGATGGTGTGTGACTGTCCACAGTTCTCAGGGGCAAGAAAATTGGCTTAATTAGATTACAGAATTGGAATATGCAAAGTTAATCCTTCAGTCTCTTGATTCTGTATGCGGTTCACTTGAATTTGGCAATACTTTTGTAGGAATGAAAGTCCCACTTGAAGGTATTTTCTTCCAGTTTTCCTCTGCTAGTCATCAACCTCAGCCAAGAACGCTGGGGCCTGTATATTTCCAGGCCTCTCCCGATGCCACTTTGAAAGATATTTCTTTGAAGGATCTGGCTCTGGCACCGAATGTAGAATCTCAAATTCTGTGGACCTCTGTTTAATTGGAGTCTGGAAAAACAGTCCTTGTTCTTGAGAACATAAACCTCAAATTCTGAGGTAATCAAGAATTTATCTTAATAATGAGAAGGGCTCGTCAAGATAACTCCGTAAACTCCCAAGACTTACCAGAGTCATCACCCAAATAAATCAGTTGATTACAGATCACATTTGATTTTCCATTAGTAAACTTTCTGAGGTAATTCTAAGGATAACAAGATAACAAACACAAATATTAGTTTGAGAACACAGATCTGATAATCTGGTACAAGCTTTTTCTGATGACACATGTCCTCTTGGGTCCCTGGCAAATGATCGTGTACGTGCGTGCAGAGGTTATAGTCAATACTTCGACAGTCCTTGCCAGAGACTTCTATGGGAGAAACATTTCAATTAAGATTTTTGGGTTCTAAAATACATTCTGTATTTGAGCAGTCAGCTGGGAGCCAAGTTGCGGATGGTTAGACTACTTTTCTGATTTTATCATTAACAAGGGATTTAATTAAGTAATGAGCTGGCTGTAAGCTTTTCTGAGCCTCAGGGCTCAATTGAATGGGCTTGATGAGTGATTGATGACAGATATATTTTTGTGTCTTATTGCAACTTGTTACATGGTGGAAAAGATAATAAATTTGAAAGATCAGGTAATTATCTTGATGACTTCAAGTTACTCGACACCTCAGAAATGTAAACATGATTTGATTGGCTTGAAAATGGGACTGAATCTAATCTTTCCAACCATTTCCTGGCACAGCTTGTACATCTATGGCTCGCTAAATTGCTAGGAATGTAACCTGTATTGTGAATCGGAGAACCTGAAAATTCCGGGACCCCAGATTACACTGAAAGGTTCTCGTGTTGTATTGTGAATAGCTGACCTAGGCTTTGTGCAAGGAATGTTAACAGAGCAGTTGATAAGGATACGGTGGGACATCAGCATTATTTTGAAATATTTACAATTATACAGTCTAAATGTAGAAGTTTGTGCTGATTACAAAACATAGATTAATCCTGCAAATCTATTGGAAATGAAATCTGACCTTTTTAGGTGCATGTTTTAATTATGCTTTTAAATTAACTGTACTTGGTATATGAGCATTAATCACTTTCAAATATCCCCCAATGAAGTTTGGGTCTGGTATTCAAACCTTTGTTTTGTGTGCAAAAAAGTTTCAATTTCTTTGGAAATATACAAACCACATTCTGTCCATGTCTTTGAAGTCATGCATTGGTTGATCAGATGCACTATGCAAATGAGGTCATGGGGACGCCTGAAACTGAATTTGTCAATTTCCTTAATACCCTTGTCGATAATACTCGGGTTAGCATCGAGAATCTCATTTTTACATGTCCTGAAAATTAATTAATTGATTAACAAATTAATTTTCATTGATACAAATTAATCTGCCTAGCCGAAGGGATATTGATAATTCCATTGAAACAAGTAGGAGTGGTGAACCTGGCATATAATTTCTTAAGCTAAATGCTTGGTGACATCATGTTTCCTCTTCCCGTCGCCAAGATAACTGAAATGTGCGATTTCATTGGGATACCCTCACTAAATAACTTCAAATATATTTATTTACATATATTATTTGTTATTAGAATTTTTAAAGAAAACATAATTGCAATGCTCTTCTTTGTGCTTATTTCAACCATGCTTTATCCTGGCTGTAATGAAGGCCCAAATAACCAACTGCAAATTGAGCTTGCCATGCCGCAGAACGCCTGAAACTATATTAATGTGTCACAGTACAGGGAGCGCACACCAGCAAGCCTATATTTGATTCTCAACAGTCGATTACTTTCTCATGGTGAGTCAGTAATGTTTCCTAAATTGTCACTGAATGGCTGGCCTAAGGGAATGAGAGCAACATCAGAAGGGGGATCTGCTCATCGGCCACCAGCTGAATTGATATAGGTAGGATGGAGTTGGGTCAGATAGCCCAGCATCTCTGGTTAATAAGAAATAAAAACAGAAAATGCTGGAAACACTCAGCAGGTCAGGCAGCATCTGTGGAGCGAGAAACAGAGTTAACGTTTCAGGTTGATGACCTTTCGTCAGAACTGGAAAAAATGAGAGATGTAACAGATTTTAAGCAAGTGCAGGGGCAGGGAAAGGCGGAGGGGGGGAAAGAACAAAGGGGAAGGTCTACAATAGGATGGAAGGCAGGAGTGACAACCTGCCCACTTCCGGTTTTAACAGAGGCAGGACGGGGAGCGGGCAGCCAACCCGCTCCCAGGAGGTGGTTCGCCTATTTAAATATTATAATGAGGTTGGCGTGCCTCAGATTTAACCACCATTTCAAATTTAACTCTGGCTGGTCAGGTTTCTCAGGGCTCGGAGAACCCGCCAGCTAAAGTAAGGTGAGGACTGCTGGATCCAGGAGATAAGTGGCTTTACACTTACCTCCTGGATCCAGCGTCCCTGCCTCACCCACCTCCTATGATCGGAGACCCCACAGGAGGCCTCCAATGCCCCCCCCACAAGGCCTCCAATCGCCTTCCCAGACTTCCCTCTCCAGGCCCAATGCTCCTCCGGTCCCGATGATTCCCTCCCTCCCCCTCCCCCACCCTCGATAATCCAGCCCCGATCCTCTTCCGCACTATGTGATCCCTCCCTCCCTCCTCTCTCCATCTGGCTGGCTGCAGGTAGTAAACAGACCTTTGAAATGCTAGTCAGACCCTGCCGTTAAATTTGGCAGGGCCTGCGGGAAGCCCGTTACCCTGGGTTTCTCGACCGCTTCCTAGCCTCCCCCACTCCTTAGCCCCCCCCGCTCCCAACCCGCCACCCGATTAAAATTCCGGCCTTGAATTTTGGTCCTGATTGATGATGCTCCAAATTGAAATAATTAGAAAATACAAGTTGTAAAGCAATTCTTTGTCGTGTGGCATACCATTTAGAAATCAGGCTTTTAATCTTCAAATATATGCTTTTTAAAAAAATATTTGTTCATGGGATGTGGGCATTGCTGGCAAGGCCAGCATTTATTGCCCATCCCTAATTGCAATATGAATGGCGAATGAGATTGATGAAATAGCCCCATAACTACATTTTTAGTCAGTCATTGATGGTTGGTTTAAGCGATAGCACTGTCATATGATTAGAGCCATCAGGGAAAGAGGTGTAAATTGGAACTTTGTCAGAGTCATTGTTGGAATTTAGTGAAATATTTTACTATAAACAGAATTTTTGATGGTTGACTATGCAATGGAAAATATTCAATGTTGAGCTAATAATGATATGATGCAACTGAAAGTTCACTGGTCTTTGCCAGTTCAGTGGGTGACGTCTATTATGATTGAGTTTCATCACTTGTGGTTTTGTGGTTAGCTCAGCATGGAACATTTTCCATATTTTATCATATAACTTCTATTTGTCATAATTTCAGATAAGCTAGCCCAAGCTTTTGTTATATAGAAAGAAAAGAAATAACTTGCAATTATATAACGCCTTTCACATCCTCAGGACATCTCAATGTGCTTTACAACCAATGAATTCGATTTGAAATATACAGTGGCCGCGATTTTGTCGGCGCTCAGAGAGGCGGGTCAGAGGTTAAAATGCAATTGATTGACAGCGGGTCCCGAACACGCCGTCAACCCACCTCCAAACAGCTTTCCCAAGTGCCGGGTCCCCGATTTGCGAATGGACCCGACACCTAGTGGCGGGAAACGGATTAAAGGCAATTGCCTGCCTATTAACAGGTACTTGTCAGTAGTTTTCAGCCTGTTTTTTGATTTTCCCGCTTCTGGGTCGGGTTTCCCGATGTCCGGACACCACGCCAGGTAAGTGTGGCGTGTTGTGAGTCTGGTGTAATGTTTGTGGAAAGATGACAGCTGCAGAAGTGGTGTGAAGGATGCAATGTTGCACATGGTAAGTTTCAGAGCAAAGAAAATGTTGGGTACTGCATTTTTAAAACATATACAGATTTCTTTAGCTTACAAGTTTTGAAATCCAACTATATGTCCAGTGCCACCTCATTGGGAGAACCTCTCTCACCAGTGACAGATCGCTTCTGTCATCTCACCTGCAGCTGCCATCTATTCCAGCATATGGAGGGAGTCATTGGAGAGCCTGGGTGCAAGAGTTCACCTTTGTGCAGTGATTGTCAGTGTTTTCAGCACCTCAATGCTGTCAAACACTGAGAAATTAACTGTCAAAATAAAATTGTGCATGGTCCCTTTAAGGAAACCGGCAAATGACGTCATCAGACCTGCTTCCTGTTAATTGGCCGGTAAGGGCGGGCTTAACAAGGTCGTTCAAGGGAAAATTACATCTGTGGAGCTGGGGGAAGGACCGGAACCTGGAAACCAGCTGTCCCGCACCCATCCCCACACCGATCACAAAATCGCGGCCAGTGTTATTTTACAGAAAAATACAATATTGTGTGACACTTCTTTTTAAAGAGATCATACTTAATCTTCCTTTCTTTTGGAGCTTATTATTTGGATCAAATGTTAATGCACCTTCAAAAGGAAGTGTTTCGCCAGATAAAGCACCATTTAAATAAACCTCTTCTTCACAGGTGATGCCCTACAGAACGGATTGATTCATTCAGACACATGACATTGCTTTGGTAGGTAGCTTGGGCAATGACTTATCCGCTTCCATTATCAAACCCCAACAGTAAGGCAGCATCATTATAAGGCTTCAAATAGCCTACAGTTAGAGCCCCACCATCGCTTGCTTCAAATAGCCTATACTTTGACACTCAAATAGCTCACATACTGAAAGTTCTTGTTTTGTGGCTTCAAATAATCCACAGTAAGATACCCATTACTTGGCCCTTCAATATTTAATTATCAGTAAATATTATTCAATCGAGTACAAGATAACTTTCATATTACAAGCTGGATAGTTGCTTGTCCTATCGTACCACAGTTGATTTTGGCTGCATTAATAATACCTGGGATTTTGTTTTCAAACTACAGTTAAAATCAGTATATTTATGGAAGCATTGAAAGAAAGACTTGCATTTCTAAAGCGCCTTTCACAACCACTGGACATCTCAAAGCGCTTTACAGCCAATGAAGTATTTTTTTTTAAGTGGAGTCACTGTTGTAATGTGGGAAATGCGGCAGCCAATTTGCTCACAGCAAGCTCCCACAAACAGCAATGTGATAATGACCAGATAATCTGTTTTTGTTATTTTAGTTGAGGGATAAATATTGGCCAGGACACCAGTGATAACTTCGAAATAGTGCCACGGGATCTTTTACGTCCACCTGAGAGAGCAGACGGGGCCTTGGTTTAACATCTCATCCGAAAGACGGCACCTCCAACAGTGCAGCACTCGGCAGTGCAGTGTATTGAGATTAATAATACAATGTTGTATTTATCATCAAAGATTTGTATTGTTTTGACTTAAAACTGAGCTACTCTGAACTTTCAATTTTTAAATATTCACAGAATGATCATTTCCTGTGAATGCAGATTTTTTGATATTTTGTGGTTGAACCAAAATATTTCATAGTGTTCAAATGTATTGAAAATGATCCCAAAAACTACACATTGTAGATTTGGCAAATAAATAGCCTACACACATAGAGTAGAGAATAATGTGCAGTATGAGGCAAAAGTTCCATCATTACAAGCAGCAACTGTTTTTGTTAAATGGAGTGGAGCTCTTGCTTCTGACTAATGATTTGCACTATTATTTTTTAAGTCTTGCACGATGATGGAAGACTTATTACTGACGTTCCCATAAAATTCCAGAAATTGTAAAAATCCAACAGCATTAAAAGTATACTCAGGAACTATAGTTCCTTTTGTACCTGCACAGCACAGTTAAGACGCAGTAAAGGATGATTCAAAGTTCATGTGACTTTAAGGGAAGCATCTGGCAATGAGAGCTTCGTGGATAGCGCGTTTCAGGAGGTGGTCACCTAGCAGCTAAGGAGTGCACAGGCAGAGAGGGAATGGGTGACCGCCGGATAGAAGAGGAGGACCAGGCAGGTAGTGCAGGAGTCTCCTGAGTGCATCTTGCTCTCCAACCAGTATTCGGTTCCGAGTACTGGTGAGGGCGATGGTTCCTCTGGGGAGTACAGCCAGAGCCAAGTCTGCAGCACCACGGGTGGCTCAGCTGTACAAGGGGGGAGGAAGAAGAGTGGGAGAGCAATAGTGGTAGGGGATTCGATAGTTAGCGGAGCAGACAGGCGTTTCTGCGGCAGCAGACGTGACTCCAGAATGGTATGTTGCCTCCCTGGTGCCAGGGTTAAGGATATTTCTGAGCGGCTGCAGAACATTCTGAGGAGGGCGGGTGAACAGCCAGAGGTCGTGGTCTATATTGGTTCCAACGACATAGGTAGAAAGTGGGATGAGGTCCTGCAGGCAGATTTTAGAGAGCTAGGAAAGAGGTTAAAAAGCAGGATCTCAAAGGTAGTAATCTCCGGATTACTCCCGGTGCTACGCGCAAGTAAGTATAGATATAGGAGGATAGAGCAGATGAATGCGTGGAGAGATGGTGCAGGAGGGAGGGCTTCAGATTCCTGGGAAATAGCAAGTTATTAGGTGGGGTCAAACTAAGAGAGAATACAGGATGGTCTAAGATGGGTTTACAATGTATGTATGTGAACGCACAAAGCATAGTAAACAAGGTAAGTGAGCTGCAGGCACAAATAGCCACATGGGAATATAATGTTGTGGCAATAACTGAGACCTCGCTCAAAAAAGGGCAGGATTGGGTATTAAATATTCCTGGTTATAAGGTGTTCAGGAAAGATAGGGAAGGAATGATAGGAGGTAGTGTGGCAGTATTGGGTAAGGAAAATGTTACAGTGCTGGAGAGAGAGGATGTCCTGGAGGGGTCAAGGACAGGATCTATATGGTGAGCGTTAAGAAATAATAGAGGTGCCATTACACTACTAGCTGTATTCTATAGACCACCAAATAGTGGGAAAGATATGGAGGAGCAAATTTGCAGAGAAATTAGAGAGAGGTGCAAGAACGATAGAGTAGTAATAATGGGGGACTTCAACTAATCTAATATAGACTGGGGTCTTAATCGTGTAAAGGGCAGAGAAGGGTAAGAATTTCTGAAGTGTGTTCAGGAGAACTTTCTTGATCAGTATGTTTATGGCCCGACGAGGGAGGAGGCATTGCTGGATCTGATTCTGGGGAATGAGGTAGGTCAAGTGGAGCAAGTGTTAGTAGGTGAACATTTAGGGAACAGTGATCATAGTATCATAAGGTTTAGATTAGCTATGGAAAAGGACAGGGAGCAATCTAGAGTAAAAATGTTTAACTGGGAGAAAGCCAATTTCAGTGGGATGAGAACGGATCTGGCCCGGGTAAACTGGAATCAAAGATTGGCAGGCAAAACTGTAATGGAACAATGGGCTGCCTTTAAAGAGGAAATAGTTCAAGTACATTCCCACTAGGGGGAAAGTTAGGGCAACTAAAGTCAGGGCTCCCTGGATGACGAAAGAGATAGAGAATATGATGAAGCAGAAAAAGAGTGCGTATGACAGATGTTAGGTTACAAATACATCTGATAATCAGGCTATATATATATAGAAATGTCAGAGGAGAAATTAAAAAGAAAATAAGAGGGGCAAAGAGAGGGTATGAGAATAGAATGGCAGCCAACATAAAAGATAATCCAAAAGTCTTCTACAGGCATATAAATAGCAAAAGGGTAATAAGAGGAGGGTTGGGGTTGACTAGGGACCAAAAAGGAGACCTATGCATGGAGGCAGAGGGTATGGCCGAGGTATTAAACGCGTACTTTGCATCTGTCTTCATCAAGGAAGAGAATGCTGCCATAGACATAGTGAAGGAGGAGGTAGTGGAGACACTTAATAGGATAAAAATTGAGAAAGAAGAGGTATTAGAAAGGCTGGCTGTACTTAAAGTAGATAAATCACCAGGAGCAGATGGGATACATCCTTGGATGCTGAGGGAATTGAGGGCAAAAATCGTGGAATTACTGGCCATAATATTCCAATCCTCCATAGATATAGGGGTGGTGCCAGAGGACTGGAGAATTGCAAATGTTACACCATTGTTCAAAAAAGGGTGTAAAGATAAACCCAGCAACTACAGGCCAGTCAGTTTAACCTCGGTAGTGGGAGGCTTTTAGAAACAGTAATCAGGGACAAAAATAACAGTCACTTGGACAGGTATGGATTAATTAAGGAAAGCCAGCACAAATTTGTTAAAGGCAAATCATGTTTAACTAATTTAATCGAGTTTTTTGATGAGGTAACAGAGAGAGTTAATGAGGGTAATGCGGTTGACATAGTGTACATGGATTTCCAAAAGGCATTCGACAAAGTGCCACATAATAGGCTTGCCAGCAAAGTTGAAGCCCAAAAAATAAAAGGGAGAGTGGCAACATGGATACGGAATTGGCTAAGTGACAGGAAACAGAGAGTAGTGGTGAACGGTTGTTTTTCGGACTGGAGGAAGGTATACAGTGGTGTTCCCCAGGGGTCGGTTCTAGGACCACTGCTTTTCTTGATATATATTCATGATTTGGACATGGGTGTACAGGGCACAATTTCAAAATTTGCAGATGACACAAAACTTGGAAGTATAGTAAACAGTGAGGAGGAGCGTGATAGACTTCAGGAAGACATAGACAGGCTGGTGAAATGGGCAGACACGTGGCAGAGGAAATTTCATGCAAAAAAGTGTGAAGTGATACATTTTGGTATAAAGAATGAGGAGAGGACATATAAACTAAATGGTACAATCCTAAAGGGGGTGCACGAACAGGGAGACCTAGGGGTATATGTGCACAAATCGTTGAAGGTGGCAGAGCAGGTTGAGAAAGCAGTTAAAAAGACATATGGGACCCTGAGCTTCATAAATAGAGGTATAGAGTACAAAAGTGTGGAAATTATGATGAACCGGTATAAAACACTGGTTCGGCCCCAACTGGAGTACTGTGTCCAATTCTGGGCACCGCACTTTAGGAAGGATGTGAAGGCCTTAGAGAAGGTGCAGAAAAGATTCACAAGAATGATTCCAGGAATGAGGGACTTCAGTTACGTTGATAGACTGGAGAAGCTGGGGTTGTTCTCTTTGGAGCGGAGAAGATTGCGAGGAGATTTGATAGAGGTGTTCAAAATCATAAGGGGTCTGGACAGAGTAGATAGAGAGAAACTGTTCCCATTGGCAGAAGGGTTGAGAACCAGAGGACACAGATTTAAGGTGATTGGCAAAAGAACCAAAGGCGACGTAAGAAAAAACTTTTTTACGCAGTGAGTGGTTAAGATCTGGAATGCAATGCCTGAAAGGGTGATGGAGGCAGATTCAATCTTATCTTTCAAAAGGGAATTGGATAAGTAGCTGAAGGAAAAAAATTTGCAGGACTACAGGGAAAGGGCGGGGGAGTGGGACTAGCTGAGAGTCGGCACAGGCTCGACGGGCCGAATGGCCTTCTTCCGTGCTGCAACCATTCTACGACTCTTCTATGATTCTAGGACACTTGATTAGTTGCAGCACAATGTCCTGCCACAAATCCTAGAAATTAGTGCCCTTCCCAAATGTAACACGCTTTGCTGTCCAAGTACTATAGTTATGCTTAAAAAGATCCAGAAACAGTGAAAATGGCACTTTCTGAATGAACCTGAGCAATACCAACCATTCATTGCAAGAATTTACATGACATATTGATAATGTACACCATTGTGAGGTGGTAGAGTTGCCCACAGAGGTTGAGTATATAACTATCCTGCCAAGAGTTTCCCACTCTTCAGTACTAAACAAATCCTCAATATTACAAATTTACAGGTGCAAAGCCTGTCAACTAAAGCTCATTTCTGTTTTGCAAATTTGTCGTACTTTAGAAGCTAAATTGGGGTGAATTCTCACTTTCATTGCTGGGTGGTAGCAGATCGGCCGCACATTTAGCACCCCACCCAGTTTACACCCTGTCCATTTTACACCCCGTCCATTTTACATCCTGCCTGATTGTTAAATGAATGGAAACAAAAATCGGGCGGTGTGTAAAACATGAGGACGATCCATGACCGCCGTAAAATTCAGCCCAATATCTTTGTATTGTTAAACAGTACGGACATTTTCTAGGTGCATGTGCTATTTTGAGCAATACTTGTTTGCTTCATTCTCCGATTCCCTGATGCATTTCCTTTCTTGGCTGAGCAACATGGGGAGGTGAGAAGCTCTCAACTCCCAGTCCTTCAATGCTCCAACACTGACTCACCAACTCACCTAATGATCCCTACCTAGGGAAACATCTAACTTCCATTTGGTACCTCCTCCATACAGCTCCATTGAGATGAAAGACTCAATGTGCATAGAGGGAATCATAAGCTCTAGCCCACATCCTTACGGCACAACATGTTACAGCATAACCGCTCTGTGCCTTCAGGCTGCCTTTCCATTCATATCTAATTGAGCCTGTCATCTGTTTCTCTTCTGATGTGTTTCAGTTGTACTGATGTTATTTCATACAGACCATTGGAGTATTGATTTTAAAAAGGCAGGGTTATTAAATTCAGCAAACACCAAATAAAATCTGACACTCGTACGAGGACAATGCATATAGCTCTCAAACACGCACACACATCAACATTTGCACAGTTGCTGTACTATCTCACGGACTGTTCCACCATGAACACAACTTGTCCTGCTTTTCTGTTTGTGATGGGCATTTTAGGACTTGCATAATTCACTACATAATGTATAAGGTTGCACTGACAGATACACGCATCTGGTGTACAGTAACATATAGGTGTGAATTGTTAGCTTTAACCTGATATGCACCGTGTATGCACTGACAGTCAAAGCTGCATTACTTAGGTATGGGCTTTCAGGTGTATTATGAATCATTTTGAAGTAGGTCTTTCCTAAAATCCACTAATGTGACAGCTCTCGCTAACACTGAATGTTTTGAAGTATATTTGGAGCAATGCAAAAAGCCACATATTGGGGATTAGCATGCAGGTTTAGCCCTTGGTGAGCTGCTTTATTTCTGCTTTGTTAAATTATTCATTTTTTTCCCGCCTCCCCTCCTTTAGGTCCATTTTCAGAGTAGGACTAACCATCGTTGTGGCAGTAGAATAGAGAGGGGGGAAAATGTTTCCTAAAGCCTCAAGGCAATGATGATAATACTGATGTGTAAATATCTTGGGGGTGAAATTCCTCCTGCCAGATAATTTTACTGAAGAAGTCGTCTGAATACTAAACAGGATTTCCTTTTTTGTACTAATACCAACTTTTTCACCACAATTATTGACAGGAGGAATTCCATCCCATCATACTATTAGATTGAGTAACTCCTCTCAGCCAGTTCTTCCTGAGAGTACCCAATGTTCAAAGTAAAGCAATTACTCCAAAGCCCCCGTACTATTTTTTATCTCCATAGGTCTCATCCCTCGCCTCACTTCTCCCTGAAGCCATTGACTCTGCCACTCATTCTTAAGGCGACTTTATTTAGACTGACTCAGATCAAACCTACAAGTCGTGTTACCGATTCATCTGCTTTTTTCCTGTAACGTAACCCTCTTTTAAAATGTCTTCTACTTCTTACAAAGTTGAGGCCAAGGATCATTCCTCTGAAAGCTCCCTAAGTAACATTTGGCTGCAGTGGCTGTTTTTATCCTGTAATCCATAGTGATGTGCTGACAACCACATTCTTGTGCACAGCTTTTGTGGTATTTTTGCTTTTTTTTTAAATAATTCTGTAACTTCAACAAATGCTTTGGTTTCTGATTCGGGGGGTGGGGTGGGGTGGGGGGGAAGAGGAAGTTGTTGAAGAGCTCAACTAAGCAAGAAAAAGAGAAATGGGGCTTAATGAGCAACCAAGTGGCTTCTGAGGCTCAATAAGGAAACGCTTTTATCTTATCCATAAGTCGACATAATTTTGTGTTTGAAAATGAAGATGGGGATGACGAGCAGCGAAAGACTTTGAAATAAAAAACGAGTTGGAATAAAACTGAATTTTTTTTGAAAACCTTTGTAAAACGTTGCGGTGAAGCCGAGGCATCTTAACGAAGCTGTGGGATAGACTTGATTGATTGGATAATGTTTATGCAAGTGACCTAAACGGGATATTGCAGCTTTAAAGGGAAAAGGGACCTGAATCGGAAAACAAGCAGGCATATTATTTTGCTCAAAAAATCGATTACAGCTCACAGTAAGTCTGTTGTAAATTTTTTTTAATCATAGTGTCCCCAGTGAGTTTCCTTCTTAATATACTGCAATATTAAGCCATATTATGTGGCTATGAAGCATACAATGACTTACTTGCTGTCGAGCAAAGTCTAGCATCAGGTGTGTTCACTTACTATATATTTCTTCAAAATCAATTTCTAAAATGTCTGTGGAAAACTTTCATGCTTTTATTAAACATCTGTTACTTCTTTCTGCATATATTTGAGAAGAGAGGGGGAGGGGAAAAGCATAGGTGCCCTGTGTACTGGGCAATAACGTGGAGGCCCACATTTTGGTTAGAGCTGGGTACTATAAAAACAATACTGTTGCTTGTCAGTGTTCCTGTGTAATTCAAAGAGCCTGTGGTGGAAGCAAAATTATTGCTGGGATTTTAAAATGATTTTTAGCTCTTAAACTAATGGAGGTCTGAAAAAAATTACATCCTACCTCAGGAAGGGGGGGAAAAAAACACGAGGGAAGACATTTCTTTTTCATATTTTTGTGGCGTTCGACGTCTCTGGCTTTGCCCCCACGCACAGCTGGCGGGGATCGCCATCAACTGGATACGAGGTGCCAGCGGTGGCATGGAGTCTCCCCAATAGCTGGCAGGGCCTCCCGCTAACTGGATACCAGGCCCTGCTGGCAGTGCAGGGTCTCACAGGGACCCCCCACCCCACTGGCTGCATATGAGGTGCTGCCGGCATCGAGGTATCTCGCACACATCTGGCAGGTATATCCCCAAGCTGCCTATGAGGTGCTATCAGCAGTGTTGGTGGGGGGGGGGGGGGGGGGGGGGGGCGGTCTCCCACAATTTATCCATTTGTCTTTCTCTCTCTCACCCTTTCTGTCCAGTCCGTTTAATTTGTGACAGATGTCGCAAAGGCGTGTACATTCGAATGGACTTGCTTACCCTTTACACTAACGTTACCGTTCTCGGAGAGGCAGTGCTGAGAAGTGCTTGGCAAGTGAGAACATGGTGGTAATTTGTTGTCAGGAGTTATCGTAAGACCTTGCAAGAACCTTGGCATGGCTGAGGAGCTCATGTGGAACAGGCAATACTTTGCGACGAGCAACTTTGGGCTGTCTATTAGGTACGTGGGGCTGTTTCTTTGCTAGATTCCTTTGTGTGCTGAATTCTTTAGAATGAAATAGGGCTCCTCTTTGAATGGTGCCATGGGATCTTTTATATCCTCCAGGCAAATGGGGACTTGCTTTAACCTTTTTATCCAAAAAAAAACTGCAGCCTCGATTTTGAGGGCTTCTGCCCAGCTCTGGACCTTTACTGTCACTTCCCAGGAAGTGTAGTCATTGTTGTTATATAGCCAGTTTGCACACAGCAAGGTCCCAGCAATGATAAATGATCAATTAATCAGTTTTGGTCATGTTAGTTGAGGGATGAATGTTAATCAGGAGTACACCCCTGCTCTTCTTCAAAAGCATCATAGGATCTTTTACATCCTCCTGAGATGGCCTTTTTTAGTTCATGTTTTCTTGCAGTCCTAAGCCTGTTTTAGTTGCTGATCATTCAAAATATTAATCATGTTAAACGCTGTTCTTTTGATTGAGTTAATAAGACACTCTCTCAACATATTCTGGAATATTGACAAGGCAGGTTTACTAGGTCTGACAACGTGACTGTAAACCTGAGCACGATTCGAACATCATACTAGCAATGCTGATCAGTGAAAATAATCCTGGATTTATATGGGGTTTACAATAGGCCTAAGCCAGTTAGAACACTTCTTATATCCCTCCCGTTAATCTAATTTATCCAGAAGAGTGTTGTTTAAGAGTTTATTTTTTGGTCAGCATAATAAGAAATTTCCAGTCAGTCTCCAGTGTTCCTGATGTTTTAACTGTATCCTTAATTTCTTATAATGAAGGTTTTTAGCTGCGTTCGTTGATAGTGTATAATTATGTCAGTATTTGACTTTAGGCACTTTCTTCCCATTCTGCTGAGAAAGAGATCCCCATTATCGTCACTACCTGCTTTGATCTTTCATTACTTTTTAGCACGTTTGAGTGGATCTTAAGGGGACTTTGCTAAACTGGATGACAAGCTTCATATCGACGAAGAGACTTTCTACCCTTCACATTGTTCTGTTTTTTATTGTACGTCTCAGCATTTCTTGTGTAGTCACGGCAGCGCACCCTTTTCCCGAGATTTACTGATCTTATAGATCAAACCTATTTTGTCACAAGGATTACTTAGTAACTATTGATGTCTGTACCTTCTGCCAACACAGGCATTGACATTAGCAGATAAGGTATGAAGTGAACTGAGTCCCTGTCATGTGTATGAAACAGGTAAGAGGGGCCCTCAATCACTGACTTCCATAAATACTTGTTTTACATTGCACCAATTAATGTTAGTATTGGGATATTACTGAGAGCAATATGATTGGGTAGCTACAGTGTACTGCCTTCTCAGAGTACTCTCAAATCATTGAAGACCAGCCTTTGACTGATGGTTATTATTTTTGCATGTTACAAAAAAAGATGATGGGATAGTTATCTCATTTGTAAGGCTGTTCAACAAAACCCCTGTAACTTTAAAGTTTAGAAAGCTGGCTCTGCAGTTATATACTGCATCCAAAGTGCAGGAAGTTTCAAATGACATCATTTGTGTTATACTTTGGCACTGGTGATGGTGGAAAGATGGCGCGCTGGCGATGCTAAACGTGCTGTATAAAAGGGGCAAAGATCTGTCAGCTTGTGAGATCTTTGTCAGAAAGAGCACTGGCCCTTTAGGTGCACGTCAATGTGTGTAGATGCTGTGCACATGATCCCTGGGGGGGGGAACAAAACAGTATTTCTTTTGTTTGCCTTTATTGGATGCTGTTCAAAATGATAGGTCTATCATCTGTGGAGCCTTTGTATACCATCTTCGCTGGGGCTCTTTCTCAACAGTGCCAGCTTGAGACTCTTGCAGGTGCAGCACAGGCAGTTAGTACAGTTACAGTACACTGCAAACTACAATAAGAAAATAACTTTTTTATACCAATATCAATATTCACAAGCTATGAGTGACTTTAGCACTCACTTATGATACCATTTATTGAATTTTTGGCTGAAAATCTCAGATTTGCCAAAACTGGGGTTTCTGATTTTCCGTGTTTGTTTTGGACTTTGAAGGAAGGAAAGACTTGCATTTATATAGCACCTTCCATGACTTCAGGAAGTGTCAAAGTACTTTTCTTTGAAGTGTCGTCACTGTTGTACTGTTGGAGATGCAGCAGCCAATTTTGTGCACAGCAAGCTCCCACAAACAGCAATGAAATAAATGACCATATAATCTGGTTTAGGTGTTGGTTGAAGGATAAATGTTGGCCAGACATCGGGAGAACTCCCTTGGTCTTCTTTGAATAATGCCATGGGACCTTTTACATCCACCTGAGAGGGCAAGCGGGACCTCGGTTTAACTCCTCATCAGGAAGACGGCACCTCACAGAAGTGCCAGCCCAGATTATGTGCTCAAGTCTCAGGAGTGACACTTGAACCCTCGTTCTTCTGAGAAATGAGAGTGCTACCACTGAGCCAAGGCTGACACTTGGCTTTGGTGTTTCTCTTTAGCAAAATTTTGTTTGCACCAAGTTTGGTGACTTATTAGTGCTTTCATTTCAAAAAAATTCCTAGCAATGTCGGATTGAGACTGTGAACACTAACAATAGCTTGAATTTATATAGCACTCCTTGTGCAGAAAGACATCTCAGAGCACTTTACAATGAGGAGGAAAGGGTTACGGTGGACACCGGGCATGGGAAAGGAGAGAGAAATGGAGAGGCAAGATTAGGAAGCCGAAGCGTGCTCGACAAGGAGGATTTTGAAGAGGTTTTTAAAAGCAGGGAAAGAGGTGGGAAGGCAAAGGGAATTGTGTGGAGACTTCCAGAGGGCAGGAGCATAATGGTAGTCTCACACTTTACAGCCTAGAAAGAGTAGAGTCAGCATGTGAACTTGAATTCTGTTTCAGAGATGAATAGTCAACGTTCATTCTGCAGATTTTTCTTACCAGAATTAAAAAATTATGGTAAAAATACACCAATAATTAAATATTACATACCACGGGTTCGATTTTAATAGGCCTGAGGGGGCGGGTTTTGAGGTGGGTCAGCTGCGAAAATCGGAAAAAATGGCTTCAGACTGCCAACCTGCGGCCATCCCGCCTCCACGCGATTTTCGTGAGTGTCTGTTCAGCTGCTCCCAAACTGACCCATCTGGAACCGGTGGGACAGGTAGTTAAGGCAGTTAACAGGCTGTTCACTGCCTTGATAATCCTATTTTGATAGTTGTTTCCCATTTTCGTGCCTCTGGCTCCTGTTTCCCGTCTTGTCAGAAACAGTCCAGCTGCAAGGAGACGAGTTGGTGGAGGACATGATCTGTAGTCATTATTGGTGCAGAACTTTAAATGCACTCCTGTAACATTCAAATGTGACAACTTTGTTGTTGGAGGTTTGGGATAAGATTTTGCAAAATCTACTGACCTTGTGACTGGTCAAGCTGACACACATCTGCTGTTTGAACTGATTGGAATAATTTCAGGCCACTTTGTGCGCTTGCAAGCTTCTTGTCTCAACTGAAATCTATAACAACGGGCTGGGAACCATTTACATCCTCTCATCCTGGCCGTCAGATTTGAAGGAAGAGCAGCGCGGCTTAGTGCTGCTGGATGAACAAGTGGCTCAGCACACAGCCTCCTTGGAGGAAGATGAAGAGGATGAGGAAGAGGACGAGGAGGAGGATAAGTAGGAGGACGGGGAGTGACGCCTTGCGGGGCCGGATGTGGCCAACCCAGCAGCAGGCGACCACATTGCTGGCCGTCAGGCAAGGGATGCACTCAGCCATGCCAGATTCACGTAAGCTAACGCTTCAACCACAGGTGGCTGGCACATGGAGATGAATATAAGTCTGACAGTCTCAAACCCCAGGCATCATCTGTCCAATAAACGGTAGTTTGCGCTCAGTGTCACCACCATCATTCTACATGGAAATCGCCCTGAGCCCTCACTCTTGAACTTCCATTTCCCAGAACACAGAGGCCACACTTTAGGTGATCTCAGCAGATCATTAAACCTTTTTCGACACTAAACCCATGTGCGTCTGCACACAGATCTCGAGCTCACCTTCTCGGCAGTTTGCAGCCAAGCTGCCTTGGTTTGTTGACGAGGCCTCCTCCTTCCATTTCCAGGGAAGAGGAGCTCCTGACGTCCTCTAACTCCCTCAACAAGAGCATGGAGAGAGCCCTCATTGAACCTGGGTGCAGCCTTAGTTTTTGGGGCTGCCATTCCTGCAGCTCCCAGCACCTTTAAGAGAAAAAAGCATTAATATTACTTGAGCAAATGATTGCAACACATCTGACATCTTTTTCATTTCATAGTCAGATAATAAAGTCATATATCAAAAAATCATGAATCTCTTTCTGGAATAATATGACCAGCAATATCATTTATTAAATTTTGCTCAGAACAGACGCTGTCAACTCCCCTTTCAAGATAATAAAGCACCAAGCCATCCCAATGACATTTGTATGCAAAGGGGACATGGCCCCTTTAAATTTTCAAACAAACAATGCGTCATCAGACGCGAGAAACTGACATCCTCCAAGCAGTTGCCTGGAGGGACCCGCACGTCGGCCGTAACGAGACCAATGAAGCCAAAATTGGAAGTGCTGGGAGGCGGCAGCCGGGTGCGGGTCCGAACGCTGCCGAGCAGCGGTCCCGCCCTCAACCCGCCTCCGTTAATAAAATCGAGCCCCACATGTTTTAGCTGCCTTTTAGTGTTAATGAATAAATACCAATTTCAAAAATTTTCAATCGGGGAAGTGGTTTGTAAAGAGCATTATTGGGCTTTATTGGTTTAACCACAAAGCAAGGACATAGCATTCCCCTCGATACATTTTGTAACATTGCCCAGGAATAAATTACCTTCAGAAGCCTGCTTAAAACTAACGATTTGGTAGCATTCAAACCAATGCTTTATGAAGACGCCTGATCTATATTGGTAAATTTGATAACATGCCATTTGGTGTATTTTTCATGGTGGGAGGTCTCAGATTAAAAGATTCAAATGGGGCCTGCAGAAAAAAAAACCACAGTGGCTCAGTGACATAAGTAAACGCTGTGCTGAAGACCAAGGAAAATGTAAGGGTATAGAATTTCTTCACTAACATGCATTGTTTCATCCTGTATAGGAAAGATCTCTTATAATCCATGCCAGTTTTGGAGCCAGAGGTGTTCATAGAATCATAGAATGGTTACAGCACTGAAGGAGGCCATTCAGCCCGTCGAGCCCGTGCCAGCTCTCTGCAAGAGCACTTCAGCTAGTCCCACTCCCCCGCCCTTTCCCCGTAGCCCTGCAAATTTTTTTCCTTCAGGTACTTATCCAATTCCCTTTTGAAAGCCACGATTGAATCTGCCTCCACCACCCTTTCAGGCAGTGCATTCCAGATCCTAACCACTCGCTGCATAAAAAGGTTTTTCCTCATGTCGCCTTTGGTTCTTTTGCCAATCACCTTAAATCTGTGTCCCCTGGTTCTCGACACTTCCGCCAATGGGAACAGTTTCTCTCTATCTACTCTGTCTAGACCCATCATGATTTTGAACACCTCTATCATATCTCCTCTCAACCTTCTTTGCTCCAAGGAGAACAACCCCAGCTTCTCTAGTCTATCCACATAACTGAAGTTCTTCATCACCGGAAGCATTCTCGTAAATCTTTTCTGCACCCTCTCTAAGGCCTTCAGATCCTTCCTAAAGTGCGGTGCCCAGAATTTGACACAATACTCTAGTTGAGGCCGAACCAATGTTTTATGAAGGTTTATCACAACTTCCTTCTTTTTGTACTCTAAGCCTCTATTTATGAAGCCCAGGATCCCGTATGCTTTTTTAACCGCTTTCTCAACCTGCCCTGCCACCTTCAATGATTTGTGCACATATACCCCCAGGTCTCTCTGTTCATGCACCCCCTTTAGGATTGTACCCTTTAGTTTATATTTCCTCTCCTCATTCTTTCTACCAAAATGCAACACTTCGCACTTTTCTGTGTTATATTTCATCTACCACGTATCCGCCCATTCCACCAGCCTGTCTATGTCTTCTTGAAGTCTATCACTATCCTCCTCACTGTTCACTATACTTCCAAGTTTTGTGTCATCTGCAAATTTTGAAATTGCGCCCTGTACACCCACATCCAAGTCATTAATATATATCAAGAAAAGCAGTGGTCCTAGTACCGACCCCTGGGGAACACCACTGTGTACCTTCCTCCAGTCCGAAAAACAACCGTTCACCAATATTCTCAGTTTTCTGCCACTTAGCCAATTTTGTATCCATGCTGCCACTGTCCCTTTTATTCTATGGGCTTCAACTTTGCTGGCAAGCCTATTGGCTGCGATTTTGCGGGATTGCGGCAGGAGAGGTGGTTGGCAGATTCCGGTCCCGTTCCCGGCTGCAACCGCTGTGTGAAAAGGATTTTCGGTTAATAGGGCTTGTTAAGCCCGCCCTGTGGGGTTCCCGGCCAATTAAAAGGAAGCGGATCTGATGACATCATATGATGATGCGTCATCAGCCGGTTTCCTTAAAGGGACCATGGCCGCATTCATTTTGACAGTTGTGCTTTCAGTGTTATACAGCATTGAGGTGCTGCAAACACTGACAAGCACTGCACAAAGGTGCACAGCTGCACCCAGGCTCTTGCATGACTACCTCCAAATGCTTATGGAGGGAGTCACAACACGCAGGGAGGTTCTCTTCCCTTCCCATGGGCGGAAGAGACCTCCCCAGGACACTAACACAGCCTGGTTGCACATTGCACAGGAGGGAAAAAGCAGTTTTGTGGTCAGGAGGACCAGGCTGCAGTGGCACAAACCTTTCAGTAATCTCAGTAGATCACGAAACGTTACTGCAAAGCCACACTCAACCTCATCCTGCTGTGCCACCCATCACATTCTCATCATTCTGTCTTCCCGACCCTACTCCTGCACATCCTTATTCACTCCAACTTACCTTGCACCTCTACCCATCCCTCTCTATCTATATTATCACTTCCCCCATCTCATTAGCCACCCCTCACACTCACCTTCATCCAAGTGCAATCATACCAACTAACAACACACAAGGGTAGGCACTTGTGTGTTTTATGCAATGTTCATGTAAATTTTCTGTTAATGTGTTGTCAAACATTGTAATCTTTATTCTCAACACTTTGCCTTATTGTACAGATCTGTGCTCAACTTTGGAAGTGTCTTTGTGAGTCGCAGTGAATGGTGAGACATAACAGTATCCCCCGCAATGGTGATGAGTGTGAAAGGAATAGCTTGGTCATTGTAGGAATGCTTTATGGTGCTGGTGTGGGGTGGTGTTAACCTGGCGCATTATGTGGCAGCCAGGGTGTACAGCATCAAGTGAAGTAAATCTGGCCATGGTGATGCCATCACTGGCCTCCCGGGCAGCAATGTGGTCGGGTGCTGATGCCCTGTGTCCTGTGCAACATCAGGTGATTGCGGAGAAGGTTGGTGTTGTTGTTGGGCCTGATGCTGTTCGTGTTGGGGCCGATCGTGGAGGGATTCAGAGGACCAAGGTGAGATTTTTTTCAAGGGCACCAAAGTTGCCGGAATAGATGGCAGGTGAAGTTGAGATGACAGAAGCGGTCTGTCAATGGTGAGAGAGCTTGCTCCAAGGAGGTGACAATGGATAGAGAGTTTACTCCAAACACTGCCAAACTGCATAAAGCTCAAAAGTGTCTTCCAAATTCTGAAGGCTCAAGTTTCTGACATTGTAAAGTGACCAGCTGTGAAATGATAGCTTTCATACCACTTTTGCAGCTGTCACCTATTCACAGCAATGGGGAGACCTAGGGAACCCGACCTACTTGCCTGACGTGATCTCCGAACGATGTGAATCCCGTTAAAAATGTGGTAAAATAGAAAAAGGCTGGCAAAATAGTGGTTAACAAGCAGTTAAGTACCTTAAATGCCTCCCCCGCCGCTTGGTGTTGGGTCTGTTCTGAAATTGCAGACCCGACACTTTGGAAACTTACATGGAGGTGGGTTCGCAGTGGTTTCCTAACCCGCTAGCAATCATTTCCATTTTGACAGCGGACCCATCTCTAAACCCGTACTCTGAGCGCTGGCAAAATTCAACCCATTATGTGGCACTTTTTAAACGCCTTTTGGAAGTCCATGTACACCACATCAACTGCATTGCCCTCATCAACCCTCTCTGTTACCTCATCAAAAACTTGATCAAGTTAGTTAAACATGATTTGCCTTTAACAAATCCGTGCTGGCTTTCTTTAATTAATCCACACTTGTCCAAGTGACTGTTAATTTTGTCAACTGTGCCCTGTACACCCACGTCCAAGTCATTAATATATATCAAGAAAAGCAGTGGTCCTAGTACCGATCCCTGGGGAACACCTTCCTCCAGTCCGAAAAACAACCATTCACCACTACTCTCTGTTTACTGTCACTTAAACAATTTCGTATCCATGCTGCCACTGTCCCTTTTATTCCATGGGCTTCAACTTTGCTGGCAAGCTTATTATGTGGCACTTTATCAAATGCCTTTTGGAAGTCCGTGTCCACCACGTCAACCACATTGCCCTCATCAACCCTCTCTGTTACCTCATCAAAAAACTCGATCAAGTTAGTTAAACACGATTTACCTTTAACAAATCTGTGCTGGCTTTCCTTAATTAATCCACACTTGTCCAAGTGATTGTTAATTTTGTCCCTGATTATCGTTTCTAAAAGCTTCCCCACTACCGAGGTTAAACTGACTGGCCTGTGGTTGCTGGGTTTATCCTTACACCCTGAATTGCATTGATACGACTAGCGGAAACAAGCGGAAACTCGATCCCGCCATAGGGGGTAGATTTTGACTTTGCGCGATAGTGTAAAATGGGTGATAGCGAGTTGGCAGCCCATTTTACATCTCTCACGATTTTTATTTCCATTGACTTTAATGGAAAACGGGCTGCCAACTCGTTATCACTCGTTTTACACTATCGCACAAGTTCAAGATCTACCCGAGGGAGTCTGGCTAAGTAGATAAGTGATATCAGGTTGCAACAAGAGAAATATCTTTGTTACATTTCCAGCCCCAAATGCTATTTGAACACACAGCCACGTCCGGACTCACTGCGAGCACACTTTCTCATCGAACAGTTGTCTTGGCTGACATTTAAAATCATGAGAGGCTTGTAATTATATGACCTTATTACGCCTGTTTAGCAGTAACCAGCTTCCAGCGCAATTGGCATCAGTGATAAAACTGCTTCATCTGGCAGCTGCCATTACTGCCATGGGGGGGGTGGGGGGCGGGGGGGGGGGGAATCAACACAAAATTAATCGGCACATTTACTGTCGCCAAGAGGTTTAAATATTGTCTATGCATAAAAGAGTTTTTTGTTGACATTGAGGAGGTTGCATGTGATAGCATCTCCTTAAATATGTCATTACCCTTAATCCATCATAGTGTGCCACATTTGCAATGATCCCTTAAATCCTGATGGTTAGGGAACTCTATGATTAATGATAGAGCTTATATAAAAATTGCATTTCTTTCCTGGAATATCATTGCGCATAATTGGAGGGATAGACGGACCAAAACACATTTGAATATTATATTAGCAAAAGTTGCTACATTTTTCCTAATGATCCTTCTCCATTGATAGTGTTATTTTTACACTGGCTTATGGTTCCCTGCTCTATCTCTTGTTCAAGTGAGCAGCCTGACAACCCATTGCCAAGGATCTGGCAATGTCACCTGAGAGCTGGCCTGCAGGAGGCGAAACAAAGTAGTGACTCTCAGCTTGAACTTGGCATCTCCCTTGATGGGCCCTGCCAACATCAAAAACCTGTCACATAAGGAATGACGGCTTGAAGATATATAATTCTGTGGGCCACTTATTACCAAACTAATATGCTGTGCTATCTGGATTAGCATAGCAGTCGGCTCAGAATGAGATATTAAAAGCTATTACAATTTTGCTACTGCAGTCCCAGAGCTCCTAGCTTATAAATACAATGAGGTTAGTTAGGTACCAAATAATGTGAGTGGAAAGAAATGGGTGCTTAGAGGGTTAACACCCTCACAGTTTTGTTAAAACATACTATGAAAGATGATATAGATATGAATCACTGATCACAGAGTGACATCTCAAATGCATCATATGATGGGCTTGGAGCCAACTGTTAATTAAATGTCAGGTAGAGAATACAAGGCTTTAGAAAGTTTAAAAAAAATCCTTAAAAGATAGTGATCGAGAAAAAAGGTTAATAAAATGTAATTGAACTGAAAGGAGCAGCAGCGTTTAAATGATTTAATATAAGGTCTAGCTCGCGTAGTAAGTTTAATACTTCCAGTTTTTGTGCTGAAAAGTTATTATCTGTATCTCTTTTTAAAGCTGTGTTTAACCCATTCACTACACACTACCATTGTAAAGATAGTCGGCGTATAGTCATACAGAACCAGAACTGCTTAGTCTGGTACAACATGTCCTGCAGCAAATGTCCATACCTCTTCTTTCACACAAGAAACTTCTGGTTAGTGCCAATGGCCTTACAACTATTGGCTCCAATGTTACATGGATCTGCCCATTTGTTGGTACAAGTTGGAGTACTGGCACGTGAATTTTGATTCTTTCCAAACTATCCCTTTCATTGAATCCCTCCCTATCTCTATAACCTCCTAAAGCCCCTCAACCCTCCAAGATCTCTGCGCTCTGACAATTCTGGCCTCTTGTGAATCCTCGATTTCCATCGCCCCACCATTTGGTGGCCGTGCCTTCAGATACCTAGGCCCTGAGCTCTGGAATTCCCTCCCTAAACCTCTCTGGTTCTCTACCTCGCTCTCCTCCTTTAAGATGCTCCTTAAAACCTACCTCTTTGACCAACCTGTCATAATATCTCTTTATGTGACTCAGTGTCAAATTTTGTCTGATAGCACTCCTGTGAAGCACTTTGGATAGTTTTACTATGTTAAAGGCGCTAAATAAATGCACATTGTTTTTGCTGTAAATCGATCAGCCTGGTAAAACCCCACTATATACCTGCATCACCACCACCTTCTCAAGGACAATTAGGAATTGACAATAAATGCTGGCCTTGCCAGCGATGCCGACATCCCGTGAATGAATTTAAAAAATCATTATTAGTTATTGTTGCCATCAAGTTTATACTGTTGGCACTGATATATGTATGTGAAAATCAATTACTGATTTTAAATAAAATGTTATCTGTCCAAAGCTACATCACAGTTTAACATTGGACACCAGCAGCGCAGCCACATGGAGAACATAATTAAAATTCTGAAATCAATATTGAGTCTGTACTTTAGAGACGTCATAGACTCGACACTCAACATTTTCAACCGATGCAGAGCAGCAATCCACAATGCCAAGGAATGTGGTTCTATATAGCCAAAAATAGTAGGATATAAGTCGGAGGAAGTCATGATCAAACTGTTCTAGTCAGACTTGTGTACAGTGTCCAGATCTGGTCACTGAAACACACGGGAGACAGTCATGTGTTGGAAGCAAGTTTGAGACTGGCAAAGAGATGAAATCATCATTTTGGATTTGGGTTCCATTCCCATTCGATTCTCACAGTGGAGTCAATAAATGCAAACTAAAAGTATTAATTTCCCCCAATACTTTTAACTCTGCAAACAAATACAATATGAAAATTATGCAAGGCTAATTCTACTGGGGGACAGTTGTAGTATCAGTGAGAAGATTGATCCAAGGTAAAGGTATCACCAGTGCAATACTAAGCATACCATCCAGTCAGAAGTGTGTTAAATGAGCCAAAGCCATCCAGTGATTCTTGCTGGACTGTGCACGTGTGGAGACTTCGGATTAGAACAAGATTGGCCTTGGTTGTGATGCTTTCCTAGAAGATTGTGGCTTCAAGTCCCACTCCAGAGACTTGTACACAATAATCTAGGTGGACACTCCAGCACAGTACTGAGGGAGTGCTGCATTGTTCGAAATGTTGTCTTTCGGACGAGACGTTAAACTGAGGCCCCGTCTGCCCTCTCAGGTGGACGCAAAAGATCCCATGGCCACGATTTCAAAGAAGAACAGGGGAGTTATCCCCGGTGTGCTGGCCAATATTTATCCATCAATCAACATCACTAAAACAGATTATCTGGTCATTATCACATTGCAGTTTGTGGGAGCTTGCTGTGTGCAAATTGGCTGCCGTATTTCCTACATTACAACAGTGACTACATTTCAAAAGTACTTCATTGGCTGTAAAGCACTTTGGGACGTCCGGTGGTCGTGAAAGGCGCTATATAAGTGCAAGTTCTTTCTTTCTTGCTTTACTGTCACGTTCACATAGAGAATGGCCCCTTATGCAAGATACCTGAGGGCTGATAGCACCCGTGGAGCTGAATCTCTGCACAGGTCAGCGCATATTGGAGGAGGAAAAAAGGAAGACAAAGAATAGTAAGAAGAATCAGGCTTGGAATATTGTGCGGGTGCAACAGAAATAGCATTCCATTTAGACCGAGTGGTACCATTTTGGTGTAATTTGGATCTCTAAATTAGCCACACTCTGCAAGATTTGGCTGAACCAGTTCACACGAAGCAAGCAAAGGAGGTTTATGCAATTGCAATTCATAAATTATTATTGGTAAACAAACTTTAGACAAATTACTATGAACGAAACAGCCTCTTTGCAGTGGTAATTTATTAACCAGACCGAATTACTGTCAAAATCTGATGTTTTATTCACAACTTTATAACAAATTGCAACAATTTAGAGTTATTAAGTGAACTGGCCACATATGGTGCACAGCTAGTTACACAATTTTCCTCCTCAGCATGCCATTGCAAACCATTTATTTTGATAGCATCATTTGTCATTCATTGTTAGTACTGGCAAAGCCAAGGGCACTTCTTTTGGTCACCGGCCGGACAAGTGGTTGTACAGTATCATTCATTAGCAAGGTTGTAAGGTAGCAGTGATCCTGGTGTCTGACAGTGAACCGAATATACAGCAGCCAACTGGCAGCTGCTGTTTACTGTACTGTGTCCTGATAGACTTGTTAAAGCACAATTTATTTTTGATAAAAGTTATTATTAAACACTTGTACAAAAATGAGTGGCTCTCCCATGATATTGCTCACAGTAAGTTGTAGGATACATTCTCTCTCATTAATCCCTGTCATCTTTGCATTGCTGCTTCACTCTTCCACTTCTTTCTTTCTGCCATCTTTTCTATCTACTCTTCTGCTTTCTCTTCTCTTTTTTCTCCTCTTTTTTCCCTATTCTTTTCCACTGCTCTCTCGGTTGTCTTTTGCTTCTCTCAATCTTTTGTGTCCTTTCGGCTAGGGGGGCTGTCAGTGGTGTAGCGGGAAGGTGGTATTTTCTAGTGATGGCTGCGAGGCACTACCTGGGGCAAGGATTAGGCCAGTGCTGCAGGTTAGAATGTCACATGCAAATTCTGGGCCCCAAATCATTGCTGGTGGGTAGCGGAGGGTTCCATGCAAACGGCCATATTTTCTGATGTGAGAAGTCGCACAACACCAGGTTATAGTCCAACAGCTTTCTTTGAAATCACAAGCTTTCGGAGCGCTGCTCCTTCGTCAGGTGACGTGAAGAGATGCATATAGGCACAGCATATATAGTCAGAGAACACTGCCAGATGATTACAGTTAATCTTTCCAACTGCCCTTTATCACACCTCGGCAGAGAGATAATCACGGCAATCAAAGGTGTGGATGGTGTCCAAATTTTCTGATGGCAAATGAGGGGTGCAGTTTGTGGTCAGAAGGTGGAGGCAGTCGGAAGGAGATGGAAAGGGCATTTGGGGCGTGAGATGGTAGTAGGAGGAGAGGAACTGTTCTCTCAGGACAGAAAGCAATGGATGCTTGGGGTAGGAGGAGACTGCGGTAGCCTCGATTTCCCCTCTCATCCTTAAGATTTGGGTCCTATTATTAAAAAATTTGGACAGGGTAAATAACAGCAGCTTCCACCCAATTGTTGTTTATGGCTCCTGCCCTGGAATGTAAAAGCTGGCTCCAGGTTAAAGCTGCGAGTGGGCTTTTGGCATTCAGCACAGGGGCTGGAGGCTGAGAAGGCTGGAAGAGTATGGGCTTGTTGGCTACAGGCACAGCAGGGAGTGGGGCAGGAGGAAAAGAGGAAGCCTGGTAAGAGCAGGGATTGAGAGGAGAGAAATTAGGCCTGGAGAGAAAGTCGCTACAGAATAGAGAGGTGAGAGGAAAAGGGACAGAGGGAGGGAAAATTTAATCAAAGCCAGGGCTGGAAGAGCAGGGCTCCAGTTGTTTATCTCTTGAAGGCAGAGAGGTTACAGGGAGCAGGAGATTTTCAGCTGTAGCAAAAGAAGCTCAGTAGCTGGGTGACGAGATGGGGAGGCCCTACAGCATCACATAATGGTTGGAGGCCTATATCATCACATTCTTAACATTGTAATTCCAGTTAAAAATATTCACATAGGAAGTGTGCATTGTAAATGTTGACAAAAAAGTGGTACTAAAAAACTGTGGCATCGGAAGTAAGGGTAAAGTGGGCAAGAAATGTGTGCTGTAAACTTTTAAGAATATATAGGTAACCTTCCAATTTTGATATTTCCCAAATAGTTAAAAAGTAATTTGAAGTTCCTTTTGAAGTAATGGGGTAGAAATTGCGGTCGGAGGCTTACCTCCGGAGTACGCCTCCGACCCGTCAACCAAATCCGAACCTACCTCCATGCGTCCAGGCTGCGGAGAGTTCTGGTCTTGGGACTCCAGGCGGACATCAGCATAAAGGCCCACGAATCCCAGGGACGCAGGCGGTTCGGAATCACAAAGGAGGATTCATTGCAATCATTTACAAAGGGAATCCCCTACTGATATGCAATGGAATCCCCAAATAATTAAACAATTTACACAATTCTAATAAATATAAATGTACTGAATTTCAATTTTAGTCACAAGTCCCTTCATTGCACCAACCTCAATAAAAAATTTATTTTTTGATAAATAATTTTAAACATCTTAATCCAGACCAATATCTGCATAAACTCATTTAAAGTGTATCTGCATCATTTTTGATTTTTAAATGTTTAATTCAATATATACCTTACACTGACGAAAGCAGGCCCTACACCTGCTTTTACCAGCCGCAAGAGTTTCGTGGGCAATTGCTGGGCAGTTGTTGGGCAAATAGCCCAACTCTGCGCCAGCAACATTGAGTTTCCATGCAGTTCGGATGATCTGTCATGGCGTACCTTGACAGATCGCAAGTACCGGATTTCGTGCGGAATCCCAGAAGTTGCGGAGCCTTTGAAATGGATTACGATGGCGTACTCTCAGAGTACGTCGTCAGGGAGACCACAAGTTCAGGGCCAATATTTTGCTTTTTTCTTCAGAAATAGAATTTCCCCATAGCCCCTTCTCCAAAGACATTTAATTTCTCCTCTCAAAATTGCTTGATAGTCCTCCCCATATCCTTTAGTTACCTATCACATAAACCAGTTGTTTACTTCAGAACCAGTTAATACCCATTGTCACAGCTCAGTGTCTTTTGACCATTTTTCCATAGAAAGGATTTTAAAAGAGAGTTACCTTAAATGTTGTGTTGTAAAGCCCAGTATAACCCTGCAAGTAAAAGAAAAGGAATCTGAGTGGGTATATAGTTAAGAACCTAATGAGCTAGCTTTGACATTTTCTCATAAGAACATAAGAAATAGGAGCAGGAGTAGGCCATTCGGCCCTTCGAGCCTGCTGCCACCATTCAATGAGATCATGGCTGATCTTCTGCCTCAGTTCCATTCACCGGCCTTATCGCCATATCCCTTGATGCCCTTACTAGTCAGAAATCTATCGACTTCTGTTTTGAATATACCCAATGACTGAGCCTCCACAGCCCTCTGGGGTAGAGAATTCCAAAGATTCACCACCCTCTGTGTGAAGAAATTTCTTCTCATCTCAGTCCTGAATGGCCGGCCCCTTATTCTGAGGCTGTGGCCCCTGGTTCTAGACTCTCCAGCCAAGGGAAACATTCTCCCAGCATCCACCCTATCAAGCCCTGTAATAATTTTGTACGCTTCAATGAGATCCCCTCTCATTCTTCTGAATTCGAGAGAATACAGGCCTAGTTTACTCAATCTCTTCTCATACGACAGTCCCGCCATCCCAGGAATCAATCTCGTGAACCTTCGTTGCACTCCCTCTATGGCAAGTATATCCTTCCTTAGATTCATAGACCGCAAATAATAAGCCATTTGTTAGTGTGTCTCAGTACTCAGTAAAAGCCTTGCACCCATTCTGATGGAAGGTTTTTGATCACTTTCTGAATGCGAACAGCCAGAATATAAAATATAACCACTGACACCAACACAGATCATCTAGATATTGGAACAGGATGCTGTGCAGAGAGCCAATACAGAAGGATGGAACACAGGAGCGAAAGGGTAGAAAATTAGCTTTAGGTCAACTATGATGATCCACTTAAGTGGAGTAGACTAAAATGCTTATTATTTTATATTAGTTTACAAAGACAAGTTGCATTGATGGAAATAGGTGAATCTGAACATAACTTCTGCTTGTTCACTTGATGAGAGATAAAGCGGCTTAATGATTTATATCAAGTCTCATCTCGCCAAGTGATTGCTCATTCCACCTTTTGAAGAGATCGAAGAAGTACACTTGTGAAAGAATGAATATCCAGCCCAGATCACAAGGAGATGCTGTTGTTACATCCCTGGGTAATGCTATCAAACAAGTAGATTTTGGGCAATGTGAGTCAATGCCTATAAAAACAAGACACTCAAACTGCTTAAGGAAGCAACTGACGCCACTGCCCCACTGAATATGAGAAGGTATCTATGACCGACATTCTCAACACTGCAATAGCTGATTAGTTCTGCCCATGGTCCGAGAGTCTGTCTTCAACCAATTTGCCCCCTCACAATTTATCATAGCCAGTTGTTTTATTTTCCTTATAACCAGTGATTTCCCTTCCTCATAGTCAGTCAGTCATCTCCAACCCATTACCAAACAGTCCACTTGCTAAACAGTCAAGGCCCTACATGAATCACAAGCTCTATAATGTGTGGCCGATACCCAGAAAAGTGGAGGCTATTTTTTTATCTTCTAACCTACAATGACGACAGTATGATTGGCACATGGAGTGCAAACACAGAGCACAAATATAAGAAGTGATCAACTTAAATTCAATTCAGGAAATGTCCCATTTAAATATCTCCATGTAAATACTGTAGATTGAAATTAAAATTATTGTGGGAACTACCTATTTATTGAATATTATTGATTGAAATGACAAAGTGTAAGAGATTATTTAAATCTTTACAGGTGGGGGTCTGCATTTTATGTAGGTTTGAACACTGTGGGGAGTGACATGAAATTTGTATACTGAAATTTTAAAAAAATCACTTCATATATATTTTTTTAAAAGTTACAAATGAAAAATTGCATGGCCTTTTACATCATAGATAAGTTTAGAATTCAATTTGGGTGATATGGTCAAGCAAAGTGGACTGAAACTCAATTCCTCATCCTTTGGGATAGTTTCTGCAATTAAATTGCCGCGTTGCAAATATCACTTACAAAATGCAGTTAAAAAGAAAGAAAGAATGACTTGCATTTATATAGCGCCTTTCATGACCTCAGGACATCCCAAAGTGTGTTCTAGCCAATGAAGTACTTTTGAAGTGTAGTCACTGTTGTAATGTAGGAAACTTGCAACACAAGACAGCACCCTTACACTTTAGAAGTGTGAGATTTGGGGTATTTTCAGTGAGATTATGAGGACAGGTCATAAAATAGCAAGACTCACCATGTTTGTGATATTTCTTTCTGATATTCAACATTGCGGTTGTTCTTCCCGCCACTCAACAACAACAAGAACAAAAGCAACTTGCATTTATATAGCACCTTTAACAGAGTGAAACGTCCCAAGGTGCTTCACAGGAGCATTCTAACTTTGACACTGAGCCATATAAGGAGATATTAGGGCAGGTGACCAAAAGGTTGGTCAAAGAGGTAGGTTTTAAGGAGCGTCTTAAAGGAGGAGAGAGAGGTAGAGAGGCGGAGAGGTTTAGGGAGGTAATTCCAGTGCTAGGTCTCAGGCAGCTAAAAGCACGGCCAATGGTGGAGCGATGAAAATCGGGGATGCGCAAGAGGCCAGAGTTGGAGGAGGGCAGAGATCTCGGAGGGTTGTAAAGCTAGAGGAGGTTATAGAGATAGGTAGGGGTAAGGCCATGGAGGGATTTGAAAATAAGGATGAGAATTTTAACATTGAGCCATTGCCGGACTGGGAGCCAATGTAGATCAACGAGCACAGGGGTGATGGGTAAATGGGAATTGGTGCGAGTTAGGACACGGGCAGCAGAGCTTTGGATGACCTCAAGTTTACAGAGGGTCGAACGTGTGAGGCCATCCAGGAGTGCTTTGAAATAGTCAAGTCTAGAGGTAACAAAGGCATGGATGAGCATTTCAGTAGATGAGCTGAGGCATGGGCAGAGTCGGGCGATGTTACGGAGATGGAAGTAGGCGGTCTTGGTGATGGAGCGGATATGTGGTGGGAAGCTCATTTTGGGGTCAAATATGACACCAAGGTTGCAAACTGTTCAGCCTGACAGTTGCCAAGGAAAGGGATGGAGTCGGTGGCTAGGGAACAGAGTTTGTGGCGGGGATGGAAGACAATAGCTGTACTCCTCTCAGTAGGCCTGAATGGGAATGATTTGGTATATTGGACTTCCATATTTCAGTCAGGTTCACAAGCATCTGGAACTGTAACAGTTAACAAAATATATAAATGATCTGGCAGCATACTGGTTAAGAAAGCTTTCTTATATCCATAAGGTTCCAAGTTCAAGTTCTATAAGTGCCTGACACTTGAATCTGTCAGCCTCTCATTTGAAGGGTTTAACTTTGGACCAGGCTGCTTGCAGGGCTGGAGTGTCCTATCCAAGTAGAGGCTAAGTGGACAGACATTGTTTGATTAGTGGTGCTGATCATTAATAAGTCGTTAGACGTTTTCAAGCTGTATTTTTGGCTGTCCGCCATGGCTCAGTTGGTAGCACT